>OZ007557.1:47953079-49190412 GCA_963931855.1 Philhelius festivus | reverse complement strand
TGTGGTTTCAACAAGATGGCGCTACATGCCACACAGCTCGCGATTCTATGGCCATTTTGAGGGAAAACTTCGGAGAACAATTCATCTCAAGGAATGGACCGGTAAGTTGGCCACCAAGATCATGCGATTTGACGCCTTTAGACTATTTTTTGTGGGGCTACGTCAAGTCTAAAGTCTACACAAATAAGCCAGCAACTATTCCAGCTTTGGAAGACAACATTTCCGAAGAAATTCGGGCTATTCCGGCCGAAATGCTCGAAAAAGTTACCCAAAATTGGACTTTCCGAATGGACCACCTAAGACGCAGCCGCGGTCAACATTTAAATGAAATTATCTTCAAAAAGTAAATGTCATGGACCAATCTAACGTTTCAAATAAAGAATCGATGAGATTTTGCAAATTTTACGCATTTTTTTTTTTAAAAAAGTTCTCAAGCTCTTAAAAAATCACCCGTTAGTTGGTGATATTTCTGCAACAAACCCTTGTTGAAACGGTAAAATAAAGTTCTTGACTTACAAAAAAAAAAAACAACCTATCGTATAATTTTTCCTTGCGACTTATAGGTACTATAAGGCAAGTTATGCATTCGTAAAAAAAATCGAACTCGAGATTTTGATCAAAGTTGACACTACGATGATTGCGAAGACTAAAAAAGTGGGTCTCGCAATTCTGTCTGTCTGTCGGTTCGACTGCAGCTCAAACAGCTACGCCAATTTTCTTCAAACTTATTAGATATGGGTTTTGATTTTTCCCCCCCACACGTTTTTTTCTTTTTCTTTTTAAGACCAAAAATAACGGTACCTGCCATACGAATTTTTTTTCGAAATTTTATAAATATTTTTTTTCTCAAAAAATTAAAAATAATAACAAAAAAATTAAATTTAGTAAAAGCTAGGTAATGGTTGAAAAAATTTTTCCGAAAAATGGTTATTGAGCGTACCCCCTATGGAACCATTTTTTTCGTTTTTGATTTTCTCAAAAACGGTACCACCGATTTTGATCATTTTTTTTTGCTAAGGCTCTGCAAAAATTTAAATAGAATTGTGTATTCAAATTTTCAAACAAATTTTTTTTGGATTTTTAAAAAAAAACTTCAATATTTTTTTTCAAAACTCAATATTTCAAAAACCCCAGTAGATTTTTTTCAACTTGATAAATAAAAGTTTCTTAATAAAATCTACAAGATTTGAGAAAAAAATTTCATTTTACCTTAAAATAAATCTACCCACCATACAAATGTTAAGAAATTAAAAACAATGGTTTTCAAAAATAGTATTTTTCTCGAAAACGGCACCTAAAATTTTGGTAAATTTTTTTTTCTTTCAATAAATTTTTATAATTTTTAATTTATTAAAAAAAAAATGAAATTAAGATATTACAGCTTGTACCTACCATAGAATCATTTTTTTTCGAATTTTGGATTTCTTATTATCCACGGATCTTAATGAAATTTTTTATAGAGAAGCTTCTTAAAAGTCTAAAACACATTGCATTTCAAAACTTTAAAATAAATATTTTTTGAATTTTTGAAAAAAAAAATCTATTTTTTCTTTTTTTGAAAATTCGATATCTCAGAAACGGCTCAATATTTTTTTTTTAATTTAATTTTTATTCTAACAATAATAAAAACTTTAAATTAGCGTACCAAAATTTTTTCTTAAGAATCTTTTAAAAATTTTGTGTATAAAAGCTTTTTTTTAAGAAACCACTTCTTGCATAAATTCATGTTTACATGTCATTCTGTTTTCGTCTCTTATGAACATTCGTTTTTAAAATTTCTAGTCTATTACATAGGAGCAAGTTCGTGCGACCCAGTCGTGCATTTTATTTGGATCTGCAAAAAGGAATAACTCTGTAGATGTTAAAAATCAACTTCTTTGTGAATGACAGTGGCATGGTAGTTTGATTAAACGTTAAGTCAGGAATTTGTGAATCTGATGGTAGAACACCTGTTGGAAGCAGAAATTCGCTGGCCTGTTGAAAATGCAATATTAAAAAGTTCTAATTGTTTTTCTTGCGTTGGTGGCATTATAGATGGGTATTCCTAATAAGAATTGATGAGAAAATACGTCAGCAATTGGTGATAGAAATTGTGATCATTCGGTCAATGGTATGTTTGTATGTGGGCCAAATTTGGAGGTATTTTATTTTTTTGCTGTCGGGAAAAATTTGCCAAAACCGTACAATGACAAATTTATCAATTCTCCAGATTAATTTGGAGATTGCGAGGCAAAAGTGAAAAATTTATAAAACTGTTATCTGTCTTTTTTTTTTTATAAAATAGGGCTCAAGTTGGTTTGTGGAATCATAGGCTTGAAAATCTAATCACTATTATGAGATGCTACAAAGTCTATTATCTGTTTTCGTTTCGTAGAGGCCATGCTTACCAACTAATCCATCAGTCAATAGTTATCTGTTAAAAAAAATAGACCAGGAATGCAATGGTACTTTCAGTTAGTATTTGGGAAAACTCCCTCCCTCTCTAGATTGCTTCTAAGGCAACTCAGTTCTAAGCTTAGGTACTTTTAGCCCAACAAGACGTTTTTAGCAAAATTCAAACCAAAACCCAATCTTCAGGAAAAATCCAAGTCCTTCTGCATGCAGCACTGCACAATTACTGCATTTCTGTTTGCTCATCTGGGAATTCTCGGATGGGTAAACTATAGTTTGCTTTTATTCTCAAAATTAAAACCATTTTATGACAGTTTCTTGTATTGGATCAAGTACTATTGATTTTTTGTTTTCATTTTTGGGTTGGTACTCGTATGTGAAATAATTAAATTTGTTGAGTTCTTCATAAAAATATATTCAGATTTACACTCTAAACTAAGAGATAGTAAACGTTTGGATTCTGAATACGACAACTAACAAGTAATTACATCCTACGATAGCAATTTGTATTTATTGTTTACACAAATACAACTAGATTGAATAGTGCAATTAAGGTGCAAGAAGCCTTGAACATCTATGTACCTACCAACCCTATAGAGTAAAGTCGATTTTAGGGTGGGTCGAATTTAATGAACTTTGCTTTGATTTGCAAGTGATTATTCTTAGAATTTGATCTTGAATTAATGTGTACACAAACATTTGAAGGATATTTACTGTTTTTTTTTTCCATCCAAGGAGTATGCTATTAAATATAAGAGAAAAATTATCAAAACTGTGGAAAAACAAGAGTCTTTATTAATCTCTTAAGAAATGTCAAAGATTTATATCCACCAAGTATTTAACTCTCTATCTTTTGACTATAGAAAAAATAACATAAAGGGTAGTCTTCTTCTCTCTTTAAAAGAAGCTTGGGCAATTTTATTAAAAATATATTTTTAAACAATTTAACTTTTTTTAAACCAAATAATTTTTTTCTTTAATTTAATTTTAAGTGAATTTATTTTAATGAACAGTTTCGTTTTCTTTTTTTTTTTTTTAAATATTTTCAAACTCAAAATTGAACAAACTAAAGTAGAAATATTTAACATTAATAGTCTTCAATATTTTATGGTCTTACTAATTTGTGTTCAAAAAACGGAAAACTTTTTTAATTCTAGGTTTTGTTAAAATGTAAAAATACGAAAAACATTTTTATCAATCATCTTTCTGTGCCTAATTAAGGGAGCCTGGGACAAAATAGATCATTTAAAAATTGTTGTTTATAAAGATGTGTGAAGAATTTTCGAAAAACATTTATTAGGTTGGAAGTCTATTATAGGAAAAGTTTATAAAAAACAGTTTGTTAAATATAAATATTAAAGTATATTATGTTGCATATTTTTGCACAGTCCTAAAGCCTTATTTATTATTTTTCACTAATACTGGGTTCAACCTCGGAATAGTTAAACCGAGCCGAAGCACTTACTTCGAGTTTACGCCACGTTAGACAAATCCTTATTTAAAATTATTTTCTTAGCCGTTTTAGCTACGCCTTCCGTATGTCAAATATACTGGGAATATACCGGGAAAAAAGTGACAAATCTAAAACTCTGGTTATAATACACCTAAATCAAACCCCAGCTGATTTCCATTATTATTCATTTTATTATCATTGTATGCATATTGGAAATTGGATACATTTAAAATTGGAATTGGATTGTATAAAGTTCAAATCCATTAAATGATGTACCAGCCACATTGCGTTCCCAATACCGTGCAACTGTTAGAGCGTTTGGAAAATATATCTAAATAATTTATTATTGCAAAATACCTATCCTTTTGTCTTAGTAAGAAACGAAAAAAAATTGCGTACGCTCCTTTTTGTAAATTTTACAAGATGTCATCTCAAAATGACATTTAGATACTAAAACGGCCTTAAACCTCCATGAACCAGTTTTAGCTTATTCCACCACTATTCCTCGTGCATTTTCATTATAAATAAGGTTTTCAGGATTAGAGCCGTTGTAAAGTCGAAGTAACTTTACTCCGTCGCTAAAACTAGTTAGTAAATAAGACTGCTAGGGTTTAATAAATCAAAAACTTCATCCACTCGAACCCAAGAACAATAAGCACACTTGACAGTAGGTCTGTTAGTCATCATCATTACCAGTTTGTGCATACAATTACTTTATCAAAACAGGGTTCGACTCTGCATGGCCGGCTTGTGATACCTGCACATGATAGAGATTATTTTGGTGCTGGGTCTTAAGAGCTTTATATTTCCCTTAAGTCTAAGTTCTTGAGAAAGTACATAACTCAGATGTCACAGATCATGCATCCATTTGTTTCTTCACCTTACGACTTTACAAGCCACTTCACTTGAAAACATCTAAAAATAATAAGAAGTCTATGGTAAAGTCTCCAGTTATATGGAAACTAAATTTAATCCTTTCGGGTATGAGAAATTTTTATCCCGAATAAGGTTAGAGGCAATAAACTGAAGACAAATTTAATGGTTTTATTTCAACTGTACAGAGGCTATCAGGGCCATAAAATTAAGATTTCTTTGTTTAGTTGTAGTATCCCTTGGCATAGTGGTTAGTGCATTGGACTGAAGGTCTTGGGTTCGATTCTCAGCCGCTGCAAAAAGTTTTTTTCAGAGGTGTACTGTCTCTTGTCAGGAATTGACAAATCTTCCAAGAGTAGTCATGAAAAGTGCTGCTTATTAGCCGTTCAGAATCGGCAGAAAACTGTAGGTCCCCTCCGTTCCTGGTAACACACACAGGAATGGTTGAGAGTTGTAAGTCACTAGGTCCTGGTACTCTTCGAGCTTTTGCACCACCAAATTTTAATATAATTTTAGCTATAAATTCTTCGCTCTAAGAAAGTAAGATTTCTAATCGAAAATGCGTTCATTTGGTATTGATGAATCTCTTCTTCTTTGGATTAGAAACTACTCGTATGTTTCGATTCGATCAATACAAGTTGTATAGAATGGTTTAAAATTTGATATTCATAAGACAAATACTGGCGCGCCACAGGGCTCTGTTTTGTCTCCGATTTTATTTCTCATTTATATTAATAATAATCTTCTGTCTGAAGCTTATCCACTTCATTGTTTCGCTGATGACAGCATCCTCAGATTTCGTTTGCTGATTCAAACTCCAGTTCTTCGGATATGGAACTCCAACGGGACCTTAAATGCTGATTTTCAAAGCATTGTCCAATGTGGAGTTCGATACTGCGTAGTATTTAACGCTTTGAAAACTCAATGATGTCTCTTGTCGCTAAAGTGAAACCAACCTCTCGGCAACTGTCCATAAATCTAGACTAGATCCGACTAGAATCGAGGAAAATGACAAACTTCCAATCCTCGATATGTGTATAACAATTCAACTTCTGTTGTTTAAGCAAATACGTGATGACACTAAAATCCCGCAAAGTGGGTTTTCTTCGTCGTTGCAAGAATTTTATCACCGCTTCTGATCTGGCTACTATCTATAGAACTTACATTCATTAAAATTTGAAGTTTAACAAACACAGATGAGCTGGTACTCCTTTAACTCACATGGGTCTTTTGGATAGTATTCAGAGAAAAGTCTTTAAGATGATTGGAGATATTAACGTTGTCGAAAAATTAGTTCTCTCCACTTTCTGTTAGGATAAGACTATATTGTCTAATACATATAATATATTTAGGGTCTTCATATCCCCTTGAGTGCACTTCAGTTATAAAAAGGAATATAAAGGGTTCCCATTTCTTACCGGGTGCATGTTAAGTGAAAAATAAATGTTGAAATAATGTTTATTAGTATCCGTGGCGTAATGGTTAATACGTTGGACTATCACGCTTAATTTGTGGGATCTCAACAGCTGGCAACAAGAAACAAACAAATTTTTGTTCAGCGGGATTGCCTCTTGCGAGCAAATAGAGAGATACTTCTTTTAATCGTACCACATAAATTTGGAATTCCTTATCCAACTCTGTTTTTTTTCCCCTTTCAATATCCAAACATTTAAGGCAAATGTACATCATTAAATTCTACTCAATTCTTCTTCTATTTTCTAAACGCTCGCACTGTTTTAAGACATTTTAAGGGTACTCAAAGTCCTTTAGGCATCAGTTATAAAAAATCAAAACCTAAAGAACATTTCTTATAATGAAAAATCCTTCTCCATTTAGTCTTTGGGGGGCAGAAAAGAATAATTGTAGATTAATTCTGAAAGCGGTATACACTAATGGTTGAAAGCTGTATATGACTAGGTTCATTTGGATCTGTTCTCTTCCATTTTAATTTATTTTTCTTTTTTTAATTTTCGTTTAAAAATATTTTTTTTTTTTTTTTTTTTTTTTTTTTTTTTTCAAAACTCTTCATGATAAGTTTTTGCCAGTTAGTTAAGGTAATTTTATTAGAAAATAAAATGCACGACTTGGTCGCACGAACTTGCTCTTCTTTAAATGACTAAGAATTTCAAAAATTAATGTTATTCAGAAAAAACTGTTCATAAGCATTAAATTCATTTTTTAAACGACTAAGATAACTCCTTTAGTAGTTGGAGCTAGTTATAAACAAGATTCAAGCAAATATTGGTTTATGCAAGAACAAAAGTTATAAGTCGTTGAGTGGTGTCTTAAAAAAATGGTATGCCAATTTAAAGTTTTAATTATTGTTCGAATAAAAATTAAATTTCCAAAAAAAATATTGGGACGTTTTTGAGATATCGAAGTTTCCAAAAAAAAAGTTTTTTCTTTTTTTCAAAAAATTCAAAAATATTTTTTTTTTAGGTTTTCAAATCCAATGTTTTTTTAACTTTTTAGAAGATTCTCTATAAGAAGATTCTCATCACAATCCGAGAGATTCAAAATTCGATAAAACGGTTCTATGGTCGGTTAAGTCAGTAATGTAATTATTTCAAAATTCTTTCTATTAAATTATAAATCGTAAAAATTAAACGAAAGCAAAAAAATTTTATCAAAATTCTCGGAACCGTTTTCGAGAAAAATATGATTTTCGAAAACCATTTTTTATGGTGTATGGTGGGTACTGTTATTATTTTATTAATCAAGTATGAAAGAAATCGAGCATGGGGTTTTCGAAATATAATTTTTTAAGAAAAAAAATTTAAATTTTTTAAAAAAATTCAAAAAAAAAAACAAAATTTGAATTTGAATATGTAATATTATTCGAACTTTGGAGGAGCTTCAGCATAAAAAAAATGATTAAAATCGGTTGTACCGTTTTCGAGAAAATCAAAAACAAAAAAAATGGTTCCAATCATTGGAAAATTTTTTTCAACCATTACCTAGCTTTAACTACATAAATGGAATTTTATGATTTTTACTTGCGACTTATAGGTACTATAAGGCAAGTTATGCGTTCGTAAAAAAAATCGAACTCGAGATTTTGATCAAAGTGACATTACGATGATAGCGAAGACCAAAAAAGTGGGTCTCGCAATTCTGTCTGTCTGTCTGTCGGTTCGACTACAGCCTAAATGGCTAGGCCGATTTTCTTCAAACTTGGTTGATATGGGTTTTAATTTTTTCCCCCCACACGTTTCTTTCTTTTTTTTAAAGACCAAAAATAACGGTACCTACCATACGATTTTTTTTCGAAATTTTATAAATATTTTTTTTTCTCAAAAACTGTCCCACAGAATTAAAAAAAAATTTTTTTTTAATTTCATTTAGTTAAAACTAGGTAATGGTTGAAAAAAATTTTCCAAAAAATTGTTATTTTGATTTTCTCGAAAACGGTACAGCCGATTTAAATCATTTTGTTTATGGTAAAGCTCCTCCACACTTTGAATATTATAACATATTCAAATTTTCAATTTTTTTATTTTTTGAATTTAAAAAAAAAATCAAAATTTTTTTTTGGAAACCCAATATTTCGAAAACCCCACGGTAAATTTTTTTCAAACTTGAGAAATAAAAGTTTCTTAACATAATATACAAGATTTGAGAAAAAAAATTTTGTTTTATCTAAAACTAACGGTACCTTCCATACACATTTTAAAAAATGGTTTTCGAAAATCGTATTTTTCTCGAAAACAGTTCCGAGAATTTCGCTAAAATATTTTTTTTTTTTCGAATAATTTTTACGATCTATAATTTACTGACTATTATCGGCCTAACGGATTTTAATGAATTTTTTTATAAAGAAGCTCCTAAAAAGTTTAAAAAACATTGCATTTCAAAACTTAAAAAAAATAATATTTTTTTCAATTTTTTGAAAAAAAAGTCATTTTTTTTGGAAAATTCGATATCTCAAGAACGACTTCATATTTTTTTTTGGAAATTAGACTCTTATTCGTACAATAATAAAAACTTAAGATTGGCGTACCAAAATGTTTTAAAAATTTTGTATATAAAAGCTTATTTTTTTAAGGAACCACTACAACCACTTATAATTTTTGTGCTTGCATAAATTCATATTTGCATAGCATTCTGTTCTTATCTCTTACTACTAAAAGACTTTAAAAAATTCATTTTATCCTTATGAACAGTTTTCTTTGATAACATCCGTTTTTAAGATTCCTAGTCTATTATATAGGAGCAAGTTCGTGCGATCCAGTCGTGCATTTTATTTTTTTAAATTCTGTGTGACAGTTTTTGAGAAAAAAAAAAATATTAATAAAATTTCGAAAAAAATTCTTATGGCAGTTATCTACCGTTATTTTTGGTCTTAAAAAAAGAAAAAACGTGTGGGGGGAAAAAATTCAAAACGATATCTACCAAGTTTAAGGAAAATCGGCTGAGACGTTTAGGTTGTAATCGAACAGACAGACAGAATTGTGAGACCCATTGTTTTCATCTTCGCTATCATCGTAATGTCAACTTTGACCAAAATCTCGAGTTCGCATTTTTTAACGAACGCATAACGTGCCTTATAGTACGAGTACCTATAAGTCGCAAGTAAAAGATCGGAATTAGACCTCATACATCCCACATACATAATATTTTAAAAAAAAAATGTTGATTCTTTTTGAAAACTTTAGCAGCCATATTAATAAAAACTGCTTATTCCACCTCTATTCCACGGTTTTACTAAGCCATGGAATAAGAGTTAAGTCCTGGCATACATTTTCATATTAAAAAAAAGAAATGTTCGAGGAATAAGTGACGTTTATCAAAAATCCTTTCAAATAGTTCAACCATTTGCTTTCCAAGTTCAACTGTCAACAAAAATTATTAGTTTTCCTTAATTTTTTTTGTTTTTTAAATAAAACGAAGTTGGTTATGACCCACACTAGTCAATTTGTACACACTTAAATGAAAAAAATTTGTTTTGAGAACTCTTTTATAGTTTTTAAACGGAAATTAATCCGCTTCTCTTTTTCGGCTAAGAGATGTAATGATTTTTTCTATGAAATTTAAATAAAATAAATATACTTTAAACTCATTAATTTAATTTCCCTTAAATACTTTCAACAACACCACAGGACTGGGTTTTCCAAAAGTTATTTTATATGTACGAGTATGTAGGTAAGTTCATTAAATAATTCTGGAAAAAGTTTCTCTATCCTGACACTGCAAGCCACGCCGCTTGCTGTAGCTTCAAGTTTTTCATTGAAAAAAAAAACTGTATAGTGCCATTATTATAGCTTCGTCTACATTGTTTCGCTTTTCGTAAAGAATTTGTATAATGGTAAATGTTTTGTTTCCCTTATTTGAAGCTCTTAACTATTTTTCCACATTTGTGAACGGTTAATGTATCTTGTGGCATGTGCAGTTGATGATAGGGAAGTTACTTTTAGTTTAATGAAAAAGTGTTTCAAAATTCTAAAGCTGTGATAATAATTTTAATTTATCATTGTCTACGTATGCAAATAGGTAATTGAAAAAAAAGAACTTACGGGAAAGCAAATAGTCACAAAACTTCACACAAAAATTAGTTGTGTTAATCCTTAGAATTCTTTAGAGTAACTCGTATACCTAAATACACGGTTTACAGGGATCTAATTATTGAATAACTCATGGTGGAAAGACTCAGCACAGAACAAAGAACCAAAATTGTTCAATTTTATTTTAAAAGTCACCATTTAATCATTCAGAAACAAAGATCAAAATTCATTCATGTTTGAAATACACTCAGGACACAAACAATTTTTTCGATAGGCTCAGCGCTCTAGCAACAAGGAGATGCCTGTGATCTTTCATGTGCAGTTCGAAATGATTTATGACCATTTCTCGGGTACAATCAAGTATTGATGCAAATCCAGCAGGTGACGAATCTTACAACAGTTACACGGGGTTCAAAAGTTAAAACCAAATGATCGCCAAAAACGCATTCAATACCTTCTGGTTTTTCAAGAATTGTTCCGAGAGAACAAAGAATTTGAATAAATATAATTGAAGAGTATTAGAAAACACAAATCCAACACTTTGTAGGATGTCGATTAATATACGAGGTCGTTTCGATAAGTACTTAGCTTCACGGTCCGATGGTGCCATTATCACAAGAGAGATTTACTATTTTTTATTACATTCTCTTAGACGGGTACTGTCAAAATTTCGAATCGGACTCGTAGTTTTGTTTTGACCACGTGTGGAAGTCAGCTTGTCCACGAATCTTACAAAAATGGAAAAAGAACAATATCGGTTGGTATGTAATTAGATTCTTGTTTTTGAAAAGGAAATCGCGAAATCAAAGAGCGCTTGGATGTTGTGTACATTGTACAGTGACTCTCCTCTTTCGATGACGACTGTCAAAAATTGGTATAACGAGTTTCAACGTGGTCACACATCGGTTTCTGATGAGCCCCGTCCATGAAGCAAGAGAGACTGTAAATTTTTATATTGAATTGATCATTATGTTCCTCGAAGAAAAACTTAAGAACAAACAAAGAAAAACAAGATAGAACGGGGCACGTTCATAGAAGATGAGAAATTGATTCTACCTCTTCCTCTTCCATACAGCTTCTGCGAAAACCGTTTGAATAAACGCCAAGGTTCGTTGCTTGCTTATTTATAAGACAGTGTTAAGTTATCACACTGATTCCGGAGCTGATGTGCATTCTACTTAAGGATATTAAACACTTAGAGCGTTTTTGATCAAGCATTGGCCAGATCTGTTTTGTCATCAGGCAGGTGGTTAAATTATTCCATCCTAGGTGTGTCCTCTCTATAGCATCTTGGTTCAGCATACGTTTGCATGTGGCAATGGGTATACCAATATAAGCCTTATCGTGTAATACGGGTAATATTGTAACACTATTGGCTTCAGCTTTATAGTTCCTTGGAATCTACCTATATGTCCTGGCACTCAACAGAAGTGAATATTGAACTGCGGCGGCGCGCGGCGCCATCTCCATAAGACATGAACGACAGTTAAGGGTTGTTAACGAGTTACTATATATCGAGTCCAGAAAATAGCCACTTGACTGTCCGAGAAGATGCGGATATCAGCAGTTGATAATACGTTTTTTTTAAGCCAAGACAGGACTTTTTTATCGCCATAAATTCCGCCTAGAACAAGCTACAACGATTAGGAAGACGGAAAAAGAGACATAATTTTAGTCTCCCTGAGTATACACCCCTAAAAACCCAATCATCAGTAATCGATATATCGCTATACAAATAATGGATAAAATCATCTTCCAAGAAACTCATATGGTCCCAGAGAGATCTTGAAGGAATGTTGACTAGGAACTTTTTTCCGACTTGTATAAGTGGAATAGTGTAATAAATGTGACTTGGAAATAATCAGAATGATGGAATGCCCAATTTCATTATTGATCCGTTGTGAAGAAGCCTTAAGGCAGGCGGCAATACTCGTCGCCGTCTGTTTGTTGAAAATATCGGAAGTGGCAGATAGTACAGAAGGTGTGGTGCCGTGGCGCGATGGATGAGTGCTCGCCTGTCAACCTCATGATGACAAGTTCGATCCCTGCCGTCGTCTATGTAGCTTTAATTCCATTAAAAACCTTCTAAAAATGGTCATCAATGGGTTGCTGGTTTACTCATGTGATTGAGTTGAACTAGTATGCCCAACAAGGATGAAAAACGAATAAAATAATGCGAATTACGAGTATAAGGGACATAGAAATAAGACACGGCATTTCTCCGCTTTAGCTCAGCCGCCATCCCTGGAGATAAAAAATATCTGAGACAACCACCAACAATCTCAGAACATCGTGCCCCACATCTTTCCTATCCTTCTTTCTCTTCATTAACTTCACGCCCGCGCTGTGTTGAAACATTTAAAGGGTAATCATAATCCCTTGAGCGCGGGTAGATTATAAAAAAAAAAAAAAAAAAAAAGCGGAGGGGCTCGTTCGAAGTGCTCCGCTTATGCACAGGCAAGATGATCGTTGGGCTTTGCTTATCTTGTCACAATTCAAAGCCTTTTATAGACTGGCCCACTATATTACTACACAATAAGTAAGGATCGGTCTTATTACCGAAGTAAATAGCCGAAGCTGAAGGGTTGAAGGCCCCATTTGTTCCTAGTAACTTTTTTCATGAGAAAAGTGCCACTGTGATATTTTTTCTACACAAGGTTTCCAGCTGAATTGTTTGTCTAGAATAAGACCCAAGTATTTTCCTTCATTAGATAAAGAGGATTTACATGAGGAACCTCATACTTCTTAGAGAATATGACAAGTTCCATTGTAGCTCTCTGCTTCTAGGGATATCAGCGGCTCATTTAATACCAAGATCCAGAGACGGTTAGAAAGATCACCGCCTTGAGCTGGCGTACTAGACAGAGACCACATAGTTTTGAATTGTCTACCTTGCTAGTCAGCATTTGGTTCATTAGTTTGACAAATGGCTCATCTACCTTCAGATATGGCATTAAAGATGCGATTGCAGAATTTTCCGTGATGTTTAAATCTATATCTAGAAATACAACCATAGTGAACTCTTTGGGAGAGGGAATTTTCGATAGTTTGGACTATTGAATATTAAGCGGTATCTACTGATTTTGCTCTATAATAAGCATGTTGAGCCGTCAACAAAAGTCTCATATTGATGCTTGAACGAAAATGGATATCAATCAATCTTTGAAGACTTTTTAGAAGGAACGATAATAGACTAATAGGTCTCAGAACTTTCGGGATAAACAACTAACATTCAATTAAATTACTTTTATTTGAAAATAAAGAGACAACCTGATTCAAGGCTTAAATTTTGAGCCCTTTTTTAACACCATCTCTGGGAACTGGGACGAGATTTTTACTCCGGCTGGAAACCCTAAGTACCATTACAACATTATTCAAAAGCAATTTGAGGACGTGGTTATCTCCTAAGTCGTATTGGACTTGAAATGGTCACTTGAAACCGTGCCTTTAAGACAGCAATACGAAGCAGGCTGGTTCGAATAGCTTAACCCAAGGTTGCATTGGGCTGATGTATTCGCACTTTTAAATAAATAAACGACTTGTAGAGAGCCTAAGCCTAGTAACTTACAACTCTCAACCCTTACTATATGTGCGTGTTACCAGGAATGGAGGGGACTTACAATTTTCTGCCGATTCAAAACGGCTACAGAGCAGGACTTTTCATGACAAGAGACAATCTTAAAGGAATTTGCCAATTCTTCGCAAGAGGCAGTACACCCCAGAATAAAACTTTTTGCAGCAGCTGCGAATCGAACCCAAGGCCTACTGCAAGACAATCCAAAGCACTAACCATTATTCCAAGGGATATTACATTCCCACTTTAAGTACGTCAAAATAGTCCTTCAAAGCAGTCCACTTTTATACCTCTTTTCCCAAATTGGTTGACCAAGAAAACTTTCCTATTATATCAGTTTTGTATTTTATTTTTCACCTTCTCTGTTTTATTTCCGTCAGAAGACAAAAAAAAAGAACAAAATTGATCATTTTGAATGCAAAATGAAAAATTATACCCTAAAACCATTAAATCAAACAAAAAAAATCAATTGGTATTCCGCTCATGAAAGTTTATAGCCTTACCTACATAAGTTTCAAAAGTTAAGAAAGATTAACTTGTTTCCCTAAACACAAAAAACAACCGTCTCTATTCAGCGCATCAAATCCTAGCCAACTTCCAACCCCACAAACACGCACCGAAATTCCAATCTCAATTTATACTCGTAGAGAGAATAAATTGTACGAGTAATACTCCACCAAATTTGTTTAATGCTTTTTGAATCTTTAATGCGCCAAGGACCTCAAGGGAACTCAGCTCTTGGCTATAACCACTCTTCGAGTTTTCTTAACCCTTTGAATGTCTGAAGAAGCAATTATTTTCTCTATTTTTTTTCCTACTTGAAGCTGAACTTGAACCCATGTCGGAGACACTTCTAAGGGAACGAATCAATTGCAACAGTGAAATGGGAAATCTTTGAAAAATAAAAATTGTTTACCAAAGCTGATTTGGATTTCCGAGCTGAACATGCAGTCAGACTTTTAGAAGCTGCTTTGGAAGATGGCGATGAATGAGTGGAAAACAGCATCGGAAACAACGTGTTTTCTATGCGTTGGCAGTGACGTCAAAGTGAGTTCCATTAGCTTCAGTGACTCCTTCATCATCTGACACTCAACCATGAGGAAATAGTGCTAAGAAAATTGTCGGTTAAATGCTGTGGCAGTCAAAAACATAACTGAACATATTTTTTGACCAGATTTTTCAGGAAATGCTAAACTATCTATTGCCCGCAGTGCAAGGTCTATGATTGAGTAATTTCGTGACAATAAACGATTACCGTCTATTAATATTCCTTCGACATGAGAAAAGCCAACCGACGAAGACTGTCTGCATCCACTGAACGAAAATTTATCACCAAGAATGTGTCAAAACGAAGAAAGTACTTTTCCTGATGATGATGGAATCGTTGGGAAGGCAACTCTCTGTTCTGACAAACTTCTTAATCAACATAATCGTCTTTTCGGGAGTTTGTTTTAAGTAAAATTATTGGGGAAAATCGAGACTTGAGTTTTCTTTCTGCAATGTAAATTTATTCCCCAATAAACCCTCCCTTGATAAATATGTAGTTAATTTAGAAAAGAAAAATATTGCAATAATGGTAAGAGGTTCCCTCATTTATTCGATGTCTAGACAGGGCCAATAACATCAATCAACCTTGTAAGGGGTTTTTGGTGTATTTGAAATACAAACTAAGTGATTTATATAATTTGAGAGCAGTAGGTTGGTGGTAGGAATGCCGACAACACAATTTGTTGAAAATGTTATTCTATACGAATCATTTATCAATAAAACTCACAGACAGTTAATATTTTTCACGTTTGACACTTGCAAGAGGGTATTAACCCGTCACGGCAACGGCAGCGATATTCGGTGTAATGGAATGGGGGAAACACGTTATTTTATTTGTCATATAGTACCTACATTCTTAGCTTAAGACAGGTTTTATGTTCCCTAAGCATAGGTTTGAATGTGTTACATACTATCATTGCTCAAAGTCTCAATGCAAAACTTGATCAATTTCGAAATCCAATTGTTGAGTCGTGTGCATCAGAGAGTTCAACAAAAACATGTCACGAGCGATGGAGAAATTAGAGGGGGCAGAAAGGAGGTTTCAATCATCATTGGTCTTGAATGTTTGCAAAGGGAAAACCGTGCTGAGTAGATTATTCCATAATCAAGTTGTGCGACTAAGAAGCGAATATCTATAATTTACGGTACGTGCAAAATAAGGCTCGTTGGTAAACTGGTGAGCATTCCTTGGGCATCACGGATGAACTGATTGAGGGGAGGAATGGAACTGTCTACTTCGAGTGAACATTACTTTTGAAAGCAGTGATAAAATAAACAAAGACATTAAGATCATTGGGTACCTGAACATTTAGCAATGAAATGAGGAGGCAGTCTCCCTAAAAAAGATAAGGCGCAATTCCTTCTTAATTGGAGCCAGAGCTCTACTGCGGAATAGGAGAAACAGAATTAAAAACGAACTCAAAATAGAGGAGGAGGCCAAAAGATCCAGGAACTAGAAAGAAATCCCAAAACTGAGGTAGGCCAAACTACTTAATCAGGAACAATAACCAAGATCGTTTCATGAACTAAAACAGCTTAAGTAGGAACAATCTACGAATAGTAACGGGACACTTTACGGGTCACTGTAAACTGAGAAGAGACTTAAGTATTCTCGGCCTGGAAAAAGTCCCCACATGCAGATTCTGCAATTCTTATGACAAAACTCCGGAACGCATACTAGGTGGAGGCGAAGCACTAATGCATGAAAGAAGAAAGTATCTAGGACGCTACGAGGTAGAAGAGAGTGATTTATCCAATCTGAAGGTACTCCAAATAATTAAACTCATCAAGGCGATAAACTTGGTGGAAGAGCTGTAGACTTAGCAACTCATCTAGTTGATTCAAAGACAATAGACAGTATTCAGTTTTCGAAGCATTAAATTCGACTCGTTTTTTACGATGCCGTCGCAATTCCACTTCCGAAGTAGATGGGCGTGAATTTGAGAACGAGTATGAGAAGCTGAGAGTACAGTCGTCGGGAAAACCATGAAGTGGATTAGAAGTTTCAGACAAGAGATCAGTTGTAAAAATGAGGAAGAGTGGTGGAGACAAAACGGAGCCCTGTGGTACACCACCATTTATTTTAAGAAGATAAGACTTGAAACCATCAAATTAAATATACATTGAATGACCTAGAAGCTTATTTCTAATCCAAAGATATAGGTTTTCATTGATTCCAAACGCACGCATTTTCGATAAGAAAGCCTGGTACCAAACTCTATCAAATGCCCTAGAAATATCAAGTGCCTTAATCTGACTTTTTACAAATCTAAAGATCTAATCCACTCTCCGATGAAATATGACAGGAGATCATCGGTGGAACGATTGCTGCGAAAGCTGTATTGCCGGACATTCAGAAGCTTTCAATCATCAAGATATTTCTTGAGCTGATAATTGATCAGCGATTCCATGACTTTGAGAAAAAGGGACATAAGTGCATTTGGTCGATAGGAGGAGGGGAAAGAAGGATCGCATTTTTTAGGAACAGGCTGAACAAATCTTATTTTTTATGTTCCAGTGAAGATTCCAAAACAGTAGGATGGATGAAAAAGCTTACGCAATGGTTTTCAGCGATGAAGAACACCTCTTCAGAATGATCGCGGTCATACCTCAGAACCAGCGGATTTTTTATATTAAGATCTCGAAAGGCGATACTCCCACTGACTCTATTTCAATTCAAAACTTTCTGTAACAAGAATTTCTCAGAACTAAATGTTGCTAAATGTCAGTCAACAATTTTCTCCGGTAAGCGTTTCCCCCTTTCCTCCCGAACATAATATCTTCACGCTGTTTCTATTTAATCTGTTTTTTCTATTCGAGACGGGGAAATTATTTGCGATAGTCAGTTAAACTTGCGGGCTAATTTTTATCATATAATTAGCAAGGCCAATTTTTCACTCACTAAGCTTTAAAAAAATTTGGTCTAAGGATGACATTTTTAAATATTCAGCGACTGCAATATCTTACTCATTATCGAGCGTTTCCTTTCTCAAGCCAGGACCAAATGCTTTCAAAAATATCAATAGGATCATTGGAAAATAGCCACAAATACCGGAAACTATCATCAGCAATGATACGGAAGCTACCTCGGCCCAAGACAAGGTGGAAGCGTTCGCCGACAACTTCAAAGCAAACTTCACACCGAACCCACCTACTGACCCAACTTTCTTACAAGAAGTTGTGGCAACAGTTCAACAAACACTGCAACCAAATCCGGATAAAATACATTTTAATATCATCAATCCAGCAAATGATCCCACCGACAGTCCACATTTATGCAATCTAGAGAAGGTTGTAGAAATCATCGGCAATTCTAAGCTAAAAAATTCTTCTGGACCAGATGGTGTCTCCTACTACATCTTGAAAAGGCTGCCACATGCGATAATGATTTTCCTCACAATCGTTTTAAACAACTGCATCAACAACTGTTACTCCCCCAGAAGTGGAAAACAACGAAGATTGTGCCAATTCCGAGGAAAAGTGCTTCCAACTTAGTTTCCAACTACAGGCTAATATCACTTCTCAACACCATCAGCAAATTACTGGAAGTATTAATCTTACGAAGACTGAAGAAATTCTGTTATCTCTGACATGCAATTCGGCTTTCGAGAAAAACTCTCAACCTTGCATCCACTGTTAAAATTCCAACATGATATCACCACAGCCCTCAACAGTAATCTTGTCACCGTCGGATGCTTTCTGGATGTCGAGAAAGCATTCGATAGCGTGTGGATAGACGGCCTAAACCACAAACTTCATCTTATGCAAGTACTTCCGCCATTAATAAAAATTCTCTTTTCTTTCCTATCATTCAGGAAATTTTTCGTTCAAGTAGATAACTGCAAGTCAAACATGAAGACCATCAGACCTGAAGTCAACCAAGGCTCTAAACTAGGCCCCTTCCTCTACAACTTGATTACTTCCGACCAACCTTCTTCAATTGTATGCGAGAACCTCCTATATGCTGATGATTCGCTTACCTACGCCACATCAATTTCACTACTAATCGCTGTCCAAAAAGTAGAAACCGACATCAACAGACTCTTCCAATTCTACCAGAAATGGGGCATCCGAATCAACACTACCAAATCGGAACTTGTCTGCTTCAGGAGACCTTCAACTGGTAGAGGCATTCGCACCGCAACAATTTGCAGAAATCTGGTCCTAAAACTCCCTGACGGATCCTCCATAGTGGCAAAGCCAAATATCAAGTACCTGGGAGTGCACTTCAACGAGTTGCTAAGGTTTAACCTGCACTCAAGAAATGTTCTGAAAAAGGCCAGCTAGGCCTTCAGCCGTTTCCACCCATTGCTGAAAAGAAGATCAGGTCTTAGCCAACCGACAGAGATATTAATCTAACAAGCAGCTCCTGCGATCAGTGAAGACAGCTATGAAGGAACTTCAACTATTCGAAAGGAAGATACTGAGGATCTGCACTGGACTCTACGTCGACCGTCAACGATAGAAACACTACAGGAACAAGCATCTCTATACAGAAGCGAATTTAATCTCACTGGACAAATATCTAGTTCATTCAACGAAGAAACTAATGGAGAACATCATCGACCACCCGAACCAGCTTATGAGAAGGATGACCACAAAACAACGACATCCCGAACCGAGGTACCTCAGTGTGATGGAAACTCTGGATGACAACGTATTCATGGACAACGAGGACTTAGTCTCGTTCTACGCTGACATTGGGTCAGCCTACCACCGCGGCTAAAACGCCATCCCTGCCCACAACCCACAAAAATCACCACTGACAACCGGGGATGAACACCCTGAGGACAATACAGTCAACCGACCTTCTAAATTTAATTTTTTTCATCATTTACATTTTATATAAAAATAATTAAACTTAAGACACTGTATATAGTTAGGCCCCCTATGAGCCAACTAATGTAGTATTTTATTAGTTGTAAGCCAAATTGTAAATAGTATGTTCAATAAAACAAAAATCGAGCGTTTCGTTACAAATTTTACTGAGCGTATTCATACGAACATTTAAAAATGTCATGATTAAGCAAAACGCGAAAACCTTAAAAGTTATGTTGGTCCAAGGAATTTTGTAACCCTCATGTCACCAAGTCCCTTTACATAACATTCTTAAATGAGCTACAGCCAAGTTTTGTCAGAACTCTAATTCCCAAAAAAATTGAATCTGTGTAACGCGATTTCTTCGAATTGCGCTTCGTGGTCTTCCTTGGTCCGAAGTTCTCATTTTACTCCCTTATGAAGATCGATTAAAACTGACCAATTTGCAGACCTTACAAAAAACGCCTTGAATTGGCTGAATTCCCTTTGTGCACCCACTCCTCGCTGGGAATATTAATTCGTACTTTCTTTTGGAAATGATTCCCATTAAAACTCTCTTCGTGAAGACATTTTTTATTGAACGGCGGCCTAATATTATTATCCCATCTAAATTTCCGAAGTGCAAATCTATAAAATCTGCTCTGTATCGCTTGTATCCGTTTTACACCCACTCTTTACAACATGCACCATTTACAGAGGGCGAACTCTAGAGTGGATCTGATCAAATATATAAGGACTTTAGCGTGTACGGGTCTAGACTTTCGCATTAAGATTCCCAGATACGAGTATATACTGAATTTAGATACTACCTATAGATAGTCAAAATGCAACTTAAAGTTTAATTTTGCATCTAAAACAACTCCTTATGCCTTTTGACCCCTTACTGCCTCTGAGTACAAGTTGCCAATATGGTATACCATTTTTTATTGAACGGCGGCATAATATTATTATCCCATCTAAATTTCCGAAGTGCAAATCTATAAAATCTGCTCTGTATCGCTTGTATCCGTTTTACACCCACTCTTTACAACATGCACCATTTACAGAGGGCGAACTCTAGAGTGGATCTGATCAAATATATAAGGACTTTAGCGTGTACGGGTCTAGACTTTCGCATTAAGATTCCCAGATACGAGTATATACTGAATTTAGATACTACCTATAGATAGTCAAAATGCAACTTAAAGTTTAATTTTGCATCTAAAACAACTCCTTATGCCTTTTGACCCCTTACTGCCTCTGAGTACAAGTTGCCAATATGGTATACCAAATTGCTTGCTTCAAGAAAGCTAGTGACTGTTATATCTTTATATTTAGCTACATTAAAGGATAAACTATTTTCTTCGCACCAAGCAGTGACTCCATCTACGTCATATTCCAGTCTTTAACAGTCCTCTACAGTTTTAATGGTCTTAAATAAATTCAGATCTTGCATTGTCTATTAATAAGGCAAACAAATATAATAATGAATTTAAGATAAATAGAAGTGGTCCTTAGTGACTGCCTTGCGGGACACCAGTGAATAAAAATTTCTTGTGATACTATCTCACTAATTTTAAAGTTTTGTAGGTGGTAAGCTTTGAGTAAAAGCTTAAACTATTCAACTTACTTGTCAACATTTCATGTTGCCACTCTGTTAAATGCCTTCGTGAAATCAGTATAAATTGCACCAACATCGTTTTCACACTCAATACATCTGACGCAAAAGCTTGCAAATAAAGCGAGATTTGTAACAGTCGATCTACTAATGACCAATCCATGCTGGTCCATTGCTATTTTGGTTCCTCTTAAATACATCAGACCAAAAACATAAATGTTAAAAAAAGAGCCAAGTTCTTCTATACAAAAACCTTTGTGTAACAAGTCAGCCGTGAAAAGTAATGATATCTAAAAGTGCGCCAAGTTCTTACTTCATGAAGATTTAATACCGAATATTTAAAGTAGAATAATATTGAAACAGCTACAATGTAATAGAGAAATTTTATTATTTAATGATTACTGAGTAAAATTTGATGGGCTTACTGGTCAAGTTTTTAAAACCGTTTGAATTGGGCATAAAAAAAAAACTTGCCAAGTAAGCCCATCAAATTTTACTCAGTAATCATTAAATAATAAAATTTCTCTATTACATTGTAGCTGTTTCAATATTATTCTACTTTAAATATTCGGTATTAAATCTTCATGAAGTAAGAACTTGGCGCACTTTTAGATATCATTACTTTTCACGGCTGACTTGTTACACAAAGGTTTTTGTATAGAAGAACTTGGCTCTTTTTTTAACATTTATGTTTTTGGTCTGATCTCACTCCTTTTTGCAAAGATTTAAATATTTTGCCATGTCAAAATCTCGAAAGATAAGGAAAGATAGAAGGGTGGACTCTTCCTACTAAAATCAACTTAGTTTATAGCTTCCTATTTCTTTTGGTATATTTTCTTTTTGTTATTGGTTGTTTTAATTTGCGCTTCAATTATTTCTTCTTATCCTGGCAAGATACATAACACTAACATACCTACCTTAATTACAGCAATCGGAAGTGCTCCATATAAATTAAACATACCACGCCCCCTGAATGGAAAACCTCAATTTTTATTGTTGGTCCTTTATATGCGACTTGAGCCCTACCGTTCTACCAAATTTCATTGTTCTACTGCAATTGGAAGTGCGCCATATATAATTTACATCAGTTCTGAGGAAGTGGGCGGCTACCACGCCCCTTAATGGAAAACATCAATTTTTATTTTTGGTCCCTTATATGCGACTTGAGCCCTACCGTTCTACCAAATTTCATTGTTCTACTGCAATTGGAAGTGTGCCATATATAATTTACATCAGTTCTGAGGAAGTGGGCGGATACCACGCCCCTGAATGGAAAACCTCGATTTTTATTTTTGATCCTTTATATGCGATTTGAGCCCTACCGTTCTACCAAATTTCATTGTTCTACTGCAATTGGAAGTGCGCCATATATGATTTACATCAGTTCTGAGGAAGTGGGCGGATACCACGCCCCTGAATAAAAAACCGCTAATTTTATATTTTTTTCTTCGAACGCAATTTGAGCCCTACCACTTTACCAAATTTCATCGTTTTACAGTAGTTGGAAGTGCTCCATTCAACCAACACCAATTCGGAGAAAGTGGGCGGATACCACGCCCCCAGAAAGGAAAATCTTGGTGTTTATTTTTGTTTTTTTATATGCAATATAAGCCCTACCGGTTCACCAAATTTCATCGTTTTACAGCAGTCGGAAGTGCTCCATTCAACCAACACCAATTCGGAGACAATTCGAAGAAAGTGGGCGGATACCACGCCCCCTGAATGGAAAATTTCAATTTTTCGATTTTTTCCTCTGCTTACATGACAAGACCTACCGTTGTGCAAAATTACAAGATTCTACGATGTCGGGAAGTGCTCCATAATTTTGATGATCTGTCAGTCAGTCAGTCAGTCAGTCAGTCAGTCAGTCAGTCAGTCAGTCAGTCAGTTACGGTTTTTGTGATTTTTGAGGCCTTATATCTCAGGAACCGCTTATGCTAGAAAATTGAAATTTGGTCAGGCGCATGTGCCTGACTAGCTTAGCAAATATTCGGAATTTCAAGTTTCTGACTTGATTGGTACTGAAGATAGGGAGGGGTCAAAAGTCGCCTGAGTTTGTTCCTGTAAAAAGGGTGTAGTGCCAGAACTTGGCTGGGCACTACCGTGCCCTTTGATTTCTTGACAATACGAGTAGCTTCGAATTCTTTTGGTAGTAATTTCAGATTTCAAATCGGTCTGTAATTAATAAACTTTTGTTTCGAGCCTGATTTGTGAAGTGGACTTATAAGTGATAGCTTTCTTTCATCCTAAAAAAGTCACTTAAAGAATGTGGCAAGTTGAAAAGTTTTGTGAGTCAAATTGCAAGATTGGCAGAACACATTTTTAGAACTGAGGAACAAAAACTGTCCGCTGAGTTTTTTTTTAAATCCGACTTTAAGGATGAAATCTTAAGGAAATCTTGATTTACGGTCAAAATTAGACTAGTCAAATTGATAATAGTTCCACCGCAACTCGTTTCATTAATTAGTGGAAGAGGGTCTCCAATGGCAAATATACCATTAGAGCTGCAAATAAGACATTCACTTCAAAAACAGTATCCAATTTGACTGTTTTATGTTTATTTTGATAAATCCTTAGAAGCATTCCTATTCCAGTTCCACCAAACAGAGAATAAAGTTTAACGAGAAAGCATGAAATAATATCTATTTAAGAATATTGTAATCATAAAACCACTTAAACCCTCTTAGTTCCACGGTCATGCCTCGAAACGTGACAAGCATAAAAAAAAATAATGGAAATATTTAAATACCTTCTATTTATATTTGCGCCAAAAAACTCATTTCAAATAGATTTCTTTAAATTAAAATGATAACACAGAGAATTAGGGAATAAAATCGTCGGCTGATTGTAATCCTTTCGTAAAAAGCGGCTTATTTTAAGTTGCACACACAAGTTACGTAGGTACCTACATAATAATAAAAGCACTTTATGGAATTTATCTATGTAGGTAGGTTTTTAAACCGTCTTCAAAATAAAATGTGTAAATTTCCAACCTTAAAG
Organism: Philhelius festivus; assembly: GCA_963931855.1. Lineage (NCBI taxonomy): Eukaryota > Metazoa > Arthropoda > Insecta > Diptera > Syrphidae > Philhelius > Philhelius festivus. Next base: position 49,166,158 of record OZ007557.1, on the reverse strand, counting down.
ATAAAGGTAGATTTACTAAATAGAATGTGATTGTCACGTCGAATGGGAAATAAAATATTTGGGACCAAAAACGTTTATATGGGACGTTTATATTATTCCAAAAGGGTTTTTGTGGTTAGACCCTTTTCAAAAAAAAAAAAAAAAAGGCACACCTGTTCAAATGACAGCATGGCTTGGAGCTATAGACCTTTTAAAATGTATAACTTTGTGAAAGTAGATTTGACAACATTTTTATTATGGAACTATTAATGGCAAATACTTACGGTTTAGAGCACAGTGCAATTTTTGTTGAGGGGACGGTCCGATGGCGGATAAATTTCGGTTCTATAAAAGAGGAAAATATAAAATTTTAATTTCCAAAACATAATAGGTAATAATATTTTTTTTTAGATTTAAAAAGTACTTCAAAAAATTTTCTGTTGAAAATCATTTTTTTAAGAACAAGTTGATATTTTTTGTATTATGTTTTTGAAATGCCCTCTCAAGAGGTTACAACTACTCTTAAAATGAGGATAACAGGGACGGTTTTGAAACGAGCTACCGATGGACATCAGTTTAAAATTTCTGAATATAACAATGGAAAGGAAAAATAGAGATAGGTGGAGCATATTACATTCGTGTAGTGTGGCTGAGAAAGGAATCTCTGTCTGAAGGTGGGATCAAGGGTAAATTGATGAGCATTGTTAAAGCGGGAGTATTCGGTTGAATTTTTGAAAAGGAACAATGCACCTAGCTTTATCACTTAAACACTATTTATAAAAATTGCGATATAACAACATACAATTTTGCGGCGGTGTTCGAGAGATTCAAATGCATCTGTTATACCTGAATATATGGTATCATATGGCAAGTTTTGTATTAGTTAGAAAATTTTACAAATTGATATTAACGATGAAAGGTTGGACGAATAATTGGGTTCTGCGATTATTCCTGTATGACTGCCTGTCTGTCCTGTTCAGCAACAGTTTAAATGGATTAGTCAATTTTTTCAAACTTGGTGGATAGCGTTTTCGACTCCCAAAATGTTTTTTTTGTTTTTTTTTTCATTTTACTAAGGTGCAAATACTGCTATCTCTGCCTCAACAAAACTGTTTCCATTAAGAAAAATCTTTTTACTTGCGACATATACATATAAACTATATGCCAAGTTATGGATTCGTAAAAAAATCGAACTCCAGATTGCGATTAGACTGATAGGCCTTACGATGAAAGGGAAGACGAAAAAAGTGGTTTTCGCAATTCTGTTTGTCTGTACGACTACCCCATGAGGATAACGTCCACTGGAGGAGCAAAATGTTTTCTACTTTTTGTCGATGATTATTCAAGAAAATTTTTTGTTCATTTTTGTAAGGCAAAAAGTGAAGCGCTCGACATGTTCAAGAAATTTAAGACCATGGGGCCTTGTGAATAAAAAAAAAAAGCTAAAGCTGAAACTTGGATTTTTAAGTAAAAGCTTGATTTTTAGTGAATAAAAATAAGCTTAAGCTAGCTAGTTAAAGATGTTTTCTAGTAATAGCTATTTTAAAATAGCCAAAGCTAAATTCATTTAGTTTTAGCTTGTTTTCCTAGCTTAAGCTTCAATTTGTGTGAATAAAAATAGCTTAAACTAGAATATTATAGTTAAAGCTACAAAAATTTCAAGATTTTTTCGACCTGTCTAGAAAGCTTTGACTAGGTCTTATTTTCAGTATTAACTTGTGCGAGTTGTTAATTAAACATAAGGGAATATCTCAAAAAATAGGACTGTGAACGTATAGACCCAGAAACTAACATACGAAATGTTAAAAACATTTTTTAGCCGAAAAATACTTGCCCTGTAGAACAGATAACAAATTGAGGCAAAAAAACTTTCCTTTCGGTCATACATGTACCAGTTTTAGCTAAAGCTAACTAGCCGAAACATGTGAATAAAAAAACGAACACCTTAAATTACGAAGCTTAAGCTAGAATTTTCCAGCATAAGCTATTTAGCGTTATCATTTTTTTATTCACATAAAACGAAGCTTAAGCTAGTACTGTCTAGCTTTAACTGCTAGTAAGAGCTATGACTAGTTGGCTTTAGCTTCCTCTAAAAAAAGCTTTAACTTTTTTTTTATTCACAAGACCCATGGTTGAGACGCATACCTCGAAACGAATTAAGACACTTAGGAGCGATAATGGAACTGAATTTGTGAACCGGCCATTTAGAGAGTTTTTGGAATCCAGTGGAATTCGTCACCAGCTAACAGCACCCTATACTCCGCAACAAAATGGCTTTGCGGAACGAGCCAACAGGAGAATTGTGGAGATTGCCCGATGTATGTATGTTGATTGCGACAGGTTTGTCTGAGAGCATTTGGGCAGAGGCTGTAAATACAGCTGTGTATTTAGGAAACCGTTCACCATGCAGTAGGTACATTACAAGGAATCACACCATTCCTTTGGTCTGGCTTCCAACCTAATGTCTTGGTTGAAGGGCATTAAAGTTAAATAAGCAACCAGGATACTCCAAGTTCCAGTGATCGGGTATGCAAGTGAGTCCAAAGCGTACCGCCTTTTAAACCGCAAAGCTGGTAAAGTATTGTATATAAGTCGAGATGTAAAGTTTATTGAAAAATTTCCGAATTTTGAATCAAAAAGTAGAGACGTTGATTACCTTCTTACAAAACCTTTCAAAACTAAAATAAGCAAGTTAGAAGTCGAATCGTCTTTTGGTCTAACGTGAGCACTTGCCGATTATGGCTCAATCCCACGGGCGGCCTACCTCCATCGGAGTCAGATTGGGTTCTGACCATTAACCCCGACATAGCCGAAGCCATCTGGGTCGCAAAGTTGTGACACGTTGCAGGCATGAACACACCTCTTGCTTACGAGGCGAGGTCTATCTAACACCTCTTGAATCCAGACATGCCTGGAAACCATGTGTCTCCGCATTCGGAATAAACCAAGTCACCACGATACTCCCACTAGGGGGCCTACCTCATAGATAGTCTGAGAAAGAGAGCACGCACGCGACAGCTGCACCTCTCTATCCGAAGATAGAATAGGAGAGCCAGAAAACGTAAGTAATAGCCGTTAGTCTCCCGTGGAACCAGAATATAGCTTCCGGTCGAGCTTCGCCACCATAAGGTCACTTACAGATGAAGTTTCTGCAAAACTTCAGGGCCTGTCAGCCCCAGATATACACACACCTACTCATAGTCGAGGTAGAAACCATCAAACAAGAATGCGCAACCCTCTGGTGAGTTGTTACACACTCCTTAGCGGATTCCTACTCTAAGGACACCGTCCAGGATGTTCCCATCTAGTTGGTTCAGTTACTTACGTAACCAATCCACAGGCACCACGAGGAGGTCGATAGGAACCTGGAGTGCAGAGTTGTCAAATAGTAGCAATACCGGCCCACTTAATTGGACGAGCTCGTCGGAAATCAAGACCATGCATTTACCACCTCATCACCATCCAACAACCATGGCCTTATGCTAGCCGCCACCCATTATGATCGTGGGATTACGCATCTGTACGCGGACTGGCATGCCACCACGCCGTGCATAATCTTGGACTTACGTTCGCTGCCATGGTCTGATTTATGGTTCAGTAGCAACACAAGTCCATTGGTCAAGTCTCTCAGAGCCTTAAACTAAACATGCCTTAAACTACTACCGACTCTACACTCCCACCTGCATTTAAAAGTCGAGGTGCCACTAATTAAAAAAGAGGCTGATGTTGATGTTTTAGAAGATGCTTTGGCAGCTGAGAGTGTAACGAAGCGTTCCATGCTTGTACCAATACTAAACACATTGGGTGATTTGATTCACCATGACTAAGCAGCCGCCGCCGCAGCACCGACCGACGACACCATACAATGCCGCAGCTACCAACGACACCAGTTACCTCGCTGAGATAAAGGGATTTTATACCTTGTCTTAATATAATATGCAGTCACTATAAGATCATGACGTCACAGTTGGTTGAACACATTGGGTGATTTGCATTCGACCAGTATATAGTTCACACACAGTTTATACGAAAAATATAACAAGAGGACCTCCTTTTGGGAAGGAAAGTTACTTGTTTGCTACGGTCGAAGCTGACGAGCTAGATTCTAGTTTACGAGTCGTCTGAAATTGTCCGGCAATTTCGTTCCATCAGTTTGGTTCGAAGAATAAAACGTCCTTGTGCCTACCAGCGGCCTTAAACTGTTGATCTTGTGCCTACCAGGGCCTTAAACTGTTGATCTTGTGCCTACCAGGGCCTTAAACTGTTGATCTTGTGCCTACCAGGGCCTTAAACTGCTGATCTTGTGCCTACCAGGGCCTTAAACTGTTGATCTTGTAAGCGCCAGGAGCGTAGTCCGTAGCTCGTATTTATAAAAGAGTGGCCCGATACCGAATGCCAGTTGACGAAGGAACCAGATGCCAGAATAAAGCTTTCTAGAGGAAACCAGCAGGACCCTGATACAAGGAAAATAACCGATGTTTACCAGATACACCAGGGTGTAATTAATTGAAGTCAAGAATATTTAAGTTGTTATATGAATTTAAGATTTGTTTTTCAATAAAGATTTTGTATAAGGTTCTAAAGACCTTTCCTACTGAAGTTTCGTGTTTTTCTTCAGAGCGACCCTGGAAATCCGGCGAGCAAAACCTCGGCTGGAAAGCAAAAAGCACATCACAAGGGTTTGGATGTTGCTGCTGCGGACGCTGTTGAAGTTGATGTTGACGATGCCGCTGTTGAACCTGCGACCAGAGATGTACAAGATGACGATGCTGAAGAAAATGGTCGAGAAGGTTGTATGGATGAAGAGCAAAATTCTGTCGGAGTAAGTCCTAAAAAAGTAATAAGAAGTGGTAAAGTTCGTGTTGTAGATAGCAATAGAGAAAAAAGTAAACGCAGAGGAGTAACTAATTCACTGAATTATGCGAACGATGTTCAAAATGAATGCCCTTCAACAATGGAAGCAGCTTTATAAAGTAAATACGCTGATAAATGGTGTCAAGCTATGCGAGACGAGTTCAATTCTCTGTCTAAAAACGATACATGGACACTTGTTGACTTACCTAAAAACAGACATGCCACATTAAGTCAATGTGGGTATTCAAAATTAAACGCAATAAGGAAGGGTATGTGGAACGCTATAAGGCTAGACTTGTTGCCAAAGGTTGTGGGCAAAAGTATGGCGTTGATTTCTACGAAACATTCTCACCGGTAGCAAAATATTCGAATATACGAGTACGATTGAATTTGGCCTGTTGTTACACCAAATTGATGTAACTGCAGCGTATTTGAACGGAGATTTGGATGAAGATATTTTTATATACCAACTAACCGGTTTTGTAGACGAAGCTAATTCTAATAAAGTTTGTAAGCTCCAGAAAGCTTCATACGGGCTCAAACAGTCAGCAAGGCAATGGCATTTAAAGCTTGACCGTATCTTAAAAAATATGGGTTTTACAAACTGCATCAATGATAGATGTATATAGTTTATCTACATATATATTGTGCATAAAGATGAAAATATAAATATAACTGTTGTCTACGTTGACGATATCTTAATCGCGTGTAGGGAAGAACGCGATATGGAAATAACTAAAGAGCAAATAGTGTTTCAGTTTGACATTGTGGATAAAGGACCGTTGAATCATTATCTTGGCATAGAAATCCAAAATTAAACTCAGCCACTCAGCTAAGGAAATATAATGGCTGCAAAAATTGTTGGAAAGTCAACAAAACACTGTACCAATCTTTAACAGGGTCTTTGAATTTTATAAGTATCACTACACCACCTGATATTTCTCCTTCGGTTATAAGATTGTCTTAGTATAATATAAATCCTCACTTTGAACACCTTACCTACTGCAGCAAGACATTTGCTAAAATATCTTTCTAATACAATTCATTATCAGATTATTTACAGAAAAACTGGGCTAAATTTGCTTGGCTATACTAAAGCTGATCGGGGTTGTTAACAGCGATGATAGAAGATCATTTACCGGTCATGTTTTCTTTCTGGCTGGCAGTCCTGTATCCTGGGAGTCGAAAAAGCAACCGATAGTTACGCTTAATAGTACTGAAGGATGGTACATGGCACTTTGTTCCGCATCGAAGAAGATCGTGTTCTTACGTAACCTCATCAGTGAAATGGGATTCAGCAGTTTAGTCACCAAACCAACAATCTTGTATGGCGATAATCTGAGTGCTCAACAGTTGGTGAAAAATCCAGTTTTCCACGCTAGGAGCAAGCACATCGACATTAAGATGCATTTTGTTCGAGATGTTTATGAACGGAAGAAATTCGAACTAGCATACATTCCTACGGATGAAATGGTCGCCGATATTCTGACCAAAAATTTGAAGAAAATTAAGCACAATAAATTTGTATATAAACTTGGTTTAGTGTAATTTTGAATTGAGGGGTTGAAAATGTAGTTCTGGCAATTCCCTATTACTCTTATACACTATACTTTATTTACAATTACACTTGCATTATATAACTTCTTTGTACTTAAATCTATATATACTTTTTAGTCTTGTAATAAACTTCATTGAATTCAGACTCGGTTGCCTTTTCTTTGTAAATAAATTCTCATTAGTTTTCGAGGAAATTCAGCAAAAAAGAATGCATTTTCAATCCTGTTGTTTAGTCTTAGAAGACACTTCTAGGAACAAGTACATAAAACCCAGTCATGCATTTTATGTTAAAAAAAACTCAATTTACGGATTTTCTGGAAATAATGTTTTAAGATGTTGCCAAGAAACCTTTCAACAATCCCATTGAAATAGTTAATTTAAATAGAAATAGAGAAAAAAGATCCCCAAACTTTCTTATGGCTGACTAACTTCAAATTTGGCAACTTACCAAATTTAAAAGTACTCCATGTTTGCCCTTAGTTGTGATTTAGTTTCAAATTATAGGATACTATTTCTCATTTAATTGAAATCAATGAATGCGGTTCGCACACAACCAGCAAAATTTTCTTACAAAACACTTTTCTAGACTTCATACAAGAACTTCTCAAACAGGATATTGTAGTTCAGAGCTTTTAAATTTGAATATTGATTATAGAACATGTGCTTTTAAGTGCATGTGTTTTACCCTTGGCATAATGTTTAATACGTTGGACTGCCTTGTAAAGGGTCTTGGGTTAGATTTTCAGTACTTGGAAAAATGTTTTTCGGGGGTGTACTGTCAACTGTGCTGTACTTGTCAAAGTACTACTCATTAGCGCCGTTCGGAATCAGCAGAAAATTGTAAGATCCCTTCATTCCTGCTAATAGTGGTGATTGAAAATTTCAAGTTACTAGGCTTAGGTCTTCTTCGATTCGTAAGCGAAATATCTGTTACATTTTTGTCACATCAAAGTTTATTCAATCCAAAATATTACAACATGATTTTCATTTGGAATGTCTTGATTGTTTTAAAAATACCATACTCCCTTATTGTGATTTTAATTATTGTCAATGAGTGCATCAGCATCCGAATTACCAATGCTTAAAAAAAAACCGTCGAGGTGCCTGAAGTACATTTATATCACAATGCCACATTTAATTTCCTTATGCCAATTAACTTAACATCAATGATGGCTCACTCATGTCAATCAACTCAGTTCTGTCTGAAAAATTCTTTTGACTTAAAATACGAGTAATAAGGGGGAAACACAAAACAAAAATATGTGAACAATTCAAAAAAATTGAGCACTCATTTAATAAAGCTGTTTACTGAATTCACTATAGGATTGGAATAAAGATTGGAAAATAAATTAAAAAAAAAAAAAACTTAAAATATTTTACGAAAATATGAAAGGCCGACGAAAGAAATTCATGTACGAGTATCTTCTCTTTGAAAAGTCCTCATTAAATATTTATCTTTGGGACGTGCTGTTTATTCATTTAAGTCAATTGGATACTTTGACTTTGAACATTTTTGAGAGCATTTTTTTGTTTTTCCAAAAATAGAAATTTTTGGGAGGATTTCAAAAATATTTTTTTTTCTTTAAACTTTAACAACTACCTACTCGTATGTAATTATTTTTTGTTTTTCTTGAAAATGCCTACATGTCTTTTTACCTCTCTTTGCAGGTAAGATGCTGATTGATTTAACAAATGGCTTAAAACAAGTATGTATTGTACGAGTATAAATTATTTATATATGTTCCAAAAATCTTTATACGGTTGCTACAAAAAATTATATGCATGACCGGATCGTACGTTCATGCTGTTTGTCTATGCAGCTTGGATTTCAAAATTGTGTTTGTAAAAACATGTAAGATCTAAATTAGGAAAAGTGTGAAAAAAAAGACAGGAAATTCATTCATATATTTGATTCTTTAGATCCCGAGCTAGCGGATGATCAATGAATAAGACTGCATACTGTTCCAGACCAAATCAACAATCTGTCTAGTCTATGTAGGTATTATAGGGCAAGTTTTGCATTTGGAAAAAAAAAATCGAACTCGAGATTTTGATCAAAGTTGACATTACGATGATAGTGAAACGAAAAAAGTGGGTCCGGCAATTCCGTCTGTCTGTATGTCTGTACCTCGAACTACTGCCTAAACTACTTCAGGTATTTTCCTTAAACTCGGTAGTTAAGGGTCTCCGGTGATTAACTAGAGGAGAAATTGAATTTTTTTTAGCTCCAAAACTAACAGTATCCACTATACACCCGTGATGCAAAATCCCATTTATCTCGAAAACGGCTCCAACGATTTCGATAAAAATAAAATGCACGACTGGGTCGCACGAACTTGCTCCTATGTAATAGACTAAGAATTTCAAAAATGAATGTTATTAGAGAAAAACTGTTCATAAGCATAAAAATTAATTTTTTAAACGACTAAAACAACTTCTTTAGTAGTTGGAGGTAAAAATAGAATGCCATGTGATTCAAGCAAATACAGGTTCGTGCAAGAACAAAAATTATAAGTCTTTGTAGTAGTTTCTTAAAAAATTTTATATACAAAATTTTTAAAGCATTTTTAAGAAAAAATGTATTTTTTATTATTGTTTGAATAAAAATTAAATTAAAAAAAATATTGAGCCGTTTTCGAGATACTGAAATTTCAAAAAAAAAAAACGATTTTTTTTTTTCAAAATTCAAAAAAATATTTTTCTTAAAGTTTTGAAATGCAATGTTTTTTAGACTTTTTAGAAGCTTTTTTTTTAAAAATTTCATTAAAATCCGTTATGCCGATAATGAGAAATTCAAAATTTTAAAAAATCGCTCTATGGTAGGTACAGTCAGTAATATCTTGTTTTAAAATTTTTTTTATTAAATTATAGGGGTTGGGGACGATTAACCGATTTTTAAAATGTCAATTTAAAAAAATCGATCTTCAAAATGTCGATTTTCAGAAAGTCGATTGATAAAAATGTCGACTGATCAAAATGTCGACTATCAAAAATTCGATTTTAAAAATGTCGACTCAAAAAATGTCCACGCGTAAACAGTGAGCTATGTAAGGGGAGGCATGCTGCCCCGCTGCTTGGGCACACTATAGGATTTGGGGTGGGTGCGAGGTTGGGTGTATGCAAAGTTTATATAATTGAATTAATAATAAAATTTAGTTAACATATTAAAAGAGAGCATTCTTGTTTTATTTAACTCAATTTTGGATAAAAGTCGACATTTTCACCGACAAGTTTTCAGTCGAGATTTTAATAGTCGAGATTTTAAACTGTCGACTTTTTTTTGTCGATCAAACTTTAGTCGACATTTTAACAGTCGATGAAATTTATATTTGTCCAGTCGACATTTTTTTTTTGTCGACATTTCGTACCCTTCCCAAATTATAGATCTTAAAAATTAACTGATAGAAAAAAATTTAAGTAAAATTCTCGGAACCGTTTTCGAGAAAAATACGATTTTTGAAAACCATTTTTTAACATTTGTCTGGAGGGTATCGTTATTTTTAGGTAAAACAAATTTTGTTTCTTAAATCTTATAATCTATATTAAAAAACTTTTATTTATCAAGTTTTGAAAAAATCGAGCATGGGGTTTTCGAAATATTGAGTTCTCAAAAAAATTTTTTTTTAAATCCGGAAATTTTTTTTTTGAAAATTTGAATACATTACATTACATTACATATTACACTACTCCGTAGATAAATCTACTAAGTAGAGACACTGAAAGCACTGGCAACTGAGGCCATCGGCTTAGACAATACAACAGAGAGAGAGACACAGAAAGAAAGAACAACAGAAGAAACACATGTCAACAGCACACGGTTGGTATTCGAGCGGTCCCCCATCCAAGTACTAACCATGCGCAATGATGCTTGATTTCGCTGACCGATGGGAAGCGATGCTCTTATCAAAGCCAAGGCCGTTGACGAAAATTTGAATACACAATAATATTTAAACTGCTGGGGAGCTTTAACATACAAAAAAAATGATCAAAATAGGTGGTATCGTTTTTAAGAAAATCAAAAACAAATAAAAATGGTTCCAAGGGGGGTACCAAAAATAACCATTTTTTGGAAAATTTTTTTCAAACATTACCTAGGTTTAACTAAAAGAAATTTTATGAATTTTTTTTTTAAATCTGTTGGACAGTTTTTGAGAAAAAAAAATATTTATAAAATTTCGAAAAAAAATCGTATGGCAGGTACCGTTATTTTTGGTCTTAAAAAATAAAATCAAAAAACATCCGGGGAGAAAAAATTAAAACCCATATCTACCAAGTTTGAAGAAAATCGGCCGAGCCGTTTAGCTGCAATCGAACGGACAGACAGACCGACAGACAGACAGAATTGCGAGACCCACTTTTTTCGTCTTCGCTATCATCGTAATGTCAACTTTGAGTTCGATTTTTTTTTCGAATGCATAACTTGTCTTATAGTACCTATAAGTCGCAAGTAAAAATAACTCACATTTGATCCTCTGCAATTTTCCTGCAAATTCAGCAACATAAAAAAAAACACATGCCAAATTGACCGCATGTTGACTGTAAATTTACTTTTATGAACACAAATGTTGCCATGCTCATGCAGAAATGATGCTGTTTGTTTACAATTATGAACGCAATTTTTGCAGGACTGCGGAAGTTTTGCAAATACGAACTCAGCCTTCATATGGCTCTTTGACATTACCAAACCTTAAAACACTTAGTTTTTTACATAAACTGCCATTACTTTAGGTTTGTTAAAATGCAATTTATTAAAAAAAAGCTTTAACATACAAGTTAGAAAATGTTTAAAATTAAGAAAGAGTTAGTAATCTAGTTAAAAGTTGGCAAATTGTTAAGTAGTATCATACTTATACCTTAATGTTATTAAAGAAAATTGTTCAAAAGCATAAAATTAGTTTGTTAAATGGGTGAACTTCTCTTTTATAGTCTAAGAGCCGACAACAATTTTTTTTGTTTGGAGGTATATTTAACCAAAATTTGAGAATGAGCTTTTATAGGTGCGCATAATACCGAGGAGTTAAAAATAGCATGTTTTTGCATGCTCTGTCATTTTCTCAAGCCTTAACACTTTAAAACTGATGATCCGATAAATATAACTTAAGATATAAGCCATTGCCATTTAACCTATCATATTTTAAAAACAGAATTGTGTCTAATTAAAAAAAATGTTGTACTTAATTTTAATAAAAACATTTATTTCTAATAAATGATAAAAATTAAATCAATAAAAAAAATGTAATTTAAGAATCAATATATTTTTTATTTGATTTTGTATACAAAAATGGCCTTTATTATAAATGACGTAAAATTGTGACCAAATCGCAGTTAAATAAGTTTTGAACATTTTTAGGAAAAAAATGTCTTTAAGCCAATTTTATTGTTGGGCAAATTAAAAATCAATTAAAAACTAAAATCATTGATCAATTTTTTGAGATATCGAATTTTCAAAACAAAAGTACAAAATTCAATTTAAATGCGTTGTGAAATCAAAAATCGAAAAAAAATTCTTTCAACAAGTTATTGTCAGAAATGTTTTAATTTCAATTCGTGAAAAATTGAACGAAATATAAAGAAATCCATGTGCCAGTTTTGAAAACCACTTTTTAACATTTGTATGGTAGGTGCCGTTATTCTTAGAAACAAAATAACACAACACTATTTAAATTTTTAAGGAGCTTTAACTTAAAAAATTAATCAGACCGTTTTTGAGAAAATCGAAAACAACAAAATATGTTTTCTATGGGCGGTACACATTTTTTGGAATTTTTTTGCGTTCTTTTTTTAAGTGTATGGAAAATTTTATGTCAATTAATTTTTTATTGAAAAAATGGAATTGCGAATCGATCTCAAATCAAAGTTGGTCCCGAAATTCCGTCTGTTTGTCCATATTTCTGAACTCCGACCCACAGCCTAACTTTGTACTTAGAATTCTTCAATAATGAAAAATATAATTTATTTCGAAAACAACTCTTTCGATTTAGATAAAAAATAAAATGCACGACTTGGTAGCACGAACTTGCTCCTACGGAAAAAACTAAGAATTTTAAAAATTAATGTTATAAGGGAAAACTATTTATAAGAATAAGAATAATTTTTGAAGCTCTCTTAGTACTCAGAGATAAAAGCAGAATGTCATGATTTTTTCTGAAGCAAATATGAATTTATGCAAGAACAAAAATCTTAAGTCCATGTATCGGTTTCTTATAAAAATAAGCTTTTGCGTACAAAATATTCAAAACATTTTCGATAAAATATTTTGGAAAGCCAACATTAAGTCTTTATGATTAAAAAAATTAAATTTGAAAAAAAAAATATTGCCTCGGTTTTGAGATACCGAATTTTCAAAAAAAAATTGATTTTTTTTTTAAAAATTCAAAAAATATTTTATTTTTAATTTTTGAAATGCAGTGGTTTTCAAACTCGTTAGAACTTTCTCTATAAAAAATGTCATTAAAATCCGTTATGCCGATAATGAGAAATTCAAAATTCGAAAAATGGTTCTTTGGTAGGTATACAGTCAGCAATATCTTAATGTACATTTTTGTTATTAAAATATAGATCGTAAAGATTAATCGAAAAAAAAAAACAAAATTATCAAAATTCTAGCTAGGATCCGCTTTCTAGAAAAATACAATTTTAGAAAACCTTTGTTAAACACTTGTATTGTGGGTATCATTGTTCTTGGGTAAAATAATTTTTTTCCGCGCATCTTTTAGATTGTATTTAAAATTTCACATCCGAGCTTTAAAAGAAAAAAAAGTAGACATTTTTTTAAAAATCAAACAAAACAAATTGGAAAATTGGAATGCACAATACTTTTCAAACTTTTGGGGAACTTTAGCATAAGAAAAATAATCAAAATCGGTTGAATCGTTTTTCAGAAAATTAAAAATTGTTCCAGGGTTTACCACGAGTAACCACCCTTCGGAAATTTTTTTTCAATCTAGCTTTAACAAAATGAAATTTTTTTGATTTTGTTCTTAAAAATCAATTATAAATAAAAATTAAAGATCAGATGTTGAGAAAAAAAAATATTTATAAAATTTCGAAAAAAATCGTTTGGCAGGTACCGTTATTTTTGGTATTAAAAAAACAAAGAAAAAAAACTTGTGGGGGGAAAAATTTTAAAATGATATCTGCCACGTTTCGAGGCCGTTTAAGTTGTAGTCAAACTAACAGACAGTCAGAATTGCGAGACCCACTCTTATTTTTGGCTTTACTGATTTGGATCAAAAATCTTATACAGTAGCGTCTTAAAATTTAAAATAATGTTTATAAAAAATTTCGAAAAAATATTGTTTGAATTTTTGAAAATTATAATTCAATTTTTCTTTTGTTCAATTCAATATCTTAAAAATGGGTGACAAATTGTTTTTTTTTTGTCTGAGTTTTATAAATTTTTTTTAAGTTCAAACGAGCATGATACATAGTTGGTTTAGTAATTTTTAAATTACAAAGTACTTTTACTTAAGAGCAATTACGTGCGACCCAGTCGGGCATTTTAATTTTTTTTTCAATTTTGCGCACATTAGAACCGCTATGATTTACCCTTTAAAAGTTTCAGCAATGTGTGAAGGCTTTGGACATTTTTAGAGACGATTTAAATGTCCTGAATGTCTAAATATCACAATGGAAATCAAATATTGAGGCGGGTAAGACACTCCACATTCGTGTAGTGCGATTGAAGAAAGACCCTCTGAACCTAACATTATGTCCGAAGTTGAGCTCAAGGTGAAGGGCATTCATGGAAGTGCCATGGTTGATTTGTTTTAAGGGAAGGATACAATTAGCTATTAGAGTAAAACACTGTTTATAAAAATCGCAATTTCGGGGGGTGCCCAAGGGATGTTTGGAGTTTGGATTTAATTGATCGGAATCATGTGAGTTATAGACGGACCTTACCAAATATGAGAATTGTACTTACATTTTTGACAATTATAAGCATTATAGATTACTGCCAGATCAGAGGAGTTGACAAATTTCTAGAATATTTCTAGTTCCACATATACAGGAGAAGGAAGTGAATCAAGAAACGAACATATGAGCAGAGGGAACTTTCGTCAGAGGGTATTTTAATTATTCCCTCAACACTCTCTTTTTTCTAAAACTATGGGAAAATATCGTACCTGACTTCCACTGTTTTTGAGCAAATATGGACTGAATTAAGAATTCAAAAATATAACTGTTCACTTTAATTTTCTTCTGACAGATGATTGTCCATCGAATAAACAAAAGTGCTGCCAATTCTTTATTTTTTAGTTGTATTATAACTATTTAAATTAGTTAAAGTATTTAAGTTTGAATTCCCTTAAAAGTGATGATACCCATATAATATATTACGAGCCTAATTTGTTATGTAAATACAATTCATCATGTGTCAAGTGGCCTTATTGGAACAAGGGAACAAGGGAATTATTTAGGAGGACCTCTCACAAATGATTTATTTAACTAGGTATATTTGAAATATAATAATTTAGAATTAGATTAACCAAAAACAAACTATTTCTTAAACAAAAAATAAGGGGACAAAGTCTTGAAAAAGGGTTTTTAGCAAATTTTCGAAAACCGTATCTCGAATTCCTGCTAATCGCATCAAAAATAGAAAAAATATAGTCTGATTTTTTCTCCACAACAAAAAAAATTACAAATATCTAAATCCCCTTAATTGTTGATAGATAAAACACATCAACGAAAATCACAACTAAGATCATGAATTTTTAAATTTCTATAATTTATTATGAATTTTTGATAAGAATAAATTTCTTACGCCTTAAGGCTTCGGCCACGCACTGAGCGACGAGCGACTGAGCGATTGAGCGACGTCGCTCTGTCGCTTAAAACAATGACAAGTCGCTCAGGGTGTACGTGGCCACCTCCATACAATTTCATGTGTTTTAATTTTTTTGCGTCGCTCAGCGACTCGTCGCTCAATCGTTCAGTCGCTCGTCGCTCAGTGCGTGGCCGTAGCCTTACGCAATATTCAATTAGAACATAGGTACGTATTAATACAACCAGGTATTTTTTTTTCTATCTAAGAAAGTGCATAACTCTCCACAGCCCCAGTTTTCTGAAACATAACTGACAGCTTTGTATCAAGTCACAACTCAAAAGTTTCTGAAGCATTTAACAGAAAAAGGAGAAATAAAACAATAAAAACAGATGAGACCTCTTTTCACTGCTGGCATGCTGTGCAAGTACGTTATTTTTGTTCAGTCTTCTGGCTCAGATGTCCATTATCAATTCTTGGAAAAAAGCCACCATTGCTTGTGTTAAAGCAGAATAAAAAGCAACAACAACAGAAAAAAGAAAAAAAATGAAAACTAAATCAATATCCTTCAAAACCAACATCTTGAGAGATATAAAAAGCACACACATGCGGTAGTTATTCGCCTCATATTTCAAAGCAAACATGGCAGACTTATACTCACATGGGACTACAACAAGAAAAAGTCGAAGGAAAAAATTCCAATAACCTACATCAGAATCCTCCTGTGACTGAAGCAACAAAGAAAAATAGTCGAGGACTATGGGGCTTGCTACCATATCCCTAACGCAAAATACCCAAACCCTCGGACCATCTCTTTTTCTCTCGCGCTATCTCTCTCTCTCTCTCTCTTTTTCTCTCTTGTTCAAACTAGCCCAGTGTGTATGTTAGATAAAGTGTAATACTCTAATCGATTCTGCTGGAACGAGTCCTCGCATCCATCCTTGAATCCTTCCATACGAATAGATATCTCAACTCTTTGCCCTACAAAAAAAAAAACAAGTTCAAAGCAACCAACATTCGTTTTCTTTTTTTGTGCTGACGATGACGACGACGGCAAGGGTACGATGAACAGCATCACGGTAAACGGGTTCCCATATCCTTTTCCACGAGAGCAGCATGTCGGAATGCAACAAAAAAATCAATATGCGTTTTGTCGTCCTCGACAGTTATGAGGATATTCCGTGATGAAAGACTGAGTTTTTAAAGGTTTTTGCCTCCGTTAGTGACTGTATCTTAAAACAGTTGATAAAAACAGGGTGTTTCGTTAAATCAAGCCACGAACAAAGTGTCTATAATTTTTTTTTATTCAAACATTATGGCTGCTGTAAGGATAGTTGTAACAAGTGACGAAGAACTTCGGCCTTCTTCTTTTTTGTATTCCTTTTTTTTCTACTTCTTCGTCTTCGTCTTCGTCTTTATCTTTTTTTTTCTTTTTCTTCTCATTCTGTCCAATTCTTCTGGTTTTTCTTCTTCTGCTGCTTCCTCGTCTACTTCTTTTTCTTATTACTCTTTTTCTTTTTCGTCTTTATTTTCCGTTCCTTTTCTTCTTCTTCGTCTTCGCCTTCGTCTTAGTCTTAGTCTTAGTCTTAGTCTTAGTCTTAGTCTTAGTCTTAGTCTTAGTCTTAGTCTTAGTCTTAGTCTTAGTCTTAGTCTTAGTCTTAGTCTTAGTCTTAGTCTTAGTCTTAGTCTTAGTCTTAGTCTTAGTCTTAGTCTTAGTCTTAGTCTTAGTCTTAGTCTTAGTCTTAGTCTTAGTCTTAGTCTTAGTCTTAGTCTTAGTCTTAGTCTTAGTCTTAGTCTTAGTCTTAGTCTTAGTCTTAGTCTTAGTCTTAGTCTTAGTCTTAGTCTTAGTCTTAGTCTTAGTCTTAGTCTTAGTCTTAGTCTTAGTCTTAGTCTTAGTCTTAGTCTTAGTCTTAGTCTTAGTCTTAGTCTTAGTCTTAGTCTTAGTCTTAGTCTTAGTCTTAGTCTTAGTCTTAGTCTTAGTCTTAGTCTTAGTCTTAGTCTTAGTCTTAGTCTTAGTCTTAGTCTTAGTCTTAGTCTTAGTCTTAGTCTTAGTCTTAGTCTTAGTCTTAGTCTTAGTCTTAGTCTTAGTCTTAGTCTTAGTCTTAGTCTTAGTCTTAGTCTTAGTCTTAGTCTTAGTCTTAGTCTTAGTCTTCGTCTTAGTCTTCGTCTTCGTCTTCGTCTCCGTCTTCGTCTTCGTCTTCGTCTTCGTCTTCGTCTTCGTCTTCGTCTTCGTCTTCGTCTTCGTCTTCGTCTTCGTCTTCGTCTTCGTCTTCGTCTTCGTCTTCGTCTTCGTCTTCGTCTTCGTCTTCGTCTTCGTCTTCGTCTTCGTCTTCGTCTTCGTCTTCGTCTTCGTCTTCGTCTTCGTCTTCGTCTTCGTCTTCGTCTTCGTCTTCGTCTTCGTCTTCGTCTTCGTCTTCGTCTTCGTCTTCGTCTTCGTCTTCGTCTTCGTCTTAATCTTAGTCTTAGTCTTAGTCTTAGTCTTAGTCTTAGTCTTAGTCTTAGTCTTAGTCTTAGTCTTAGTCTTAGTCTTAGTCTTAGTCTTAGTCTTCGTCTTCGTCTTCGTCTTCGTCTTCGTCTTCGTCTTCGTCTTCGTCTTCGTCTTCGTCTTCGTCTTCGTCTTCGTCTTCGTCTTAGTCTTCGTCTTCGTCTTCGTCTTCGTCTCCGTCTTCGTCTTCGTCTTCGTCTTCGTCTTCGTCTTCGTCTTCGTCTTCGTCTTCGTCTTCGCCTTCGTCTTCGTCTTCGGAAGTGGGTTATATTCTTGCCCCATTACTCGATCTACCTGCCACCTACTTAGCAGTTCTAGAAAATGCAGCTTGAAAGCATATAAATGCATCCACTATTCCGTCTTGTTCGGTAACTACTCGTAGGTTGTCTTCCCTGTTTCGAAGAGCTTGTCTGATAACTAACAGCCAGCTGCTTGCCTACTTTATTAAACCTCTGGGATTTGCTTTAACATCAATACCCTTCGATCTGCTTGGGTATGAAGGCTATGCATGCCATCTTTTTCGAACGTAGGATCTTCCTCTCCGTGGTAGGTGATCTTTTCTTTCTCTGCAGCATAATCGTATGTGCATCTTCTATGACTTTTCCGATGATATGTTTTTTCTTCAAGTTTCGTGATTTCTTCATTTTCGAAGAAGATCAAATGATACCCTTCTCGCAGTGAAGCAATCCTGGTCAACCTACTTCTGTCCCGCTGGTTGCTGGTCGTTATAAGATTTTGTTTGGTTTAACACTGGTGCAGCTTGTTTTATACACTTCCACTTCAACTAGTTGCTTTCTGAGTATTACTCAAAAATTTGGTTGAATAATTATTACACCTTTAAATAATCTCTCCACATAAGTTTTGTTGACCTTAAAGTGGAATTTCATAGTCTTCTGCCATATTTATCTGTCTTTTCCTATTCAACATTCCATTCAACCTCTAAGTCTTATGCTCTAAAACACCCTGTGAAACTTTTCAATATCGGATAACAAGAACAAGATTGAGAGTTGTTCCTCAATCGATAGAGACTTGTGAATCTTTGTTAAGTTGAAGCTCCTCGGATTTTGTACAAACTGAATACAGTGGGTAGAGGAAGAGGCACAAGATATATTAGCCTTTGTTTTCTCCCTTAATACAAATAAATCAATAGGCCAAAATAGTTTCACGAATACTCTTATTTAGTTAAACATGGGTTCTTGGCCAATTGGGTACTTAAGTGTAATAGGTATATTGGTATACTCGAATAAACCTACATGCAGCTCTTCTAACCGTAACAGGAGATCGTGGGCAAATTAGGGATGGCGATGGCGTATAGTAGTTAATTTACGATAGGATTCAGAGCATTCACATTCTATGGCTTTGAACATGAGTGAAATTGTTAGCTGATGTATAGGTACACATACTCGTACTTGCGTATAGCTTGGTCCTTTGAGTTGGATATCTCCTCGATATGATAATTGATGATGTGATCTCTTCCTTTTTCTCTATCTCCGGTTTCTGTATTATAACGGCATCGATTGGATTACTCGATGGATAAATATAAATTGGAAATGTATTCTATCGGTACTTTTAGAGATTAGGTGGATGCACGTTCGATGTGAGAGGATGAAAGTTACTCTGAGACAAACATAAGTCCTTGAAAGTTAAGGTCTCGTTTGGTGTAAGCTCAAAAGGGGTCAGTTAGATTGTTGGAGGAAGGGGACAATTTATTTCTTGTGTCTAAAGCTGTCAACAAGCTGGAAGGCAAAAGGCTATTAAGGATTTCAGAATAATTGAATTAGATAAATGGTTTCGATAGAATTGCAATGTGTGTATCAATAGGCGAGGCAATAAAACTTAATCCTAAGACATTCTAGAAAATTTAATAAATTACATAAATGTGGTTTCTAATAAATTTGCTAAGGTCTGCGGGACTGAACTTGGATCTTACATATAATTAATTGTTAAATTTTGTTTATTAAAATTTTGAAAGCTATTTTATAAGATTTACACGAATAAAAAATGGATCATTCAAGTATTTTCAACAGGTGCTATACCTTATTGGATAGCATGGCAAGAACTGGACGAACATTGTTCATGATTTGTACGCAAATTACAAAAGAAGGTGTTCAAGGGTACAAAAATGAAAATGAATCATTTTGTATTTCGTTGAGCAACTTTGCTCCGGAAATGCTTACAAACTAAACTCATTTCTTCTAAATAAAGCTTGTTTTGAAATTGCATTCTTTTGAATCGAGTAATAAATTCATAAGGAGAAGTTTCAAAACTTATTATGCTTTAGATTGCGTCTACAGTTCAGCCATCTAAGTTGAAATCTTCCCTTGTCCTTGGGTTGGTTTTAAGAACTATCGTCAGGTCTGTTGGTGTGTTGACCCAGTGAGTATTTATTTTCAGACCATTAACTTTGATACTGGATCTTTTCTTTCACTCCCTATCCTAGAACCCCTTATAAAGTTTCTTCTTGCAGGGATATTGTAACTATTTATTAATATTAATTCCAAAAGTCTTGAGCAACGCGACTTATTAGTAATTTTCGATTTGGGACATGGATCAAAGATCAAACCATTTCACGAAAATGAAGAAAAGATGATGAGCCACAATTAAAAGAAAAAGTGCAAATAGGACGATGAAAAAAGCTTGCAATGAAGAGCGATCAGCTGGCTTTGGTGTTCAATGGAAGAATTCGCGATATTCTAATTAAAATGGATTATCGATTTCACCAATTTAATCAAAATAAAAAAAAATTTATATTATTTCAAACACAATGATATATTTCGAATAGAAAGATATGCTCCTCAAGTCGATCAAGACAAATATCAATAGAACAAAGGTTTTGTGTGAGTACCCAAAAATAAAACTCAGTGCTCAAGTACTTGTAGTAAAAATTATTGGTCCAATTTTGAATCACTCTTCCGCATAGATCCGTCTGAATCTGAGCGATTGTCTGTCTTATGTTCATCTTAAGGGTATTTGTCTATTGTGGTTTATTTGCAAAGCCTTGTGACTTCAGGAAACCCCATACGAAAAGATCGAGCGGGTTCAAATCGCATGATCTTGGTGACCAATTCACGTCAGCTCTGCGAGAGATAAGATTACCCTCAAATTGTTCATGCAGAATGTCGATCGTGGCATCCACTGTGTGGTACGTAGCACTATTTTGCTGGGACCACATGTGGTCTTAGTCTATAATATGGTTCAATTTGGGCCATAATAAATTGGTAAACATCGATTTGAAGTAGAAAAAGTACAGATCAATGACGCCATAACCTGTCCAAAATCAACACCGAGCGGCAAATTTTTAGGTATGCTTTGTCACCTGGTGAACAACGTGTGGGTTAGTGCCGTCGCATATATGAGGAGATTTTGATCATTAACACAGCAATTCATCCAAAAAGGCGCATCGTTGCTAAATATGGTTTTGCAGCCAAATTAGGGTTTTCTCTCAAACGCTGCGAAGCCCAGTCAGCGCACAAACCGCGTTTTCTACGGTCATTTACTTTGAGCTCTTTCATCAGTTGGATCTTGTACGGGTGCAGAGCCAAGTCCCGACGCAAAATACACCAAGTTAAAGTCATGCGGAAGGCCGAGTTCTTGTGCACGGCTAGAAACCCACTGCCTCGGGTACACTGTACCTGTACACTTTTACGGACCGCGGCGATATTCTCAATTGATCTTGCGTTCCTTTGATGTAAGATTGTTTACTGATTCATTACTGAGCCGGTCGTCGACTGCGAAGGCCCTAAACGTCTAACGTATAATGGACGCAACGCGCACTATGATTGCATTAACTTAAATTCACTTTGATAAAGAAGTTTTGACGAGCTGTTCAATCGTGTTTATTACCATGGTGATTTGGCGTCAGTAACTGAATAATAAACAATATAGATTTTAAAGATACCACCAAAACAACATGGCCGCAGCAGGCTGCTTAGATCTTCCCGCGTCAATTGAAAAACTCTTTAGATAAACAAAGAATATTACGAGTATTATTTGTAATTATTTTTTAGTGAGTACATGAGTATAGTTGCCGAAAAGTTTCATTTAAGAGTACATTGGATAACTCAAGTTCGGTGCCGAACTAGCTGCTTCCAGTTACGTACTCCAAGTTGGTTGAGGTCCTTCTCCACTTTTGTGCGCCACTTAAAGTAGGGTCTTCCTGTGCATCGCTGACCATAAGGGATAGATTCGAAGACTCGTTGGGCTGGTGTGTCGGTGTTCATATGCTCCAAATATCCCAGCCATCTCAGCCGCTGTATTTTCGTTTTTTGAACCGTTCGACGTCCCTGTAAAGCCCGTAAGGCTCGTTGTTGACTCTTCTCTTCCATACTCCATCTATACATACTGGACCGAAAATCACCCGAAGAATCTTCCTTTCAAAGCACGCAACCAGATTCTTATACTCTTTTTTACTTCTGACTCATACACCATTACTAGGATGACTAGGATCTGCTTGGTTCTTTGAGCGAGGGCTTTACTACTCAAATGCCTTCTTAGCCCGAAGGAACAGCTATTGGCGAGAGTGTTTTTTCGTTTGATCTCTGCACTGATGTCATTGTGCCAGTCCTTGACGACTTCGAAGTAGTACCTATCCTTCGAGACGTTTTACCAGAGTCGATGTTTTGATTCCTTTCTAGATGATAGCATAAACTTCGTATTGTCTTCATTTTCGCCGCCTCCAATTCAAAAAGACTCAAGACCAATTTGCATCGACATCTTCTATTAAATCCTCATCACTTTACCTTATCGCTCGTACGAGTAACTTGTTACACCATAACATTTTAAAACTTGTCATAATCCTTTGAGGGTGTGAAAAATCTAAAAAATGAACTATTCAAATTGATGTGTATGACTCAAAAAGTAATATGTCTGAACTCGTATGTCCGTTTTTCTGTATGTTTGTACCTAGGCTGTTGGCCTAAGGTTCTGAAAGCATTTTATAAAAACTAGGTATTTAAGGGTCTTGGAAAGTTCCCTGGATGGCAAATTGAATTTTTTGTAAGCTCCAAAAATATTGGTACCGCCGCGCCGTACGAAGGACATGAAAAATCTTTTTTATCTCGAAAATGACTTACAATTTTAATTTAAAAAAATACAACGCACGAACTTGCTCTTATATATAAACAAATTGATGTTATTAGAAGAAACCGCTCTTAAATATAAAATTCACTTTTCAAACTCTTTTACTAGTGAGAGATAAAAACAGATTGCCATGTGATTTACTAAGCAAATATGATTCTATGCAAGAACAATAATAATTATCAGTCGTTGTAGCGATTTCTTAAAAACAAGCTTTTAAATAAAAAATGTTAAAACATTTTTAAGAAAAAATTTTGGTATGCCACCCAAAGTTTTTTACTATTGTACGAATAAAAATTAAATTAAAAAAAAATTTAACCCGTTTTTGAGGTATCGAATTTTTCAAAATACAAATTCAGAAAATATTTTTTTTCAATTTTTGAAATGTAGTGGTTAGGTTAGGTTAAGGTGCTAGACCGGACCGGAAAAGCCAACACAATTAGACCAATATTTGGTCCATTGTGATACCACGGGATTTCAAAAATCACCCTTCCTCCGACAGTGAATGTCACATTTCATAGATCACTGGGATCGTTACAGTAGAAGTCTCCTAAGTGGAGTCTACGTCTTTGTACGAGGGCAGGACAAGAACATAGAAGGTGAGAAACTGACTCCTCTTCTTCTTCATCCATGCAGCGCAGCGTCTGCAAAAATCATTTGCAGTAACTCCAAGACGGAAAGCATGTCTTCCTATTAGGCAGTCTCCAGTAAGGACACCTATAACGGAGCTAATATGCAATCTACCAATAGAAATTAGATGTTTTGAGCGTTTAGCATCAAACAATGGCCAAATTATTTTCGTAGACCGGCAAGTTGGGCCATCTATGGTTAGCTTTCTTTATTGTATCATGATTTAGCAAAAGTTTACAAGTAGCTAGGGGTATACCGATGTTAGATTTGCTATCCAACAAAGGTAAGATTGTTCCATTTTTTGCAAGTTCGTCGGCTTTACAATTTCCTGAAATGTCTCTATGCCCCGGCACCCATATAAGGTGAATGTTAAACTGTTTTAACATCTCCACCAGATATGATTGACAATTTTGGGCTGTTAGTGAGTTAATGTAGACAGAGTTCAATGACCTTATGGCAGCTTGACTGTCTGAGAAGATGTGTATATCAGTAGTCGATATAGATGTCACGTTTTCTTTGAGCCAAGAGAGGACTTCTTTTATTGCTAGAAGCTCTGCCTGGAACACGCTACAGTGATTGGGAATACGAAAAGATAGACAAAGATTTAATCTTTCGGAGTATATGCCTCCACCAACCCCGTCATCGGTTTTAGATCCATCTGTGTAGAAATGAATCGCTTCGTCAACCAAAAGTGACTCATTTTCCAGGTAGACCTGGAAGGAATGGACACTTGAAAGTTTTTATTAAATTTTGGATGAAGGGTGGTGCAGTCGACGTTACTGATCTGCCTAAGTAGTAAGCTTATTTAAAGCATTTTGTAGGAGTTCCTTCAAAGTGTTAGGATGCTTACCAGATATCGCTATCGCAACATCGTCCGCATAGGCAATTACCGGTACCCCTCCTTTTCTAGAATCATTAGTAGTTCATTTTATCTTGTAAATTATGAGTATTAAAAAACTAAACTGTCAAGTTTTACGAAAATCGAGCACGAAGTTTTCGAAATATTCTTTTAAATCCAAAAAATATTTTCTTAGAATATTTGAATACATAATAATATTTAAACTTTTGGGGAGCTTTAGCATAAGAAAAATGATTAAAATCGGTTGTAGCGTTTTTGAGAAAATCAAGAACCAAAAAATGTCTCCAAGGAGGATATCATTAATATCCATTTTCTGACATTTTTTTCAATCATTTTCTAGCTTTGACTAAATTAAATTTTTTGATTTTTTTTTAATCTGTGGAGTGGCAGGTACTGTTACTTTTGGTCTTAAAAAAGAAAAAAGAAAGCTAGACAGACAGAATTGCGATTCTGATTACAATTTTAATGCAGGAGGTCCTTTCAATTTAAAATATCACTGTACATACAAATTTTCGAAGAATAATGGATGGATGAAAAAAAGTTTAAATTTTTGTTTTCAAATTTTAATATGTACGAGTATCTATACAATTTCGAAAAGGAATAGAATTCAAGGAAACATGATTTAATGTTAATTACAGATAGTTGAAATAGTGTCTCCAAACCAGTCAGTTATATATTATATTATTGTCGTGTCTTTTCCACCATAGATACCAAATTGCTGTGGTCAATGGTCATAACGTGAGGGCAGCAACCTCTCGGCTTTCGGGCTATAAGGCAATTGCAACAATTCCTTATCTACCATGTAGATTTTATCTATTATTATGAACAATATATACACGAAGTATATTTTTCGACCTACGTGCCTGCTTTGAGTTTTGTCTCAAAGTAATGTGTAATTGCCTGACAGGGTTAAACCTTCTAGGAGTTTCGTGGCTCGGTCCATGCTCATTTCGACAGCATACGAAATAAAATTCCACATGTGTTCTTTATGGTAGGATCGTGCCTGTTTTAACTGGTTTTAACTAATTTGGAATTATGCATTATTTATGTTAGCATTTATGTTCATAAGCTTTGTGCGTCTTGTGCTTAAATTATTCTGAATCACCAAATCGAGACCAGCCTGTTACTCAAGTGCTGTGCAATTTCACATTTATGTTATCTAGGAGATTGCACCGCCATCTTCTCCATTTGTGATTTTATTTATTTAGGTGGCAGTCACCTTAAAATCTATAGTTACAAGTTTACATGCTAATTTAAAAAAACTAGTGACAAAATATTTTAAATTTATGTTTAAAAATGCCATTCACTGCTTTAATAACACACCAACATCTCGTAGTGTTAAAGTTCTGGACTATAGTTTGCTGGAAACTTGATAACTGAGTTTCACCTTCTTCCTCTCCGTTGTTGACAGAAATAATACCGGCTTTATTGCAAGGTGATATGATAACCCAAAGGAAGTATTTTGTTTTTGGAGTTTTCGAAAGTAACGATAAACGAAAAAGATATTTTCATTTGGTTCGGGATGATTTTTGCGGCCTGTGGCGGCCATGTTGTTTTGCTGACATCTCTCAAATCTGCTGGTTTCTATACAGGTACTGACGTCAAATCAACTTGCCAATTTACACGCCTGAACAACACGTCCAAATGGTAAAATTTTATTATCAATATGAATTTTCGTTAGTGCAAACGATGCGCACGCTGCGCTCATTTTACGGTAGACCCTTCACAATCGACTTTTCAGCGTATGGTTAGAGACGACGCGTTCGATAATCAATTAGCTAACATTTGTACGTCAAAGAAACATACGCAAAATCGGCCGTCAACATCGCCATGGTCCAAGAAAGTGTACAGCAGAACTCGAGGTAGTCGATTCCTAGGCGTGCACAAGAATTCGGTCTTTCGCAGATTGTAACTTGGCGAATATTGCGTCGGGACCTAGGCCTACATCACCCGTACAAGATCCAACTTACCAAGGAGTTCAGAGTTGATGGCCAACGATAACACCATTTCTTCGCTAACTGGGGTTCACAGCATTTTAAAGAGGACCCTTATTTTGGCTGAAAAATCATCTTTAGCGACGAATTGACTTTTTGGATGAATGGCAGTGTTAATATGCAAAATTGTCATACATGGGAGTTCATGGTAGTTCATTTACGACTATATAGGTTCCAAAGGAGAGGAGAGAGGACACCGTCTTACGGCGTACCCCTACTGACAGTTCTTCCAGTAGTAAAATCGCCCAGTTTTGAATTTATAATCCTGCTTATCAGCATAGATTTTTCAAATTACTGATTGACTTATCCACCTTCAGAGATGACAGCGAAGATGTGATTGCGGACGCATCGACATTGTTAAAAGCTCCTTCTATATCTAGGAAAGCAACTAAGGTGAACTCTTTATGATGAAGGGAATGGTCGATAGTACGAACCAGCGTATGTAGAGCGGTTTCTATAGATTTCTCATTGTTATAGGCATGTTGAGCATTGGATAGTAAGGACTTATCAATGTTTGCCTTCAAATGGATTTCAATCAGACGTTCAAATGTTTTAAGAAGGAATGATGAAAGGCTTATAGGTTTTAGATCTTTAGGATTAACATGGCTAGGTTTGCCAGCTTTGGGGATGAAAATAACGTTGACTTCTCTCCATGAAAAAGGAATGTGAGCCAGAGTTATACAACCATTTAGGATGTTGACCAGAATGGGTATAAAGATATCGGAATTTTTCTGTAATTCCGCTGGAATTATTCCGTCTGGCCCAGCAGATTTGTATGGATTGAAGCTGTTGATTGCCCATTTTAATTTTTCCTTTGTAATCAGACCTTCTGGAGGAGTTTTACTACTGTCGATGTTGTTTGGATCAGTGTTATTAACGAAAGGAGAGCTATCTGGAAAATGAACATCCAGGAGCAGATTGAGCGATTCCTCGCTTGAGTTTGTCCAGGAACCGTCAGTGTTTTTTAGGCAACTTGGCATGACTGGATTTTTGGAGAGGATTTTTCTTAACCTTGATGCCTCTGAGTTGCCTTCTATATTGTTACAGAAAGTTCTCCAGGACACCCGCCTTGTTTTCCTCAGTTCTTTTTTATATATCTTGAGGGAATCTTTATAGGAATCCCAATCAGAACCTTCTCTGGAGGTTTTCGCTCTGTTAAAGAGTTTTCTGCAGTCTTTTCTTAGCGGATCCAGCCCGGAGTTCCACCAGTGTAGTTTCTTTTTATCTCTTATTTGTATAAGAGGACCAGCAGTTTCCAGATATTTGTTGAGGGCTGCTGTGAGGTCGTTGACTTTAATATCAAGATCCTCAGTGTTGTAGGGTATGCTGTATAAATCAGGTTTGATTAACCTTAATAGAGTTTCCCTATATATGTATTAGCCATTCTGTTTTTCGATGGTTACGAAAAGAAGTTTGCCTGGGACGTTCGTCAATAATTTCAAATTGTATGTATCTATGATCAGAAAAAGAATGATCATTTGATACTTTCCAGTTCGAAATAGTTCGATGAATTTTGTCTGAGACAAGAGTTATGTCTAGTACTTCCTGTCTGTTTTTGGTAACAAATGTGGGTTCATTGCCAATGTTACTTATTATTAGGTAAGTGTTTAATATAAAATCGAAAAGAGACTCACCTCTGTCGTTTATATTCGTAATACCCCACACTATATCCGCGATATCGCCGCGGTGATCACGGAAAGAGACACCGAAAACGCGCAAAGAAAACTGAAGCAGGTCATGCGACGAGCAAACTCCTGGATGGATGAGCATGACCTCAGCTTGGCAACAGAGAAAACCGAGATAGTACTTCTGCCAAAAAAGAGAATTCCCACTCAAATTGATTTCCAAATCGGGACCGAAGTGATAACAAGCAGCGCCGCAGTGAAGTATTCGGGACTGAGGCTGGACACGAAGCTAACCTTTTGGACACAAATACGGGCAGCAGCAGAAAAAGCGTCAAAAACAACAGCATCGCTGAGCAGACTAATGGCAAATGGGGGTGGCCGTGGCGCGATGGATGTGTGCTCGCCTGTGAACCTCATGATCACAGGTTCGATCCCTGCCGTCGTCTATGTCGTTTTAATTCCATTAAAAAAAACCTTCTAAAAATTGTCATCAATGGGTTGCTGGTTTACTCATTACATGTTGTTCAGGCATAACACTAACAACATGTAATTGAGTTAAGCTAGTATGCCCAACAAGGATGAACACGAATAAAATAATGTGAATTATAAGCGACATAGAAATAAGACACGGCATTCTCCGCTCTAGTTCAGCCGCCATCCCTGGAGATAAAATATCTGAGACAACAACCTTCAGTCTCAGAACATCGTGCCACACATCTTTCCTATCCTTATTTCTCTTCCTTAACTTCACGCCCGCGCTGTGTTGAAACATTTAAAAGGGTAATCATAATCCCTTGAGCGCGTGTAGATTATACAAAAAAAAAAAAAAATGTAGGCGGACCAACGGCCAGTAAGCGCAGACTACTAATGTCGACGACGCATGCTATCCTTTTATACGGAAGCGAAATCTGGGCGGACGCTCTTAAACAACAGAAGTACCACAAACTTATGGCGGCAGTACAAAGACGAGGAGCTCTATGCGTAGCCAGCTCCTACCGAACGGTGTCAGAACCAGCCGTCCTTGTAGTCGCAGGATTGACACCCATCGATCTCTTGGTGGCAGAAAGGAAGTACGTCTACGAAAAAAGGCAGAAATTGGATTGGAAGCGGCATCCGAAAGTGCCAAGCAACTTACAATTCAGAAGTGGCAAGAGTGGTGGAGCTCAGAAAGCAGAGGAAGATGGACAGCGAGGCTGATCAGGAACTTGGCTGAGTGGAACGACCGGAAACACGGTGAGGTTAACTACTACGTCACCCAGTTACTCACCGGACACGGTTTTTTCAACGCTTCCCTCCACAAGATCGGAAAAACTAACAGTCCAGCCTGCCAGTACGGGGATTCGCAAGAAGACGATGCAAACCATACCTTATTCGCGTGCAAAAGATGGGAGTCCCTCCGTCAAGGCTTCGAAAGAAGTACTGGCGTCATCAGCCCAGATAACATAGTCCAGAAAAAGCTACAAAGCTATATGAAAACTGGCAAAACATCTGTAGCTTTACAGAGTATATTCTCAGAAGAAAAAAAAAGAGAAGAAAAAAATGATCGGGAAATAGTTGAGCCCGATAGTTGATCCCGCTAGGGAAACATGACAACCCACCTGAAGTAATGCAAATGCAAATGCGGTCCCGGGGGCGTAGACGCCAATAAGGGTTTTAGAGGAGTTTTAGTCGGTATGTAACGAATCCGACACACGAATCCTTACGGTGCATCAAGCATTTTTCTTCTCGCTTTCCCTTAAGGTAAAAAAACAAAAAAAAAAAAAAACATGGGAGGACACCAACCAATATGAGGTTTATCTGGTGACAACAGTGTGTCCCAAAAAAGTTACAGTTTAGTGTGGATTTTGAGCCGCGGGCGTCATTGGTCTATACTTTTACGAAAACAACTTTGGTGAGGTGGTCACCGTCGATGAGGAGTACCACAGAAAAATGATACTCAATTTCTCAGGGTCCAAATTGAACCATGTGAACCTGGACATGTGGTTCCAGCAGGATGGCGTTATATATATATTTTCTTGTGGGGTTTCCTGAGGTCGCAGGTCTATGCGAATAAAGCACAATCGATCGATGCCCTTAAGGTAAACATGACAAAGGCCATCGCTCAAATGCAGCCAGATCAATGAGTTATTGAAAATTGGACCACTCGGAGCCGTGTCACATTAAGAACTCGAGGCGATGAACGATGTCATATTTCATACATAATTTGTAACCTTGGGCTTAAGCCCAAGTTATAACCAGTTATTTCGACAGCAAATACTCTTCATGCCCACTTCAAGTTCAAACAGCTCATATCTCTTTTGGGCTTTTCAAATATTTCACTGTCATGACCAGTTTGATGCCAAACTCATTTGTGGTCACCCTAGGCCAGAGCACCCCAACAAAATAACCAATTCGCGTTGGACTCAACTATTTCAACCAACAGCAACGTTCAAATAATCCTGATGGAACAATAAATGGGACTACTCACCACATTACCATAATTACTCAAAAGTTTCCCAACTGATTTACCATTTACGATGTATAAACTAATTTTTTTTTTTTTTTTTTTTTTTTTTTTTGCGTAGGAAGGTGAGAAATCTTCAGGAAGACACTATAAGCCCGATGCTTATAGTAGTGTCAGATTTTTACTGACTAAAAAAACACCTCCCTTATCTTCTATAGAGATACTACAACTAAGTCGAGCTTAACAAGTAGTTTTGGCAGCAGTTTCGTTCGCATTTTGTCAGGAAGCTCCCCAACGGGAGGACCTGAAAGTTCCACAAGATTCGAGTGGAGAAATTAATTTTGTTGCGCTAGATCAAGAGGTCTTGTTCGGTGCAATCGCCGAAAAACGTTCGTCTCGCTAAGCGATTGTCGGATTTCGTTGTTTCTATGATCTCTAAGTCGTGATCTTAGTTCTGTGGCAAATTTTTTAATTTCTTTTTCTACACTTTCTATATTTAAGTCTCTATGTAAGTTGCTATTTCTTACATACCATGGAGCATTAACTATTGTCTTAAGTACTTTGTTTTGGTATGTTTGTAAAATTTGTATATTTCTTTCGTTGGTACAACCCCAAAGTTGTATACCGTACGTCCAAACTGGTTTCAGTACTTGCTTATAAATAAGCAGCTTGTTATACACGCTTAGATTGGAATATCTTCCAATAAGCCATGTCAATTCGCGGAGTTTATTTTCGAGTTCATCGCGTTTCTTTTTAACATGAGCCTTCCATTTAAGTTTCGCGTCTAGAGTCATACCTAGATACTTTGCTTCATTTGTATATGGAATTTGCATGGAATTAATATAGATGGGTAAGGTGTTTACGTTTTTATACGTAAAATTTATGTGCGTGGATTTCGCTTCGTTAAGTTCAATTCGCCATTTCCTTGTCCAATCTGAAATGCTATTTAATGCCATTTGAAGCTTAGAGGTCGCCGTTTCTATTGAATCTGATATTGCGAGTACGGCTGTATCATCTGCAAAAGTGGCTAAAGTTGTACCTTCTGTTTGGGGTATATCGCGAGTATAGAGAACAAATAGAATCGGTCCAAGGACGCTACCCTGGGGCACGCCAGCGTTAATTTCCTTAAACTCAGAATACTCCGTTCCTTGCTTAACTCGAAAGATTCTATTTTCTAGGTACGATTCAAGAAGGTTATATTTGCTCTGGAAAGACTTTTAATTTATATCTAAGCCCGTCATGCCAGACTTTGTCGAAAGCTTGGGAAACATCAAGAAATGCAGTTGAGCAAATCTTCTTTTCTTCAAATGCTTTTTCAATTTCACAAGTTATCCGAAAAACCTGATCGATTGTCGAGTGTTTTTTCCGGAAACCGAATTGGTGTTCGGGAATTAAACGTTTATCTGCAATGAATGGTAACAGTCGTTTAAGAAGCAATTTTTCAAATATTTTAGATGTTGTAGGCAAGAGAGAAATTGGTCTGTACGATTTTTTCTCATTCGGTGGCTTACCCGGTTTGGGGATCATTATAACTTCGGCGACTTTCCACTGCGAAGGTACGTACGCAAGTCTTAAAGCAGCGTTAATGAGCTGTAAAAGCTTAACCATTGCTTTTTTAGGCAACTCTTTGAGGACACGACTGTTAATAAGGTCGTAACCAGGAGCTTTATTATTTTTCTGCCGTTTTATTTCCTGGACAAGTTCAGTCAAAGTGATGTTTCTTATAGATAAACTGTCCGGCCTTGGTTGAAACTCTCCTTCATTTGTCGGAAACTCTTGACCATCGAATGGTTTGAACGTTTCCTCGAGGTACTCAGCAAATAAATCCGCCTTTTCCTGATCAGTTTTTGCCCATTCAGAATTATTTTTTCGAATCGGTGCCGACATTTTTTGAGGCTTTTTAATACCTTTTAACGTCTTCCAAAGAGAATAATTCGTTTTTTTGTCTGCTGTGAGGCTTTCAAGATAGGAAGAATTCTTTCTGTTTTTAAAATCTCGAAACAAGTTTTTGATTTTGTTTGTTAAAAAGTTGACTACACATTTATGCTGAGGAGCACGTGAGTGCTGCCATGTTTTTCGAGCTTTTCGTTTTTCGCGAATCAATTCTTTTATATCTGCTGTATAAACTGCTGTATAATTAATTCAAGTTAACCATTGATTTCTCCTAAAATTTAATCTTTTTCTTAAAATAATATACAAACTTCGACAGAATTCAATTTCGATTTGGAGTTCAATTAAAATTGATTTCAAGGTTTTCGGTTCAATGGTTCATGGGGGATCATTAAAAATAATAAAGCTACAAAAAAAAACTGAAACTAAAAAACTTTTACCAGAAGTATCTTCTGGAAATTCAAATAACTTTTCTTTTTTTTTTTTGAAGAAAGAAAAAACAAATCACAATGGAGAACTTAAAACTATTATCCTCTGGCTCTGGCTCTGTCCTGATCTGACCTGGCGCAACTATCTGGAAGCAATGTCCGCTATGTTACGACCATCGATAAACTTTTCACGTGGGGGAAGCATCATGTTGAACGAGGGAGGCGCATAAGGGAACTAGAGGGTTGCTTTTGAAAGTTTTAAATTGCAATAATTGCTGTTGCATCGCTTTGGTCTTGCATCTAGATGGAAGGGATATTATAGAAATTCCTATAGTTAGTGTTGTTTAGCTCTGTGTATATCCATCCCCAAGGATTATGAAGACTTTAATACAAAAAGAAGGAGCTGCAGTGACGCGGGATAACAACTTTTCCTCAATTCATTTTCAATTTATTTAAATTTAGATAAATCTATCCATGAGAAAGGTAGATCTGTCCCCTGTTGCATGGCCAACACAACAGGCAACAGTTTATGGGAATGAAAGAACGATTCCAGATTTAGTTCATTTATTTTCAAGTAATCTTGTTATCGTCTTGTTACAACAAGGGGGAATTGTTATGGGAGTATAAGTTTTACATAAACCTTCAATTACAATAGGGTTATATGTAGGTGAATTTACCAGAGTTCACAATGCCACTGCATAGCCTGTAGGTGAGGTATGGGAATTGAGCTTCATTGAACTTTTCTTGTGAAATTGGAATATTTATACTTGAAAGAAACTTTAATAGCTTTGATTTTGCAAATGACAATGCGAAACAATTTACATAGTTTCACTCGAAATTGTTGGACATTTTTTTTTTTATTTTTTTTATTACGAGGCCAAAAAGACTTGTAGAAATTGATAAATAAAAAGTAGAATGCAAAAGGAGTGTTAAGTGACAGAAGAAAAATTTTACGAGAAAATATTTGATGAACAGCTACTTTACGACATTTTTCTACCGTTTGTAAGCTGAAGAGCTGAAACCGATTTTGAAATGGGGGCAAATTGAGATTGTGAAACCAAAAAAGTCCCCTGAGAGCCTGAGAGAAACTGAGGAATCGACGCAACAATCTGATAGGACGACTATACTTTCATAGAATATGCCATACAAGATGTCGTACAAAGGTTGAGCAGAGAGATTTTGTAATGAAAGGGTCTGAAAACTCATTTGACCAATGCTTGACGACACCAAGACCTGAATTAGACCTAGTCACATTGTTTTTATAATGGGACTTAAAGCTTAGCTCACTATAGCTGTAGCTGATAATTCCTAGACCCCGAATCGTGGTTACTTTGTAACAGTTTCGGATTGGTTGATTGTAGGTGCCTGGCATTTGCCAACATTAAGTTCCAAATACGAGTATTTCTTTTGGACCTGAATGGAAAAATTGTTCAAATCCTTCTGCAATGGCAAGGTATCATTAGGTGAAGAAATTATTATAAGAACTTTCATGGTATCCCCATATGCAAATAGTGCCGAATGTTCAATCACAAATTCGACATGAGGATGAAAATGATAGGTCCCAGATAGCTTCCTTGCGGGACACCAGATTTCTCAGTAAAATAATCTGACATTGAAGATCTAAGCAAGATCTGATATTTACTGTCCAATAAGTATGATTCCATTAACTGAATGAAACCACGAGGAATTCCAAGAGCGTTTAGTTTAAATGAAATAATTTAGTGTGAAGGCTTTGCTAATCTCCGTGACTTTAACGTCAACCTCTTTTTGTTTGTTTAATTGTATAATAAAAAAAAATCCGTTAAATTTGTGGTCGTAGATTTACCATAAAGAATCTCGTGTTATTTGGCGGAAAACATTGATTTTAATACTTTTTTTTTCGAAAAGTTTTGGAATGCACGATATTTTGGTAATAGGCTTATGATTAGAAATATCAGCCTTACAACCCTTTTTGTGAATAGGAAAGAAAGAATTCTTTCACATTAATGGCAAAATCCCTTGAGAATGAAATTTTTGGAAAAACTAATCGAGAGGTGTCACCAAAATTGACTATATTATATTGTTTTAAAAAAATTAGTGGCAATCAATCTATACTTCATCCAACAAAAATATGCAGTACACGTCTTATGGGAGAGCTTTTTCAAAATCAGTAGCGTGCTATAATTTTGCAATATACTAAATTGAAAGAACTCCTCCATAAAAAAGTGTTTGTGCGTATTGACCGCACTGAATTGCTGTGGCCTGTGGCTCAATTTCAACCCCCATTAAATATTTATGGTATTCAGAGTTACCCTTGTTCATTTGCTAACTTGTTCAGTTTTTTTTCCTTGGGTTTCTGTTGAGGTGCTTTTGATTTTAGAGCTTTAAAAAAAGGGTCCATTTAAAATCAACACTACGACAACTCTGTGAGAGCTTTAATGAAGGACAGATTCATGCAATCCACTGTAGCCAGAATGCGAGGCAAACGTCCTATTTTGCCTACACTGCATATTTTTGTTGGACAGAGTAGTAAGTAGTAAGTAGTAAAAGTGTGATTTTATTGAAAAAAAAATTTTTTAAAAAATCATGTTTACAAAAAATTCACAATATATAGCATTGGCTTTTGCCGTCAGCCAGAAGAAGAAGAGTATAATTTTCTAATGATTATGATTTAAATTGTTTTATAAATATTTAAGTAATATATGTATATCTATAGTAAACTAATATTAAAAGTTTAAAATTTTCTCATGTTATTAAAATGCTTCATTTAAAATTTGGTTCCGATATCTTAAGGCAGTTTTCACATAGCCATATAACCTTGTCCATTCTTGTCCGTTTAGGGCTTCAACAGCTTCCGTCGAAGTTAAAGTAGATTTTCCCCAATATGAGTGTCTTATTTCTTTCAGAACGGGGCAGATGGCTAAGAAATGAAATGTGTTTTCTGATGATCTAAGGTTGCACAGTGAACACTGTATTTCTCACAGGGCCATAGGGTTGGAAATTCAGACGAAGTAGCTCCCCTCTGGTTTTAAAGATTGTAGAGATTGTATAAATCGAATATCGGTCATTGAAATAATTTTTGGCACCAAGGTTATGCTGCAAGCTTTTATACATGGTTCTAGACTCACTTCGTAGCGCCATCTCTGCAAACTGTTCAAAACATGTTTCCTCGATCTTTATCAGCAACACCTCAAAGGTGCTATTCCAATCCTCCATCCCTCTCTCCAACAGTTCGACGTTATACTGAAGTTCTAGCCGTGACCATTCCGCAAAAAACTGAGATTTTCGTTGCAACAGATTCCTTGCAATTTTGTTTGGTAGTCGATGGTTTGGGAGGGCTAATATTTTTCTTACATAATTAAAATGCATTCTGAGTGAGAAAATGTACAGCGGCGATAAACCTGTCTCCAGATGCAGCATATATGTAGGTGTATTTTCCGGTAGTCTGAATATCTTTTTGATAAAGTATCTTAACAATTTCTCTACTTCATCAAATTGTCGAAAGCCCCAGACCTGACCAGCATAGCACATAATTGCTCGCATAACCGCTTCAAAAAGTTTGTATTTGGCGCTTGGAGCAACATTTGTTTTCCCAAGGACTCCCTTCCAGTTACAGTTGATAGCCTTTTTTGAATCTATGAGTTTACCTTGTAGATGCTTTTTAAAAGAAAGTTGTGGCGTTATGAGAACTCCAAGATATTTGTATTCTTTTACGATTTCGAGCGATTCATTTTCCCAGGTCCATTTTTCATCTTGTGCATATCTTCCTGTTCCATTGCGGAAAATCAGTATTTTGGATTTGTTGGTGTTAACCGTGAGGCTCCACAAGCGACAGTAGTCTTGCAATTTGTTGATCATCATTTGCATCGTTTTCGGGGACTCAGCTAGTATGACGATATCATCTGCATACATAAGTGTTTTGACGTTAACTCCAGCAAAACTAATTCCTCCAGTCAAAGCCGATGATAGGTCATCCAAAAAGAGCGAAAAGAGAAGTGGACTAAGCAAACAGCCTTGTTTAACTCCAGTATTCGTATGAAACCAAGCGGACCTCTCATTTCCATCCCAAACTGCCGTTGCATTATTTTCATAAAGGCCTTGTATTACCGCTAACATTTTTGTGGACATTCCGAGGCAGCTTAACTTGTAAAAGAGGGCATTTCTATCTATTGAGTCAAATGCTGCTTTGAAATCAACGAAGAATCCATATAACTTTTTTCCCCTGTCTAGATATGATCTAGCAATACAAGTGAGTGAGAAAATATTATCAACTGTGGAATAATCTTTCCTGAAACCGGCTTGAAACTCGCTCAGTAATTCGTTTTGTTGTACCCAGATTGTAAGCCTGTCTAGAATGACACCTGTGAATATTTTCATTACCGAGTTCATAAACGATATTCCACGATAGTTGTTAGGATCGTTAGCATCACCCTTCTTGAAAAGTGGAAGTATAATATTTTTTCGAAAACTTTCTGGAATGTTTTTTGTATTAAATATGTAGTTGTATGCCTCGGTTAGTTTTTCAATAAAATTCACCGTGGCATATTTGAAAAATTCATATGGTACTCGGTCTTCTCCTGGAGCTTTGTTCAGATTGCATCGGTGTATCACTTTTGAGATTTCTTGAACAGTGAAGGCACGGTCTAAGACTTCATTTTCCAGAAGTGGAACAGCATAGAGTATCAACTGATTTGAATTTACTGGTTTACTGAGTAAGTTTTCGAAATGTTCGGCTAATAGATTCGTACTTATTTTAATATTTTGAGT
The DNA here is from genome assembly GCA_963931855.1 of Philhelius festivus. NCBI lineage: Eukaryota > Metazoa > Arthropoda > Insecta > Diptera > Syrphidae > Philhelius > Philhelius festivus. Next base: position 49,128,825 of record OZ007557.1, on the reverse strand, counting down.
GAAAAGAATACCATTGAGTGAACGGACTATTTTCCAGAACGAACGGCTGTCTTTTACTGCAGATAATTTATGTATCAAGTAGTTCGAGTATAAATATTGTTTTTCTTTACAAATCCTTTTGTAGTCCTTATTCGCCTCATGGTACATGCATTTTAAAAAATTTGAGTTCGATGCCCTCAGGAGTTTCAAAAAGCCGAAAGATTTTTTCCTTGCTGCTTCACAATCTCTGTCAAACCATGGTTCTTTCCATTTCTGGTTTCTTACAGACTGAAAAGGTTTTGCTGCCTGGAAAATGCATGAGACAAGGGTGTCAGTGTTTAGGCTCGAGCTATGTTGATTTCTGCAAGCTAAATCTAATATACCGTCCAGATTACATTTATACCGTTCCAGATGAGAGTTTTTCCACTGTAGTTTGGGTAGCAATTTCATATCGATTCTTCCTTAAAAACGCAGTCGACAGTAAGTGGCATGTGATCCGAATAGACCAACTCCCCGACTTTTAGATCCTCTACGCACTCCAACCATCTTCCACGCACAAGACAGTAATCTATAATTGAGCAAGAGGTTCCCCTGATGAACGTAAAATGACCACCCGGATCGCTTCTAGTTCGTCCATTTAACAAAGTTAGACCGATTGACTCGCACATTTCGATGAATTTTTTCCCGTTGCCATCAATTTTTGTGTCCATTGCAGATCTTGTGATGTTATATGGGCCGGGTATAAACTCTGGTTCTAGTTGTAAAAGCTGAGAGTTGCCTACCCTTGCATTGCAATCTCCGATTATCATTACATTTTCTTGTTGTTGTTCAAGAAGAAAGTCGTACAAGTTATTGAAATCATCCATCCATTTATTGCAATTGATATAGACAGGAACAATTAATAATTTTTCTTTTATCATTTTCAGTTCGACCACAGTTCTGTCCATCTCATTTACAAAGCGACATTTTAGCGTTCTACTAAGTGATTTTTTAAATCCAAATAAGCATCCTCCACTTGCTCTTCCATGGTTGTGCGTTCTTGTTGCCGGAATCCACTTAAGTATAAATTCTGGAAAATATGTCTCATAATGTGAAGTATCTCGTTCAATGAAAGTTTCGAATAATAAAAAAATATCGGTATTTCTGATGGTTTCAAAAAAAATTTTATATGACAACTTATTTCTTAAACCTGATATATTATATGAAATTATTTTAAATGAAATATTACATAAGTTAGCATTAATAAAATTTCTAGTGTAAACGTGGCTGACGGCATTGTTATTAAATAGAAGTTGGCAGTACTGAACTGCTCGCAGTTTGGGAACCCCTGAAGAGTACTTCAGCTGCTGTCAATTCATTGCTGTCATCAATCAGTTGCTGTAGAAGTGTCATTCCACCTTTCTCATCACAAGTCAAAACTTTATTCTAAATTTAAGAAACTTTTCTTTCACATTTAAAGATACTTGTCATCTTTTATTTTCTTTAACTTCTGTATCAATAAATTACTACCACAAACAAAAACAAATTTATTCAAAAAAAAACACAAACATTGTACAATCTTAAAATAAAAAAAAAAAATAACATTAGGTCTCTCCCTCTATTTACACATTTCTTTTTTTTTTAAATTAAAACATGGCTTCAACCTTCTGTTGTCTCCATCTGCTAATAGTTGTTATCTCTTTCCCTCTTTTTTCCCCTCCTTAGGTTAAGTAGCAATTTTATTTTTTATTTTTTCGCATTTGTCTTTATTGAGTGGACATCTCAAATTAACTCTCATTAGTTTGTATTAAATCATACTGTAATATTAAAGCTTAAAATATTCCTTTTGTCAAAATGAGTTGCCTGGCCACTTCTAAGTCGGCTTTAAAATTATAATTTTGTGTATCTATTTTAGAATAAGAAAAATACTGTGTAAAGAAAGAAACAAATCTCAATAAATATACATACATACATTCACAAGTCAAAACATTGTTGGAGTTGAAATAAAATGTTTTTTCTCCAATTTTGATCGTGTCTCCCCGAATGAATGTTTTTATATTTTTGTTTTTCGCAGTTATTTGAGCTTTAATTTTAATTAATTTTCTTCTTCTTTCTCTTGACGCCGCGGTGTAGTCTCTGTGTAGTGAAATGCCGGTGTCTCTCAGCTTAACAGTGTTCTGCAGAATTCGACCTACATCTTCTTTGTCTTTAAGTTCCACAATTACATTTTCTTTGTTTGTGTTCCTAGAACGAATCAGACGCGTTGATGTTACTGTTCCTGGATTTTGTGTTTGGAGTAAATCCAAGCATAGTGTTTTTGCCTTCATTTCTGCAGAAATACCTTCTTGAGCCGGGAAGTGAAAAACTATGTTCTTTTCGTTGGCCTTCTTTGACAAAAACTCAACTTGCCGTTCAAGAGAAATGCACCGAGACTCCATTTTCTCAAGTTTACTTTGCAATGCGAGATTGTTTTGTTGCAGTAAGGTAATCTCAGTCCCGATCTTTTCCATATCTGCTTTTGTGGGCAGATCCTTGAGCTTCTCGTCCAGAATTGAAGTCATGGTATCTCCAATCAACATTTTTAAATCAACAATAGGCATTGAACCTACGGATATATTCGACATTTTTCTGTCTGTGGCTGACTTTGATGGTGGAAAATGATCGGGGGAGGTTTCCGCTAGTTCTCTCTTCGAAGAACTTTGTGCTTTTTCGTTGGTGTTGGTTTCAGCGGTCTTGGGCGGTGTCCGTTGCATATTATCGTCGCAGAGTTCAATATATTTTTTTTTTGTTTTGTTGGACAGAGTATAGTTCAGAAGAGATCTCATCTTTAAGTTTGTTAATCTTGTGAACCTCATCATCGATCAATGCTAATAATATGTAGATACCAATGGAGCTTGCTTTTCTTTATTTAGGTAAGACTCCAAACAATCTTATATTTATACTTTTATTTATAAACAGGGTGTCCAGTAAATACTGGATGCCACCAGTTATAGTGGACACTCAGTTCTTGCAGATACAAATATTGAAAAATTATTTCCCATGGAGTGTGTGCTATGATTTTTAAATTTGTTTTTTAAGGGCGACTTTTCTCAATTACCTTAATACCACGATCATGAATAAATGATTTTTATTATTCATATTTTGTTATAGTTTTAAAAAGCAATATTTTTCCAACTTTTAAGAAGCTTCTTTATATTTATGGTAGGTATTATCAGTAACATCTTGATTTAAAAATTTGTTTTGAATATATGCATACTCGTAAATCGTAACAATTAAGCGAAACAGAACTTTTTTTTTTTAAATTCTAGCTATCGTTTTCGAGGAAAATATGATTTTCGAAAACCATTTTTTAACATTTATACATTGGGAAATGTTAATTGCCAAGTTTCAAAAAATCGAACAAGTGGTTTTTGAAAGACACTGGGTAAAAAAAAATTAAAGAGCCAAAGAAACATTTTAACAGAAAATACTTTTGAAACTTTTTAGAAGCTTTATAATAAAAAAAAATTATCAAAATCCTCTGAAAGTTCTACAGAAAATCCAAAACCACATAATGGCTGTATGACAGGTACTCGTATACCATTAATATCCATATTTTTGATTTTTTTTTAAATCTGTGGAACAGTTTTAAGAAAAAAAATATTTTATAAAATTTCGAAAAACGTTGTATGGCAGGAACAGTTTTTTTTGGTCCTTAAAGAAAAAACAAACATGAAGGAGAAAAAATTTAAAAATGATATCTACTAATCTACCAAGTTTGATTTTTCCCTTAGCCTTAGATTGTAGTCGAACCGGCAGACAGACAGAATTGCGAAAAATATATTTTTTAGTCTTCCCTATCTTAGTAAGATCAAGACTCCAACTTCGATTTGTTTACGAATACAACAATTTACCATATATTACGTGATTTGATTACAAATATCTTTCAGCGCAACTCGGAATGTTTGTGCACCGGGTACAAGACCTACCGGCAGGACAGAGTGTGAAATTGCAATCAATCGAAGCGAGATCTCATTTTCTCTCCCCGTACCTATGCATATGTCACGAGTAAAAAATTATGATAACCTTAGTGGCCATTTACTTTGAAACGTGTCTACTTAATGCTATGTCTAGAATAATAATTAATACAATTTACTATTAATCTACTACAGAAGCTACTGCTAGTCCAGGAAAATAAGACAAATAAAATGCACGACTGGGTCGCACGAACTTGCTCCTATGTAATAGACTAAGAATTTCAAAAATGAATGTTATTAGAGAAAAACTGTTCATAAGCATAAAAATTAATTTTTTTAAATGACTAAAACAACTTCTTTAGTAGTTGGAGGTAAAAATATAATGCCATGTGATTCAAGCAAATATAGGTTCATGCAAGAACAAAAATTATAAGTCTTTGTAGTGGTTTCTTAAAAAATAAGCTTTTAGGTACAAAATTTTTAAAACATTTTTAAGAAAAAAATTTGTTACGCCAATTTAAAGTTTTGATTATTGTTTGAATAAAAATTAAATTTACAAAAAACATATTGAGCCGTTTTCGAGATATTGAATTTTCAAAAAAAAAAACGATTTTTTTTCAAAATTCAAAAAAATAGTTTTCTTAAAGTTTTGAAATGCAATGTTTTTTTAACCTTTTAGGAGCTTCTCTCTAAAACATTTCATTGAAATCCGTTATGCCGATAATGAGAAATTCAAAATTTTAAAAAATCGCTCTATTGTAGGTACAGTCAGTAATATCTTGTTTTCAAAATTTTTTTTATTAAATTATAGATCTTAAAAATTAATTGAAAAAAAAAAAAATTAAGTAAAATTCTCGGAACCGTTTTCGAGAAAAATACGATTTTCGAAAATCATTTTTTAACATTTGTATGGAGGGTACCGTTATTTTGAGGTAAAATAATTTTTTTTTCTTAAATCTTATAACTTATATTAAAACACTTTTATTTATCAAGTTTTCAAAAATTCGAGCATGGGGTTTTCGAAATATTGAGTTTTCAAAAGAAAAATTTGAAATTTTTTTTAAAAATCCAAAAATTTTTTTTTGAAAATTTGAATTGATCAATTGATGAATTTGAAAAATGATCAAAATCGGTGGTACCGTTTTATAGAAAATCAAAAACAAAAAAAAATGGTTCCAAAGGGGGTACCAAAAATAATCATTTTTTGGAAAATTTTTTTCAACCATTACCTAGGTTTGACTAAAAGAAATTTTATGATTTTTTTTTAAAAAATCTGTGGGACAGTTTTTGAGAAAAAAAAATATTCATAAAATTTCGAAAAAAATCGTATGGCAAATCTCGAGTTTGATTTTTTTTCCGAATGCATAACTTGCCTTATAGTACCTATAGGTCGCAAGTAAAAAGTGAAAAAACTTCAAGAAACTTCCGAAAATGCAAAATTTTGTTTTTTATATTGAAAACATTTTACAAAAAGAATCCTAAATTTGAACCAGTGTTAAAAGTTTTCTTTTGGTGGAAGGAAAGTTGTTTCAAAATGAATGAAACGGGATGATTTTTTATTCCAAATTTTTCTAAACTAAAAGTTATTTGAACAAATGTCAAGGTAAGAACTATAACGAAGATTTTTCTTGTTCTCTTCGAGTTGTGGATTAGTGAAAACTAAACTCCACTTTGTTTGATTTTCTGTCTTCTTCTGTGCTGTTCGCAAACTTCAGCACATCCTGAACAAGAAATGAAAATAATGTTAAAAAAATAACAACACCTTCTTTTTCTTACTTAAATTAAAAAAAAATCCAATTCGTTTCAATCTAAAAAATTAAATGTCTTAAAAACAAAAATAAAGAAGTTGATTCAAATTAAGTGCAATGGAGTGTACAAAAATAAATGAAATTCCAAAAAAATAAAATAAATGTATCTATTCAGAGAAAAAGACTGTAAAAGTAAAATAAGAAAATGCAGGCCTTCAAATGTACGTAATTTCAGTGATGGCGGTGAACGTTTGCTTTCGAATGGAACTCACCTTTTTTGCAATGCCTACGTGGAAAAGCTTTTAGTTTTATGGTTGCCACATTAGCTTTTTCCAATGAATTTTCTTATAAGGTAGGCGGGCCAAATAAGGCCCTGTTCCCAATAAGGCCCACTTGTCAGAAAACACAGAAACGAACAAATAACGGGACTTTTTTTGCTTTGCATATTTAAACCATGTCTACAAGAACACATACAAAGGAAAAAAAGCCAGCTGCGCGATTAATGCCTTGACCTACAGTTCAATGAAGTTCGTCTGGGGGTGAAGAACTACCAAATTATAAAAAAGTGGTATGTTTTGTGTTCTTTTTTAACAAATTTAGACCAAGTAAGTACCTATTTTTAATGTTTCCCGTATAATATATAATATTTTGAGTAAATTACAACATTTGTTTGTAAAAAATGTTTGATCGTTAGTTTTAAATAATTTTTTTTCCTTAAGTCTTGCATGTTCCTAATAAGGCCCACAAAAATAAGGGATGGGCCTTATTGGGCACACACAATTTTGCTTTTAATTTATTGGTTTTTATGTTATATTTTTAATGTTTTTCAGACCAAATGCCAACTTTCCCCAAAAAAAGATCTTCTAATAGGACAGTAACCAACATAAAAAAACACGTTGCAGGTTAAAGAATATTTTAGTTTTATTTTTTTTTTACGAAGAAGTGAAGTTTAAATTTTTTATTTAAGTTTTTTGCTAAAATTAAGTTTTTTTTTTAATTTGTGTTTTTTGTTAAACTGAAGAGACTATTTTCTTATGCAATAAATTTAAAACAAAATGTTTGTTCAAAGATATTGATTTTTTTGCGTTTTTACTTGCGAAATTCTTAAGAAAACTAAGTGGGCCTTATTAAGAACGCCGTAAGCTTTTTTACATGTCAAAAAAATATACTTTTCAATTTAATGAAAACAATAAAATCTATGTTTTCATGTAGATAAAATGACAAAGAATCATAACCTTTTTAGTTTACTCGGATACTCCCAAAAACCTAGCAGATATGTCGAAAAATCCGTTAGGTGGGCCTTATTTGGCCCCCCTACCTTATAATAATAACAGAATATTAATTAAATTTGAATTTCACCCTCTTTTTACAACAATTTTTACTTCCGACTTATAGGTTCTTATAAGACAAGTTATGCATTCGTTAAAAAATCGAACTCGAGAATTTGATTAAAGTTGACATAACGATGATAGCGAAGCCGAAAAGAGTGGGTCGCGCAATTCTGTCTGGTTGTCTTTCCAACTACACCCTAAACGACTCGGCCAATTTTCTTTAAACTTGGTAAAAAGTATTTTTAATTTTTTAATTTTTTTTTCGGATTTTAAAACAAAATTTCAAAATGTGTTTTTCAAAACTCATTATTTCGAAAACTTGATACTCGATTTTTTTTTTAAACTTGATAAATAAAAGTTTCTCAATAATGCCAAAACAAAAAATTTTTTTACCTAAAAATAACGGTACCCATTATACAATGGTTTTCAAAAATCGTATTTTTCTCGAAAACGGTTCCTAGAATTTCGATACAAATTTGTTTCAACGACTTATAATTTTTGTTCTTGCATAAGCTTATATTTGTTTGAGTCATATGGTATCCTGTTTTTATATGCAACAACTGAAGGAGTTGTTTTAGTCATTTAAAAAATGAATTTTATACTACTTATGAACAGTTTTTCTCTAATGACATGCATTTTTGAAATTCTAAGTCTTACATAAGAAAAAGTTCGTGCAACCCCCTCGTCTTTATCTTAAACTTTTTTCAAGGTTATTTCTTATTTTTTGGACAGCCCGTATACATATGTGTAAAAGGTCTTTAAATGAATTTTTTTTTTTAAATAATATGAACAAAATTCCAGAATGCCCAACTTTTACCTACAATGCAAGTATAGGGGTATAGACAAGCCGTATCATCTTTCTTCAGTTTCTTGTTTTTTTTTTATTTTCACATTTTCATGTTTTATTTTTTCGGTTTCGGTGACAAGATCTTACCTCGTAATAAATCTCCAATATACTCGTACAGGGATGAAAAGTTGGTCTTGACGGGCTCTCTTGGAAATGTAATGGAACAGGTCTGCATCCATGAACAAACAAGTATTGGTTATAGGACTTCCCTTCTAGCTTGATTCGTAGCTTGTGCAGGCTCTTAAACTTCAGATGAAAAGACTTCCAGGCCTTATTTCTCAGGCAATTAAGGCGAAGTGAACATGTTTCCTTCGTTGGACAAAATTATTTCTTGATTATCTATCATCACATGGACATCACTCTCATATTGATTGTCCAGATGGCAGTTTTTTCAATGCCTTCAATGTCTGTTTTCATACTTGCTACAACGCAGAAATTTCATCAATGGTTGGTTGATGAACGCTTGTGTTAAAATAACGCAAAAATTTTAAAAATGGTTAAACAAAATGTTTAACTCAAGAAAATTGCTATTGAGAAAAGTTATTCATCATTTAATCTCACCTCTGGGATAGGTAGTTGGCTGATTTTATGCCTTAGATTAGATAGACAAAGTCTTTAACTACTTCAAATTTGTCGTCTATAGTAACATTTTGTCAAGGAGTTCAGCGTTGTGTGTGCCTTGTTGATCGCAGAGTAAATTTGGTCTTGTCTTTATTGACCGTTGACCTCATCTTCTTCTTCTTTCTTTTTAGCACTAAAAATTACAACACTGACATTACGTTTTGTTCTTCTAATTAAATATACCATTATCGCTGGCATATGCGAGTAACAGACAGACTTTCGAAAGATTGTGCGCTAGTGTTGCGTTTGAAGAACGAAGTTGAAGAAATCAGATGACAGTGTATCGTTTTGTTCTTTTTTTGCCATCAAAAGCGTTGTCATAGTTAATTAACTGAATAGTTTACCATACGAATCCTTTAAATCGATGGTGGTTGTTGATTTAAATTTCCTGTTTCTTCCAATTTCTACCTTAATTTGTCGATAGTTGACTTTTTTAGCTTAAATCCACACTGGCATTTTCCTATTACGTAACTGACAAACGGCTTTAGGTACTTACGTGTACGACGAAAATATTTTGCAGGCTATGTTAATGGCTCTTGTAGGCTTCAGATCGGGTCTTGTAATCTTGAGAGATTTTTTTTAACATTTTCATAAAAGTTTCAATCGTGCTATGACATCCCTATATTTCCTCAATCACGCATTTACCCTGATATTTTTCCCCTTCTGAGAACAAGAAGAATTCAACTAGTTCTGGTCTTTGTATACACCAATACTCCGGCCTTCCACCCTTCCTTAAAAATTTCGACAAAGCTAAATTTGTGTTGACACCTTCATATTTCTTTAAAACTACCTTTCATTAAAACCAGGGATTTTGAATTTTGTCGAATAAAAGGACTAGTATTCATTTTGTATGCAAATTTCTCCACAATTGTCTGTTTGTTTGAAATGTCAAACTTGAAAATCGAAGTTTATAAAATTTTACGCAAAGATTATAAAAAAAAAATTAGAAGAATTCGGTAAGCTAAAATTTTTCGCCGAAAAACTGATATTTTTCGACAAATTCATGCTGTTTGATCCAAATTTAGAAAATACATGTCTCCAAGGAAATTCACCCTTGTCGAATTGTTTTTTAGGCTTTGATTTGTATATCCCATTGTCCTGGACTATTATAATCCGTGGCATACTGATTAGTGTTTCCTGAATTAATTTTTAGCCGCTGCCATCTAAAAATCCAAAAGCGAGGAAGAGACAAATTCTCCAAATAAAAAATTGACGAATTTTTCTCATCCAAGCGGTTTGGACTCGCAAAGTTATAGGTTCCTTCCATTGCTCCCGACAACACACAGGCAAGAGTGCAAGAGTGGTTGAGAGTTATTAGTCTCTAGGTCCTGGTTCCGTAGGATATGTTGCACTTAATTTAATTTTTCCTACTAGTTATAACAACAAATTATTTCAAGTTTGACAGAACATTCCAATGTAGATTTGCTTTGTACATAAAAAGTCAATTTCTGTGTGAAGATTTTGATCCCTCGCCAAAATTTGCCTTCCTTAACTTGTAAAAAAATCGATTTTTCAATTCCTTATTTGAAGAAAGATTTACACGTGCATGAAACACGTACTTGCACACTAAACAAAAATGTTCGAAGGGTGTAAAGGAAATGGACATAAATGTTTTTTATTTATTATTTTACACGCGACTTAAATTAGTTTTTAAATTCTCTTTCGAAATGAGAAATAGAAAAATTTTATAAATTGTTAAGAACATTATTCGTTCAACTGAACCAGAACAGGTATTATAAAGAGGCACTCAGATTTCCAGTACTGGGGATGGCTGTTCAAAATTAATATTCATAGTTTCAAGGTTTTACTAGTATATCGTCGTCGTTCTATGAAAACTCCCTAAGTCCATTTTTAAAAAAAATGTGATTCAATTATTATTCAATTCATTTCGGATAAACCATTTGCAAAAAAATTTACTGCACAATGGCTACGCCAAACCCATTCTACATTTGAAGCCTGAGATCGTGCTATTCTGATAATTTTTGGATTTTTTTATATGAATTTCCAAGTTTAAATGCAAATATCTCAAAAAACAAAAAATGGACTTAGGGAGTTTTCATAGAACGACGACGATATTATAGAGTCTGAAATGTGTATCATGAACTTGGACTGTAATTAAAGATTCACGAGGACAGGTCTTTGATTCTGCCATTATCCTCAAGTTTCAAATGTGTTTCATCATCTTTCCAACCACCCACAAATCGCATCACTAAAAGACTCAAAGTATCGTTTAGCATTAATCCTACAAACTACTTCATAAACTATTATACATAGAGCTAGTCTCATTAATTTATTCAAATCAGCAGACATCCTGAGCATATAAACTTTTCTGATGATGTAATATCTCCCGCACTCGTCATATCCACTCGAAGCGATTCGCCACACCACCGCCATAATTATATAACAACATCAAGAGAACTGACATTGCTCCCAATTAATTTTATGTGCCTTAAATAATAAGTAAATTGGTATCCTTCGCCCTGGGCCTTAAATGCCTATCAGTCCAAACTTTCTAGATATTGGTGCCTTCTTTAATGCTTTACTGTGGCGGCATCAGAGCCTTGTGAATAATACAACATGTTCAGCTCATCCATCATCATTTCACGAGACAAATTATTCAATTAGCCCGAAGTAGGTTTTCACATCGCAAACCGAAACATCTCCGAACATTTCTCGCCGCATGGCTGGCATCAAACCCCTCATCGCATATGTTTTTCGGTTCGAAAAACGGTTTTAGTCTAAATAAAATATGTATACGGATGGATGGATAGCAGAGTATAGTTGATATTTATATTTTTTGCTGCCATCCCGTGCTTCTACATTTCGTTGATAAATTGTACACACTCACATTTAATAAATTCTTAAAACTTTGATACCACTTCTTGAACTTTGAACCGACCAAAGACCGAAGACTGACGTCGCCGACGAACGGATCTCTCCAAAGAAAAAATAAGAGTAAAAAACTTTATTTTGCCCAACAATCTTCTGTATGTGTATCCTTGAGTCTTCTTGTGTCATGTTTAAGCAGAGCACGGAAAGAGCGGTCCCCGCGCAGTATTGGGTGGGATGGTGGGTGAAATATTTTCCCCGGAAAACCCCAAAGAAAACTTTTAGCTTCTGGCATTTGCACACGCTAAAAACCAGCCGTGAAGTGAAACACGAGCAAAACTTCTCCATTAACATTACTCAGTGAAATCTTGTTTAAAGATTCCTAGAAATACATACCTACTTAGTCCATAGGAAGACGTGGTTAGGAAAAAAAGTTCCAAAAAACATTTTGTATTTTTATTTTGCTCTTGCGTGTATTTATTTCAAAGGATACTCTATTGGTTTCATGAGAAAATACAGTTATTGAAAAATAAGCATAAAGCCGATCTGGCGTTCCTTTGAGGTATCACAGATGTTGGTTTATTTCTTACCGAACCGGTTATTTCAACCAAACGTTTAACCATGGTGATTTAACATCAGTTATCGAATGGTATATGAACAAAAAAAAAAAAAAAAAGACTCTTCAAAGCAACATGGCCGCCACAGACTATCAACATCATCCCGTCATCATCGGGAAACCCAAGAAGAAAATCATTCCCCAAATATCGCTTTTAGCAAACTTATAGCAAGGATAGTATTGGTTAGAATCTGATTGCAGCCTAAGGCTTATTCAAGGGAAAGCAAAAAGTTCAGCGCCTGGTAGTTTATTTAAGGATAAAAACGTCGACTTATAATTAAGGTTTCTACGAAGAGAAGCTTTCAGCTCTAAGATTTTTTTTTTAATTAAAGGGTACCCTTGATGTGTCTTATGGCAGTCTCAATTAAGCGTAGTATTTCAAGATTCTTGGAATATTTTTATCTAAGCACCAGTAAGCTAAGACACTTCTCAATCATACCGAATTTGCAATTAATTCTTTTCTGTACATCATACGCGTACAAATCAGTAGACAAATTAATGATTAAAAGCAATGGACCAAGTATTGAACCCTGGGGAATTCCAAAAAACGTTCCTGAAAGGCTACCAGAGAGGTAACAGAGCATTCATTTAGAAACTGACTACCAGAATCATATTAATATGATTAACAGTATCAAAGACCTTAGAACAATCAAGCAATGCTAAAACTGATAATAGGTCATGCCCCAAGTCACATTCATCATTATCAGTAAGAACAACAGAGACGGAACTATAATTTACTAAAGGGTTTTTCAATTGGCACAAGTAGATTTTGGCGGGCTGTGGCGGCCTTGTCGTTTTGGTGCCATCTGTTAAATCTTTTGTTTGAGTGTTATACAGTTACTGATGTCAAATCACCATATGGAATTTTACACGATTGAATAGCACGTCTGAATGATAAACTTTATTATCAAAATAAGGGTTCATTACGCCCATTTTACGGCAGCTTTGATGTTCCTCACACAAGCGACTCAAATTTGAAATGGCCTGTTCCGTAGTCAATCATCCAACATTCGCGTGTCAAAGGAACGCAAGCAGAACACGAGGCAGTCGATTCTTCGCCGTGCACAACAACTCGCGTCTTTCGTAGACTTGAACTAGAACTTGAAGAATTTTGCATCGGAACTTGAGCTTTCACGCGTTGAAGATCCAACTGACCCAGGAGCTCAAAGTTCATTACCATAGACAATACCGAATGGTGGCTGAATGGGCTTTGGAGCATTTAGAAGAGGACCCCAATTTCGGCCGAAAAATCATATTTAACAACGATGCGCATTTTGGGAGGAATGGCTGTGTTAACAAGCAAACTGGCCGTATACGGGACGACACCAACCAACATGAGGTTCACCAGTTGGATTTTGGTCCGGGCGGTGTCATTGGTCCTTACATTTTTGAAAACGGCGCTGGTGAGGCGGTCATTGTCAATGGCGAGCACTACAGAACGATGATAACCAATTTTGTATGGTCCAAATTGAACCATATGGATCTAGCCGACATGTGCTTGCAGCAGAACGGCCGAACGTACCACATAGCGGACACCACGATTGGCATTCTGAATGAAAAATTTAAGGGTAAGGCTATCTCTCTTAGAGGTGAAGAGAATTTGCCACCAAGGTCAGGCGTTTGACCCGGCTGGAATTTTTCTTGTGGGGATTCCTGGATTCGCAGATTTATTCGAATAAACCGCAATACCCTTAAGATGAACGTAATATAGGCCATCGCTCAATTTCAGCCGGATCTATACGGAAGAGTCATTGGACCACTCGGAATTGTGCCACCGTAAGAAGCCGAGGCAGGCAGGCTTTCAAATAAAAAAGAATCTTGTTAATACCTCCCACACAGCTTCGTTTAATCCATTTCAACATCTACCCACCTTTATTAAGGATTTCTTTATAAGGCCCGACTGATTACCCCATAAGAGATTGCAAAATTTATATAAATAAAAGTCAAATGGTTTTTATTTGCAACGCCCTTTTTGAAAACGACTGGAACGATTTGGGTATTTGGTGTTTTAAGAGGGTTGGGTAAGATATCCCGCTTTTTATAATCCCGTTTTTTAAAATCCCGTTTTTTTACTCCCGTTTTTATAATCCTGTTTCTTATATGCCCGCTTTTTTAAAATCCCGCTTTTTAAAATCCCGTCTCTTATAATCCCGTTTTTTATAATCAACTTTCTTATTACGACGTGTAAGCAGTAAGGTATGTAAGGGGGACAGCATGCCCTGCAACCCCCCTGCTTGGGCACACTATAGGATTTGGGTAGGTGCGAGGTTGGGTGTATGCAAAAGTTTCTTTAGCATTTAAGGAATCTGGAAAATAACCAACATAAAATCAATAAGTTTTAGCTACGTATTCTAAAAAACGGGATTAGCGGAATTTTAAAAAGCGGGATTTGGCAGGATTTTAAAAAGCGGGATTTGGTGGGATTTTAAAAAGCGGCATTATAATAGATCGGGATTCGGGATTTTGAACAAGCGGGATTTTAGAAGACGGGATTTTAAAAAAGCAGTATTTTATCAGACGGGATTTTAACTTTTTTTTCGGGATTTTTGAAAAGCGGGATTCCGATACGCTCCCATTTTAAAATACTGTAAATAGCATGAATATGATTGTTCTGAAAAGAAATATTAGAAAACGTTTCCGGAAACATTTTTTCCAATTTTTCTATGGTATTTTTTTTTTTGTTACCCTGACATGAAATAACAGTGCTACTGTTTTTGATTTAATAATAGGAGATCTACATAATATTTACTCGCCAGAATATATGAGCTAGTTTATTTGACGAAACGAAGCCCTCAACTTTTTATTCTTACAAACTGACACATCAACTTTTGAGTTTTGATTTAAATGCACTCAGGAATATCAACTTCAGGACGTGGTATAGCATGATTGGCCTAAATTGGATTATGGATTATCATGCGAACAATGAAAGTTAAGAATTAAATAAATTAAACAATATAAAATGAATTTAAATGGAATTGAAATAAAATTTTCAAAAAGCTCTTAATTTGAAGTTGCATGGAAAATTTTGGTATTTCTAATGAAATCATTCAGACGAATTATTTTTTTTGCATTCAAGAGGACAACATAGTGCCAGCTTTAGGGAAAGCTGAAAGGATTAAAAAGGAGAAAACGATGCACACTGTCTTTGAAATTTTGTATATCATAATGGAAGGGCATTATTGAGATGGATAAAGCATTGCACATTCGTGTAATACGGCGAAAAAAAGAATATCTGCACTTAGCAGTCCGTCTGAACTCGAGATGATAGGCGTTCCCTGAAGTGGTGGAATTTTTTAATACGAAGAATATATACACTGAAAATAAATTCCCAGGTAATATTGACAAAAAAGTTTTGTTGACCTTAAACAAAACAATTTTATCGTTTTGATAAAATTTTTGATGTAGATGGTGCTATTGCTAGCAAGAAAATTTAAATGGACTAGAAGTTTCAGTCATAAGATCATTAATAAAAATAAGAAAGATAGTAGGAGACAAAACGGAGCCCTGTGGCACACCAGCCTCTATTTTATGACCATCACACTTTAAACCATCTAATACAACTAACATTGAGCAGTTCTGAAGGTAGATTCTAATCCAACGAAGAAGAGATTCATTATTACCAAACTCATTTGATAGCTTTTCGAATATCAAGCGTAATAATCTTACTTCTACCAAAGTGATGTAAAGATTTTTATTTCACTGTTCCGTGAAATATACCATATTAGATCTTCTGTGGACCTATTGCCACTAAAGCCGTTTTGCCGGTCATTAAGAAGTTTTCGTTCTTCGAGATATTTCTTGAGCCCGAAAATTGATCAGTGTTTCCATGACCTTGCAAATAAGGGATGTAAGTGCAATCGGTCGATATGTAGAGGGTTAGGCAGATTTGCCTTTTGTGGCGACAATTTTCCATCCATTTGGAAAGAGAACTGCACAGTAGGATAGATGTGGTTTTGCCAGCGTGAAATAACACCTGGTCAGAATAATGGCGGGAATACTATAAGAGCAAGCAGATTTAGTTATGCCAAGATCTTTCAAGACAATTGCAACATCACTAGTGTGAAAGAGTATGGGACCCATTAAATCATTTACGAGCTCGAGTACCACAGGAATCAACTCGCTAGAAGATTAGCCTTCGTAAGAGATTTAACGAAGGGAGTGTCGCTAAAGACTAGAGTTGGAACCGAGGATGAGGTGGTTATTCGAATATTTTTTACAAATAACCAAAAATTATCAAATTCTTTGGGACATTGTAGTATTTGTTGCCTTGAATGAATTAATATTTAGAGGGGGTTTACACTGCGGCCTATAGATTTATTGTGCCCCATCTGTATCTAGTTGAGTTGCTAACCCTACAGCTCTTCCTCCAAGTTTATCCCTTTGATGAGTTCAATTATTTGGAGTAGCTTCAGAGAGGATAAATCACCCTCCTCTACCTGATCCCAGATACTTGTTTCTTTGATGCTTCGGTGCTTCGCATCCGCCTAGTATGTGTTCCGGCGTTTCGTCATGAGCATTTCAGAATCTGCATGTAGGGCTGCTTACCAGGCCAAGACTGCTCAAGTGTCTTCTAAGCTTACAGTGACCTGTGAGGAGTCTTGTTATTATTCGTTACTACTTAAGCTGATACATTTGATGAAACAATCTTAGTTATAGATGCCAAGAAGTAGTTTGGCCTGCCTCAGTTTTGGGAGTTCTTTCCAGTCTCTGGATCCTTTGGCCTCCTTCTCAAGTTTCATTTCATTTCTAAGCCTGTTTTCTCATATTCCACAATAGGGCTCTGGCCCCATCAGATGAGTTCTTGCGCCTATTTTTTCTAGGGAGTCTGACTCCCCATTTCCAACTAGTAGTCCAAGTACTAAATGAAGTGAGATATTGAGGTTCTTGCCATGTTCATTTAGGCTGCCTAGACATTGCCACACCAACTAAGACGTGATTGCGTATGAGCTGGTGTGGGTTCTGAGTGCGGCTTGGTTACCTGCCATAATTGCAATGTTTTGGTTAGTTCTTTTCCAGATTTCAACTTGCACATTCTACTATGGCATTGACTTCAGCCCGGAAAATTCTAGTGGGGTGTCCCATAGGTATGCAAAGTCTGATTTTAGGCCCAAAAATTCCAGCACCAGTCTCTTTTGTCGTTTTCGATCCATCATTGTACCACTGAATGGCATTGGCTTTGAGTGTGCAGTTTTCTGCTACTTAACTCCGTGTTATATTTATTCAATATTGCATTGTATTTTGTAATCATTCCATCCCTAGGAAAGTCGATAAGGTTAGCTACTGCCGACTTAAAAAGGCAATTCAATTCCGTGATACTTATACATCTGCCGGACCCAGTGACTTCCTTGTTGCAAAAAAATGTTGGTCATTTAAAAATTTGGTCAGACGAATAAGGGCGTTGAAAGCCTTTCTAGCTTGTTTAAGCTTTTTTTCTGGAAACTTACTTTTCTGACCTTAATATCTTCGTTACAGCTCAATCTGTCAAAAACATTTTTTTTTTGGAGTTTGTGTCACTAACAAGGAAGCCAGTTAAAGTTTCTGAAGAAATTATAGATATTATTATTTTAAGAGTATTCTTAAAGAACCATGTTAAACTTACACCTCTTTCCTAAAAAGGGTGATTTTGGAGATTCATGAGAGAGAAAAACAAGATATATAATTACTTATGTCAAACAAAATAAAGCTAGCTGTATATTTTAATGAAATTTTTCATGCCTAGTTTACACATAGATCTTAGGATCCACAACTATGTATGAATTAATTTCGTTCAATCGCATAATTTGTAAAACCACACCTAGTAGTCTTTATTTATTTTAAAACACCACATATTTTTCTTTATTAAATACACAGGTTTTGAAGTTTATTAAATTCATTTTATGGCAAATATTGATAACAAAAAAAGCTGTTAGCCCTCAGCAAACATCATTTACAACTTAGAAGCTATTGATTGACGTTTGAGAAAAAACCTTGTATGTACTCATCTCTATCATGAGCTGTTGTTGACTTGTAAAAGCACTCATTTATTAAATATTTGTCGAGAGAAAAAAAAATTGATATTTGTCTTAGAACTTTTATTGTTTATCTTTAAGGCAAGTGAAGGAAACTTTTCTTGTTCGAATAACAGGCAGACGGAAGACATGACATGGCATAGCTTAAGAGGCATTTCCAATAACCTATATGAATAGAGATAATATCTGTGATCATGGTTTTTCAATGCGAAGTTGTCAAAAATTCTTAATTCATAAAATGCACAACTAGGTCGCACGGACTTGCTTTTATGTAAAAGTACTTTGGAATTCAAAATTGGCTTATAAAATATAATTAAAGAAAAATGCTCAAATGCATATAATTGCTCTCTGATTTCTATAAAAGTAAGAATTTATGCAGACAAAGTTTAAAAAATCTTCATATACATAGTATGTATAATAATATTATTTTATTATATAAGAAATTTTTCTAAAATGTTTCTAAAAAATAATTCAGTAATGTCAATTTTTAGAATCTAATAATGTACATTTTAAGAAATAATTTCAAAAACTAATCATTCACTTGTTTTCAAGATATTGATTTTTCAAAAAAAAATGAATTTTATTTTCAAAAATCAAAAATTTGTGTATACAATATTATTTCAAATTCAAAGGAGCTCCGCACTATACGATAGTACCTCATGGCATAATGGTTAGTGTGTTGGACTGTCATGCCAACATTGACATGTCACCGTCTCGAGTTCGATTCTCAGCCGCTGCAAGAATGTTTTTTTTTCAGGGGTGTACCGCCTTCAACTACAGTACGACAGTGTAGTACGAACGTAAATGACAACGACGCACGTGTTTCTTGTGAGAGCAGCACCAACGGAGAATGGGCACCTCGCCTATACACCCGCGGTTGCCACTCCTACGTTGAGCACGAGCATCATTGGGTCGATGGGGCCACATCTGCCTAAGATTGGTAAAATCCTCTTTGGTATGGAAACAACCTCTTCGACTTAACTAACGACCAAACAAACGAACATATACACCAAAAACTCCTGACTTTTCAAACTCATCTCACCAGGCGTTGCAAGGAGCCACATGCTCCTACGGGTCTGGTGGGGGGAATGATTTCTCAAGTGAAGGTAAAGGAAAGGAATACCCCCGAGAAGGCGTATACCTCTCCCTAGCCATGCTATTATGTGACGTTAGAAATTTCAACACTTTAGAAATACCCTCTGACATTTCAGGCTAAAGCTTGCTGTAACCCATCCATACCCTTAACGGGCTTGATCGACATAGGATTATCATAGGTTTCAATAAAAGGGGTCACAAACCCTAGGGTATCACAATGGATCTACATTGATCTAAGTGTGACAGTAACAAGATCAACTTACCTAACCTAACCTAAGGGGTGTGTGTACTGGCTCTTGCGAGAAATTGAAAAATTCTCCAAGTGTATCTCTTCTCATGGAAAGTGCTGCTTATTAACCGTTCGTAATCAGCAGAAAATTGTAGGTCCCCTCCGTTGCTGGTAACACGCACTTCGGAATGTGCGAGAGTTGCAAGTCACTGGGTCGTGGGTCACTTCGAGCTGTTGCACCACCAAATTTATTTATTTATCCTGTATAAAGATTTTGGTCAAAGTCCATAGTGCTGTTGATTTTTCTCATGTGTTTTTAATGCGTCGAAAACAAAAACAAGAAACGGTTCTTACATGTAATGTTAATAACATTTTTTAAAATTTCGTTTGATCAAAATAAAGTTGATGATGCTTCCTAATCTAATCAACTTTCCTGCAGCTCGGAATACGGTGATTAGTAGCTCTAGGTTTTCTAGGTGAAAGATACACACAGCAACCTGGCGTATTGAAGTAGGAGACGGAAAATGCACGAATGCAAATGCTGCAACGGAAAACAAGACCAGCAAAAGAGGAGTACCGTGAAAAGAGAAGGAAAGAGAAAAAACCCTGCGCAGAAAGAAAAGAGCATCCGCAACCTCTCAGTTCAGGTATCTTCAGGAGTCTTAAGCAGCATTTTCAGCAGCTGTTTAATGGGGAAGCCACAGGAGAAAAAAGAAGCATGAACCCAGTCAATGAAGATCCAGTCCCGGTCCCCAGTACTGAAGAGGTTAAGAAAGCCATTCACAAGCTTTATAACAACAAATCCGCCGGCTCGAATGGCACGTACAACTGTGGCTTCAGGCCAGGCAAATCAACGATAGACCACATTGAGGCAAATCCTGGAAAAGACCAACGAACCACAAGTCGAGACCCACCATCTTTTCATCGATTTCAAAGCCGCATATGATAGCATAAGGCGCCAAGAGCTTATATTGGCGATGTTGGAACTCGGGATCCCGGAAGAGCTGAAAAGCTGAGTGAAAAGTGCAAATGCATAACAGCTCATCCGAGCTATTAGAGACGTATACAGGGTTCAGACAAGGAGATGCGCTATAATGTGATTTCTTCAACCTAGTTCTGAACCAGATAGTGCGCAAGAGTGGCGTTAACCTAGAAGGCACCATCTTCAACAGGTCTCCCCAACTGCTTGGCTATGCGGACAACATCGGCCGCCCCAGGCGCGCTGTGCTAGAAGGACTCACAGCTATTGATGAAAAGGCGAAACGCGTTGGTCTTGAAGTGAATTAGAACAAAACAAAGTATATGCTATCAACAAACAAAGCCTCAGTCGTCCATCGCCTAGGACAAAACTTCACTGTTGGTGGCAGTAATTTTGAGGAACTAACATCAATTCCACCAACGGCACCTTAGTGGAAATCCGACAAAGAATTACCCTAGCGAACCGCTGGCTGGTACTTCGGTTTGGCCAAACAAATTGGTTCAAAACACCTTTCTCGAAAGACAAAGTGCATGCTATACAAAACACTAATTTTACCAGTTCTACTCTCCGGAACCGAGTGCTGGACGATAAGTAAAAAGGGGAAATTTCGAGAGAAAAATTCTTCGGCGGATATTTGGTCCTATATGCGAAGAGGGCGAATGGAGGAGAAGATTCAACCGAATACCTTAAGTACGAAGTTTATAACAGATAAATTGTAACAAAATTTCTTACATCGAAAGATAAATCCTAGGCATTATTTGACAATGTTTTTGGCGCTCTCGGGAATAAGGCCATTCCAACATAAATTGCCGTTAACACATACACCAAATACTGACAGATTTTCGGTTTCTTCGGCGAAGGCGCCATTGAAGGACAATGGAACAAGTAGTACATTTTGCTTCAACGACAATAGACAGCTCTGAGGTTTTGAAGCATTAATCTCTACACGATTTTGTATACCCCATTTAACAATGTTGTAAAGATTGGAGTTTGATGAGCTTATCATACGATACCCTTGCAATTCCACTTCCGAAGGAGATGGACGTGAATTTGAGAACGAGTATGAGAAGGTGGGATTAGAATTGTCTGCAAGAAAATGAATGAACTATATGACCAGATCATTTATAAAACTGATAAAGAGAGTCGGAGACAAAGCAGAACCCTGGGGAACACGAGCATTTATTTTGTGGAGATAAAACTTGAAATCGTCTAATAAGGAATTTTCTAATCCACAAATTTTCTAATCCAAAAATTTTCTAATACCTAGTAAAAGGTGGTTAAATTTTAAGGCCCGATGTTGATTTTGAATAAAACACAAATTATTTAGAAAATTATTTCCATTTCTTTTTATTATGATAATATTAGTATGGTTCAATTATGTATGGAACAAAATATCGGCCAAATGGCCGCCGCGACCTCGGCGGCACACCTCCATCCGATGGTCCAAATTTTCAATGACCCTGAAGCATAATTGAGGTTCTATGCCGTTAATGTGCCGAATTATCTCATCCTTTAGCTCTTGAATTGTTGCTGGCTTATCGACGTATACCTTTTCTTTAAAATAACCCCAAAGAAAGAAGTCTAAAGCTGTCAAATCACATGATCTTGGCGGCCAATTGACATCGCCACCACGTGAACACGGCCATTGAATTTGTCGCACAAATGAGCCATTGTTTCGTTAGCTGTGTGGCAAGTGGCACCGTCCTGTTGAAACCACATATCGTCCACATCCATATCTTCCAATTCGGGCCATAAAAAGTTCGTTATCATCTCACGATAGCGAACACCATTCACAGTAACTGCCTGACCGGCTTCATTTTGGAAAAAAATATGGCCCAATGATGCCGCCAGCCCACAAACCGCACCAAACAGTCACTCTTTGTGTGTGCATTTGTTTGGACAATCAGTCTTGGATTATCATTCGCCCAAATGCGGCAATTCTGCTTATTGACGAATCCACTGAGGTGAAAATGTGCCTCATCACTGAAGATGATTTTCTTCGAAAATTGATCATGCACTGTTGCCATTTCTTGCCACCATTCAGACCACTGACGACGCTTGAAATGTAAGCCTGAATAACTTTAACGCGTTGCTTGATTGTGTATCTTTCCATGATTCAAATTGAGTTATTCTGAAATTGAGAAATGTCAAATGAAATGCAGAAGAAAACTTGACGTTTAGGTGTCGTTCACATTCAACATCGGCGCTTAAAATTAAACCACCCTTTATATAACAAAAACAGAGTTGGTCCTGGGACACTTCCTTGGGGTACCCCAGTTTCAATTTTTGTTAGTTCAGAGAAATTTCGGTCGTACCGCACTCTTAAGAGTCGGTTCGTCACGTAGATTTCAGCTTTTCGTAGTACTTCCTGGGAAGGTCCCTATACATTTTGTACTCAAGTCCCAAATACCAAACTTTATCAAAGGTTGGAGCTGCAAAAGAGCTGAATGTACTTGTTTTTCTTCGAGTGCTTTTTCTACAACAACCGTAATTCAATGCTCTTGGTCTATCGTGGAATGTTTATTTCTAAATCCAAACTGATGGTTCTTGATTGGTCTTCTTTCTTCTATTATTTTTCTAAGCCTTTTCAGGAGCAGTTTCTCGAAAACTTTTACCATGATTGCTATAAGCGATATAGGTCTTTAAGATGTAACTTCTGGTGGTGGCTTACCTCGTTTAGGTATAACAATGACTTCTGCAATTTTCCATTGAGGTGGTATATATCCAAAGATTAAAGCATGCGTTTATTATATATTGTAATTTTTATAAGCTATTGAAGGCATTTCTTTCAAAACTAAATAAATCTAAAATAACACACGGCAACACTGACAAATTTGCTTTTTTGTATCTTCTATTCTGCCATTACGTTTTTATCGTTTATTGTGAAGTCATTTTCTATTGAACTAAATTAAAAACGGAGTGAGTAAGTGTTGTGAAATAAAGTGAAAGAATGCAATAAGCAAATCAAAAAGTAAATTGTTTCACTTCAAAGAGTAACAATGACGAAAATCAAATAGAAACAAATTTAAGGTTATGTAAGTAAAAAACAGACTAAAGGGAAGAGAAAAGATTCAATTTAATATTGGAAGTTCAAATCACACAGCCTGAGGTTTGATTACACTTTGTCTATTACTTTATGATGTTCACACTCTTACAGAGACACACAATCAAACATTTTATAAACCAGAAGCCTTAAAAAATAAGAAAATCTTTCGAGCTGTGCTCCGGATTAGGGTTTGGGGATCATTGTAATATGAGAAGCCGACTTCGTTTTTTTTAAATGGATTTGTATGCCGAAATAAGTAAGCCAATAAAAGGTTGTTTTTTTGGTTTTCTTGGATCCTATTTTCTGTGCTGATTTATCGACTGATAATAAAATGGAAATTTTGGTAAAACCTAAATGGAGCTCAGGGATATATGGAGAACACCAAAATATAACCTATTACCCTTAGACTTATGAAAAAATAAAAAAAAAACGTCCTTGACGGAAAATAAAATGTCGTGTGTTGAAATTCTGATTAAAACAAAGTAACAGCAACAACAAAAAGAAACATGTTGTTTAATTCAATTTATTCATTGAAATAAAATATCTGTAAGGAATATCCTAAACGAAGTCGCAAGACTTTAGCTTGGATTTAATCAGAAGTAATGTAAGATTGAAATAAAAATTGAATAAGGATAGAAGCTCTTGGATGAGGAGACCGCATACCTCATTGGTTTTATTTAATAGTCTTTACTTGAGGATCCTGATGACTCAACAAGTGAGTGTATAGCTACTTTACCTTATTCACTTATTTTCTTTAGCAGTCAAAAATGATAGGATAGAATTTTTTTTAGTAATTTGGTTCTGCTTTTTGCTCTTTTTTGGAAAACATTATTAACGCAGGTGGGAGCAAATTTATCTGCTCTTGATTTTTTACTTCATTATAGTGTTTTTTCGAATTCTTGCTATTATAGCTGAGAGAGTTAACACTCATAGAACTTCTGCTTTTCCTGCTTTTTGTCTACCTTTATGAGTGTTTTGTTATATTTAAGGGTTGTAGATTAAACTATGAAAATTCTACCTCCAATGTAACTAATTTAGAAGAATTTTGTTGTCCAAAATATTAAAAATAAAATGCACGACTGGGTCGCACGAACTTGCTCCTATGTAATAGGCTAGGAATTTTAAAAACGAAAGTTATTAGAGAAAACTGTTCATAAAGATAAAATAATTTTTTTTAATTCTTTTAGTAGTAAGAGATAAAAACAGAATGCTATGCAAATATGAATTTCTGCAAGAACAAAAATTATAAGTTCTTGTAGTGGTTTCTTTCAAAAAATAAGCTTATATACAAAATCTTTAAAACATTTTTAAGCAAAAAAAATATGGTACGACAGCTTTAAGTATTTATTACTGTACGAATAAAAATTAAACTACATATTAAATAAATTTATAAATTAAAAAATATTGAGCCGTTTTTGAGATATCGAATTTTCCAAGAAAAAAAAATTCTTTTTCCCAAAAATTAAAAAAAAAATATTTTTTTTTTAAAGTTTTGAAATGCAATGTTTTTTAAACTTTTCGGAAGCATCTCTATAAAAAATTTCATTAAGATCCGTTCTATGGTAGGTACAAGCTGTAACATCTTAGTTTCTAATTTTTTATTAAATTAAATATCATAAAAATAAATTGAAAGAAAATAAATTTTATCAAAATTCTAGGCGCCGTTTTCGAGAAAAACACGATTTTTGAAAACCATTTTTTAATTTTTTTTAACATTTGTATGGTGGGTACCTTTATTTTAAGGTAAAATCAAATTTTTTTTCACACATCTTGTAGATTATATTGAGAAACTTTTATTTATCATGTTTTAAAAAAATCTAGCATGGGGTTTTCGAAATATTGTGTTTTGAAAAAAAAAATTTGAAGTTTTTTTTAAAAATTCCAATTTTTTTTTTTTGAAAATTTGAATACACAATTATATTTATGTTTTTGGGGAGCCTTAGCAAAAAAATGATCAAAATTGGTTGTACCGTTTTTGAGAAAATCAAAAACAAAAAAAAAATGGTTCCATGGGGGATACCCTCAATAACCAAATGAATTTTTTTGTGTTTTTATTTTTAAAATTTGTCCAACAGGTTTTGAGAAAAAAGATATTTACAAAATTTCGAAAAAAAATTCGTATGACAGCTACCGTTATTTTTTGTCTAAAAAAAAACAAGGTGTGGGGGGGGGGGGGGTAATTAAAAATTATATATACCAAGTCTCACGAAAATCGGCCGATTCATTTAGGCTGTAGTCATACAGACAGACAGACAGACAGAATTTCGAGACCCACTTTTTTAGTCTTCGCTATCATCGTAATGTCAACTTTGATCAAAATATCGAGTTTGATTTTTTTTTCAGTCAAAGCTTTACTTGCGGACAGCTCCTATAAGCAGACAATTCCTTTAAACGGACACATTTTCGGAAACGAATTTCTTTTTCGAAAATGTTATACAAATTACTTTTCTATAAACGGACACTCTCATAAACGGACGCGGACAATTTTTCTTGCTCATTTTAGATAGAAAACTTTCCATACGCGGACACATTATTTTATTTAGGGATTATTTTGTATCAATAAATTAAACGGAAAATAACAGAAGATCTGTTCTCAGTACAGTTTCTGTTTTATACGTAAGTAAATCAATAGGCAATGTCCGATAACCGGACGCGAAGCTCTAATAACTGGACAGTGCGATAATATGTACATATGTTGAAAGCGTATTAGGGGATTTCCCTAGTTAGTTACTTACTGTAGTTAGTGTAATTTGGTGAGGGTATGGTTCCCTTTTCTCATCGCGTTCCGTTTTTGAATATGTCTTCTAAACACATAAAAAATCTTGAAAGCCATTTGGAAAATTTTTTTATGCAAAAAACAAAATTGGACATACACTAAACAGTAGATTCCCTTTTAGTGTGGAATATGTTGAGTGATATAGTTTGTAATAATAAAAAATTAATATGAAGTTAAAAAAAAATGTTTTCTATTTTTTTCCCTTAACTGGACAGTTCTCATAACCGGACAAAAATTGGGGGACCAGAGTGTCTGCTTATTACAGCTTTCACTGTACCTATAATTCGCAAGTCAAAATGTACATATACACATTTCGAAAGCTTTTCGTATCTTGTTTCTATAAGATCAACGCAATATTCAAAGTTAGGTATCGCTCTTTTTTAATGATCGATTATAAACTCTGAATAACTCGAGAAAGTTTTCAAAATATTTTAATGAAATTCTGGACAAGAGGACTGAGAATGATTCAAAAATTTAAAACGGCGAACAAAAACAATGCTCATAAGAAAAGTCCTCATTGTCATACCTGGAAAGTGTAAATTCTGCACGAGCCAACCAAAAGCTAGTATTCCGAAATACAAATTAACAAATTATTTGAATTCAGGACTAACTTGTTTTACTAACCACAATTAACCAGACATACAATCGGCTAAGATAAATCATAGTCGAAATACACAATTTTCGGATCGAAAGTGGCTCGAAAAATTATTAAAAATTTAAAGAAAACGAATCGAAAATAGACGGTAAATGGTTTGAAGATGGATCGAAAGTGAACTGAAAACCGTTGGAAGATGGATTAAAAATAGGTCGAAACGAAATGAAAACGCTTTGAAGACAGACTGAACTGAACACGTATCGAATATGGATAAGAAGTAGATAGAAATTGTATGGATTATAATTCCAAAAACCTACGGCTAATGATAAACGTGAGATAGCGAGTTCGACTATTGATTTTATTGATTCACAAAGGGTTTATATGTGCCTTAGATATTCAATAAAAATATATAGGATCAAAAATTCAGTTTGTTACAAAGGTTATTTTTAAATGTATTCATGAAAAGGTTGATTTGAATCCTTGAGATGTTATGTCCCGGTAGTAATTTAGATCTATCTATATGTAAAATGAATTAAGACTATATTTTCTCATTGATGTCAGTGCCGGTATGATCACAGAAGTGATTTTATGAGATGTCTACTTTTATTCCTAACAGAATTCATAGTTTAAAACTCAAAGAAAAGCCTTCATTCGATACAAGCCGTAAATAAGATATCAGGTTGCGAGAAATTAGTTTCCGCTCAACTGAGAAAATTGAAAAAAGCATATACACACCAAAAACCAATGCAATCGAATTTTAACATGACCGGAATTTAAGTCAAACAATCCTGCAATAACCTAAAGGCACTAGAAATTTCTAGTTATCTGAAAAGAACGTAAGAAATGTATCATCATCTTTGAGGCCATCGCCAATCTTCAGCTAAGGTAAATGTACTCGAAGCTAACTTTGCTGCTAGCTCCACGTTCCCAGATGGCAACATTGTCCCTTTTATACTTGAGAACGAAAATCATTCAATGGGAAAGGTAAATTTCCTAACACGTACTGTTACAAGAGCCTTTGGAGATCTTGATATAAAAAAATTCTCTGGTCCTGATGATATACCCCGATTTTTCTGAAAAGGTTTTCTTCCTTGCTGGTAAAACTATTGCGTAAGCTTTCCAATTGCTCATACCCTACAGGTCTCTTTGCAACTTGCAAGTGGATGGAAAACTGTATTTGTACAGCCATTCCCCAAAGAAGGTGAATCTTCGTCATTCTCTAACTATCGGCCGATTGCCCTTACGTCCTTTCCTTCCACGTCATGGAATCGCTCATAAGAATCATTAATTCAAGAAATATCGCAAAGATCGAAAGCTTCTGAATGACTAGCAATTCGAGTTTCGCAGCAATTATTCCATTGGTCATCTGATGCCATGTTTCACCAAAAAGTGAAACAGATTTCTACATTTGTGGAAAGTAAGATTATTGCGCTTGATATTTCTAAGGCATTGGATAGAGTTTTGCAGCGGGTGAAAATGCGTGCGATTTGTATTAATAAAACACTTATTCCTTGGATTAGCAACTACCTTCCGGTTCATTCAACACATGCTGTATTGGACGGTTTCAAATTTGATCTTCATACACTAAATGCCGATTTGCCACAGGGCTTCGTTTTGTCTGCGACACTCTTTCTCATTTATATAAGTTATCTCTTGTCTGAACCTTCTAATTGACTTAATTATTTTGCCAACGAAACTATCCTCAGCTTTTCAAAATCGTTCCCAAATTCACGTCCATCTACTTCGGAAGTGGAATTTTAAGGGTATCGTATGAGTCGTGGAGTTTAATGCTTCGAAAACTCAATGCTGTCAATTGTCGTTGAAGGAAAATGTACCCCCGATGTCATTGTCCTTGAATGGAACTTTCATCAAAGAAGCTCCTAGTACTCGGTATTTATGTCAATGACGATTTTCGCTGGAATGGCCATCATTCTCAAGACCTCCAAAATCGCTACTAAGTGCTTAAGATTTCTATTTCGATGTAAGAAATGTTTCACCCCCTCTGATGTACCTACAATTTATAAGGCTTTGATGCGTTAAAAATTCGAGAACTACTCACATCTTTGTTTCACTCCATTATTGGAAAGAATTCAGAACAGGGCGTTAGAACTGATAGGAAACAGAACTATCATGGAATCATTCTCATCTCTTGCCATCTGAATTCGCAAGCATGCAAGACCACCCCCCCCCCCCCCCAATAAAATATATCGGAAAAAATCCTACTTTTTAATCGTGGCACATAAAAAAGTTAAAGTTATTTGAACCATCAAAATAAAGTTGATTAAAAACTAAAATATTTCCTATCCCATTGCCAGCATGAACGAGGGACTTTGTGAATCTATCTGATCTTATATTTCCATTTCATAACCCAGTTTTCTATTAAAACCCTTCACAACTTTGTCTCCCTATATAAATTAGTTCTACCCTTCATTTCCAGTTATCTTACCAAGATATAGTAAATAAAGTAATTCAAGTTTTGACGATTATCTTAATTGATTAAGATATCTATTTCAATACTGTTCCCTAAACTGCCCCTGGCATTCGATTCTGTGTAATTGGAATCATTTCTTAATACTTCTCAAAAGATATCCTCAATAAACCTGTCCTGTCCATGCTGTCAAAACATTAATTTTCTCTTAATCCATAACGAAACTTACATAGCGATATTACAGAATGGCCCAGTGAAAATTGTAGGTAACTCTAAACCAGAAATGCAAATTTTTTATTCCATCTCCATTTCAATAATATGTTAAAGCCTCGAGCTTAGACCTTTTACAACTCATTTTGCCTCCATCTACCTTTGTCACACGTACTTTTCCCATTCCCAGTGATTATTATTATCTTCAACAACGATTTGAACATCCCCCAACGAGGACGACGAGAGAGAGGGAGAAATGTGTCAGAAACATTCCTTCACCACAGTATCCGATCAATATCATGTAAAATACCCTCAGTCTATTGGTGGGGTAGTAGCAATATTTTTGATAGCTATCAGAAGTGTTGCCACTCAATCTGTTTTTGGAGGTTGAGAAATGTAGTAGAATTATTAAAATAAAAAAGTTTAAAATGGTTCGGGAAGTTGAAAATGAAAATGTAATTTAAGTCTTGTCAACGGGAGCAAGTCTCACCGTTGTTCGACAAAAATGCATCATTCAACAACAGTATGAAGTGCTCCATATAATTGGTAAGAATTTTGAGAAATTGGGTGGATGCCACGCCACCTGAATGGAAAATCTCAAATTTTCGATTTTTTTTCTTGAAAGTACTTCAAGCCATACCGCTTTACCAGTTTTCATCATTTTGCATGTACGGAAGTGCTCCGTACAATTGATAAGAATTTTTGAGAAATTAGGTGGATGCCACGCCCATTCAATTATTTCATTTTTGTCTTGTTATGCAGCTGAACCTATCATCATCATCGGCTCGACAACCGGGTTCCGGTCCTGCCCTCTTTCAACAAGTCTCTCCACCTATCCCGGTCTCTAGCCGACGCCATCCAGTTGCGCACCCCAAGGCTTCGGGCGTCCTGGTCTACGCCATCTCTCCAGCGCAAGCATGGTCTACCACGCTGTCGTCTACCATAGAATGTACCACAAAGAACTTTCCGAGCAGGTTCCTCTTCGCTCATGCGAGCTAGGTGCCCTGCCCACCGGAGTCTACCGAGCTTAATTTTTGTCACGATATCTGCTTCAAGGTAGATTGCGTACAGTTCATGATTGTACCGTCTCCGGAATCGTCCTTCCTCACATACGGGGCCAACAATTCTCCTTAAGACTTTTCTCTCGAACGCAACTAAGAGGTCGGAGTGCCTTTTGCTAAGCACCCAAGTCTCGGATCCATATGTGAGTACTGGCAGGACCATGGTCCTGTACAGCAGCAGTTTTGAAGTTATGGTGAGATTTCTGGATTTGAAGAGCTTTGACAGACTATAGTAAGCTCTGTTGGATTTGAGAAGCCGCCCGCGTATTTCTTCTTCTATATTGTTATCGGCTGCTACTATTGACCCAAGGTATTTGAAGGATTGCACCACTTCAAATTCGTGCTCCGCTACCTTGATTGTTTGACCAACTGTTCCTCTCGCATTCGACGCCACCATGTACTTTGTTTTACCTTCACTAATGTGCAGCCCCAGATTTTGTGCCGCCTGCTCGATCTGGATGAAGGAATCGTGTACAGCTTGTTCGGTTCTTCCGATGATGTCAATGTCGTCTGCGTAAGCTAGTAACTGGCTCGACCTGTTGACGATGGTCCCTCTTGTTGCCGTGCCAGAGTCACGGATTGCTTTCTCCAACGCCAGGTTGAAGAGGAGGCAGGCCAAACCGTCCCCTTGTCGGAGTCCATTAAAGATGTTGATTGGTCTGGATAGCAATCCGGCTATTTTTACTTGGCTTGTTACGTTGGTCATGGTCAACCTACATAGTCGTGTCAATTTATTTGGGATGCCGAATTCTCTCATGGCTTTGTAAAGTTCTACCCTGGCTATGCTATCATAGGCGGCCTTAAAGTCTATAAACAGATGGTATGTTGGGATGTTAAATTCTAGACATTTTTCCATCGCCTGCCTAAGGGTAAAGATCTGATCAGTTGTTGATTTGCCTGGAATGAAACCACACTGATATTATCCGATGACGGTTTTAGCGTATGGGGTTATCCGGTCTTGTAGGATAGAGGAGAGTATCTTATAGGCGGTACTCAACAACGTGATACCTCTATAATTTTCGCCAGTCTTCTGGCATTTCTTCCTGCTCCCATACGTGTACTATAATATCATGAATTGCTTGATGTAAGGCTGGCCCGCCGTGATGGAATAATTCGGCTGGTATGCCATCGGCTCCCGGGGATTTGTTCTGTTTAAGCCGGCCTATAGCCTTCTCAACCTCTTCTATGCTTGGTGGCGGCAACATAGGGTATTCTTCTTGAAGTAGTGGAGCCTCCACTTCTGCAGTGAGCTGACCATTTAGCAATTCATTAAAGTACACTTCCCATCGCTCCAGTATGCTTTCAGGATCGGTGATCAGATTTCCCTCTCCGTCCTTGCAGTATGTGCAGCGTGGTGTGTACTGCGTCATGTTTCGGACGGATTGGTAGAACTTCCGCGCCTGGTGCGGACCTCGCTCTCGGCTATTTTCTATTTCACAGATTAGGTTCTTCTCCCAGGCTGATTTCTTTTGTCTGTGTAGCCGTTTTTCTATTCTTCTGAGCTCTTTATATTCCTCTTCGCGTGCCCACGTTCTATGAGATTGTTGCATTGCTCGGTACGCAACATTCTTACGTTCAGTCGCTAGCTTGCATTCATCATCAAACCAGTCGTTCCGATTTTTACGACTGCTGCCTAAGATGGAGTTGGCAGTACTAATGACAATATTCTTAAGGCGTGTCCACTTCTCATTTACGCCCAGCATACTGGCTCCAGTACTTACTCCACCTAAATCAAGTAAATCAAGTGATTCTAGGGCGAGTCCTAACGCATTACCAAAGGTGTTACTGGTGTTTTCATTGCGCAGGGCAGCCGTGTTGATTCGAACCTGATCGGCGGATGCAATGCGTCTTCGCAAGGCAATCCGCCCTCGGAAAACCATACCAACAAGATAGTGATCCGAGTCGATATTGGCACCTCGGTACGTTCGTACCGTCATCAAGTTCGAGTATTGGCGACGGTCTATCAACACGTGGTCTATTTGGTTACGAGTGACTCCATCAGGTGATACCCAGGTGGCTTTGTAGATATCTTTACGCGGGAACCTGGTACTCGCAACGACCATGTTTTTCGATGCTGCCAATTCTAAGACTCGAAGTCCATTGTCATTAGTGTTCTCATGCAAACTATGGGTGCCTGCGTAATGCCTGAATACCGGCTCCCGACCTATTTTTGCGTTCAAATCCCCAAGGATGATTTTAACATCATACCTTGGACAGGCATTGAGGGTCCTCTCGACTTGTTCGTAGTAAGTCTCTTTTTCTTCGTCTGAGGACTCCTCCGTAGGTCCGTGAACGTTAATGAGGCTGATGTTCATAAATTTGCCTCGCACGCGAAGGGTGCATAGCCTTTCGCTTATAGCGTTAAGGCCGATGATGGTAGACTTCATTTTTTCGCTGACTAGGAAGCCTACCCCGAGCACATGGTGTTTTGTATGACAGCTATAGTATATGTCATATTCTTTCTTCTGTAGCACACCATTCCCTGTCCATCTGATTTCTTGAAGAGCTGTTATGTCAGCTTTATATTTTGACAGGGCATCGGCTAGCTGCTGAGCAGCTCGAGCTCTATAGAGCGATCGTACGTTCCATAAGAAAATTCGTAAATAGTTTTTCAGTTTTCGTTGCGTTGGTTGTCGTCGTGTGATCAGTCCGTTTCCGAGGCTTGTTGTCGGTCTCGTAATTCATAAAGTTTTACGGGACAGGGAATTAACCTGTCGCCAACCTGAGGAACCAGCCTGATCATATTAGCCAAACCTTTTTAAAGGCTTGTTTCTAGCGGTCGCCCCGGAGAGGCTATGATCACACTTCCACCAGTCCCGAATAGTTACGGCACGTGCATGTTTTCGTATGCTACATGTTATTCC
Source organism: Philhelius festivus (assembly GCA_963931855.1). NCBI lineage: Eukaryota > Metazoa > Arthropoda > Insecta > Diptera > Syrphidae > Philhelius > Philhelius festivus. Next base: position 49,095,628 of record OZ007557.1, on the reverse strand, counting down.
CCCTATTCGTCTGATGGTTGACCGCTGAACCTATCGTAGAGTGAAATTTCAACAATGTCGGAAGTGATCTATAGTTTTGATGATCTGTCAGCGAGTGGGTCAGTCGGAACTCGGAAACAGTCTTAGAGATTCTTGAAGAAGTCCTATGTCTCCGAAACCACAAATGTTCATCATATCAAATGTTCCTGTGGCAGGTAGACAGTGCACCGGCTGAACGACTGAAAATGTTGCAGAGGTAAGTGCTTGAATTCCTTAGATTTTGTGGCATAGAATTGACACAAATTTTCACGTTACGCCAGATCAGGGAAGAAAACCAAGAATTTAAAAATCAATACTCATTTAGTTGTTTATCGATTTCGAAGGCGCTTATTATCGTCTAAATAAAGAAGAACTATATCTTGTCATGTTCAGCTTTAATAAGTATTCCTGCTAAATTAATAAGACTTATGAAGATGATTAGACAATGTCCAATATTTCGTCTAAAATTTGGAGTGATTGTACCAAGACCTTCGGAATTACAAGAAGGTAAAAACTAGATGAGACTTTGTAATTTATTTGCTTCAATATTGTGCTCGAAAAGGTAGTTCACAACGCCCAAGCCAATACTACGTGCACTATCTTTGATTTATCTACACACTAGCTGGGGTTCAACGACCACATCAACGTGATAGGAAGATACAAGCTAGCAATTAAAATTGGTTTCACTACATTGGAATCAGTAGAATAGGGCTGGCTATAAACGAGGTCGGGACGAATTATATGATTCCATCAACTGTAGTCGGCAACCACTATAGAATTTGTCAAAATGTGACAACTGATAGGTATAATTTCGAGGTTTTTAAGAGATTCGTCTATATGGCCACTGCAATTAACTTAGCAAACATCATTAGGTTGGCAACTCAAAGTAGTAGCAACTCTTGCTAATCGCTTCTTTTTGGACTAAGAAAGCAATTGATAAAGACCTATTGAAACACTGCTCTAGGTTTCAAACGCATTGAGCCTCTCTACGTGCGATTAAGAAGTCCCTTCTTGTTTTGACAGAAAAGTCATTCGTACAACAAATGATGCAGTTTGTACACACCACCCAGGACAATTTGTTCCAAGGAAGATAGAAAGCACTATACAGTGCCGTAAGCATGGTAAAAATAACATTTACAGCAGTTAAGGTGACTAAGTCATTAAGAGGGAATGAACAATGGCGTTACTTGTTTAAGTAATTTTTAACTTCCCATAGGGAGTTATTGTAATCGGTCCGATTTGTCAAATTGAAATTTTTGACATTTCTCGACGTTTCAAGGTCCCTAGAGGCTATATCAATCATTTTTAGAGAGATGTCTGTGTGTGTGTGTGTACGTACGTTCGTACGTTCGTAAGTCCGTACGTTCTGGTACCATTTTTCGTCGTCGATATCTCAAGAACGAGTAAAGATATCGACTTCAAATAAATTTCGTTTAATAGATAATAACTTCGAAAGAGGCTGAAAGGGCGTTTATTAAAATTCAGTGAGTAGTTTTTTCACTATAACGGTTTAAAAATTTTGGTTAGTTTCAAATATCTCACGAAGAAATAAGGCTATTGATTTCAAATAAAATTTAATGTACTCATTATTAAGGTCATACAGATTTGGTATGAATTTGGAAAAAAATGAACAAACCGTTATTTTTTTAAATAAAAAAAACTGAAAAAAAATTTCATAACCCAGATATTCTAAGAACGGAAAACAATTTGAAACTCAAAATAATTTTATTTTACGAAAAATAATGTGTTTGACAACTGGTGAGAATTTCAAAAAAAATCAGTTTACAGCTTTTTTACAAAAAATAAAAAACTATATAAAATTCTATTGAAAATTGGTAAAAATTGTTTTTCGACTCAAATTTCTCGAGAACTAGTAGTGATCTTGACTTCTAATTTAGTTTATTTTATACATAGTATAATTTTGTACAACTGGTAAAATGTTGACAAATATTGAATGAACAGTTTTTTTTTTTAAATAAAAAAACTATTAAAAATTCTAGTGAAAACTAGTAAAATTGTATTTCAAGTCGAATTTCTTGGGAATGAACACCGAGAGTGCCTTCTAGAGTATGTTGTTTTATACATCGATACCTTCCCGTAGGAATGTATACTAAGCGATATTTCTAAAATTGTGCAGGAAACGAAAAAAACGAAGAAAGTTCTAGTTGAAACTACCTATAAAGTTTTCAAGACCACAAATGGGAAGTTATCAGTGTGGGTCGCACCCAGCCTCTTTTATACCTTATTTTTAAATATAGCAAGAAACACAAAATAAAACTAAAAACTTAGTGCTCAAAGAATTACGTTTCAAAATCGATCAATTCGTTTAATTCAAATTTAAGCAATGAAAACGAAAGAATTCAATATATTGCAAAAAATTCAGATTACGAGTAAAATTAGTTTCTTACCATCTTCAAAAAGTGTCAACACAAGCAACAATTGCCGCCTTAGTAGTATCAGTATTACTTAGAATCTTAAATGCCATAACCATACCAGGTTTCGGGGACGAGCAAGGCAGACCATATTTTCGAAGTCATGACCATGTGGAAGACTTCGACTTGGTGTGGAAAATTCTAGATGGCTGGCTAGGGATCTAGCTGAATGGAGAGACATAAGGAATGGAACACCTTAAAAGTTATGTAAGTACATAAATATGTGCATATATTAGCCCTTGAGTAGTATGCCAAATCAATCTATTCAACATCAAGTACTAGAATATTCAAATAATAACATACATATGTACGTACATATGTCTGTATGTATATATATATGTCTTCTTTGTTTCAAACAACGTCTACAATGTGAATGTTTGGCCTAGAACCTGGGATGCAAGTTTACCTTCAACCGTTCTTTTCATAAAATGTACAAAAATGCAATCAAAACGGCCAAAGCTCTTTAAAAACAAAAATACCAAAAATCCTGTATAGGGCTCGGCAAGAAAGGATACGATTTTCTTTTGAATTCTCATATCGGGTTCAGTCTTTTGTAACTTAGTCTTGCCTCTTTATTTTTTCTGTCGAGGTAAATGACCATCTTGATAAATTTCATTCAAAAATTATGGTACCGTCTCTGATTCTTTGGGGTATTATAGTAGTCTCAGTTTCATATCGAAAAACCGAGACGAAATAGGACGAACCCGCCTGGCCCTTTTGGATGACGCTTCCAATCCAATAGCTGCTGGTGCCTGTATTTGTGTCCAGAAGGTGAGCTTCGTGTCGAGCCTCAGTCCCAAATACTTCACTGTGGCGCTGCTTGTTATCACTTCGGTCCCAATTTGGAAATCGATTTGACTGGAAATTCTCTTTTTTGTCAGGAGGACTATCTCACTCTTCTCTGTTGCAAGGTTGAGGCTATGCTCATTCATCCATGAGTTTGCTCATCGCATGACCTGGTTCAGTCTTCATTGCGCGTTTTCGGTGTCTCTTGCCGTGATCACCGCGGCGATGCTGTCTGCGTATCCTACCAGAAAGATGTCTTCAGGCATCTCCATGCGGAGAATATCATCATAGGAGATGTTCCAAAGATCTAGCTGCCCTAAGATCGATCCCTGCGCTGCTCATGGTGTTATCTTCTTTCCAAGCGGGCCCTCTAAGGTTACGTAGATCAACGCTCGATCCCTGAGATTGTCCTTCACCATCAGAAGGAGATATACTGAGGAATCTCCTTTCGAGTGCGTCTAATATGTCGGTCCACCTGGCCAAGTTGAAGGCATTCCGTACATCCACGGTTGCCAGCAAGACGAACTTCCTAGAGTAGTGGTTTCCCTGTCGGGCGCTTTGGGCGGCGTTCAATACTTCTTTAATGGTTCCAATCGTAGAACGGCCTCTTTTGAAACCGTACTGCTTCTCTTACAAATCATCTGACATTATTTGTACCGCCGCCGCTATCAGATGTGGTTTAAGCAGCTTTTCCATGAGCTTACCTGCGGTGTCTAGCATGCACAGAGGCCTGTATACCGATAAGTAAACCGGGTCTTTTTTGCCTTTTCTGATCAGCACCAAGCGTTTTCTTGTTTTCTCCACCTTTTAGGAAAGATGCATTACTCGAGGCAGCTGTTGAACATGTTGAGCACTAAATGGGAACATGCTCGGGTATTTCACTTTTAAAACTTCTGTAGAATTTCCGTCGTTTTGTTTTGCAGCGACTGTACAGTTTTACTCAACTCTTCTTCACTAAAAGCTGGAAATTTCTGTCGTTGGACCAGTGTGGTGTCAAGTAGCCTAAAATGAGTTGGGAAGAGTGCGCCAACAATGCGCTCCATCTTCTCTTCATTTAGCCTCCTCCCATTTCTGTTTCTTGATCGAATTAATGGCCCTCTTGAGCACGGATCTTTTGGTTCTGAACTCCACAAGGGTGTCTTCTATAGGCTCAGCATGTCGTCTTCTTCATCTGGTCACTATGCGTCGGAGTTGTAGACATCTATGACGAAGCGCAGCTATCTTCTTTGTTCGCCAGTACACTGGATCTCTCTTTATATTGGCGTTGCTTGTTCGGGGCATTGAGTAATTGCAAGTGAGCCGCATTAGTTGCAACGTGGCTTCAAATTTCATTCCCGCAGGTCCTAGAACATGGAGCGTGGCTCTTACTCCTTCATCAGTCACGGAATTGAAAAGATCTTCGTTGAAACTGCTTATGTTCCACCTTGAAGGTCGTGTTTGACTCCGTGTCCTGTTAGGAGCTCGTTGATTCTCTTCTAGATCAAAGACAATGTACTGGTTGTCGCTGCCCGTGTAGTCTTCGATGACTCGCCAGTTCTTTATGATTGCAGATATATTTTCCGTCCTGAAGGCAACGTCTGGGATAGTGCCTCTGTTCCCTGGTCTCCTGAAAATTCGGGGTTTTCCTACATTCACTACGTTAAGGCCACGTTCGCGGCCATCTCTAGTATTTGCCTTCCTCGAGAGTCTAATAATAAACATAATGTGTCTTATATTAAGTTCTTAAATAATTATTTTTAAGGAATAACAGAAAATTTAAGAAAATTTTTTAACTCAAGCTAAATTCGTAATCCCTTTTTTTATGTTCTTTCTTTCAGGTAAGTTTCGTATTTTCTGGATTTAAGGATCAAACTCAAAACACGTATTGCTTGTGAACACAAAACGAATGACTAAAAAAAAAACACCTTCATAGATTTTCTTCAATAGAAAACATCAACAAAAAAGGTAACATTAATTTATTTTGTCCACTGAAGTTGACAAAAAAAAAACACTTTTAACAAAATAAAGAATTTTACTTTTCATCAATCCAATATCCCACCTAGCATCAACGCTTTTCCAACTACTTTCCGCTTCATTGAAATGGAAAATCCTTGAGAATTTAAAATCTGCAAATACGTCAACCAAAAATAAAGTCGTAAAACATCCTTTACATTGAATGAAACTAATTGTGATACAGCGTATCTAGATACAGACAAAAAGTGCAAACTTTTTACTTTGTCATATACGATTGGCACTTTTTAGGAGTTCGCTGACAAGTTTCAATTTTAGGAATTAAAAAAAAAAATAAAAAAACAATTCCACTAAATTCGTCCATAGGCATTTCATCCGTCATGTATAACGTCAGGGCTAAATGATCCAGAACTCACATTATTTCGCTTCGTCTAGTGAAATTGTTCTCAGTGTAACTTTTTAAGTTTTTGGTTTTTTTTTTCATCATTTTCTCCCCCTATGCGGTAACTTCAACTTTTCCTTTCGATTTTCCCATCTTTTTTTTTGTTCACCCCTGTCATAACAAATACAACCGATAGAGAGGTACATTTTTGGGTAGTTCACACAGGCGACTATACGAGTCAGGGAAAAAGATTTATTTGACTGCCATGTCATAACAATTTCAAAAATGTTAAAATAGTGCCGAGCAAGCCTTCAATTTGAATGAATTTCTAAACACAGATTACGTCGTGCCGCCGCCGATTGCCTTCATCATCTTCGTGCTTGTTCCCGTTGTTTGCTCCTCCTCGATGTCAAAGTCGTCGCGGTTTCGAAATTCCACACAATTTAGGTCAAATTTCTAAGAAAATCGAGAGTTTTGAAAAATGGCGTCTGCGTCTATCTGAACTACGTGCAATTAGCTGGTTGGGAATAGGGCAAGCTATAATTATTCTAATTGCTGGAATAATTTCTCGAATTACTGGGATTTTTGACGAAAAGTCCTCTAAACCAAAAAACCAACAACCCCCTATCTACTCTGCTAACTATTTCAAGTCCTTTCTGTTTGGGTTTTAGATCGAACTCGATACTCGTGCGTTGTGGTCAGTTCCTGTGAAATGAAACACGAATTCTTTCATCGCAATTGAGAATGATTATTGGTTTATTTCACAGCAATAAATAAATTACGAATACGTCCGGATTGTTTTAATTTTTTATTGTAATTTGAGGATTGCCTTGAGGCAATGTGCTTTTGTTCTGATTATTTTTCTTTTTCGATTGGTGGGTTGGAGTGATTTTATTTATTTTCGAAATAAAAAAAAAAACCATGCTTCATTAACATTCGTTTGAGAATTTATAATTTATTAATGGTTGAATAAATGATTGCTGGAATAATTCTACAACAGCACGCACTTGAGGCGGTTGAGGCATAAATTATTTACAATCAACTACCTGTTCTTCCACAACGCAGAAAAGGAATAAATTATATTTTTTAAAGAATCCTTGGAGTGGGTAGCTGCCGGAATCCTTGAAGAATATTTGTTCAGCAGCGCGAGTTTTACAACTTTTAGGCTGGAGGCACAGCACAGCATCCAATTGTTTTTATGTTTTGTTTTTTTTTTTTTGTTTAATTTATGACAAGAAACGGACAAACAAAAATCATCTGTTGAGCAACTTTTTTGCATAAGTGAATTCTTAATAAGGGCGGGTCGTATTAAACGAGATTGTCTTTTATTTGAAAGTTCCAAGTATGGCATTATGAATGGAATATCGGCATCGTTTAAATGTTTAACTGGGTTTTCTACGACCCGCGGATCCGAGAGGTCCAATATTCAGTGACTCTGTCGCATTTTTACGGGGCTGAAATTGAGCGATGACCTGGATTATGTTGACTTTTTAGGGCAAAGGTCGATTGCGGCTAATTGACGTTGACCTACGACTTCAGAATACCTTTTAAGAAAAAAGTCTACCAGAGTCAAACCACACTATCTTATGTTCAAGGCAATCAAGGCTTAATTGAGACCTTTATAATGTTAAAAAAAAATACATAGGAAACTAGGGAGGGAAAGCAAGAAGATATCGATGAATATTTATCACCGTATTTGACGGTACGTCTATAACTAGACTTGAGGGTGATCTTATGAGTATTTCTAGCATTGCCTGTGAAAGATCCCGATAGTTTTCAAAGAGATGGGAATGAATCCAAGATAGTTCTGTCTCCTTTCAAATTTAATGGTCTGTTCTGGATTCTATGCAGTAACTGAAGAGCCCAAAGATGCGAGTTTTACTCGAGTTTGGGATGTATAAGCGCTTCATAAGTTGTTGCCAGATCAAACGGGTGACAAATTTCGTATACACCGATACAGAAATCCTAGGAATTTAGCAGCGATTATGGTGATCTTGAAAATATGATTTTTCCAACGAAGATAGTCGTTGACACGAAAACCGAGTACTGACAGCTTTTTGGTTTCTTTGATGAAACCATCGTGTTCGGTTCCTGGATATGAGTCGTAACTCCCTCCAACTCTTGCCTAGTTGGGCTGAATTCCTCCTCGACTGTCCTTCTCCATGAGCTTCTCGGTCGTCTAGCTCTTCTTCCTTCCAGAGTGAGCGGATTCCGCTGCATTGCATGCGCCGCAATACAGTTGTCGCCTTTTCGAAGCGTGTTTCCGATCCACTGCCGATTTCGACGTCGTATAATAGAGTCAATAGGTTCCCGAACGGTTTTCCTGAGGAGCTCTTCGTTTGATATACGATTGGGCCAACAAATCCTAAGGATGTTTCGTAGACATCTATTAATGAACGTTTGCAGCTTTTTAGTCACACCTACTGTTACTTTCCAAGTGCTGCAACCGTAAAGTAAAACGGATTCGACGTTGGATTGAAACAGCCGTAGCTTGGTTCGTAAGCTTAGAGGGCTATTCCTCCATATATTTATGAGCATACCGAAAGCAGCCTTTGCCTTCCCGATTCAACTGCTGATGTCCTGTTCGGTGCCACCCTCGGTAGAGATGATAATTCCAAGGTGTTGGAAGCTCTGTACTTTCTATACCGGTTGTTGAGAAATATTTATGAGAGAAGAAGACTGGGTTCCTAGGCCGATCACCTTTGTTTTGGCGGAGTTGATTTTCAGCCCCACAATTTCATTTAAATAAATAAATTTGGTGGTGCAACAGCTCGAAGTGAACCAGGATCTAGTGACTTACAACTCTCAACCATTCCTATGTGCGTGTTACCAGGAATGGAGGGGACCTACAATTTTCTGCCGATTCCGAACGGCTAATGAGCAGCAATTTCCATGACAGGAGATACTCTTGGAGGATTTGTCAATTCCTCGCAAGAGCGGCTGAGAATCGAACTCGAGACTTTCCGCATGACAGTCCAACACACTAACCATTTTGCCAAGGTGTACTACAATTTCATTTGTCATTTGAAATTTGGTGGAGATCCATGATCCTATGATAGAGCAAGCATAGGTCATCCGCATAGTCAAGATTTTTCAGGTGAGACGTCAGAGTCCATCGAATTCCTCCGTTTCCCGTCAAGGCTGCTCGCAGGACATCGCTTATCACAATCAGAAACAATATTGGTGACAGAATGCAGCCCTGTCTGACTCCACTTTGGACTTCCAACTCTTCTGACAGCCTGCCTTCGTGCAAAACGTGACATTTGGATCCATAATAATAACTACTAATTTATCCGGGATACCCCTCCTGCGTAAAGCAAGCCAAATAAATTCTCCATTAACGCTATCGAAAGCCTTCTCAAACTCAATGAATAGCAAGTGAAGTTTTGATCGATATTCAAGGCACTGCTCAATTATTCTCCTTAAAAAATTGATATGATCAATGCATGAGGATCCAGTGCGGAAACCTGCTTGTTCGGCATTGTGTCTGGCTTCTAGATGTTTCCTGATGTGTTCCAGTAATATTTTGGCAATGGCGGGCAGGACGCAAACCCCCTCCAGTGTTCGCACTGTGTTAGGTCTCCTTTTTTTGGGGAGCTTGACTATCATTTCCTTTTTCCACTCATTCGGAAATCCTTCGGAGACCCAAGCTTTCTTTATGAGTGGATGCAGGAGTTCGCTCGATGCCGTTGGTGCCGCTTGTAGAAGCTCTGCAGGAATGCCATCAAGTCCTACTGCTTTATTGGTCTTCAGTGATTGCGTTGCAGATCTCATCTCTATTGGAGGTTGCAGTGCGGATTCGGGAATTTGTTGTTCCTGTCAACTCAGCAGGTATCAGACGCAAAATAGTCCTTCCACCTTCTCAGCTGATCCTAATCCGAACTAAGTAGCGAACCATCTGAGTCTTTTACGAGGTGTTATTTGGAACTGCGAGCAATAACCAGTTCCTTTTTAATGCTGTAGACGGTTCTACTGTCGCATCTGTTAGCAGCATCTTCTGCTTGTTGGGCCAAAGCGTTGATGTGATTACGCTTGTCACGTCTTACACTGCGGTGAACCTCTCTCTTTCTCATGCGGTACAGGGATTCTAGCTCTCTTTTTTCTACTCCAGCTGCAGCTGCATTACGGGCCTTGAGTTTTTGCCGTTCGCCAATCTTTTATGTATTCAGTTTTTTTTTTCAGAAAGCCAAGCATTATTGTTTCCCCTCGCTCGGTAGTAGTGGTCTCGAGTAAGTCCCATATCGGCTCCTCTTTCATTTCGAACATCCAGGAGACTGCTGCGAGGGCTAATGGCGAAGTGATCAATTTGTGACACGTCTTGTGCTCAAACATGGTGCCGCCAATGGTCCTTTAGTATTGCAGAAGTCAATAAACCGCTCACCGTTATCATTGCAATTCCCAACTCCATGGTTTCTCATATCATGTTTGAGTCCATCGCTGTTGCTGCCAACTTTAGCATTCAAATCTCCTGTAACCATTTTAATATCTCCACGCGGTGTGTTGTTGTAAGCGGCTCCTAGCCGACTGTAGAAGCATTCTTTCTCCGTTGGGGCGTACCCTTTAAATACCACTTCCGAAGGAGATGGACGTGTATTTGGGAACCAATATGAGAAACTGAGGATAGAGTCGTTGGCAAAACAATGAAGTGGATTAGAAGGAGACAAAATGGAGACATGTTGCATATAATTTATGAAGATCAGACTAGATACCGTCCAATACACCATGTATTGAACGATCCAGAAGGTATGAGGAATAAGGGTTTCATTGATACAAACGCACGCATTTTCGATAAGTGATCCTGGCGCCAAACTGTATCCAATGTCCTAGAAATATCAAGCATAATAATCTTTATATCTCCAAAACAGTAAAAATATTTTCTGTCAATATTTGGTGGCCTGTACTTATCAGAGTGGATGAACGGAGCAAGAAGAAGCAAGACAATCAATTCACAAGGCCCGAATGTAGTTCAGAGCTTTTTGTGAAGCAGTGATAAATCTTCCAAGGGCATGTCTCATCTTAGCCGTTGAGACTCGGCTAAAAATTGTAAGTGTATGGCTGAGAGTTGTAAATCATTAAATTTAGGATCTTTCCTCTCCTCTTCTCTCCTCTCCACTATATTTTTGAAGTTCCTCAAAGGAGGGCTTTGCTAATCAGTTGCCTTCTAAGCTTAAAAAAAAATCACCGATTGACAAGAGTTATGATTTGTTTGATCTCTGCGCTAGTATCGTTGTCGGTGGGTATTTCGAAACTAAAGAAGACGAATTCTCTAACTACCTCAGACTTAAAGCTCTTTGTTATAACGCTCTGTCAGTGTCAGTGTCATTCCTTGATGAATATGACAGGATACTTATGCTAAATTTTGATGGACTTTTCTGGCTTAGTGGACTTGAGTGAAATTATACCTTTTTACCCTATGTCGAGATCGGGAATTGTTCGATATTATTGGTCTAGGTCAGTCATCTTCATTGAGTGGTACAACCTACCCGAGAGGGGAATTTCTTCCAATATGGCTGTGTATAACTAGTTTGCAGAAATGATGTTATCTTGATCGTCAGTTGGGCCTTGTAACTTTGGAAAAGTAGTAAAACTTACGAAATTCATTCCTGATATAACATCCCACTATTTCATCGATTGCTCGCTTCTTTTGCTCCTTTTCAAATCTCTTGAGAAGTCGGAGTTTCTGGCCTCCTCATAATCTCACACTAAATAACAAAATTTAACGCCAACGAAATGATGAAAAAAAAAAATCATAAAAATACTCCATTTTATGCAATTTTGTCCAAAAGGATTCTCGGAAGGTTGCATTTCTGGTTCTGGCTAGGTTCGAGTATTTCTTCTCCAACTCTTCATTCTGACGCTTTCTTACATATTATGTAAGTCAGATGTCCTGTAAAACATGTTTTTTCCTTCAATAGGGGATCCCGATCAACAGATGTAGATTCCTCAAAACCCAACCAATAAGCCTCAATTGTTGACCTTATTTGAAGTTTGAACATGCTACGATAAATTCTACTTTTTTTTTTACTGCAGGGAAATAAGCACCCAAGAATAAGCTTCGAATCAAGAATATACCCATTTTTGACAAATTCATCTAAAATGTGGGTCCTGTTTTAACTATGCAGCGATTACAGAAATTACCCAAATTTCCACCTGGTTTCCAATATTTCAATGTCCCAACAAATTTACAAGAGTCAATATACTCTTTCCGACTTCACAATCCATCATTATAGACCGATACATGATTTATGGCCCGGTTTCTCTCCCAGAACACCGATGATGTATAGGGATTTAAGGCTCACTGGATTCAAATTGATATGTGGTAAGGTCTGTTCGAAGTGTCCAATTTCTCAACGAACACTGTAGTTCGTATAAGGCACTATTGCTGCTCACTATTTACATCGGTACCATTTGCTTATGTTACTTATAAAAGTCTATACCATTTTCGTCACGTCACCAGCTCTAGTGGCAATAAATCTATATTTTACTCTAATACGCCAGACATCTTTCAATGTAATAAAAAAAAAATAATCAATAAAATAATCATGAGAAAGATATTTTTTCGGTCTGCAGACAAGCTCTGAATATCTAAAAGGGCTTCACATAAATACAAAATCCCCCAATTCTTTCATACTCAAGGCTTTTGCAAAACAAATTGAACTCAAGTCCATTATTCAATAAACCGCACGTGTCACATCAAGTAAGAACGACGTCATTTTTGTCGACAAAAATATTTGATGGCTCCTGACAAAAAAGTTAAGTAAAATGCTCATTACAAATGAATCTAATATTCCTTTCGCACAACATCCGCACTTAAATTGGTACATTTCAGTAATATCAAACAACTCTTACTTCGCACTAAAATGAAAATGCGTATGTTGTCTTATTCTAATGCAAACGCACAAATCCATTTACATTTATAGAGGTACGCTCCTGCTGACGCCTAATATGTACCTGGAATCCAGTGGCGTGGCATGAATAATTTTAAAGGGTACATTTCAAGCATTTTTTTGAAAACTTGGTTTACCATAATAGTGAATTGGAAAGATAAATTGTTTACAATTTGAAGCTTGACAAATAATGACATGAATCGATGACATGTCTTAAACGTCATAAATTTAGACAACCTATTCGAAAGATTTACGCTTGTAAATGCAAATAGTCTTTGATTTCCCACTGTTGAATTTGTTTTAAATCTCCGATTACATTATTAATAGCACTGCTAATCATATCCAGTTGAGAACTGAAGTATAATTGAACGTCGCTCGTCAGCAAACATATGGACAGTACAATGTTTTATTATTTTTAGAATTGTATTGAAAAAAAGCGAAAATAGTAGAGGACCCAGAATGGATCCCTGTGGAACACCCGCCGTAGGTACTATAAAGAATGATGACAGATCATTTTGAACAGCTGTACATTGGTGACGACCATCTAAGTACGAAGCCAAGAGTTGGATTATGCTAAAGGAGAACCCCCAAAGGGGTTCACCAACTGCGGAGAATAAAATGTTTTACGATATCGAACGCTTTTGAGAAGTCTAACAACAAGTAGAACGTTTAGATAGAGATATCTCCATAGAAGAAGTACAATATGCTATCGATAGAACTAAAAACAATAAACCTCCAGGAGAAGACCGGATAGCCTTTGAATTTTATAAAAACTCAACACCTGAATTTGTACGATTTCTGACTGATGGTTTCAATAACATTTTTGCGAAAGGAACTGTAATGGAAAGTTTCCAAAAGAATGTTATATTTCCTATATTTAAAAAAGGTGACCCGAACGATCCAGGGAACTACAGAGAGATCTCATTCCTCAACATACTGCTAAAACTTCTCACTAGTTTACTTCTCGATCGTCTTAACAATTGGGTAGAAACAAAAAATGGTCTATTGAGCGAATTCCAGCCGGGATTTAGGAAAGGCTATTCAATGGTGGATAACATTTTTGTGTTTACAAATATTGGTGAGACATTTCTCAGTGGATAGAAGAGCACTATTTCTAGAACTCAGCAACTTAGGTCTATCCTCCAAAATGCTACGCTTGCTAGAAAGCTTGTATGAAAACAACCAAACTGCAGTATGGGATGGAATAGCCCCGTCAGAATGGTTCAGTACTTCTTCCGGCGTTAAACAGGGTTGCCAGCTAAGTCCACTATTGTTTAGCCTGTTTTTGGATGATCTGCTGCAACACCTACCTGCAGGAATAATTTTCAACGAAGTTTCGCTAAAGGGTTTGATGTTCGCAGATGACATTGTTCTGCTAGCTGAAACACCTAACATGCTTCAGCTCATGATAAATAGGCTCGAAGAATACTGCAAGCAATGGAATCTTCACATCAATCCACCCAAGTCAAAAATTATGGTATTCCGTTACAATACAGGTCGATACACAAGGGACGAAAAATGGTTTTTGGGCTCGAATTCTCTCGAAGTTGTCAAACAACACCGTTACCTTGGCATAATGCTCACTCCTAGAATAATTTACACTTTTTACCTTCAAGGGAAACTAAAAGAGGCAAAAAATGCACTTAGTTAAAAATGTTATAGGCCGGAATGATGTTTCAAGTAAAGCCAAATATAAACTCTTCGAAGCAACGGCTAAAACGGTGATGTGCTACGGATCATCATTCATCAATCATTCCACATGGAGCACAGCATTCGATAACATTATTCGGAAACTGGATGAAAAACTTCATGCTGGATTTCTGGAGCAAGCAACTAGTTCATCGAGTCGCTTGGTGTACAGGGAACTTGACCACAGCTTATTGTAACGGAACTACTTCCACGAAGACTACAGCGCTTACCAAATCAGCATCATATTTAAGACTAGAGGAGAGTTATTGCCTCTGAACTTCAGGCCGCGTAGAGAAGATTTACCATATCTCTTTGCACCCTCTGTAACCTACGGGAAAAAGAAGATGTTTTCCATCTAATAGGGAAATGCCCAATTCTTTAGGAGACTCGAAGATATTATTGGAATCAATCCTTTTTCACAATGGAAGAAGTCGTGGAGATACTAAATGGGTCAAACTGGAAAACCCTGTGTAAATATATCTCTGATGCCCTTGCATATAGAAACCAATTTATTGAAGAATAGAGAAATTATATTTTATGTTTATGAATTGTTCAATCAAAATTGTTAGAAGAAATCAGAAGGATGATAAAATAAAATTCACTTAAACTTAACTTAAGTCTAACAACGTTAGGAATGTAGGTCGGTTATCGTCGAAATCTTGACAAATATCATCGACAGCAAGTAAGAGGGCAGTTTTACAACTCCTTTGGTTAGGTTAGGTCGGGTGATGATGCGGCAAGACGTATCACCCATCAATCAGAGATCAAAAGTAAATCTCAACCTTTTGAAAGGTCTCTTAAATTACTCTCACTTGTTGAGATTTACAAAAATGATCACTTAATAACCAGTTTACTTAAATTTTTTTTTGGTTTCGGTTTCTCAGAGAGAAACTTTTATTTTGATTTTTTTTAGGTTTTGGTTAACCGGTGACCACTTATTGCTGCAAGAAAAAAATAAAAATAAATAAATAAATAAAGAATAAAAATAAATTCTTCTCTAAGTTTTATACTTAGTGAAAGAAGATACAATTTAAATTCAAAAACTCTTGGGAGTTTTCTTTTAGTTAGGCTTAATACTTAACAATTAACTTAGTGAAAGTGCCCAAACCAAATTTGAAGAATGGAAATAACACAAGTTTACTAACAAGAGTTAAAGGTTTTATTTTTATGACTGAAGTAATATATTTTGTGGTTTTTACTTGCAAAATAAAGAAAATAATATAATTTATCATTTTAACCATTTTTGATTTATTTTCTACGGAAAAGGTTTAAGGTTAACCATTTCCATTTATTTTTAGTTAAATAAGTCAACAGATAAGAGATATTTGTGAACATAAATGATAAATCTCACCCAAAGACCTAAAAAATTAATTTTTAAAAATAAATCACAGACCAAGACCAAAATGAAATTGGCGAATTAAATAAATCTCAGTGAGAAACCGATTGAAAATAAAGGTCAACGGTTATTTTGGATCTCTGCCATCAATGGATCCATTGTGCTCTCTAGAGTGTGGGTAGTGTAGGAATGAGAAAAGTAAGAGAAAGGATTTAGCGGAAGTCTGACGTATTGGATGCCTCTCTGAACCATCCTGACATCCGAATGAATCAAGGATGTTCGTCAAAAAAAGTATTCTCCTAGGGCATCTTTTCTATTTCTGGCTAGGCTGTGGAATTCACAAAGGAACTGAGATGAGCCGTCTTCCACCTCTTCGTCCCAACACCCTCTGCATCAGTCAGATGTGCTGATGCCCATTCCGATCATGTGGGTTGCCATTGAGCTGTGACCTTTTAGGATTTCGATTAAGAGAGACAATGAAGGTCTTCTAATCTTCAGTCTACTCTGTTTTTTTCTTTGAAATATCTGGCCAAAGATTCCTTGGAACCCGACAGGTGTCAATTATTGACTATTTGTCATTTGCGGTCTTGAGGAAACTTTTTTGTGAATTCTATACATTTCCTGCTCCAGTGGCATATGTACCAAGGCTACAATTTGGCCAGTTTGTCAGTCATTTCATTTCCATAAATGTCACGGTGTCCCGGTGATTGAGTTCGTTTCGCCGAGCAGTCTACGGTAATGAGCAACCAGTTTTGACTTCGTGACAACTGACGAAATGGCTCTAATTGCCGCCTGACTATCTATGAAGATATCAATGTTCTTCTTTGACAATTCACATGTGGAAAGATATTTTGTGGCCTCGCAAACTGAGAGCACTTCCGCTTAGAAAACACTGTAAAAGTTTGGAAACTTTAATGATCTTTTTATAGGCGGGTTGTCTGATCGTTTCTAATCAATTGCATTTGTATCTGCTTTGAAATTATAGAAACGTTTGAATTGCAACTGTTTTGAACTCAGGATTGCTCGGATTTTTAGACTTTGGAATTATTTAAGTCTTTCTACTAGAAACAGGGTATTCACAAAGGGTTAATATCGGAATGGAAATATAATTATGTATTTTACATGCACATGAAGGAGCAACTTTAAAATTTTTCCAAATATTTCATCCAAGCCTATTTCGTCGCTCGATTTAACCGGCAGCAAAGGTTCACCAATGTCTTCAACGCTTAATCGCCGAAAATCAAATTTCAAGCATTGTCATAAGCTTGATTGGTCAGTGCACAGTGTTGTTGATCTTGTGTTGATCTTGTTGATCTTGTTGATCTTGTTGATCTTGTTTTTTTTTTTTTATAATTCACTCGCGCTCAAGGGTATGTTACGAGACCCTTATAATGTTTAAACACAGCACGGACGAGGGGGAAATTAGGGGGGGGGGGAGAAAAGAGGGGCCGATGAACATTGGTTCTGAATGTTTGCAAATTGAAATGGCAAGGGAAAACTGTGCCGGGTAAGTTATTCCATAATCGTACGACCAAAGTTAGGCTCAAGGCTGAACTGATGAGCATTCCTAGCGCAGCGGGTATCACGAGTGAATTGATACTTCGAGTGAGTATTGCTTGTGAAAGAAGCGATAAAACATTGAGACGGTTTTCAAGAGATGGAAATGAATCCATGATAGCTCTGTTTCAAATCAGTTTTAACGCTCTGTTCTGAATTATATCCAATAAACGGAGAGAAGATTGAACAGCGCCTACCCAAATGTGTGAGTTGTACTCGAGGTTTGGGCATATAAACGCCTTATAAATGGTAGCCAGATCAGAAGGGGTGAAAAATTTCTTACATCGATATAGAAATCCTAAGAATTTAGTAGCATTCTTGGCGGTCTCGAGTATGTGATCATTCCAACGAAGATCGTCGTTAACACACATACCGAGTACTGAGAGCTTTTCGGTTTCTTCGATGCAAGTGCCATTTAAGGACAATGGCATAGGGGGTATGTTTTGCTTCAACGACAATAGACAGCATTGAGTTTTCGAAGCATTAAACTCCACACGGTTTTTTTAAAACCCCATTTAACAATGCTGTAAAGATCGGAGTTTAATGAGCTTATCAAACTATACCGTGGCACTTTCACTGCCGAAGGAGATGCACGTGAATTTTGGAATGAGTACGAAAAGCTGAGAGTAGAGTCGTCGGCAAAACAATGAAGTGGATTAGAAGTTTCACACAAGAGATCATTTATAAAAATGAGGAAGAGAGTCGGAGACAAAACGGAGCCCTGGGTAATACCAGCATTTATTTTTTGAAGATCTGACTTTAAAACTGTCCAATACAACATGTATTGAACGATCTAGAAGGTAATTTCTAATCCAACGAAGAAGGGTTTCGTTGATGCTAAACGCACGCATTTTCGATAAGATAGCCTGGTACTAAACTCTATCAAATGCCTTAGAAATATCAATCGCAATAATCTTACTCTCTCCAAAACAATATGAAGATCTGTTCCACTCTTTGGTGAAATATCCCATCAGATCACCAGTGGAACGATTGCTGCGAAAGCAGCATTGCCGGTCATTAAGAGGCTTTCGATCTTCGAGATATTTCTTGAGCTGATGATTTATCAGCGATTTCATGACCTTAGAAAGAAGGGACGTAAGTGCGATTGGGCAATAGGACGAGGGGGAAGTAGTGTTACCTTTTTTAAGAACAGGCTGGACAAATGCTGTTTTCCATCTTCTAGGGAAGATTCCAGAACAGTAGAAGCGATGGAAAAGCTTACGCAATGGTTTTGCCAGCGATGAAGAACACCTCTTCAGAAGAATGGGGGGTATACGATCAGGACCAGCGGATTTGTTTATATTAAGATCTCGAAGGGCTCTTGCAACTGTACGAGTGCAGAAATATTCCTGTCCCATTGAATAATTTACGTTCTCAAGTACAGGAGCGGCAATGTTGCTAACAGGCAACGTGGAGCTAGCAGCAAAATGAGCTGCAAGTACATTTGCCTTCTCTAAAGAGCTAGTTATCGGTTTGTCTTTGTAGATGAGCGTTGGAACCGAAGATGAAGTTGAATTTTTTATGTTCTTGAAATGACCAGAAATTTCTACTGCCTTTGGGACATTGCAGGATTTTTTGCCTTAATTTCTGTTCTTGTAAGAATTTGGTTCTCTTTATAACAGCGTTGCATTGGTTTCTGACTTGTTTAAACTTTTTCCGATTTTCCTCAGATGGGTTGGCTTGTTTGATTCCCTACGCAGCAACTGACAAAAACTGTGAGTTGAGAGCAATGCAATCTACGTTCACAGTTACACTCGACCCTGCTGTTTACCAAGTCTCAGTTTACGTAGTTTTTGCCAGAGAACTTTTCCAGACTTCAGGATTTAGGAAGTTTTCATATAGCAGATTCGCCCTAATACGAACGACAACCCAATTACGAAGTTTCTTATACATGGGTCCAAAACTACATGAAGGTTATGCCGTTTCCAACGAGAATATGTACCATATCGTTTTTGTGTACATATAATTTATTTAGATATAAACGAAATTACGATTCATGGTATTTGCTGAAGTTTCAAAAAAAAAAGACCGTAGAAACTGCTTTATATATATGCCACGCCACTGCTTCAATCCTACGTTCACTCGAATTATCAGTACAAAAACAGAAATTTGTGGTTGCTTTTGTATACACCGGCAGGCTTGTTCCAATTACATTGTCTTATTATTCATGTCATTTTGTCCTTGTTTTTTTTTTTTTTTGTTTTTTTTTTTGTGTGTGTGCTCTTTTTCGTTAAAAAATAAGGTTAACACTCTAAGCCAACCGCAATTCGTATCCTTAATGGAAAATGCTAGTGCCTGCCATGGGCGCTATTATGTTACGCATTCTAAAGCAATTTAAGTACAAACCATAAGAAGGTACCTGCCAGGGAATGCCCGTCCTACTACGTTCTGTTGTTCTTCCATTTATTTTTTGCCAGCATATTCACATCCCATCACAAGTTTGTTTGTGTTTCTTCGGTTTTTCTTTAAATTTTTGTTTATTTTTTTTTTCGTTCCCCTTAAAATGCGATACAAATTTGCATTGATAGAAATGGCGTCCTTAAAGAATACCTTGTTTGGCAGTTAAAATTTAATGCTATGCAAACATAAGAGAATTAGCATATTTTATAAATCACTGTTGTTTTGCATGGGATATTGAGTGTTTGTTTAGTTTTGTCAAAACAGAAAACAGAGAGTCATTAAATTTTAATTAATCAAATTTCGTCTTTTATAGAGAAGATTTCTTAAGTCGATAAATTTGTTAAGCAGATTCATTTTCCACGAGGAAAGTTTTTGGTAAATTGGTCCTAGAAGTCGAATTCACTTATGTGGGATATGTTAAACGTGGGAAGTACATATACCTTTAAAATCCTGTAAAAGCTCCGGAAAAAAAAAACTTGGATAAAATCTGACTATAAGCTGGATTCGCCTGGAGACTTGCTCTGTCGAAATTTATACTTTCATTACCAAATTTTCTTCCGTTAGTATATATATAATTGCGAGGAAACTTGTTAAGATCCTGTTTCACCCTTTTTATAACTGCATAAATAGCCAAAAATTGTTACACTTTGACATTTTATAAACATTTCTAAACGATCTATCATGTTTGCAAACATTTTTTGTTGCTGTGTAAATATGACAAATAAACAACCGTTAATAAGTCAACGGTCAATAAGTCCGTGACTTTTGGAATAAAACACAGATTTTTTGATAAAAAAATAATTTTATTTTTCAACGTAGTCTCCCTTGAGCTCTATACACTTTGTCCAACGCTTCTCCAATTTTTGTATCCCTTCCAAAAAAAATGATTTGTGGAGGTCCTCAAAATAGGCCTTTGTTTGCGAGATGACTTCATCATTGGAGTCAAATCTTTTTCCACCAAGCCATTTCTTCAGGTTTGGGAACAAGAAGTAGTCGCTCGGAGCCAAATCTGGAGAATAGGGTGGATGAGGGAGCAATTCATAGCCCATTCATGGATTTTTGCCATGGCAACTGCACATGTGTGCACCCTTGCATTGTCTTGGTGGAAAAGAACTTTTTTCTTGGCCAAATGAGGTCGGTTTTTTTTTTCAAATCGTCATTGAATCGGTCCAATAAGTTGGCATAATATTCCCCATTGATTGTTCTTCCCTTTTGAAGGTAGTCAATGTGGATTATCTCGCGTGCATCCCAAAAAACAGTCGCCATAACTTTATTGGCTGACAAACCCACCTTGGCCTTCTTTGGCGCCGATTCACCCTTAGAAACCCAATGTTTTGACTGTTGTTTGGTCTCTGGTGTGTTGTGATGGATCCATGTTTCGTCCACGGTTACAAAACGGCGCAAAAACTTCTCCATATTGCGATTAAACAACGCCAAACCTTCCTGTGAAGTTGTTACACGATTGCGTTTGTGGTCGACTGTGAGCAAACGCGGCACCCATCTTGCGGAAAGCTTTCTCATGCCCAAGTGATCATTCAAAATTGAAACCACTGAGCCATGCGAGATCCCTACGGCTTCCACAATTTCTCGCACTTTCAATCTTCGGTCGGCCAACACCATATCGTGAATTTTTTCGATTGTTTCCGGTGTAGAGACCTCAACTGGGCGTCCAGGACGTTCGACAACAAAAATTTTGAAAAAGGTTAGTTTTTGTGTAATTTCAAAGATTTCAATCAAAATTTAACAAAAAATAAGTCATTAGGAGACCGATTTTGGAAGTCAAAACTTATTCGGAGTCTCAGCTGCTCACCAACAACTATAATCAACACCATTACATAATTACCAAAGGCAGAAACTCGCGGGCGAAAGCCTGTAATATAAATTGATAAAACAGCTCGTCAGGCAATTCAAAATGAATCCCTTTACGCCAGCATCTGAAATAAAGATTATTTGTGGCGTTAACGCTAATATTGAAACGGTACGTATGGTTAACGAGAGCATGTTCAATCAGGCCACAGTCCACGAAAGGTATCACTGCTGAGAAAAAACATATGAATAAAAAAAAAACCCCTTAACTGTCCTGCATCCAAGTGGAGAAATAGCTATTCTGTGGTCGGATGAGTCTAAATAGTTTTATACGGTGGCAAGGAATCTCGCCAAAAGCCAATAAGCCAATAAGCCAACCACACACTTTGGGAAGCTAAATAGATGCTTAACAAACAAAAAAATTATCAAAAACAATCTTATTATAAACGTCAAATTATTTGAGTATAATGCGAAAAATCCTAAAATCCTAATCCTGGCGATATTCTAGGTAAAGCGAAAACCGCATGCAAAGCTTACGACTTAGTAATAATTTAATTGCTACTGATAACTTACTAATATGCAATAGTCTCAATGCGTTTTTCAAGCTCCCTAAGATCTACCGGATTAGGATTAGGGCCTTACTTAGATTCTCAAAACCTCGTCATTTTTTCTTGGATCAATATTCGAAACCGATATAGCGAAGGTCGTATCTAATCTGAAACCTTAATATTCAAGTGGAACTGATGGGATGAACAGCGTGATCTCTAAGAAAATTATCCGTATATAGCTCCTCCCATTTCATTTTTAATAAAAAAAGCTTTTAATCCGGAATTTTTTCTGAGTGTCTTAAAACATCAATTAAAATACCTATCCACAAAAAAGACCACAAGTGTGACCCGAACAACTACCGGCCAATATCCCTTATGTCTGTATTTTCAAAAAATTTTTTAAAAATTATTTCATTTCGAATGATTAATTTTATTGATAAGATAAATATAAGTTTTTAAGTGATAGTCATTTTGGATTTCGGAAAGGGAAATCTACAGAAGAAACGATTAAAGCGTTTTTAGAAAATATTTATAAAACATTGGACAAATCTGAATTGTCAGCTGGTATGTTCCCTGATTTAACCAAAGCATTTGACCTTGTTTACCATAAAATCTTGTTACGTAAGACCTTATAGATTTGGTTTTAGAAATATTAACTTCTGTTGGTTATCCTCGTATTTTTCGAATAGAAAGCAATATGTTTCTGAAAATGCAATGATGAGTTAGGTATTAGCATGCTCAGAAGCTGGCGTTCCTCAAGGGTCAGTGCTTGGCCCTTTGCTCTTTTTAGTAAATATAAACTCTGTTTGATCGCTTGAATTGCAGTGCCGAGTGCTTAAGTCTTGAACTAGTTAGTGAATTCAAATAATAAGGAGTTACGCTGGACAGTAAGTTAAACTGGAAAAGCCACATTGCTAATGTAAAACAATTAATCTACATAAGTTTGAATAAAATATATCATCTTCGTGAATTTGTTTTATCGGATTTTTTTTGGTTACTATCTACTATTCTCTTGTAAATTCTTGACTTGAGTATGGGATAACCTGCTGGGGAAGTGCATTTATAAGCAACATGCAACCACTTACTACTGCTCCAAACAAGAAATAGCTAACATTTTTTCCGATTTTATTTAACTTTGACATTTATTAAAATTAATATTATGGTTTAAAAATATATTCACATTATATTTTAATCATACGAGTAATATCTCTCAAATGGTGCCCATTATTTGCTTCGACCTGACGTACTCTTTCCAGAGCATTTTGCATTAGTTTTATTAGAATGTCGGGTCTCAGCACCCTCACTTCTTCTCAGATATAAGCCTTAAGCTGTGGCAAGATTCAATGCTTATTGGTATACACCTTATTATGTTTTCTTGTATCCCGAAA
This sequence comes from Philhelius festivus, assembly GCA_963931855.1. Taxonomy (NCBI): domain Eukaryota; kingdom Metazoa; phylum Arthropoda; class Insecta; order Diptera; family Syrphidae; genus Philhelius; species Philhelius festivus. Next base: position 49,072,449 of record OZ007557.1, on the reverse strand, counting down.
TCTAACCTTATCCCTCAGTATGTGAAAGTGAATAAACTCGTTCTTCTCTCGGAACAATCATTGAGAACGCTGAGCATACTTGTATATCATTTGATTTCAACTCGTGAACCAATTTGAATCTTGAAAATTACAGAGAGCCCTTTCTTGCTGAAAACGCTGGACCAATCGGCAAATTGTAGGAGCACTGGGTGCATATAAAATAAAATTGAAAAACTTTGATTCTTGGTTCTGGGCTGAGTCTTTCCATCATAAATTTTCTAAATTTATGAACAAAACAAAAGTTAACAAAATAAATTGCACGACTGGCTCGCACGAACTTGCTCTTACCAAAAGAGTAAAAGACTAATAATTTCAGAAATTAATGTTATTAGAGAAAACTGCTCATAAGCATAAAATTCATTTTTTAAATGACTAAAACAACTCCTTTAGGAATTCTTAAAACATTTTTAAGAAAAGATTTTGATACGCTAACTCAAAGTTTTTATTATTGTATGAATACAAAATAAATTTCCTAAAAAAAATTTAAGCCGGTTTTGAGATATCGAATTATCAAAAAAAATAGATTTTTTTTTCCAAAATTCAAAAAATATTTTTTTTAAGTCTTGAAATGCAATGTTTTTTAAACTTTTTAGAAGCTGCTCTATGAATAATTTCATTAAAATCCGTTCTGCCGATAATGAGAAATTTAAAATTTGAAAAAATGGTTCTATTGCAGATACCGTCAGTAATATCTAAATTTCAATTTTTTTTTTATTAAATTATAGATCGTAAAAATTAATCGAAATAAAAATAAATGTTATCAAAATTATTCTCGAAGCCGTTTTCGAGAAAAATACGATTTTCGAAAACCATTTTTTAACATTTGTATGTTGGGTACCTTTATTTTTAGGTAAAACAATTTTTTTTCTTAAATCTTGTAGATTCTATAAAGAAACTTTTATTTATCAAGCATGGGGTTTTCGAAATATTGAGTTTCCAAAAAAAATTTAAACTTTTTGTTAAAAATCCAAAAAAAAAAAAAAAAAAAACAATTGAAAATTTGAATACGCAATAATATTTAAACTAGAGGAGCTTCAGCTTAGAAAAAAATGATTAAAATCGGTTGTACCGTTTTCGAAAAATTCAAAAACAAAATAATGGTTCCAAGGGGTCTACCAAAAATAACAATTTTTGGGTAAATTTTTTCCAACCATTACCTTTAACTAAATGAAAGTCTATAATTTTTTTTTTTTAATTTTGTGGGACAGTTTTTGAGAAAAAAAATATTTATAAAATTTCGAAAAAAATTCGTATGACAGGTACGGTTATTTTTGGTCTCAAAAAAAAAAAAAAAAGAAAAAAAGAATCATGTGAGGGAAACAATTCAAAACGATATCTACCTACCAAGTTTAACGAAAATCGGCCGAGCCGTTTAGGCTATAGTCGAACAGACATCGCGACCCTAGAACAACAAGATCCTAAGTACACCAAAGTGTGTTTTGAGAAAAACGCATCTGAATATTTGAAGTCGTTTATTCGGATACTGTTTAAAAAAATAAAAAAAAATTTTTTATAACCCGATGAATATGCACACAATCTATAAAATTTCTACTTTAAAACCTAATAAAACCAGATTTTTAACCCTTAAATTTGACTTTAAAAATCATTATAGGACTTTGCTGCTCAACGATGCGACACTATATTCTAGAACAATAAGGTTCTATGTTGCACTTAGAACCTTGTTAACTTATATTTTAATATTTTTTTTCACATAGAACTTTCTGAACTTAATTTTTTCGATTACGGAGATTGGATGAATTTTTTTTTTTTTTTTTTTATAATCTACTCACGCTCAAGGGATTATAGTTACCCTTTAAATGTTTCAACACAGCGTGGGCGTGAAGTTACGGAAGAGAAAGAAGGATAGGAAAGATGTGTGGCACGATGTTCTGAGACTGAAGGTGGTTGTCTCAGATTTTTTATCTCCAGGGATGGCTGCTGAACTAAAGCGGAGAATTGCCGTGTCTTATTTCTATGTCCCTTATAATTCGCATTATTTTATTCATTTTTCATCCTTGTTGGGCATGTTGCAAGACACTGAATATTTTTGGTTTCCATTCTAAGTTCCCTTATTGGATTTCATCTTACCTGACTGGCATTACCTGACTGGTATTATGGTTTATCTCTGTTATATATTCCGGGTTTCATGTTTGTAGGCTATCTATTACTTTAATCAAATCTTCCATGTTCCACTGCAGAATCTGCTGGATGGATGCCTGGTCTTAATTGCAGGAATGCTAGTTTTGTATAGAAGAGTTGGATGTGAAGTTTCTTTCGAAGTTACTGTCGGTCTTTTAGTTACTTATCCATGTGTTGATGTTAACGATTTTTTCCGAGATTGCTGGTTTCCTTTAAATGATTTTTTGTTGATTAAGCCCTGGCTTGTAGAATGTTCTGAACTTGCTACAGTTTATCCAAGCTTTCTGATCATATCTTTTGAGGAAGATATTATTAAGTATATTAGGTGCAAGCTCTAAAAGGTGATGAGTAGGCATTAATCCTTTGACTTCGTAGACCACTTTTGATTGATCAATGCATTATAGAGATTCTATTCCAGACCATTTACATATTCGTCGATGTCGTTGTCCAAAGGTTCCATTTTAAAGAGAGAAACTTTATGTTATCTTCGATATTCCGTTTTGTAGTCAGATATTCAGTAGATGATATAGGTTTAAGGTAGTTGGAGTTGATGTTGAACTGCTTCAGGGGTGTTGTTGTGTAGATAAAGTTAGTAATTTCGGTTCGAATATGTCTGGGCAGAGTTGGTTTCGATATAACCGCCAAATATCACCGATTTCTATCCATTGTACAATATTGTTGAAGCTACGTCTGTAAGATCGGCTGTTGTTTATTAAGTTTGTCTGGACAGATCAGTTCCTGAGAGCTCGCGAGCAGTTAGAAGTTGACCACTATTTAGGTCAAAAATCATATTCAGCGACGAAGGTAATTTCTGGATGAATGAGTTAGTTTGTCAACAAGCAAAAATTGTCGAGTTTGGAACGATCATAATGTAAACAAAATCCACAAAATTCCAATGCATCCAGAGAAAGTCTCTTTTTGTTGTGGATTTCGGGCTGGCAACATCACCGATCCGTTCATTTTCGTATGTTGACTATTAAACTTTAAATTCTTCTTCTATTCTTCTCAACGATTGATTATTCTGACGCAGCGAAAATATCGCCAATATTTGAATTCAAGATAAGCTCCCACAGGCTTATCATTAGGAGTTTGACCCAAAAACTGTAAATTATGGAGCTACGAAAAGCGAAGGGCAAAATCCCAGTAACCAGTGAAACATTCATATGCAATATTGGGTGCGGTTGTGATGCTTTTTTATTTCGAGGCTGAGGTAGGCTCGTCAGTGTCCAGGATTTGTCCCAAAGAAAGTAAAAAACTTGGGTAGAAGTTTCCAAACTCCAAATCAATTCAATCTTTATTCATTTACAATTTCGGTTACAGCGTTTACAATTTATTTAGTTACTTCTTATTATTTAATTAACAAAGTATTTCATATAATTGACAACGAATATTCTTATTATAACTAACATACTACGAGTATTTCATATACGGCTTTACGGTTTAATCATGCCTCCGGCAAAAGACCGGAGGAAAAATCGGGGATTCGTTCGCGGCAACAAGCTTGTTTGTGATACTCTTTGAAGAAGGGTAGCCACAGAAATAATCCTGCTCCTAGCAAAAGACTAGAAGAATAATCTGTTTAGGCCAAGCCTTGTCCACGCTACACTTAGAAGAAGTGGAGGGTAGAAATAAACGTGGGGAACAGGTCAGGTTAAGCGGCAGGTAGGGATTCAGAACCCAAAATGTTTTTCGGAACTACTATCTAGTACACTTCGTACTCAGCTTGGTTTTCTCCCTTTATGTACACTTGATTGGTACAAAGTATCAGGCAAAGGTAGAAGACGAATTTGTATTGCTTATTCACATCTCCTTATTAATATTTCAGTCAAAAGGCAGTGTGAATTGAAAGAAATAAACAAACTACCAACAACGTCATACATGCATACATCTTAACAAACATCTGGTTGTCATCATTCCTTATATGGATGTAGGCAGTTAAATGCTCTCGGGGTTCGGTATGAAGTGAATAACAACCCAGGGTTCGGTGACACAGTATAAATATATGCTAATTTGCTTTTGGTAAGACGGCTTGGTAGTATGGTGCGGCAAAGCGGTGTGATATGTAAAGCTACAGCAACCCAGGGTTCGGGAGGTTGGTACGTTGGTTGATTTAAAATTGAAAATAGCATCGGTTCGGTAAATTAAATGAGGTTTCAAGCGGGTATTTTAATGTTTTTAATGTAGTGATTCGGTATACGGCGGCGGTAGTTTGGAGGTTTTCGGGCGGTAGGAGGAAAAGTGTAACGCTTCGTTACACGGTATTATGGGCGAAAAAGTAAAAGGCCCATATTTCTTCGAGAATGAAGTTGAAACGTTAGAAATTATTTCTTCCAAACCAATGATGGATAACTTTTTGCGGCCAATAGTAGAGCAACATCTTAATTTGAATTTCAAACAAGATGGAAAGACTGCGCACAGTGCTAGGCCTAAGCAAAGTATGGACTTGCTACGTGAAATTTTTGGCAAACGTTTGATTTAAAATAATAATGAAATTTAGTTGCTCGCATTTTTCTTGAAGGAGAGTAAGTAAACAAAAAAATGTATGGTAATGAACCAGATGCTAGTAGAAAGCTGAAGCAGAATATTCGACGCAAAATATGGAGCCTGCAACCAGAAACGTTACGTGCTGTCATGGAAAATCAATATTTGTATCGACCAAAATGGTGCACATTATTTTGACTGATGTCATATTTCATACATACTGTGCCTTAAGTTCAGCTGATTTTGGAAGATTTTTACCATTTGGACATCTAAGAAGTAAGGTTCAGTTGTCCCTGGTTTTTGTTTAGTGTCACTTCAGACTACGGTGCCTTCTGCTGATTCTAGCAATCAAAAGAGCCCTTTCTCTTAGACGTCTATGACCTAGAGGTCAATTCAATTTAATATGACATCCATACTATTCCTTTCAATAGAATCAACTGAATATCAAATTTCATACTTTTCCCTCTAATACAGCGTTTTCTGTGTATCGTTCCATGTCAATTTTTTTTAGTTTGGGGTTCAATTTCAAGGCAGGTGAGTATGACTAGCTACACTTATGTTCTTAAATAAAAAGCATACCTTGCCATTTCCGGCTTTAACTGATATGGTGGTATCCATACTACTTTTATTTTATTATTTTAAGAGTGGCAATAACCGCCCCCCCTTGCCAACAATAATGGTCTCTAAAAAAAGTGCTTATACCTTTCCACGTAAACCAAGACAAAAAAAAAAAAACTTCTCTTTAAGAATTTCCGGCAAACAAAAGCCTCAGATGCCATTCGCATTATCGTTTTGCTGTGGCTTAAGTTCCTTTTCATAAGCTGAGGTGACTTTGAATGTTTCTGCTTAGTCACACGTTGTAAACCAAAATAAAACCAACTCCGCCTTGTCCCAAAGGACCAAATCCTTCTAATGGTTTGGCCTTTTGTCGATTATGTCTTCCATGGAATTGTGTGTATGGCATAATAATAATAATGCATAAAGGTCTGGTAGCAGCAACTGGTGCGTAATACGTAACCAATTTGTGGAAGGAAATATTTCTCAGTCATGCGATTATTGCTTGATGAATGAGTTTGCTTTTTTCTTTTTATTTTTGTTTTGTTTTTAGATGATGTTCAGACCAATGCTTACCACTTGATAGCAATAGAAGGGATAAAAATAACGTTGAACATTTGTTCTAAAGGACGAAACACGAAATAGTGGGGAATATGTTTTGTCTCGATTAAAATAAAATATTGTGGGAAAAGATGCATTGGCTTTAATCTACAGCTATTCGTGATCGTGAAGCTCTTTAATTTTATATCTTTTTGAAGACTCTTGTAAGTTCTTGCATTATGAGTATGCATTCATGTGAAATGCGTACTTAGATACGTCAAAAATCCTTAAAAGTCCTTTCACAATGTCTTATAGAGTTTAAACAGAAACAAATGCCAAAAAAGTTTAAAATTAAGTAGCAAGTACCTACTTATCTTGAAGCAGCTTAGAATTTCAAAAATGTCAACTTTAAGAACGTGAAATTCATCAGAAGCTTTAAAGTCACTAGAATTTGGTTCACTGCGGGCTGTTAAGTCTACAATTTAGCTTATAACTTTTGCGCAGAAAAAGGATTATGAGAGTGCGAGCGTTTAGAAATAAAATGCACGACTGGGTCGCACGAACTTGCTCCTATGTAATAGACTAGGAATTTTAAAAACGAATGTTATTAGAGAAAACCGTTCATAAGGATAAAATTAATTTTTTAAATTCTTTTAGTAGTAAGAGACAAAAACAGAATGCTATGCAAATATGAATTTATGCAAGAACAAAATTTATAAGTTCTTGTAGTGGTTTCTTAAAAAAAGATTTTTAAGAACAATATTTGGTATGCTAACTTTAAGTTTTTATTACTGTACGAATGGATATTAAATTTCCAAAAACATATTGAGACGTTTTTGAAATATCGAATTTTCCAAAAAAAAAATTATTTTTTTTTTTTCAAAAATTCAAAACATATTTTTTTTAAGTTTTGAAATGCAATGGTTTCTAGACTTTTTAGAGGCGTCTATACAAAAAATTTCAGTATAATCCGATATGTCGATAATGAGTAATTCAAAATTTAAAAAAATGGTTCTATAGTAGGTACAAGGTGTAATATCTTAATTTAATTTTTTTTATTAAATTAAAGATCGTTAAAATTAATTGAAACAAAAAATTTTTTTCAAAATTCTAGGCGCCGTTTTCGAGAAAAATACGATTTTTGAAAGTCATTTTTTAACATTTGTATGGTGGGTACCTTTAATTTAAGGTAAAATAAAACGTTTTTGCATACATCTTTTAGAATATGTTGAGAGACTTTTATTTATCAAGTTTGAAAAAAATCTAGTATGAAGTCTTCGAAACATTGAGTTTTGAAAAACAAAATTTTGAATTTTTTTTTTAAATGCAAAAAAAAATTTGTTTGAAAATTTGAATAAACTGATCAAAATCGGTTGTACGGTTTTTGAGAAAATCAGAAACTAAAAAAGTGGTTCTTTGGGTGGTATCCTCAATAACCATTTTTCGGAAAATTTTTTTCAATCAGTACCTAGCTTTAACTAAATAATTTTTTTTTGTGTTTTTATTTTTTAAATCTGTTCAGCAGTTTTTGAGAAAAAAAAATATTAACAAAATTTCGAAAAAAATTCGTATGGCAGGTACCGTTATTTTTTGGTAAGAAAAAAAAGAAAAGAAAACGTGTGGGGGGAAAAATTAAAAATAATATCTACCAAGTTTGAAGAAAATCGGCCGAGCCGTTTAGGCTGTAGTCGAACCGACAGACAGACAGACCGACAGACATACAGACAGACAGTATTGCGAGACCTGGTTTTTTAGTCTTCGCTATCATCGTAATGTCAACTTTAATCAAAATCTCGAGTTCGATTTTTTTACGAATGCTAAACTTGCCTTATATAGTACCTATACGTTGCAAGTTAAAATGGAGAGTGTTGAAAAGGAGATACCACATTCGTTTTTGAATGTCTGATTACCATATCAGGAGGCAAATATTGAGTTTGATAAGGCTTTCAACATTCGTGTAGTGCGGCTAAAGATAGAATCTCTGAATTTAACAGTATATCTACTCCGAAGTTGGGTATTCCCTCAAGCGCAAGTATTTATAAAAGTAACAGTAAAATATTGAAAGACGAAGAACACTGCGGCGATGCGTGAGAGATTTAAATATTTCTGTTATACTTCCACGAGTATTACCTATCATTTCAAAAACTCTTTTTTTGGATTATTTTCAAGAGACTCAAATGAGTTATTTCAGCACCAGCCTAAATATGGGCATTGTACTTGAGCTTGGGACGAATACAGGCCTTGTAGATTACTGACAGATCAGAAGGGGTGACAATTTTTTTGCAACGTCGAGGGAAACCTAAACACTCAGCCCCATTTCTGGCGAAGTCGAATATGTGGTCGTTCCACACAAGGTGCTCTAGAATGCACATACAAAGCACTGCAAGCTGTTCGGATTCCTCAATGCAACTGCCGGTTATGAAGAACAAGGACGTGAATCTGGAACTGTATATGAGAAGCTGAGAATACTGTCGTCAGCAAAACAATTTAATAAATTAGAAGTTTCAGACAGGAGATCATCTATTAAAATGAGAAATACAGTCGGAGATAATACGGAGCCCTGTGGCACACCAGCATTTTTTTTATGGACAAATTTAAAACCATCCAATACAACTTGTATTGAGCAGTTCGAAAGATGGTTTCTAATCCAACTAAAAAGGGATTTATCAATACCAAGTGTACGCATTTTCGATAAGAGAGCTTGATGCCAAACTTTATCAAATGCTCTTGAAATATCAAGCGCAGTAATCTTACTTTCTCTAAAACGATGTAAGGATTTGTGCCATCACATCACCGGTGGACATTTGCTACGAAAAGTATACTACCAGTTATTGAAAAGCTTTGGTTCGTCAAGATATTTCTTGAGCTGATAATTTATCAGAGTTTCCATGATTTTGGAAGAAGAGCAATTGGAAGATAGTTAGAAACGGAACTAGATTCGCCTTTTTTTAGGGACAGACAGGACAAATGCTGTTTTCTATCCACTCGGAAAAAACCCAGTAGAGTAGAATAGATGAAAAACCTTGCAGTGGTTTTGTCAGCGTTGAAGAACACCTCTTCAGAACAATGGGAGGGATACTATCCCGGGCCAGTGGATTTGTGTACATCGAGGTTCTTCATTACTCTTGCAATTGTACGAGTGCGAAAGAACATTTGTCTTATAAAATCGTTTACGCTCTCAAGTACAGCAGAAGTAATGACACTTTTTGGCAGCGTCGAATTAACAGCAAACTGAGCTGCAAGCTTAATGAACTTTTTTTGTGAGCTGACATACGGAGTGTCATAGAAGACAAGCGTTGGGACTGAGGACGAAGTAGTTTTTCGTAATTTGTTTTTTTACAAATAACCAACAATTTGTATACTAATATTGGGATATTGTAGTATTTTTTTGCCTTTTGCTTTTGTTGGTCATGCAAAAATTTGGATCTTTAAATATGATCATTACAGAATTTTGTAGCTTGTTTGAAAGTATTCCGCTTATCTTACCTAGGGTTGGCTTTATAACATCACGAACTTACTTCTCGGACTCTAGTGAATTCTTTACGCCGTAATAGATCTGTCCCTAATCGGAATACAATTTATTATTCCGAAAAGAATTTAATTTGTATTATCATATCTGTACTGGAGAGAGCATAGCGACCAGTTAAAGTTCCTGAAGAAATCGTTGAAACCATTCCAGTTGGCTTTCTCGTATTGGATTAGGGATTTTTTCTTTAAATGTGTCTTTTTAGCACAAGAAATTTGCAGATATTACACAATGATATAATGAGACTACAGTCGATAATCCACTTTAAGTGTGTTTATCAGGGTCAGAGGTAAAAAACACGTCTAGGGTATTGAAAGATTGACCGGCAACGGGAGATAGCCGAAAGGCTCGTCAACCAGCCGATCAGGTTGTTTAACTCAGCAAATATCTTAACATACCTTCCACGGGTGTCGTCTTACCAGAATTACGTAACAATAAAGAACTGTGTAAATTGCAATCGCTCGTAACAACGATTTCACTGTGCTCGTGACAGTTTAATTTAATTTATAATTTACTCGTGAGTCGTGACGATACCGATCTTTCTTAGTGAATATTGATACGTATCAACAAGTTAAAACAGAGTCTGCTAATTCACAGCTAAAGCCTTTTACTATCGGTGTTCCTCAAGGTTCGATTCTTGGACCACTTCTTTTCTCGTTATTTATCAGTGAAATTACTGAGGTTTGTTGTTATATATCTAAACGTTTATGCTGATGATGCTAAAATTAATATCTTTTGGGGCCTAATGGTCTGAAACAAGAATATTATTTTTTGGAATCAATGAAGACATTATTTAAGTTTAGAGCTGGGATAATCGTAATAACTGGCAACTAAACAGCAAGAGATTATTATTTCTAAAATGCGTTTAGACTTTTCATGGGATTCACTAATTGTAATGAATGTGAAAAATTATACCGACTTAATTTTTTGTCTCTAGTCTTGGAGTGTAATTTAGGTGCAGTATTTCAGAAAATCAGTATCATATCTCCGAGGAACAAACTTAGTGTCTTGAACATCATTAGGAAATATTGAAAAATTATTTCCAAAGTGAGTGCTGTGTAGCTCGAACAGTGCGTATTTTGAAAAGAAGTTTTAGCCGAAGTGAAACACCCACTGCGCCTGCTGTACGCAAGTTTATGTAAAACGTTCGTAAGACTAGTATGGGTGTGCACAAACGAGAATGAGGCTGCTGTAGCTGAGAGTGTGATTCTCAATAATTCACGAACATCAACTCGCCAGCGATTTCAACAGCTCAACATTTCAAGCACTAGCCTGGGGATAATTCTGCACAAAGATTTCGGATTATTCCCTAACAAGGTCCAATTGGCTCAGCAAATGAAGGTGCACGACCATCCACGTCGTTATCGCTTCGGAGTTTGGGCCTTAGAGCAGCTTGAATTAGGCAACGATTTTGGGCGAAAAATTATTTTTTCTGACGAGGCGCAGTTTTATCTAGGCGGCTACGTTAACAAACAATCGTTATTATCCAAAAGCCAATGCATCCACAGAGAGTGACAGTTTTGATGCGGATTATGGAGTAGTGGCATCATTGGACCATTTTTCTTTGAAAATGAGGCTGGGAATGGGAACAACATTTCGGTCAACTTTGAGCTATGCGGAGCCATGTTAACCGACTTTTGTTTTTACTAAAATTGAAAGCACAGACTTAGACGACCTCTGGTTCATGCAGGATGGTGCGCTCATGTCATACAGTCCATGCTATATAATCGATCTTTTTCGCACCGAATTCCCAAATCGTGTTATCAGCCGTTTTGGCAATGTTAATTGGCCGCCTCAAAGATGTGATTTGACCCCTTTGGACTTTTTTTTGTGGGGAACTGTCAATATCAATATCACAGCAGTCCGTGAGCTACAGCCCGAAACCATCAACAAGGTCTTTGAAAATTGTAGTGACAGAATGCGCTTCTGCAAAGCCAGCCGAGGTACCCACTTGAACGACGTTGTGTTTCATAATAAATAGGATTGTTGGTTCTTACTAATAAAGCCATGATACAGGGCAAAATTCAATTTTGTTCATTTTATTGCATTAAAAAAAAAAAAAACTTGTATTTGGCCCACACATTTGATAAAACATCGTATATTGCGATAATGAATACAAAAGGTCCCAGATGGCTTCCTTGAGGTACACCTGACAACTGAATGAGCAGTGGACCAGTTTGAAAGAAAATTTTAAAACTTTAATTGGTAGGATCTATTTTCGAGACACGATATTATCCAAGCTCTTAAAAAAGGTGGAACACTTAAGGCTTTTAGATTCATTAGATTATTAGTATGGGATGCTAATGTTCCACATATTACTTGTTCAAACAAGCTTATTTTGATATAGACCTTTAATTCTTATTACCAGTTTTGTTTTTTAAATAGGAAATAGAGTTCTTCCATAGGCAAAGAAATTTTCCACAAACACAAACTCTTTCCCAACAAAAATCATCAGTATCAGAGCTTGCCCTTAAATGTCCTAAAGTACGAGTATGTTCTCTGAACTCCTTTATGGGAAATTCTCTTTCAAAACTCAAATACGTAGCAAAAGACTACAATAAAAATTAAAAATAATTTCAAGTGGAAAAATTTAAATTTAAGAACCTCTAAATCCCGTAAAAAGAGACTACCATTTTCTACATTACAATAAGCAACTAAAAAACAACAATTCTCATAAATACTTCCAAGGCCCAAAACCCTCCCTCAATGATCTTCGTTTCATAGAATATTTTGTATAGTTAAATTTTATAGTCAAATTTAATAGGAATCCTTTAAATTAAAGACTAAACAAATACCTCTCTGTTTACACGAAGAAGAAGAAGAAGAAGAAGAAAAACAACAACATAAATCCATTCGAAAGCACTATCAAATATCTTTTATCTGCCATACAGCAGCATACACAAGGCAAATGGAAACCGAAAAACCTTGCCTCAATGGAATCTTGATGTTAGACGATATTTTCGTATATCACGGCGAAAGAATCAATTTAATTTTAATGTCTTCAGTCTGATGAAGACAAAATATAAAAATACATGTTACCAGAGAGTGCTTCAATCGTGTAATAGATTCTCGCGTCATATCGTCATCTTTTGGCTGGCAAAGACAGGTCGTTAAATTATATTACATTTTGCCTTGGGAGAACTGCTGCTGTAAGTAAATACCCACGTACTTTTGTATGGGAATTTAATTTTTATCCATCCCCAAAGGATAACAGACAGAAATTTCTTCATTTTTTTTTGCTATCGTCCAATGACCCTTTGCCGCCATAGCTATTCAGGAGTGTGGTTGAGTGGTTTTGTGGTACGAAATTTCAGTATCACATTTCGAGGTGTCAAGCCAAATCCTTCCAGAGTTGTCGGAGTCGCTTATAGACGCCATTCGGTCTATTGGGACTTGTTATAGTGTGAGTTTTCTTCGTTTTAATGTTAATGGACTTACGGATTGTAAATGTACATATCTGAATACTTCCACTGATTGCTGTAACATTGACAGTTATCACGTTACAGTAATAGAACCGCAAATCGACCATATACTCGTAGACAGTTAAAATACCGAATCCATAAGCCATTGCTGAAAATATTGCATGTGGACGCTGTAATTGCTGAAATACGCCATAAGCCAAACCAACACTTTGAATAAAGAATAATAATTTCGAAAAAGGACACGACCAGAAGTCACGCAAGTAAACAGGGTCATTGAGAAATAAAAGCCTTGGGGAGGACTGCTTTTGGAATGGCGTGTTGTTATGATGAGGAGAGATATTATTTTTTTTTTTTAGCTACGATAGTAATCTTAAAAATTATAATATATTATTTTTGATGTCTGGGTCGGATAAAATAATAAAAAAATTTATGAAAATCGAATTCAATTGGTATCTTCTTTTTTTGTTGCAAAACTTCCAGGATTCCTGAAATAAATTCCGATAAAATTAAACGTATGCAACTTAATTAACTTCTAGGTTAGCATCAAGAACGATATTTGGCAACACTTATTGTTGTAATGCGTTCTTTAGTGAAACAATATCTAAGGAAGCGGACAAAAAGTTAAGTCACAATTTATGAAGTGAAACTTATAATTTTTTATTATTGTATAGTCAAGGAATAAACACCAACACTCTCTCGAGAGAGGTGAAAATAGATTTTGAGATTGAATTCTACGGAGAATGCATATTTTTCCAGGTGTGAAGGTATTTTTTTGTTTAACAATTAAAGCGGTAAACAACAATTATTTCATCAGGCTTAGCAAAAATTAGACATGTTTCTCAAGAATAATATCAGACAAATACAAACAGACCCACTCACCATACGATTTTTACTTGCGACTTATAGGTACTATAAGGCAAGTTATGCATTCGTAAAAAAAATCGAACTCGAGATTTTGATCAAAGTTGACATTACGATGATAGCGAAGACCAAAAAAGTGGGTCTCGAAATTCTGTCTGTCTGTCTGTCGGTTCGACTACAGCCTAAACGGCTCGGCCGATTTTCTTCAAACTTGGTAGATATGGGTTTTAATTTTTTCCCCCGGACGTTTTTTTCTGTTTTTTTTAAGACCAAAAATAACGGTACCTGCCATACGATTTTTTTTTTGAAATTTTATAAATATTTTTTTTCTCAAAAACTGTCCCACAGAATTTTTTAAAAAAAAATTTTTAAAAATTTCACTTGGTTAGAACTAGCTAATGGTTGAAAAAAAAATTACAAAAAATTGTTATTTTTGGTAGCCCCCCTGGGTCCATTTTTTTTGTTTTTGATTTTCTCGAAAACGGTACAGCCGATTTAAATCATTTTTTTTTATGACAAAGCTCCTCCAAAGTTTGAATATTATTACATATTCAAATTTTCAATTTTTTTATTTTTTGGATTTAAAAAAAAAAGTTCAAAAATTTTTTTTGGAAACTCAATATTTCGAAAACCCCATGCTCGATTTTTTTCAAACTTGACAAATAAAAGTTTCCTAACATAATCTACAAGATTTGAGAACAAAAATTTTGTTTTATCTAAAACTAACGATACCTTCCATACAAATTTTAAAAAATGGTTTTCGAAAATCGTATTTTTCTCGAAAACGGTTCCGAGAATTTTGCTTAAATTTTGTTTCTTTTGATCAATCTTTACGATCTATAATTTAATAAAAAAAATTTGAAATCTAGATATTACTGACTGTACCTACCATAGAACGATTTTTTCGAATTTTGAATTACTCATTATCGGCATAACGGATTTTAACGAAATTTTTTATAAAGAAGCTCCTAAAAAGTTTAATAAACATTGCATTTAAAAACTTAAGAAAAAATATTTTTTTCAATTTTTAGAAAAAAAAGTAATTTTTTTTTTTTGAAAAATTCGATATCTCAAGAACGGCTTAGTATTTTTTTTGGAAATTAGACTTTTATTCGTACAGTAATAAAAAATTTTAAGGTTGGCGTACCAAAATTTTTTCTTAAAAATGTTTTAAAAATTTTGTACATAAAAGCTTATTTCTTTAAGGAACCACTACAACGACTTATAATTTTTGTTCCTGCATAAATTCATATTTATCTCTTACTACTAAAAGAATTTAAAAAATTCATTTTATCCTTATGAACAGTTTTCTTTAATAAGATCCGTTTTTAAAATTCTTAGTCTTACATAGGAGTTCGTGCGACCCAGTCGTGCATTTTATTTTCTTATCTAGTTCTAGACCACACACGCATGAGCTGTTTGTCGCATCTTTGTGAATCACCCTGTAAATAAATTCTACCTCTACTATTGCAAAAATCCACAGTGGCTCATAAAGATTTTTTTGGTTGCAAAATCATAAACTTGAACGAATAATAGTTTTACCATCAGAATTTCCTTTCTACTTGAATAAAATTTCAAGGGCTTGTTTTTGTTTTTACAAAGATGGCTTAAGATGTTTCAAAATCTTCCCGTTAAATAGAATCTTCTAGGCAGTGCCTAAGAAATGAACCCTGAATTCACTATGACAGGCCCGACTTAATAAATATAATGCCAAGGTATCCTATTCTCAAGAACATTGCTTATCAAAATTTTCAAAAATATAATTTTGGGATTTTTATGAAAATTAATTATGTAAAAAACGGTCCGATGTTATTTTTGTTGAAATTTCGTTATATTTTGCACAATATTTCCTTAAAAGTCATGAAAGTTAATTTTGTATAAAAGCGCTGCAAAAGTGCAAATTAATGGAAGTTATGCATTCGTAAAAATATTTCTTAAAAACGGTTCAACTGATTTTCATAAATATTTATATGCTAAGACTCCTTAGAAGTTTGAATAGTATTGCGTATTAAAATTTTCAAAAAAAAATATTTAAACTCAATGGCGCAAAGTTTTTAACATTTAAGACCTGGTCTAAATAAAGTTTAGAATGTAAGTCGACTCTAAATATTATGTATAAAACAAAACCCGACTTCTTCTGTTGCGAAACCCACATTAGTTGGAAGAGTTGTCTTACATGTTTAAAATTATGAAAAACTTAAACAAAGTCTCCCAACTAAATGACTGTGTTAAGTAGAGCCGGTTTTATTTCTTAAACGAGCAACGCCAATATTTCGATTTGTTTTTTGAAACTTGACAATTAACTAATTAAAACTATCTACAAAATTAAGAAATAAATTTATTTTTTTATGAAAAAAGGTACTTATCATACAAATATTAAAAAGTGATAAGATTTTGAAACTTTCAATTATCTTTTGAATTTTGAAAAGAAAAACGAAAATTGAATAATGAATAATTTTCTGCAATTTTTTTTTAAATTTTATTCCTCTATGTTTAAACCTAAGATAGACAATGATATTATATATCTTTATATGAAATTAAATAGGCTCAAATAATCATTTTTACTCGAGATTTTTATCAGAATTTATTTTTTTTTAAGCTTTGAAATTCAATATTTTTTAAAACTTTTTAAAAGCTTCTTTGTACAAAATGAAATTACAATCTATTATGCCGATAATGAAAAAACTCAAAAATCGAAATTGATTTATAGATGTACAAATTAATCGAAAGAAAAATAAAATGCAAGTCTGGGTCGCACGAACTTGCTCTTATGTAAAAGACTAAAAATTTCAAAAATGAATGTTATTAGAGAAAAACTGTTCATAAGCATAAAATGCATTTTTTAAATCCTAAAACAACTCCTTTAGTAGTTGGAGCTAAGCACAGCATGCCACGTGTTTTAAGCAAATATTAGGTAATGCAAGAACAAAACTATAATTCGTTGTAGTGGTTACCTAAAAAAATAAGCCGTTTTTGAGATATCGAATTTTCAAAAAAAAAAAATATTTTTTTTTTTTAAGTTTTGAAGAGCAATATTTTTTAAACTTTTTCTCTATAAAACAAATATCATTAAAATAAGTTATGCCGATAATGAGAAATTAAAAAAAAATCGTTCTATGGTAGGTACAGTGTGTAATTTCTTGATTTTATAAATGTTTGTACTAGATTATAGATCGTAAGAATTAATCAAAAGGAACACAATTTTAGCGAAATTCTCGGACCCGTTTTCGAGAAAAATACGATTTTCGAAAGCCATTTTTTTAAATTTGTATGGACGGTACCGTTATTTTTAGGTAAAACAATTTTTTTTTTTTTCATATCTTGTAGATTATATTAAGAACATTTTATTTATCAAGTTTTAAAAACATCGAGTATGGGGTTTTCGAAAAATTGAGTGTTCAAAAAAAAATTTGGAATTTTTTTTTTAAATCGAAAAAAATTTTTTTGGAAAATTTGAATACACAATAATATTTCTAGGGAGCTTTAACAAAAACAAAAAAAAAATGGGTCCAAGGGGGGTACCAAAAATAAAAATTTTTTGTAAATTTTTTTTTTCAACCATTACCTAGCTTTAACTAAATGAAATTTTTTGAACTTTTTTTTTTTAAATCTGTCGCAGTTTTTGAGAAAAAAAAATACTTATACAATTTTGAAAATAATTCGTATAGCAGGTACCTTTATTTTTTATATTAACAAAAATCAAGAAACGTGTGGGGGAGGGGAAAATTAAAAACAATATCTACCAAGTTAAAAGAAAATCGGCCGAGCCGTTTAGGCTGTAGTCGAAAAGACAGTCAGACAGACAGAATTGTGAGACCCACTTTTTTCGTCTTCGCTATCATCATAATGTCAACTTTGATCAAGATCTCGAGTTCGATGTTTTTTACGAATGCATAACTTGCCTTATAGCACGGATAAGTCGCAAGTAAAAATTATCAAAGTCTATGAGCCGTCTTCTGAAATAGACGATTTTCGAAAACCATTTTTTAAATTTGTTTTTTTCACATCTCTTAGATTGTATTAAAAAACTTTTAATCGTCAAGTTTTAAAAAAATCAAGATAGCGTTTTCGAAATATGTAGAGTTTTGAAAATTTTTTTTTATCTAAATACACAATACAATCCAAGCGAGGTAGAAGAGGGGTACAATTAATAATCATTCGGAATTTTTTTTCGGATTTTTCAAGCATAACCTAGCTTTAACTAAATGAAATTTTGTGATGTTTTTTTAACAATCTGTAGTACAGTTTTTAATTTTTTTTTTAAATCGTATATTAGGCTGACGTGGCTGTCAGCAGGAGATCTGACACACTAAGACCATGAGTTGGACTATTTTGATACCACATTGAATCTAGTAGACTTTCTCCTTAATCGTTAAACCAATTGGAGATCCTAATGAAGCGAGCGCAAGCCACTTTCGAGAAGACGATTCCTTATAGTCCGTGCTGTTAGTTCATGGCTTAATTGGAATGAAATGGCATCACGAATTGCTTGACTGGTGGCAAAAGAATTGACCCTACTCTGTCGGACTATGAGATGATCTTCTCTTGGTGTTGTGTTTCCTTTTCTCTCTTTCCTCTTGCGGTTTTCAAGGCTGCCAGTCTCGGTGTAAACCTTTATAGCATTATGTACCATCTTCTTCGAGCATTTTACCCGGCTTGCAATGGCACCTATGGAAAATTTTCCTGAACAGTTCAATTTATATTTTATGTACTTGCCATTTGTACTGACTAGTTAATATGGCCGAAATTTAGGAAAGAAAAACAACAATTGTTCTTTTTTTTATCGTTTCTAATTTTTCCACTACTGTATATTTGCCAGATCACTAATATCATTTTAGTAGAAGTCTCACAGATGGAGTATACATCTTTGGGATAGAGGGTGAGGGCTCGATTCTTCCTCTTTTCTTCGACCATGCAGAATTCGTCACAATAAATTCCAAGCTGCTTTGCGTGCTTACCTATTAAACAGGGTCCTATTATAACACCTATTACGGAGCCTGAGTGCATTCTGCTTAAACCTTTGCAGGGCTTCAGATCCAGGGCTCGTCAAATCTATTTTGCCACGCAGTAGGTGTTGATATCGTTCCATTTAAGGTTTTTTCTTAAACAGCATCTGGCTGTAGCAAAAGTTGGCAAGTTCATCAGCATTCACCCACCAGAGGTGAATGTAAGACTGCTGCGCCATCTCCATCCTTGACAATGGGTAGTTAAGGGCTGTTATTGACCTGGTAGAGACAGACTCAAGAGGTTTAATGGCTGCTTGGCTGTCCGAGAAGATGATATCAAGTTTTCTTTAACCAAGACAGGACTTCTTTAATCGCCAAAAGTTCCGAGCATACTACAGTAATTGGGAAGACAAAAAGAGAGACTTAAATTTAGCCTTTCTGAGTATACATCTCCACCAATCCCGCCATTAGTCTTTTATCCATGGGTGTAAAAATGGAATGACATGTCCTTCCAGATTTCTCTAAAAGAGATGGTTTTCTGAAAGTTTCTATTAAATTGAATCTGAGGGATGGTGTAATCGATGCTAATTGGAAGTGAACTGAATGAGTTCTGAATGATGGAATGGAAAGTTTCATTATCGATCCACTGATGGTATTAAGATGCTTTCCTGATACGAATATAGCAATGTCATCCTCATAAGCAATCATTCTGTAACTCTCCGCTTTCAGGTATCTCAACAGTTAATTCGCTACAGAGGAGATAGCATACCGCCTTGCGGAGTCCCTCTAGTGACAGATCTTCTTGCAGAAAATCCGCCCGGCTTTGAATTAACAATCCTGCTAGTTAGCACTTGATTGGTCGATTCTCCAAGCAAAACTACTACATTCAGAGATGCAGACGCGATTGCAGATGTATTAATATTGTTAAAATCACCTTGTATATCAAGCACTGCAACAATAGTATACCCTTTATGATAAAGGGTGTATTCGATGGTTCTTTCCAGTGCGTGAAGAGCAGTTTGCACCGATTTCCCTTTACAGTACGCCTGTTCATTAATAGACAGAAGTTTATTGTCAATGCTTTTTCTCAATATCAGTCGGTGGCTCAAACGTTTTGAGAAGGAATGATGATAGATGAATAGGTCTGAAATCTTTTGGTTGTACATGGCAACATTTGCCGACTTTGGGAGAAATGGAGTTACCAAATTTAGACATCTTTAGGATTGGCAGAATAATATACCACTAGTTGCCTTTACAGGACCATATAAAAATGAAAATTAAATAGTAGTGAAGTAACCGTATGTACCTTTCGAACAAAATAAAAATTATCAAAATATTAGAAGTCGTAAAATACGTTTAGTCAGTTAAAAAGTGAGGAAAAAAATTCATGTGCAAGATATACAAACGTAGCCCCTCTTAATCGTACAGCTTTGAACAAAACAAACCATAAACAGTTTTTATTTAAACCAATTTTACAAAATTTTTATATTTATTTAAATTTTAATATTATCTATTTGATTCTTCCTTACAGTGGTTACCAAACTGGATACAAATGGATGTAGGTATCCATCTTCTATTTTCTTAATCAGCTCTCAGCTCGAATGGTGTAATGTAGTTTTGTTTTTTGTAAGTTTCGAATTTAAGCATTTTCACTTTAAACAAAAAAATGTTTCGACATTTTTTTTTATTGTCTAGAAATCACTTAACTTCATAATAATTTATAACAGAATATTAAAGGGAAGGTTGGTTCATATTGTATTCACTTTGATTTAAGTAGCCCAATCCAGAGGCAATTCTTTTTAGCAGTATTTGAAGATATTGAATTTGAAAATTAAATAAATTACATATTTCAATAAATTGAGAAAATTCCAAATTTCTATACTGAAATTTGGCATATATCTCAAAAACGAGTCGTCCTATTGTTAGATTACTAAAAACTGTATACTGCGTTTCCGATATCAGAAATGAGAAGAGAGGTCAATTCTGTCAATTTCCCTTCAGAAATAGGACGACCCGTTTTCGAGATGTTTCCCATTAAGTTTGGTATTGAAAACCAACTTGTATAAAAAAAATTTCAATTTGAAAATTCCTTCTGAATTCTGTTGCACTAAATTTGAATGCTCTCCTGATTTGGGTGCTAAACTAAGCATCAGTATTTTGATTTCATTACCTAATTGTTCCACAAAGAAAAACAAAAACTGCATACAGAAACATACAGATCCCTATGGTCTTTTGATCCACTATGCATTAAGCCCTTCATTCTACAGTCATATTGTATCTTGAAAGCTTTGACAACACTCAAACACATCCTAAGTAGTCTTCTTTACAAATCGACTCACACACATTGGTGGTAGACTAACTGTATAATTTAGATATTCTTCTTTGTACACTCATCGACATTGTAGGTGTGATATTTTTAATTATTTCCTTGAACAAAATAAAAAAAAAAAAACATTTTAGTTTTTCAGGATAATTGAGACGGAAACCACTTGCAAAGCCAGGCCACTCGGTATTTTTTTTTTTTAATTTATATTTTGTTTAAAAAAAAACTTCGACAAACGTAGGTACATTCAACTTTCCGTGTTAAAACGTAATTATCATTTTGTGAACTTTTCCTCAAGAGCAGGTTGTTTTTTTTGTTGAATAAAAAAAAAACTGAAAAACAAAAAACAAATGAAAACCTGGAAAATTAATGAGAATTTTAGAATTTTAAATTTATCTAATTAAAATGTGATGCATAGACATTAGACATAAGACACACATAGGTATTAACTAGGGTGGGCGCAAGAAAAAAGGAAAAACACGTTGGAGAATTTTTATATATTTATTTGAGTGTGTATCATGACATGGAACTATGGCGATGAAGTTGAAAAATTGTGTGAGTAATTGTTTATACGTCAGCTGGTTTGGTTCTTATATGATTCCAGGAATAGAATCTATTTCAAAACTATTTGACAGCATTGTGTGCAAGCAAAAACAACATAGATTTTTTAGTAATATTTCAACTACAACAAATCTTCTTGAATTTACAAGCCCATCGAACAAGAATTTGACAGATTGCCTTAAAACTGATGTTTTCTTTGGAGACTTAAGGAAATCCTTTATCCTGCTTATTAACTAAGCCGTTATGGGTTTTTAATATGGATATTAATTACTATAGCATCTTACTTATTAAACAAGACTTAATATGTCAAGATAAAAAACAAAACAGATATGGAGTAGCCGAAGGTAGTCATGTTGGACCTATTATTTTTATGCAATTCTTCAATGATATAGAAACTGCCATCTTGTATAGTAGTATTTTATTGTTTCATGGTGATTTTTAGCTTGTTTATGGCTCGAAAGCTATAAAGGATATCTGTCTCTACAACAGGACATTGTTAAGCTGTCCAAGTGATGTTTATAATGGCAACTTAACACCAATTAAGGTACTAGTACGGTCTAGAACGCCAAAAAACGCACGATTTTTGGGAATTTTTTTCTCGGAAACTTTATTAGGTAATAACATTTTTTTTAAAAAATAATGAAAAGATGCGTCAAGAGTACAAAAACATTTTTTTTTAGATTTTCGAATTTTGGCCGAATAATAAAGGGCGCCAACGTCGATTCATCAAAAAATACATTGTCCCATTGCGGACAGTTGTTAATCTCAGGATTGGCTGGACTGAAACAAAAAACAACAAAAGGGGGTACGATTTGGTTAGGTGAGGAGGGGCGTGTACAGCACAGAGGCTGTTGCGTACATGGGGGCCTATTGGTCCATTGTGATCCTCTATCAATAAAAGCAGAGATGCTCCTAAACTAATTTTCTCATATTTGCCATTGAGACCTGCGTTAGATCGCCCAGTTCTCCAACAAACCTGTTTCCAAAGTAACAGAGGCGATTTATTCGGAGGTTCGGATAGTCGCAGAGCAGGTGTTTAATGGTTTCAATCTCCTCGACATCCTGACAGCTCCTAATCGGGTGCAAATGCACTCAATCTAATGGCCATTGTGCCAATAGCGCAGTGACCCGTTAGTACACCTATCAGGATTCTAATATTCTTTTTACTCAGTGATAAAATATATCGAGTTTTCTTTTCATTAATTTTAGGTCATAAATTTCTAGAGATGACGAAGTCGTCCCTGGAGGACCATGAGTTATTGATTTGGTCTTTCGTTATATGTAAGGTCTGTTTTCCTTTTAATCACGCCAATCCAGGAACCCAACAAAGCTTGACTTGGTTAGTGTTACAAATATTGTTCAGCATGTCTCGGCATTTTGTTACTGTCTTGGATCTTATAGTCTCACTGGATAAAGCTTTAATAGTAGCTTGGCTGTCCACGAAGAATGTGATCTCCGGCGAGTTCAGTATTTTCATGCGTACCAATTCTGCCGCCTTTTCAAGCGAGCGTAAATCTTAGCCTGAAAGACGCTACACACGTCTGGGAGTTTGAATGATTCTCTAATATTGAGAGCTTCACAGAACATCCCAACTCCTGTTCCTTCTTCCATTTTTGACCCATCGGTGTAGAAGGAGATACCTTGTTCATTAATTAGTGAATTGGGTTCTCATCCATGGCATTCGGGTATTGTAATAGAGAAGTGTTTGTTGAAATCTATTCTGGGTGGTAAGTAGTCAGTCGTCACATTAAGCCCAGTCACTGTGTCGTACCTTTGCAGGATAGAACCATGAACATATAAGTGCTGTGCTTCCAAGAGCTCATTTCTCTAAGGCGAAGTGTGCGTTTGGCATCTGATGTGCTCGCCCAGGACTCGAAGATTTAGAATAATTCCCAGCCCTTCCTGTGGCGTAGAACCCTGTGCCCCCTTTATTCCTAAACAGGCTAGTCTCTGTACCTTATTCAGGTTTTTGAGATAGCTAACTTTTTCTACAGCCTTCCACCACACTATCGACCCAAAGGTAAGTATGGGACGGACAATCGCCGTGTACATCCACTGGATGACCTGTGGTGTCATGCCCCACCGTGTACCGAAGGTTTTTTTGTATGTGTAGAGAGCGCATAGTGCTCTTTTCATTATTTCCTCTGTGTTACGTGTCCATGTTAGCTTGGAATCAAGGATTACTCCAAGATATTTAGCCTCGTGGGAAAGTTTCAGAGGAATGTCGTTAAGCTTGGGGGGGGGGGCGAGGTAAGTCCTCCAATTTCCTTTTCTTCGTAAACAGGACTAGTTCAGTTTTGGAAGGGTTAACCCCGAGACCGTTTTGTGCTGCCTAAGAAGATAGTTCTTTAAGAGAATACTCCATACTATGTATCTTTGATGGTGGTGATATCAAATTTACTATGTCGTCCGCATAGGTTACTATTTTAATGCCCTGGTTCCTAAATCTTGTACGAATTTTGTTAACATTAAGGACCCAGAGGAGAGGGGGGATTACTCCTCCTTGTGAAGTGCCTCTTGTAACTGATTTCTCTACAATATTATCCCCAAGTTGCGAGCTAATGATTCTTCCATTGAGCATGGTAAAAATCCAGTCCACAATGGCAGATTCAACTCCAACTTCTTCCAGAGCAGATTTAATGGACTCCGTTTTTACGTTGTTAAACGCTCCTTCGATACCCAAAAATGCTGTCAGGGTATGTTCTTTGTGCTCGAGATTTTTTCTCAATTTGTGAGATGACCTCGAGCAACGCAGTCTCTACTGACTTACCTTTAAGGTAAGCGTGTTGGTAGTTGCACAGATTGCTTGGATTGAGAAGGTCCCTAACATGCAGATCAATAATTCGCTCCAGTGTCTTGAGGAGCAACGGAAGCACCTTTCCAAAATATGGTTATTGTACTTGAGTTTCGGACTAATATAGACTATATTGATTACAGACAGTTTAAAAAGGGTGAAAATTGTCTTGCATCCCCAGAGAAATCCTAAGCACTCATTCCACAAAAGATAAGAATTGGATTAGATTAATGGGCTGACAGTTCATCTTGATACCGTCACACTTAGATCAATGTAGATCCGTTGTGATATCCTAGGGATTGTGACTCCCATGTATTGAAACCTATGATAATCCTATGTCATTCAAGCCCGTTAAGGGGGTTGATGAGTTTCAGCAAGCTTTAGACTGAAATGTCGGAGGGTACTTCTAAGTCATTGAAGAAATGTCTGCCGTCGCATGATCAGCTGGTTGAGGAGAGGTAGACGCCTTTTAAGGGCGTGATCCTTTTCTTTACCCCTACTTGAGAAATCATTCCTCCACCAGGCCCGTACGAGCACGTGGCTCCTTGTGACGTCTGGTAGATGCGTTTGATAGGTCAGTGTTTGGTGTTCAAGCTGGAAACAAATTGGTGTTTGATAAAAATGGTTGCACGATTTATGACAAAAATCGTCTCCTGTAAACTAGAGAATGAGGTCTATAAACTGATATCGAAAAAAGGTTTACGTTTTTTTGTCAAAGAGTGTGGAGTCAGATCAAACTAGTACGTAGCATAGAAGATAAGGGCACTTAAATTATGGAAGTTTGCTTAAAATGGGTGATTTTATTTAATTTAATTCGTTAAAATCTAACGTTAACAATGATGGTGTGGAAACTGGAATGAACTCTAAAATTAAAATAATAGCTGCAAAATTGTGAAGTTTATGGAAAAGGAAAGCAGCAAAAACGTGAACTTTTAAGATAAAGTGAGACTTCTCAATGAAATATTGACATAAGTCATTCAGGTTAAGTATGGGACCACTGCATTCAAGATCCATTGACGGAGCCAGGTTCATTTTGACATTAATTGAACAGTTTTGGTATATTTGTGGATGAAATATAGACGAAGTAGTCCCCTCCATTCCAGGTAGAGTAACATGAATACGGGAATTCTTGTAAGGTACTAGGTTCTGGTTATTTACGAGCTGTTGCACCACCAAATAATTTTTACTTGGAACTTATAGATACTATAAGGCAAGTTATGCATTCGTAAAAAAAATCGAACTCGAGATTTTGATCAAAGTTGACATTACGATGATAGCGAAGACTAAAAACGTGGGTCTCGCAATTCTGTCTGTCTGTCAGTCTGTCTGTCTGTTCGAATACAGGCTAAACGACTCGGCCGATTTTCTTCAAACTTGGTAGATATAATTTTTAATTTTTCCCCCCACGCGTTTTTTTTTTCTTTTTTTTAAACCAAAAATAACGGTACTAACCATACGAATTTTTTTCGAAGTTTTGGAAATATTTTTTTTTCTCAAAAACTGTTCGACAGATTTAAAAACAAAAGATACAAACAAATTTTATTTAGTTAAAGCTAAGTAATGGTTGAAAAAAAAATTCCGAAAAATGGTTATTGAGGGTACCCACCAAAGAACCATTTTTTTAGTTTTTGATTTTTTCAAAAACGGTACAACCGATTTTGATCAGTTTCTTTTGGCTAAAGCTCCCTAAAAATTTGAATAGAATTGTGTATTCAAATTTTCAAAACATATTTTTTTGGATTTTTAAAAAAAATTAAAATTTTTTTTTTTTCAAAACTCAATATGTATTTCAAAAACCCCATGCTATTTTTTTTTTTTCAAACTTGACAAATAAAAGTTTCTCAACATCATCTAAAAGATGTATGAAAAAAAGTTTTATTTTACCTAAAAATAAAGGTACCCAACATACAAATGTTAAAAAATTATTTTTTTTGTTTCAATTAATTTTCACAATTAATTAATTTTAAAATTCAACCATAGAACCATTTTTTTTAATTTTGAATAACTCATTATCGACATATCGGATTTTAATGAAATTTTTTGTAGAGATGCCTCTAAAAAGTCTAGAAACCATTGCATTTCAAAACTTTAAGAAAAATATTTTTTTTTTGAATTTTTGAAAAAAAAAATTTTTTTTTTGGAAAATTCGATATTTCAAAAATTACTCAATATTTTTTTTGAAAATTTAATTTTTATTCGTACAGTAATAAAAACTTAAAGTTAACATACCAAATTTTTTTCTTAAAAATCTTTTAAAAATTTTGTACATATATAAAAGCTTTTTTTTTAAGAAACCACTACAAGAACTTATAAATTTAGTTCTTGCATAAATTCATATTTGCATAGCATTCTGTTTTCGTCTCCCACGTTAAAAGAATTTAAAAAATTAATTTTATCCTTATGAACAGTTTTCTCTAATAACATTCGTTTTTAAAATTCCTAGTCTATTACATAGGAGCAAGTTCGTGCGACCCAGTCGTGCATTTTATTTTATTAAACTATCGACTCCAAAAATCAGCGCATAATTTAATCAAAATTCAGACTCGTTTTCGAGCAAAATACAATTATTTTCAAAAACCAATTCTTACAGTGTTGAATGATGATTATGATTACGAGTATTTTTGGATAAAAGGTACACAAATAGACAGACAGACAGCTAGAAAAAGTTGAAAATAAAAAATAGATAAATAAATTAGAGGCCAATGGCTCGTAGGGAGCGTACGACAAGATGATGCCCTTTAAGGATTTGTCACTTTCTCGCAAGAGGCAGTATAAACCTGAAAAACATTTTTGAAACCGTTGGGAATCGAACCTGGCCCTTTTGGATGACTATCCAACGCACTAGAACTAGTATGCCAAGTACGAGTAGTTCTTCAGTTCAAGATGATTTTCAGCAGATTTTTTAACATTCTCTTACGATTAAAAAAAAAAGAAAACATAATTTAATTTTTTGAACTTTTATAATTAATTTATCTGAAAACTGAAACGTTTTTAGAGGCTTTGTTGTGGAAATATCGCTATCAGAATAATTACATGAAGCGTTGGTTCGAAATTCAGTCAAAGGAATTTGAATAGCAATATTTCGGGAACGAAATTTCGAGAAGCTTCTGGCTTTTACTTGTGGATAGGTCTGAAAAATGTAATTAAGGATTAACCTGTTACAAGGCATAGTTTTTGAGATAAGGCCATAAAAGATATTTGACATTTTTTTGCCATCACTCATCACTCAGCTTGAATTTTACATCAACGAAAAGGTCTATAAAATATAACACCGGTTTTTTTATGAAGAATAATCTCATTCTTTAGGTTCAAGTTCATCACGGGCCATTGTATCAGTAATAATATTAAAGCCAGAGATATGGTCTTGCCCGAAATTGGCCCCATTAGCGTAAGCTCCTTTCCTAAACATATGTTAGTTTTCAATAAAGTGGAGATTCATCAATATTTTCCTTGCCAGCCTTTCGCACCTAAAATTAGCTACGAACTTATAAGCTGCAAACTTCTAAGTGATGGGGCTTTGATGCTTTCATCAATTTGCCTTGCACAAATCCTAATTCGGCTCAAAATGCTGAACAAACACAATTTCTGGTCTTTGCCTTTGTTCAACAAGTACAGTTGCCCTCATCCTACTGATGGCCTGTACTAAAGGTGTTCGTCACTCTAAAGCTCACATCACTTCGCCACAACTCCATTGCAGATATTCCAATTTCAAGACCTGCAATGCAGCAGGTTTAATCTAAGAATATTTCCCAAGCGTTCATTGTTAACATCATGTGGAAACTAATTAGCTATCGAGGTTGCAAATTGTTACCGAAAGCGCTTGCCTTCATGAAAATTACATCGCCAAATTATTGCCTTTGGTGTTGTGTATTTTCATCTGAAAATTTCGAAGGTATAGCAACCCAACGGCTACCGCGTTCAACGGAAATGTTATTGCCAAACTATTTTTGCCAATATTAATCGGATTTTCATTTTAAAGTGGAGCCAAACTCATAGCTAAATATTGAGTGGGTTCGAAACATTAGTGCGTGCGTGATAACAAAAACAACACCGAACCTTTATATTTCTGCAGGACTCCTGTTGTTGTTGTTGTTCCAATTGAAAAATCTCACATATAGGACAACAATAATGAAGGCGCCCATTTTGTAATTTCAAATCAACGAAAATTGTATGCTGGTACTTTATGTTTCCTTAAACAAAAAAAAAAGAAACCGAACTAACATCATATCCTTTTACAAGTTGCTCCTTGCTGATAAAGTAATGACATGCGATGGTATCCGAGGACGAAACGTATTCTTTTGAAAAGTTTTTCATTTTTTTTTGTATCAGCCCTTAAGTGAATACAGTGTAAACGTTATTATACTCGTATGAGTCCTTAAACTAGGACACGCTATTGACTTGCAATTTATATTGCTTATCTTGAAAGATGTCATATACTTATGGGGGCGATATATTTCTTTTCATGGCAATGTTCTGAGTCGTGAATAAACGAACAAGAGAAGCAATTTTACATAAAATACTTTTCATTATACACTCTGGGTCATTTGATTGAGGTTGCGACAGATGATTCTTGCTTTGGACTTTGGAATATGATTTACTTCTTCCCGGATGGGATAGGAAAATGACTTCGACCTCACCGTTTTTGTTTTTTTTTTACTATTTTTTTTAAGATGGAGTCTAATATCGTTTAAGGAGTTTCTCCTAAGACTATCCCAACATATTAATCAATCGAATTTAAGGCAGCATGCAAAATACTTAAGCCGGATCCAAACAGAAACCATTCATGGCAATAGAGTCAGCTTACACAATCCTGTGAAGTGGTCCGATGAGCTCACAATATATTATGATGTGCTCCAAGTTTCATTTCTTTTTCAAATTTTCAAATTTCATTTCAAAAAGATTTAACTGTCGTGAATTTGTCGTAATTTTGTCGTGAAACAAAAAAATTTCCGTGCTTGTTTTTCTTCAAAAATAACCCCTGCCATTTTAGTTGGACAGTCAAGTTAACACTAGAAACCCTCAAAATAAGATAAATAAAGGAAAAGAACAGTGTTAATAGTTCTTGAAGATTTGTCGTAAACAAGTCGTAAAAAAAAAATTGTCGTATTCTTTTTTTTTTCAAAACTATCCCTTTAATATGACAAAAGTCCTTCAAATAGCATTTTTCCATGAGATTTACCAATAAAAAAGGATGCGACGATTTTTTTCTTTTACGACTTAAAAATGCCATTGCTTAAGGCATTTTTTTGGACAAGAAGGGCGTGACAAATAATTTTATGAGGGAACTTATCCTAAGACGTCATACGACAATTTTTTAAGCAGATGCATTTTTAAGTAGTTTCTTGAGAAAAAAGGATGCGACATTGTTTTAGTTTTACGACATAGCTATTTACGACGAATTTACGACAATTTCGCGTTCATTTTATCCTATTTTGAGTGGTGGTAGAGCTAGCTTGACTGTCAAGTTAGTATAACCACTGGTTAATTTTTAAAAAACAAGCGCGACAATTTGTTTTGTTTCACGACAAGTTTACGACAAATTCACGACCATTAATCCAATTATTACATTTTTAAAATTCTGAAGTGGTAGTGCTAGCTTGACGGATATCCATTTTAGTCTATTTAGAGGGATGGTAGTACTAACTTGTGTGTCAAATAAGCATTACCAAGTAATACTTAAAACTAAATTTACGACAAATTTACGACAGTTATTAATACTGTCCTTTTTTTTGTCAAGTATATTTTTCCTTTTTTTAGGGTTGGTAGTATTAACTTCAGTGTCAAATTGGCATTAACAGGGATTACTCTTATAAGCAAGCGCAACATATTTTTGTTTAACGACAAATTTACAACAGTTAATCGAATTATTAAATCTTACAAATTTTGAAGTGGTAATGGTACCTTGATGGACTTTATAATATTTGATATTGATCAATTTAATTTGCCATTGATTCGATTGGACAAACAGACAAATTGGAAAGGCAAATGTTAATATTTTTATTGGTACAACTTCAACAGATTCCTAGAAAATTTAGTATTCGAATTGAGTTTAAGACGAGCAAAAGAAATTGACAGTATTGTCCATTTTTTTTGCTGACTGCTCTGCAAGAAAAAGATAAAAACTATGATTTTGAATGTGATTCTAAAACAGTCAACAAGTTGCCTGTATTCTGTCGAGACAATCTAAAAAGACTTCCTTCATTCGATTGATCTTTCTTGAATTCCCGAACAAAGTAGATACGAGTATTTATCTTTATGCCTAGGTACAACTGCAGAGTATATTAAAAAATGCTAAATATTCCATCTAGAATCTAGATAGGGGTTTAGTGAATTATCAAGCTGGGATAGTGTTTCATACGGAAGGTATCTGCTCCTAAATTAAACAGTAGGTATTTTCGTATTTCCGAAATTTTAGAACTTAGGCTTTTGGAAACTCAAACCTGGTAGAATAATTTTTAATTCCTTTAATTTACACCAAATGCATCTGGCTTCTTAAATCAATTATTTAAAATAATCAAAGGGTATGAACAACTGTCCAAACGAGAAAAGAATGACTGCTTTCTAAATGTTTTGAGGGGCACTTCCGCTAAAAACCCTTAAAATAAAAGAAATTTAAATTTAAATTTATCCCAAATAAAACGTTGCCTCTTCTTAAATAGTCAAATGTTTAGTAGTGGTTATCACAGCCCTATAACATAACAGAAATCGAAAAAGCCTCACATTTCCAAATCACAGGATTTAACTAATCTATTCAGAGCCATCTCCACTAACTCACCTTGGATTCGTTCTCTAAATTTCATAAATTTTATTTAAATTGTTTCAAAAAGAGCAATATTTTTAGGTTTCAAAAGAATACAATTGGCTGCCATTTTTAATTTTATGAATTCGAAGCGTGATTTCAATTATCTTAGTAAATATTGGTTTAATATAAAAAAATGCTTCCAACAAAATGTTTAGGATATATATAGGATGAATGGATATCAAAAAAACTTTCAACATTTTTCGATTAAACAAATAATATTTAAAATCTCGAAACTCGGACTTCCTCGTCACTTTCCTAACCCATAGATTGATTAATTTCCGACTAGGAAAACACATATCATCAATCAAGGAAATCAACGCTGGAGTCCCTCAGGGATCAAAACTTGGTCCGCTGCTATTCAGCATTTATACTGCTGATCCACCAGCCAATATACCACGAATAAAGACAGCTCCATCACACACACCACAACTTTTTCACCAGAGATTGCTGTCAGGAGAGTGTAAGAGCACATAAAAACGTGTATGAGGCTATTATCTCAAATGGGGACTGAAGATAAACAGCGAAAAGACCGAACTCATCTTCTGCTTAAGAACTCCAGTGACGTTTATTCGAAGACGAGCCTTTGAAATTTTCTGTGATGCGATCAAACTGAAGTGTCCAGACAATAACTAAGCAACAGTCAAATCATCAACGAATTATTTGGGAATCAACTTTTTCCACAACAAACTGAAATTCAAAAATCATGCTGAATTTTTATTGAAGAGAGCCAACTATTCTCCGCACTTGGTCCACCCGCCACTCAGAAGACAAAAAAAAAATTCCAAAAAAAAAATGGATCTTCGGCCAACTTTTCAAGAGCCCATTCACCAACAATTCGGTGTTGTGGTAGGTCGTTCGGCTTCAATTCTCGCACCAGCTGTATTTTGACAGGCTTCACACCTAAATCCTTCCGCAAAATTTGCCAAGTAGTGGAGTAACAGAGGCCCAATTGCTGCGAACGGCGCCGAATCGATAATTCACGGTCATCACTAACACTGGCCTATACAGCTGCGATAGTTTGCTCAGTTCGCACTTTACGTAAGCGTGTTGATGGTTTAATGCCCAACAATCTAAAATTGGTGCAAAATTTAATCACTATAACCCGAATAGCCGCCTCAGTAGGTCGATTAAACTGACCATAAAATGGAAGAAGCGCGCGATGAACTTTCTCAACAGAGCACGCATTTTGATAATAAAATTCAATAATTTGCAAGCGTTGCCATTCATGGTTAAATTATAGACCAAACTGAAGATGTTTGACAGTGACACAAAACACGAAACGTGCGTAAACTGTCAAAACCAGTGTTGCCAAAAAGAAAATGGCAAAAAATCACCATATAGAAGGTTTCTTGCAACCAAAAATGCAATGAGCAAAAATCTGGATTTCTCAATCAAAACAGTACCGTCTGAGCAGTACAGATGGGCCAAGCTCCGTAGAAATGAAAACTCAAGTAATGACTGATAAAATAAACCTGCTTAAATACCCAGAGAGACTGTCAAAATATCAAGAAATATTGTGGGATTGTTATCTATAACGGCACTTGGGGGAAAAACTTGATGCGAAAAAAAAGTTTCAAGTGAGAATTTTTCGAGATCCTGTTTCTCATGAATGTTTGCATCGATTCATAGACTTGGGCTCATCAATAAACCATTGAGAAAACCAAGCGAAACGAACGAAAGATGGCAACACGTACCTAATAAACTCATCCGAAAAATATGATACCCCTTCTAAGGATTGTGTAGTGAAATACAAAAACGAATTTCAACGAATATGATTGTATCAGTCCATCCTCCTAAAACTATTTGCTTTTCTTAATAATCAAGTGGCACGGAGTGTAGAACGTCAAGTCAAGGTGTTTCCTCCCTATTTCAAAAATCCATCACGTTTATATGTGTGTACGACGATTTTTCATTCAAATTGTATTCCAAAAGAACCAAAAACAAAACTCTGAAATCTTCTACGTGATGCTTATTCTATATACATATTCCAATGTCAAGTGCTCGACTTGATAATGGTAATTCAAAGTTCTTCAAAATCACTGTTGGGAAATTGTTGAATGCAAATTATTGTTTCGATTTGATTCTTTCTTTATGAAGAAGAAAATCACAATATTAGTGTCCTTATTTTTATCCTTTATCCTTCAGATTGAAAAATTTATTCATACGTCAAAATATTGTAATCAAATATAAAGTCGAGGCTTAAGGGCTTAGCGAATGGTTTTCTGCAATTTTTTACTCAGTTGAATATGATAGGTTAGAAGGCAGAGGCTTTTTTATCTTGCGAAGCTATACAGATGGAATTTTATGATTGTAAACGGTAGATGAAATTATGTAAGTTAATAATAAAATGGGTTTTACTTCAGCGATCATACAAAAAACAACAGTTCTACTCTTCATAACTTGACTGACTCATTCGACAAAAAATTGTTAGTATCTGTCGTATTTGAAAGTAATCTGGAGTATTGGTTAAAACTTCATTTTCTTAAGTGCCGTTGTTTGTTGGTTTAACCTGTTCTTATTTTAGCGTGAAGGACTCTATTATGAAACATTTGCAACAGCGGATGATGTCGATAGCTGTTGTCCGTCTGCTTGAACGCATAAATAATAATGACTTCTGTTCGTACTAGCACATGTCCTACAGCCTATCTACTCTAATTCGAGACTGAAGAAAATGCATGGTAGCGCATCTTACTGTGGAAATCATGAATATTTTCGAAATAGTAGTTGAGAAGAACTATTCCTAAAGTGTACATTAACCCTTTTGTTTTCCGATGTTATTAAATATAGCTGGATCATTTGGCTCTGGATTCCGAGTTCAGACAAAGACCTCCTGACTTAGATCATAATCAAATGACACTTTGAAGTCGATGAAATTTGTTTGCTTTTTTCAGAATTCACTCAGTGTGAGAATTTGGTATACGATCGTATCTTTA
This sequence comes from Philhelius festivus, assembly GCA_963931855.1. Taxonomy (NCBI): domain Eukaryota; kingdom Metazoa; phylum Arthropoda; class Insecta; order Diptera; family Syrphidae; genus Philhelius; species Philhelius festivus. The sequence continues at coordinate 49,038,527 of OZ007557.1, read as the reverse complement.
ATTTGTGGGTTAGAAACTACACTGATGTTTCCCGACTATAGTTTTGCAGAAAGCCGAAAGAAGCTTAGACATCACGTTGGATAAGATCCTATAACCGACGTTTAGAAATATACCTCCGTAGTTCGTGCAAGACATAAGACTATTTTTACTTGCGACTTATAGGTACTACGAGTATAAGGCAAGTTATGCATTCGTAAAAAAAATCGAACTCGAGATTTTGATCAAAGTTGACATTACGATGATAGCGAAGACTAAAAAAGTGGGTCTCGCAATTCTGTCTGTCTGTCTGTTCGACTGCAGCCTAAGCTGCTCGGCGGATTTTCTTTAAACTTGGTAGATATCACTTTAAATTTTTTCCCCCAACACGTTTTTTTTTCTTTTTTTTTAAGACCAAAAATAACGGTACCTGCCATACGAATTTTTTTCGAAATTTTATAAATATTTTTTTTTCTCAAAAACTGTTCGACAGATTTAAAAAATAAAAATACAAAAAAATTTGATTTAGTTTAAGCTAGATAATGGTTTCCATGGATTCATTTTTTTTGTGTGTTGATTTTTTCAAAAACGGTACCACCGATTTTGATGATTTTTTGTATGCCAAAGCTTCCCCAAATTTTCAAAAATTATTTTTTTTTATTTTTAAGAAAAGCATTTTTTTTTTTTTCAAAACTCAATATTTCGACACATTCAAGCTAGATTTTTTTTAACTTGATAAATAAAAGTTTCTCAATATAATCTACAAGATGTTAGAAAAAATATTTTAAAAAATGTTAAAAAATTGTTTTCAAAAATCGTATTTTTCTCGAAAGCGGCGCACAATGGGGCAAAACGTAAAAAAGCTGGCATTTAATCAAATTATGAAGTTGAGCTTTGTCTTAAATAACCATTCTATTTCTCTTCCAAATATGATAGAGAATAAGAAATGAGAGAGAGAAAGTTTATTTGAATCACGTAATCTTCTGCAGATCGTCTCAAATGAAGAGTAAGTTCACGTTTTGAGTCGATCGCAGACCTCTTTTTGTCATTTCGAGTTGGTTAAGTAAATTGTGTACAGTTTATTATTTATTGCGTGTATCAAATTAAATTAAATTGCAGTAGAATCAGTAAGCTCAGGAGCATTTTTGTATGTTTTTTTTTTTATAAAAAATGAATTCTTTTTATTTTAATTCGTAGTTGAATATAAAAAAAAATTTAAAAATTGCTTGTTTTTTGCATTTCTCTGAAATCCTTGGACGTTTAGTTGTGTTCGCCGTAAGGTGCCAATAAGTTTTATATGTCATTTTGTTAAGTGTACATTCTCCTTTCAGCATGTGCAATACTTTCTTGCTCCAATCTGCTCCCCTGTGTGTTGTGTACATTTTTGTTGGTGACGTCACTTTCTAGAAAAAGATATTTTTCGTCAATATTATTGTATTTTTGACATTTCTTACGCCCAACAAAATCAGAAATACTAACAATAACCAGGCAAGATCTTTTTAATATAAAGAAGAAGTCAAGTTGCCAAGCATTTAATAGCCAGATGGATTTTTTAAAGGAAGAAATTGTAAGGCAAACTCAATACTTGGGTAACTTTTGAAATGACATACATTCTTTCTGAATTGGCATATGCATCTGAAATTAGTTTGAGAACATGTGGGCAGTCGGTAGCTGCAAAACTAATTCACAAAGTACCCCAAAGCCCTAGAAAAATCAAACAGTGTAGGAAAGCTTTAAGAGAGTCCATTTAACCTACTTCGATGAATGGTGAAGAAGCTTTTGCGTTAATTTTCGAAGCAGGCTTATCTAAATTTCAATATGAAATTATCAGATCAAAAGCTTCTTAAGTATTTCCTTCGTATAAAATAGTTCAGTAGTGTTAAAAAAATTGCTATCCTGATCCTGAACATATATCATTGTTTCGAAAACTTCTGTGAGTACAAGTTTACAAAGTTTGTTAAACTTAACAGTTAAAGGCTTAATTATTCTCCAAAAAGACGAAATTAATTCACTTCACTAAGAATTGATAAATGTATGCTTGTACTCTAAATGGGACTTTGATAGGAGTTTTGGTCACTATTCAAATAAGCAAGCCTTTTATGAATTGAACCAGGTAGAATCGACTGTTTTTCTTACTTGCCTTGTTCCACTTCGCTTAGTTTCTGGTGTTAAAATAATATACACAAATTCACGTCCAAGCTCAAATAGATATTGTAGACCTATTAAAACTGAATTTTTAAAAGTGTACATGTAGCTGAAAAGCAAAGAATTTATTTCTATTGAAGAAAGGATACTAAGTTTAGCAAACAAAAATTAGTAACACAAAATATCCCGAAATGGTAACCCTAAAATTTTTTTTTAAATTTTTTTTTATAAATGTAGTTGTATTACAATCACGAAGGATGCAATACACACAGAGTTTCATTTAAATCGTTTGAGCCCTTTTTGAGTAGTTTCGTAAACTAATGCAATTTGTATGGGTGGTAACCCTAGAAATGGGCGTGGCCATTAAAAACTTTGGCCATGTATTAACATTGGTATCAGTAGTATTTGTGCCAAATTTCAAGATTCTAGACCTGTTGGTTGATTTAATGCCATCTTTTCGCCATTTTGCCCCACTGTGCGGCGCCTAGAATTTTGATAAACATTTTTTTCTTTCAATTTATTCTTACGATCTTTAATTTAATAAAAAAAAAGTTGAAATTAAGATATTACAGCTTGTACCTACCATAGAATCTTTTTTTCAAATTTTGAATTACTCATTATCGACATAACGGATCTTAATGACATTTTTTATAGAGATGCTTTTAAAAAGTTTAAAAAACATTGCATTTCAAAACTTAAAAAACAAAATATTTTTTTAATTAAAAAACTCGATATCTCAAAAACGGCTCAATATTTTTTTTGGAAATTTAATTTCCATTCGCACAATATTAAAAACTTAAAGCTGGCGAACCAAATATTTTTCTTCAAAATCTTTTAAAAAATTTTTAGATATATTAAAGCTTATTTTTTAAAGAAGCCACTACAACGACTTATAATTTTTGTTTTTGCATAAATTCATATTTGTATAGCATTCTGTTTTTGTCTCTTACTACTAAAAGAATTTAAAAAATTAATGTTATCCTTATGAACAGTTTTCTCTAATAACATCTCGTTTTTAAAATTCCCGGTCTATTATATAGGAGCAATTTCGTGCGACCCAGTCGTGCATTTTATTTTTTTTTTAATTTAGCGCAGCTCTTAAAAAATCACTCGTTATTAAGAATTGGGATGTATTAGGCCGAATAAATGAGGTTGTTGCTCCAGTTGAGGGTCTGGCTACTCGTTTCCTCGAAGTAACCCCGACGACAAACCCAAACATAGAACTTCTTGTCTTACCCCAGATATAAGACCTTATGAAAGCTTCCGTTGACCCTAAAATCATTTTTTTACTATTGTGACTGCTTCCTTTAGCTTTTACAGAATTATTAACTTGAAAAAAAAAGTAAAAATACTACATTCATAAACCGAGCTTATATAGGTACTTGTTCTGAGAAAAACAACTCTATATCTATAGTCTTTTAAGCGGAGAGACTGTAGTACAGGCGCGGATACAGGGGGAGGGCAATGGGTGCAATTGCCCCCACCTGGGAAATTCTGGCATTTATTCGTTTCACAATTATTATAAAGTAAATTTTTTTCAATCCATTTTCTTCGCACTTGCTCAAAGATAAGGTGATCAAAAGGTATTTTAGCCATAAATATCTCAGCAAATATTCTTGGCTTGTGTTTTCACCGTCAAAACAGGATTTTTTTTGTAAATAGTGCCCTTTCTTCGTCACTGGAAGTGTTGGAGGTGGGCAAAAAACCGTGCCTTTACAAAGCCTTGTGAAAAAACCCTTAATAAACTTCAAAGATATTTCTGGACAAAAGGAAAACTGGGAAAATCATGCTAATAACATTTACCACAAGCGAGCTGTTGAGGACGGAACTATAAGTTTATTCACACTTATAATAACCCAAACCTGGAAATAGTCAACCGTGTAAACCAACAGCGTCTTAAAAAGGTAGAAGAAAACAGGGAACGCCTTCGTCCCATAGTAGAAACCATCATCTTCCTTGGACGACAAAATTTAGCATTTCGTGGATGGAGCTATAATTAGAAACACAGTTGATTCAAACCAATCTGACGTGACCATGATCGAAGGAAATTTTAGGGAACTTTTAAGGTTTCAAGTATCTGCTGGAGACAAAAAATTAGAACAACATTTGCAGTCAACCTCTTCTAATGCTACATACATAAGCAAAACAACACAGAACTCACTTATTTTATGCTGTGGGAATGAGATTTTCGATCAAATTTTGAGTAAAGTTCGGGCCTCACGTTACTATTCCATACTTTTCGATGAGACAACGGATGTATCTCACCTTTCCCAGCTGAGTGTAATCTTACGATACGTTCATGAAGGTCATATTCGTGAGGATTTTGTTACTTTCGTAGATGTATTTGAGGAACTGACTTGTTCCAGAACTGACGAAGAATACGAGTCCGATGAGGAAAACTGGCTTAAACAGAAGCTCAAACTTCCTTTCGAATCGTGTGCGGGAATAGGGACAGATGGGTGCGCTGTAATGCTTTCAGAAGTTCAAGGTGCTTTGACGGCGATTCAAAAGGAAGCGAAAATGCTGTAAAGACTCCATGCTACAGTCACAAGCTTAACAACTCTACTTCTCGTAGTTCGAAAGTACCTGCCATTCGAGACGCTGTGACAATCATGAAAGAGGTAATAATGTTCTTCAAATCGCACCCAAAGCGAAAAACTGTCCTCATGAGCACCTTGGGGTGTGCACTCACATCACTTTGTGAGACTAGGTGGGTAGACCGGTATGAAGGTGTGCTCCAGTTTTCTTTAGACCTAGCCAAGATTGTGGAGACATTGGAAACGATTTCGCAGTGGCGTGACCCAAGTACAGCCAGCAAAGCTTCCTCGTATGTAACAAGCTTATGCAATACCCAGTTTATTCTCTCAGTATTGTGTTTAAGTGATGTGTTGTCTTTAACACAGTCTTTGAGCAAATTGCTACAAACGAAATTTCTTGACCTTACCAGCTGCGCTATGCTGGTGAAAGACACAATTTCCGTTATTTCAAGTCGACGGGATAACATAGATACTAATTTCAAAAATATCTGACAGAAAGTAAAAAATTTAGGTGATCAATTTAATGTTGAGTTGAAGATTCCTACGTCATGGTGGACGCCAAATCTACCGAGCCAATTTTGACACAAATTCAGCTGAAGAATACTACAGAATATCTTTATATGCACCTGTACTCGACTTTGTCCTAACTGATTTGCGTGAAAGGTTTCAACCTGAAACATTAGATGTGTATAAGCTCACGATTTTCATCCCGGAAAATATAATCAAATATAATACTGATGAGTTTGATACCACCGTTAAGTCCCTATTGGATCGCTTCGGAAAACTCGTAAACTTAAATATAGATATTGATGTTGTTGGTAAGAGAAAATGTGCAGAGGAACAAGCTTCCCGACACTGCCCTGGATTTAATTGATAGATGCAGTAAGATGTTTCGTATTATACATGCAGGAACTCAACAATGGCAACACAAATTCATGGCTACGATATTCCAATTCCATGAACATCGCAAAAGAAGAGGAAGAAGAAAATGCAACCAACCTGAAGTGCAAATGCCTTCTCATCGATCTTTTTGCCGCCAACTACGAACCGAATAAGACGTTTTCATTAAAGAGACATAAAATTAAAGTCTATTTGCTTAAATATTTTTGAATTACTTGTATAAACTTAAATTAATTACTAATAAATTAATTTGTAATTTCTTTTAAATAAATAAAGCTTTTGCAAGTCAATTGCATTCAAGCTCTACATACATAGTTTCCTTCTTATTCTTCCAGTTACAAATTCTTCGGCAGAAAGGCCCTTTTCTTCGTTGCGACGCCTTAAAACATATTTAAGATCAATAATGGCTAAAAACCGCCTCCGCGGTCTGGCACTCATGCACATCCACAGGAAAATCCCGATCGATGTTGAGAAAGTTATTACTAGGTTTTCAAAAACCGGCCACACAAAAAGATTAGAATTAAGTATTTAAGAACTATGTATATCATGTACAACATTATAATTCCTTCAATTAAATTAATTAATTTATTTATTTTTTTAATACGTACGAGTTCCTATTTAATACTTTAAGACATGCATACAGAGCGTTATTGAAAGAGGCTAAAGTAATATGTAAACGAAGATGTTTGATTTACTATTTAATAGTTATTTACATACGAACTATATTATGTACCTGCACATGCTTTCCTTAATTCAATTAAATAATTTGTTATTTTTATATTCGATTATGTTTATACCTTTTTAATATTTTAAGACAGAAATGCAGAGAATCATTAAAAAAGCGTAAGTATTCGATGGACCATTTTTTTAAGTTAGGCAAAATATCACGAAAATTGCCCCCCGCTGAACGAAATCCTGGATCCGCGCCTGCTGTAGTAAATCGTAAAAGCATTTGTGATTCCCCAATTATTTGGATATTGACCAAGGCATTGAGGTGAAATAAAGCTTAGCTTGATGGCTTTTCAACCTAAGCGAGGGCTTGTAATAAAAGATCTGTTAATACCTTACCTTGGTGTCTTCATTGAAGTTTGCACAGAAAATAGTTGAAAATTCCATTTGAAATTCGCTGTTATTGGATTATCACTAAATTTGATTTTTATAAACACTTTCCACTGCTTTAAAATAAACTTAACACACTATAATTTTGAGGTAGAACCTTCTTTTACCCGTGGTACACTTGCTTTTGAATTTAAATTTAACGATTTTTTCTACCCACCACAGCAAATAAAATATAACCACCCACCACTAACACTGACCACACACCCACGGCAACAACCGCCATTGTTAAAAAATAAAACACGAATAAAAACGAAAAGAGGAACCGAATCGAATTTTATTTTGTAAAAAAAATACACTTCTAAGCAACGAAAATCTACATTTTTTTTTGGAAAAACGATCTTCACACATTGATAAACAATTATTTCATAAATTTAAAACCGAATATTGAAAATTTACTACAAAATTTAATATTTTTTATCACACGATCGCGGAGAAAATCGAATAACAAATGTAATAAATACCACTCGCACACTTACTGATAAACTGAAAACAGTGAAAACTGAACTGCGAACTTGCTCTTGCATTCTTGCAGCAGTGATGGTAGGGAATTGTGTGTTGTTTTGTTGTATGTAGTTGACGAGACAATGACATGGCGAATTCGGGTGGACATGGACATGCATTTGCCAAATATAAATGTGAAGAACAGATTGATAGGTAGGTGTTTTGGGGTTTATTGGAGAATAAATTGGAGACAGGGTGGTCTGGGCTCTGTAATTCGATTTGGTTCGAATTTCCTTCTAACTATTAGTCCAAGTTGGTTTGGGTGTATAAAGAAAATATGATTATGAGCTTATAGGTGAATATTATGATCAGGGCCGAATTAACTGCACTACATTTTCTATATCATTAACTAAGCGTAGTTATTTAAATAAACGACATGCATAATTTACTACAATTTGTGAAGTCAATGGCCAAAACATTAATTGTTGGAGAATAAATATTTTGTATTCTTGGGAAACAAATTTTTCTGAAGAATTATTGAATGTTAAACACAATATACAGTGATCCACAAAAGTCTGCGTACAAGGAAGATATTTTTTAAAAATTGCTGTTATTCACAAATGTAAAGTGAATTATTTTAAAAAAAAGGTATTTTTCATTAGAAGAAATTTACCACGTTTTTATTTTCAACAAAAAAACAATAAAAAACAATATTCGTACCTATCACAAAAAATTAATAAAAACAAAATAAACCTCTGAAATTCTTCCACAAAAGTCTGCGTACAGGTGAATATTTCTTGCGTTACACTCTCTTTAAGTATCGATAAATTTGTTTTTGCATAATATGATTGTTTGTTTACTTTTAATCGTTCAAATCATTGTCTTTGGTTTTTTTTTGTTTTTTAAGCAAAAAATGGCAAATAAGGAGTTGATTTATTAATCTTTACGTTAAACAAAAAAAGTCGTATGGTGAAATATCAAAAATAACCTGAAGAGCTCGGTTGACGATACAGAGGACGGTAGATCGCTTTAGAAACGCAGGACAGATTAGATCAAGCGAATGGTGGAGCAAGATCACTTTATAACGGCTAAGACGATAAGCACACGGCTCGAAATATACATATAACGACAATACAGTGCATCCAGAAACGGTAAGAAGAGCTATTGTTCAAGAGGGGTTTAAGTCACGCACACCCAGGAAAAAACCATTGGTCAGTAAAATAAAGAGAAAGAAACGGCTAGCATTTGCAAAAGAGTATGTTAACAAGCCTCCGGACTTCTGGCGTAAGGTAATATTCTCCAGCGAATCAAAATACAACATTTTTGGTTCTGACGGTCTTTTGAGGGTGTGGCGACGACCAAACGATGCTCCTAATCCCAGATGCACAATTAAGACTGCCAAGCATGGTGGTGGAGGTGTTATGGTTTGGGGCTGTATGGCGTCTTCAAAAGTCAGTAAGCTGGAAGTAATAGAAGGATCAATGGATCAATATGTATACATCGTTATCCTCAAAAGAAATTCTTTGTATATCCAATGACTATTACTTCTAGCAAGATAATGACCCCAAACATACCGCCCATAATCGCGCATGTGGCTGGCATATAACTCTCCCCACATGCTACGAACCCCACCACAGAGTCCAGATATTAACCCTATCGAGCACTGCTGGAATGAATTGAAAAAAAAGATCCGAACCGACGATATCCGCAAAAAGGCGCAGTTAAAAGAAGCCTTGTTGCTTGAATGGAGTAAGATCAATAGTTCTTATACAGAAAAACTAGTAGGGTCAATGCAAAACCGTTTGAAAGAAGTTATAAGGCTAAAAGGCTATCCGACAAAATATTAACAGCGAAAGTAGTACAAAAAAATTATTATTTGTCTATATTAACTACCTTTTTTCAATTTATGTTACAGCTGTACGCAGACTTTTGTGGAAGAATTTCAGAGGTTTATTTTGTTGTTATTAATTTCTTCGTGTTATGAATAATTGTTTTAATTTTTTTTTGTTGAAAATAAAAACCTTGTACATTTCTTTATTAAAAAATATTTTTTTTTTTTAAACAAATCACTTTAAATTTGTGAATAACAGCAGTTTTTAAAAATATTTCTTCTTTGTACGCAGACTTTTGTGGATCACTGTATTTGCAAATATAAGATATTGTATGTATAATTTATATACAACACACCTGTAAAAGAGAGCTCCAATACGCTTATTTTCTATTTTAATTGGAGTAAATCCACCTTCAGCCTTATAATTATGTAGATTTTCACCAGCCATTTTCACTTCGACTATTAATAACTGAACGTTTGATTTCAAAATTAAAACTTTAAATGCACACCTGACAACCCGATTGGCAGACAATTTGACATTTGAAATGGCGCACGTCTGCTTGAATTTGTTACATTAACTACATTTAACTACATAAACTGCTACACGTAACAAATATGGTTATTTATAAAAAGTGACAGTTCGACCAATCCACATCATGATACCGAATTAAGTTTAGGGGTTAAAAATATTTGCGTACATTTTTAAACAGGCTAATGTTAAGATATTAGTATGATATACTATCTACTTAACAATAGAGCACTTAAAGTAGCTCTTTCTTAATTTTAAGCATTTTGTAACTAGTATCTTGCTAAGTCTATTTTTTTAATTACTTCTGAACACACCTATAAAACAATGTCAATGCAAAGAAAAAAACAAGTAAACAGACCTTTTTGGACGTTTTAAATGTTAAAGAGTCATATGAATATGAAGTTAGAACGATACTAAAAAAATAAAATAGTTAGTTGATGATTTTAACTTTAATAAAATGTTCTAGAAAGAATGCTGCGTCGTCTTAACCAGAAGGTATAATACTTAAGCACTTCTAATATCGTAGTAATTCTACTTATTTTGTTCGCCTGTAATTTTTGGTATTTTTGTGTCATGGGTATAACGGCTTCAATTCGTTCCAGCAGGAAAAGATGCTCTGCGTTTTCTTCTGTACATTTTACTGGACCGTAGAGATTTTCATTTTATCAGCCGATCTTTCGTTCCTTTGACGTATGAATGTTCGTTGATTAATCGAAAGGCGGGACGAAAACGTTTCCCTTGTCCGTTTTCTACTTTTCTTTTCATATGATTTTGTTGTGCGAGGTCTAAACTTCGATGCAACTCACAAATATGTATACTTTTCATTGCTTTTGTATTTTAAAGATCTCAGACACAGACCAACACCAAAATTAAAAATATAAAGAGGACTGTCAAATTGGATACATGAATCTGGTTTCTGCGTGGATAGCGCTTGAATCAGTGGACGGAATAACAAAGAAAAATTCAATGACAGTGCATGCATCTTGGTTCATCTTGTAAAATCAGACTAACTGAATAATAAACAGCAAGCTTGACAGCTGTCACCAAAACAACATGGCCACCAGAGGGCACCAAAATTTAACCGCGCCAATTTAAAAACATTTTATTTGAATGAAATATGAACTTTGTGTTGACAGATAATAAAGGAATTTATTTTGACGCATGGAAGTACATAGATTATTTAGTTTGAGCAATTTATTGTCAGCAGTAATCATATTGGAAACAGTGTTAGTCCGAGCGAAAAAATACTGTGTTCAAATTTTAAAATTTTTGAAAGATGTTTAGTCAAATTATTTGTTTATAGGTCTTTATGATTGTTTGTTTCTCCTTGATGAAAACGGGGTACATATCAGACGGTAATATCTCTAGAAAAGGCAATACTTTTTCATTAAAGTGAATTGAGCAAAATTCACATGATTCCCTTAAAATTGGAGACTTATACTAAACGTACGACAAAGATAGAAATTGATTAGATTGATCGTAATACGTTCAAGAAGAAAGTTTTGGAAAATTATTAATTATTAACCCATCAAATGAACCTTGAATGAATTTGAAAATTATACTTTTGAATAAGCACCATTTTTATAAATATATTTTAGTCCGATTTTTTTTATCCCAAATCGAAATGATTTCAACCTATCCAGCCTTCTGCTATATTAAATTTTCTTGTTACTAAAAAGTCTCCGCAAAAACGTTCGAATGCGATGGTTAAATTTTAAACCGGATTGAATAACAAATCGGAAGCCATCGTACCTGACTTATTATTTAAATTGCCCCCTATAATAATGCAGACTCTATAGAACCCTACCTATTTTTCAAATTAACTCTTTTTTATTAACTACTTTCCCTCACAACCCCTGCAACTTAGCCTAAACCTTTTTGAAAGTTGAATTGTCTAGGACAACTTTTTGTGGTAAAATTAAAATTGATCAAATACCTTTTCATGCTAGAAAAGATGTTTAATAGTTTGAAATAAATTTTACCAAGTGAAAGATATTTAATGGCAAAAAAAAAGTAATGAATTTACTCAGTTGGAAAATTTATTTGAATTTTATTCTCACTTTCTGGAAACGATGAAGACAGGATACTGATGGACTCAAACACCATTTCACCATTAGAAGGGAGTAGTTGCGTAACGTAGGGAAGACTCTGAAGCAGCCCCAAAATAGAAGCATTACTTTTTAAGCTCTGACTAATGGCTCACATAAACAGAACCAAAATTAAGAGAGGCAAGGAAATAGACATGGTCGTAAAAATTAATAAAAAAATATAATTTTACTGTCGGTGATCGGTGGTGATGCGGACGGATGATGGCGATGGTTTTATTCTCCAATTATGGTTTTGTGGCTGCAATATTTCATATTAATGTATATGTGTGGTTTAAATTTTAATATTTCAAAGAAAAATGTTTGCCATAAATTGTGTTCTTTTTTGACAGTGGTGAGTTAATTGAACATTAAATTAGAAGCCCATGCTGGGGTATTAAATATAGGTCAGTTGTTTTGTACAACATTTATAAACCTCATTGAACCTTTGAACCACAATTTCGTTTTGCTTGTCCAGATTTTTGACCATGTTATGCTTTAGCTACAGCAGGAGTGGGTATTAGTGGACCTCAGGCTACAGAGCCAAAGCGACTTCAAAGTGTACAAGGAATTTACTTCATAACATCAGTAACTTTCTATTTTCACTACCATTCTGGGTAAGGGAAGTCTAAATATACAGGGGATCCGAGCAAAAGGTAAACCCAAAAAAAAAAAACCTATCTGCTCTTGCCTCTAACCAAAAAATATACAAAGGCTGTACAACACATCGTTCCCTCAGTTTCTAAAGATGATAAAAGCTAAAGACTAACTGCATAACGGTTACTTCTTTTTGTTGAATGACCTACTGACATCTCACGTTTGAAAGGGAACTTTGCAGTAAAATAAAATAATTCTAAATACAGTAGACTCGCGCTAACAAAAACACCGCCTTACGTGAACACCGGCTAACGTGAACATAATTTTTTTTACATTGAATACTCTGTAGCGTGAACACTATGAGAAGGCCCTATAACGTGAACAAATTTAAAATGAATTTAACGTACAAAACGTAGTTTTCTTTTCTGCATTTGTCGGTTAGTCGAAACGGGGAATCCCCCGTAAATGATTGCTCGTTAGTCCAGGTAGGTTATTTTTTCTTTTGCTGATATCCATGAATGAACTGAAGATCTTCCGAACGCAACCGAAACGAACGAGTGATGAAAAAGAAAGTGAGGACAGTACTTTGGAAAGAGCACATACCAGAATAGAGCCTAGTGAAGCAATCAACATTTTCAATAAATCTTTGGAATGGACGGAAAATGAAAACATAAGTCTAACAGATATAGGCTCGGTCAAACAGAACGCGTTTTCAATGCCGCGTTAAGATTTTTTAACGCGACGGTAAGATTATTTTGACGCGACGTTGCAACCTCCGCGTTAGAGGACATCAAACAGAGAGCTGTTAAGCAATGAACAAACAAAACAATCATTCCTTTACAGAAATTTATAAAAAAGAAAATCCAAAGAAAGATAACTCCTTTTTTATTTCAACGTAATTTGTTTTGTTAACCTAATGGATTAGGTACTTACAAACCGAAACACAAAAAAAAAATATGAATTTTAGTGACAACATTATGTCTAATTTATTTGAAAAATTTTAAAAATTGCACCTTCGTAAACATGAACAACTTCGCAAACGTGAACACGCTCGGTTTTTAATAGTTCACGTTACCGCGAGTCTACTGTATCTTTACAAAATACGGCTTATACGAGTAAGTAATAAAATCTTTTGAGAATTAAATCAATAGTACAATACTATACCTAACCTCATTTGCAGACCGACACTGAGGTAGAGCTTGATAAATTTGTTTATCGTGATATCCCGATTTTTTGATGAAGGGACGGTTTCTTCAAAATCATTTAGATCTTAATTTTTTTTTTAAAACAAAGTTTGCTATGTCACCTTCAGGATATAAGGTAAATGAAAACTGACAGATGATTAGCCTTTTGACCAGTGTTGCCACGAACTAATATTAAAGGTCGCTAATTTAACCTATAAAAGTTGCTAGTTTCGTTGATAATCTAAAGACAAAAAGTCGCTAGAAGTCGACAGAAAAATTTTTTAAAACACTGTGCAAACATTTAAGGCAGACTAAAACAAATATTTAGGGCTGCATGATAAATAAAATGCACGACTGGATCGCACGAACTTGCTCTTATGTAAAAGTACTTTCGAATTTAAGATACATTTTATAAATATAAAACATGGAGTTAATGAGATAATAATGTTCAAATGCATATAATTGCCATCTTATTTCTAGAAAAGTATGAATTTATGCAAACAAACTTTAAAAAACCGTTTTATTATTAAATACATTTTTTATATAAGAAATTTCTCTAAAATTTTTCAAGAAAAAAATGTGGGATGCGAATTTAAAGTATTAACTAATATTGGTTTTAGGAAATAATTTCAAAAAATAATCGTTCATAGGTTTTGAAGATATTGATTTCAAATTTTTTTTTTTTTTTAAAAACCCAATAAATATTTTTTCGAATATTTTTATATACAATATTATTTTAAACTTAAGGGGACTCCTGCTAAAAATTGTGGGTTAAAATCCTTAGAGCCGTTAATGAGAAAGTCGAAAATCAAAAAAACGGGCCTATGGCAGGTACCCCTAATAACATTTTGCCCCAAAATTTTTGTTGACCAAAATGTAGTCCATGTCCATAATATCACACCTAATTTTTTTTATCAAAATCGTTAGAGCCGTTTTCGAGATAAATAAGATTTTGCATTACGGGTGTATGGGGGGTACCCTTAGTTTTGGAGCTAAAAAAAAAATTTCAATTTCTCCTCTAGGGAATCATGGAAGACCCTTAACTACCGAGATTGAAAGAAATAGGTCCAGTGGTTTAGGCTGTAGTGAGAGGTACAGACATACAGACACACTGAAACATGTTTTTTGTGTACTAAATTTTCCTTAAAATTTTTATAAAAAAAATTGATATGCAAATTGTTAGTATTTAATAAAATACATTTTAAAACGTAATTTAAAAATTTAATCGTGTATCGGTTTTCAAGATATTGAATTTTCAAAAAAAAAATTTTATTATTTTTTTAAAAATCCAAAAACTATTTTTTCGAAAAAATTTTTAGTTTATATTTTTTTAAATGCAAAGCAGCTCCTACATAAAAATTTTGGTTGAAATCGTTAGAGCCGTTGGTGTGAAATTCGAAAATCAAAAAAACCGTTCTATGACAGGTACCCCTAATAACATTTCCCCCCAAACTTTTTTTTTACCAAAATATAGTCCATATCTATAATATCACACTTAATTTTTTTTATCAAAATCGTTAGAGCCATTTTCGAGACAAATAAGATTTTGCATTACGGGTGTATGGGGGGTACCCTTAGTTTTGGAGCTAAAAAAAAAATTTCAATTTCTCCTCTAGGGAATCACCGAAGACTCTTAACTACCGAGATTGAAAGAAATAGGTCCAGTGGTTTAGGCTGTAGTGAGAGGTACAGACATACAGACACACTGACACACTGAAACATGTTTTTTGTGTACTAAATTTTCCTTAAAATTTTTATAAAAAAAATTGATATGCAAATTGTTAGTATTTAATAAAATACATTTTAAAACATAATTTAAAAATTTAATCGTATATCGGTTTTCAAGATATTGAATTTTCAAAAAAAAATATGTATTATTTTTTTAAAAATCCAAAAACTATTTTTTCGAAAAAAATTTTAGTTTATATTTTTTCAAATGCAAAGCAGCTCCTGCATAAAAATTTTGGTTAAAATCGTTAGAGCCGTTGGTGAGAAATTCGAAAATCAAAAAAACCGTTCTATGACAGGTACCCCTAATAACATTTCCCCCCAAATTTTTTTTTCACCAAAATATAGTCCACGTCCATAATATCACACTTAATTTTTTTTATCAACATCGTTAGAGCCGTTTTCGAGATAAATAATATTTTGTATTACGGGTGTACGGGGGGTACCCTTAGTTTTGAAGCTAAACAAAAAATTTCAATTTCTCCTCTAGGGAATCACCGAAGACCCTTAACTACCGAGTTTGAAGAAAATACCTCCGGTAGTTTAGGCTGTAGTTCGAGGTACAGACATACAGACATACAGACATACAGACAGACAGACGGAATTGTCGGACCCACTTTTTTCGTCTTTGCTATCATCGTAATGTCAACTTTGATCAAAATCTCGAGTTCGATTTTTTTTCCAAATGCAGAACTTGCCCTATAGTACCTATGTATATCGCAAGTAAAAAGAGGAAGATAAAAAAAAGTGTGAGTGCCCAGACTAACGGTTAAGATGTGTATCTAAACATCAACGTTCATCCGAGTGCAAGTGTTTTTTAAATATTGAATTTTACTGAAAATCATAAATTAATAGCAAGTGTATTTTCTCTATAAGTTTGTGACTTTTGATATATTCAAATAAAGCCACTATTTTTCCCAAAATTTGTCCTTTTCACTTATAGCTACTTAAATCCAAAAAGGTCTTAAAATATCTTTTTATAGTTGTACACATCGCTTTCTTCCAAAACACATAATTTATTTTTGGACCATGCTCTGTTACTATCGGATCGATAGAAATATGTGCGACTAAGGCGCCAGTTATACACATGCATACGTAGCCAACATTTCAACTCATCATTGGCTTTTTAATCTTTAATTTCAAGAGAGTGCTCACATTGGAATTGAAGTGAGATACTCCTCACACTTATTTTTACGTCTCTGTTCTAGGTAGTAGAGTTTCAAAGTAAAGGAACAAACATAGCACCATTGAACTCCGCTACGTAACGTAAGGTTTGTTAGACTTATGTTTAAACTGTGGCGTTGTTTGAGACATGATTACATTTCTACACTTATATTCAAACAGAAATGTTATCTGCTAAAGACTGTTTTTACTCGAAACCGATTTTTAATATCTGTTTCTCTTTTGGCTTCCTTTCGATTGCACGGGCGCTTTTAAACACAGCCATTTTTTATTATAAGTTAGCTTTGTTCAAGCGAAAAGGAGTTATCTCTTCGCACTCCTTACTCTACTCAGTTGAGCGAATTGCACGGAGCGAACGTCAAATAGAAAATGAAACATACTCGAGAAATAAAAGAAACCAGAAAGAAGAAAGAACGATAACTCCGCATTTTTCTCAACCTCAGCAATTGCGTTAAGTCCCGTCACCACATACGTCTCTCGCAAACATACTTATATTGCAGAGTGATATCGCATCGTTTAAAAGATGTCATACTACAACTATTTGCTCGGAGCATTAATAGGAGCGTTCACATTGACAAATTTGTTTGAAAAGCATGGCATGGTGAATATTTGATGGATGAAAAACAGGAGTGTTTACATTTGTTAAACATGCTTTTGACCATGACCGACCAACTTGGAGCATAGATGAAATTTTAGATGAGGAAATTTACTTCAATTTTATATTCAAAATCTTCAAAGTCTAACGCTATTGATTATAAAACTCATTTTGATATATTTTCTTACGATTTTAACAACTCCAGAAGTTCATGAAAAATTAAATTTGCCTTAGGCTTGACGAACATGCGTTCACATTCTTAAATATACTTTTCAAAACATCATTCATTCAAAACATTTTGAAATCCTTCCAGCATGTTTGACAAGCCACGAGATGGAGAGTTCACATTATCAAAATCAAGCCAATCATGCCGTTTATGTCAAACATATTTAAGAATGTGACAGCCTCTAATGGTGCAAGAAAATATGATAATTCAGTTTGACCTTTGGATCCTGATTATGATTCTTTTTTTCGTTTGCTTCGTCTTTCGTTTTTTTGACAGTTAAGGTGAGAGGTATAGAAGCGTAGCTTCATTCCGACACAACAATACTTCACCTCACATCAAATATGTCAAAAAGTCGAAAAAGACTCGTTTTATCAGGTTCTTGATGTCTTTGTTCTGCTTTTTTCTGACGGTGTTCACACTGAGCTCAATTCTCCGACTTTTTTTTTAGATTTCTGTACTTTATCTCACCCTCTGTCAGAGATTTATATACCGGTTGCAATCATTCCCACCTTGTAATGGAAATTGTTAAAGTAAATATAAGTGGGAAAAACTAAATTTTTAATCCATTGAAATCGTAGTTCATGGCTTGACAGATGGATAACGATCTATATTTTGATATAATATAGAATATTTAATTCGATAATTAAAATAATTATATGTAATGGCAGATAAGGGACAAATTAAATTTTGACGTATCGAGAATATTTTTTCGTCAACTGATTGCCCTGAACAACATTTATCGGATTTTTAAATGTCAACTCTGAAATTGCATTTTTTGGGACATAAGATAAAATGTAATCGTCCATCACTAACGTGAAGTGAATTTGTTTAAGACATTAAATGAACCCACTATGAAATTTTACACCAGTTGTTTTGTCTTTCGTCTTTTTGACAATAATATTTGTGTTCGAATGGTGAAGAAATGTTGGGGGAGTTAATATATTGAATTCTAGCTAGCAATAAAAAGTACTTAAATCGATATTTCAGTACTCAAAGTTTCCAATGTAAACACGATGTAGTAAGTACGCAATATTTCCAATGTATACAGGGTCTTAAATGCAATCTTCTGTAAGGTAAGTTGCTATACGGAACTTGTAACCGTAAGTGTGTAACCGTAATGTGTAACCTTAACGGGCTACATGGAACGTATAAGTTTTACGCACGTCCTCGGTTCACTCTACCGCCGGCAAAGATGTTTACACATCAATAAGTCTATACTACAAATATAAGAAAGGTGCATAGTTTGGAGTATTTAATCCGAATCACAATAAATAATTGATTTCCTCGATTCGACCAGTGGGTGTATTGGATCTTGCGAGGAATTGACAAATCCTTTAAGTTTATCTCTTGTTATGAAAAGTGCTGTTCATTAGCCGTTCGGAATCGCCCAAAAATTGTAGATCCCTCTATTAATTCTTCCAGCGTATTCAAGTTGATTAACAGAAGTCGGTCTTGATACGGAGGTAAATAAGAGGGTTATTCCAAGACAGACCACGAAGTGCGAAACCTAGGAAACGACGTTAAATGCTCTAGATTCTGGATATATGAAATTGTTGATAAGGAGACCATACTTGACAGGCGTATTCAAAAAGCGGTCGAACAAATGTTATGTATAAAGCTCGGGTCACGTAGGGGTCAGGGAATTATTTAGACCAACGTTTCCCCAAGCCTAGTGTAGAGTTTGCTTTGAGTATAATCTCGTCAATATGTGTGAGAAAGGTGAGCTCTCTATCACATAAAACACAAAGGTCTCGAATTGACTCAGCGTTGGATATGGGCTGATAATGTAAAAGGTATCGACGGGGAGTAGATTGGATGCGTATTCGTGAAAGAGTCATTGATTGACATTTGGAAATATTTAGTTCTAAGCAAATTTTCAGGCCCCAGACAGATAAATAATTGTTGAGATCACGTTGTAGAAGAGTGGCATCATGTGTGGAAGAAACGGCCTTGAAAAACTTTGTATCGTCGCCGTCGGCGTAGAGTGAAATATGAGAATGTTTAATGACCGTTTCAATATCGTTAATAGTAAGAATAAAGAGGAGAGGTCCTAAGTGACTTCCTTTTGGAACCCCGGAGGAAGCTAAGAAATCATCGGAGAAGGAAGATCTGATTCGAACTTTGTAGCAACGGGTTTTCAGGTAAGAAGAAATCCATATTAAGAAGATAAGTTCAAGCCCAAGAATGGACAGTTTGAAAAGGATAAGCTTATGTGAGATTTTGTCAAAGACCTTACTGAAATCGGTTGAGAAAACCTCGACTTACTTTCCGTTTTCAAAGGCTAAGAGGCTAAAGAATACGAATTTAACAAGGTTAGTATGTGGACCTACCCTTGGCAAAGCCGTATTGTCTAGGGGAAATGAAAGACTTACAACGAAAACTTAAAATATCATACAAAATGCTTTCAAAGATTTTGGGAATATGTTAAAGTTTGGCAATTGGACGACAGTTTGTAACTTCACACTTTGGGCCCTATTTATGTTTTGGGGTTATGAAAGAGGTCTTCCATACTCTGAGGGAATACTTCTGAGATAGAGATAAGATTTTTGAAAGGTGAAGAGAGAGTGTTGAAGAGCATTTTTTGAAAAATATGGCGGGGATACCATGTGGGCCTGGAATATACTCATCATTGAGTTGTTTCAGCTTATTTTAGATGAGCATAATAAGTCAATGGTCCGAGGGAGAAATTCGGCAAATAATTGAAATAGTTACAATCAGGAATAAAAAAGTCGTTCTGTAAATAATTTAAAAAGAAATAGTGAAAAAGTTGGCGATAGTTTGTGGTTCGTTTGAAATTTCGTTATTTAAAAAAAGAGAGGTAGGATAACCACCGGATTTTCGTTTAAAGTTGACAAATTGGAAAAAGGATTTAGGGTCTTTAATAAGATTGCTTTGGATTTGGATTAAAAAGCTTTCATAGAGGGAGTTCTAAAGTTCGGTAAAGCGAAGATAGGCACCCAGATAATTAGAGTAGTCTGCTGCAGATCGAGAATGAAGGAAAATTGACCAAGCTTTATTGTGATTATACCAAGGTGGGGAAGAAGACGATGTCTTACGTCGAGAAACGAGTACATAAAGATAAACAAAATTAAATATTTTTCTATAAAATATGTAGATTTCATCATTCACTGCAGTAACACTGTCTAAATTAAAGGAAACTCTGGTGATATATTCATTTCTTTGAGAAAATGTAGCTTTATGAAAATAATGAGAAGATGTATTTGTGGGTGGAGATGTCTGTATAGGAGAATCATGATATAAATTAAGATTGAGAGGGGGATGATAGCTATCGATAGAAGATAGAGAAAGGGGACTGTGTGAGACTGAAGAGTTGACGGGATTTGTTGTGAAAATTAAGTCAAGTTGCCTTTTCATAAAATTTGGAATGCCGTTAACTTGACAGATATAACAGAAATGCATCATTCATTTTAATTTTAAATAAGGATTCGAAAATCTTAGGAATAACTTGAAATTATTGTTGAAATTAAACCTGATTTATGTGCCAATGGTTAAGGAATAATTGGAAGTTTCCGAAGCTCACGTCATGGTATTTATGGGTCTTTAAATAAATAAATAAATATTAGGGGTAGTCTCACTACAGTTTGTTTTATTAAAATTTATAGCATGAAAAAATTGAAATGGAAAATCTTTTGCTATTCTATTTCATGAAAATACTTTAAACAATTTAAGATCAGGTTTATAAGAGTACAAATCTGCTCAAGAAAGATCGATTAGGAGCTATA
Source organism: Philhelius festivus (assembly GCA_963931855.1). NCBI lineage: Eukaryota > Metazoa > Arthropoda > Insecta > Diptera > Syrphidae > Philhelius > Philhelius festivus. The sequence goes on along the minus strand of OZ007557.1, from coordinate 49,017,710 downwards.
CATCTCTTTAAAATAAAACTAAAATAAAATTGTACAGAACAGAAGCTCTCATTCTTTGTACTCAATCAAGTCATGAGTAAAGAGAAAGCCTCCTTCAAGCTAATTTAATAAAACAAAGTAAGTTTTCTCAAAGAAACTAAACGAATTATTTTCACTTCACTAATTTACACCTCCTGCTCTACATTCCTTCAAAAAAAAAATCGAAAAACTCTCACTTTGATAACATTTTTCAACATTGAACCTTAAAATCCGTCCTTAAAAACATAAAGCCAGTAAAATTTTGTTTAGCCTTCAAAGGGACAGTTTTTTTCCATGTTAAACTTCCAAACAAAAAAAATTTCCTTTAAATAAGAATTTAGCTTAGTAATCTCTGCGTCTGTCTTTTTTCAGGGAAAATCTTAAAACAAAAAAACTGCGAAAAGGCTACAAAAAAAAACAATAAAATTCCATGTTTCTGAGAAACACAAAAATGCTTCATTAAAACTTTGCTCCCAAGTTTCAAAAGCGTACTCAGAAGCAAGTTCAGGCTATCTTTTGTATTGGACAATTTTGCATTTAATTTGAGATTTTAAGATAATTGCATTTGTGTCTTTTTGCATTTTGGAGATACTGACAAGAGGTTTTATGATTTATTAACTTTTTTCTGTTTTTTTTGTGAACTTCTGTTTAAATTTCATTTTAGATTAAACACTCAGACACTCGCTTTTATGTTCGTCGAAGTGATTAATGTGGTTGGAAATGATACGATAGAGAATTAATGATACGTTCACAACTTCGGCATCTATGAGAAAGGAAAAGTTCAGCTCTATGAAAGGGGTTACATAATTTGAGTAGGTTTCTAGGTGGCTTGGTATTGGTAGAGAAATAAATATTATATTGAGCCCTGAACAATTTTGTTCTTTGCCTCGAAGATGGAAGGCATTGATATATATTGGCGACGAAAAAGACGATAAAGTAAAATATTGAAGTAAGTCCATAGTGAAGATACGGCGATATTTTGAAATTCGAACATAGTTTGGATTTTTCCTCTAAATGTCTAATTAAAGTTGTGATATGTTAAAAGGGTTTTTCATCAATGGCGGGTAGATGTTAAAATGGGTAGTACCCTTTGTGATGTGCTTTTTGCTATCCAGCCGAGATTCTGCTCACCGGTCTCGCCAGGGTTGTCCTGAAGAAAACACGAAACTTCAGAGTAGAAGGTCTTCAAACCTTATAACAAAATCTTTATTGAAAATAACTCTTAAATCTATAACACACAATACACTGCTACTAATATTTCACTTAATTCGGGTAATTGAATGATCTACGGGCATCAACTCTTCGGGATTCTGATCTTGCTGCTTCGTTACGGTCGTATACTTGTTGCTGATGATTCGGATCTGGTACTTGGTTACGAGTATTCTGGTTTCTGGTAATTTGGCTTCGAACTGGTCCTATCATTCGGATGTTGGGCTTATGACTGGATCTAAAGGTACAACGCCCCTAATCAGCAGGTACGAAACGCCCTTGGTGGCACTACTCCGCAGGTACTAAACGCCCCTGGTGGCACTAGAATATCAGGCTAAACGCTCTGATAGATCAGCAGGTACAAATCGCCCCTGGTGGCACTAATCAGCAGGTACTATACGCTACTATGTTGAAATGGAATGTGTGTGAAATGAATGTGCGGCAAATACACACGACACTTGTGTGCACACCGGTGTCGGTGTACGGAAATGTGTGCTGTGTGTGGGCTGGTGCGCACACCGATTTTCGGTGTCCGACACCGTGTGAGTAAAATCGAAAGTTTTTGATTTTTGGTGTCGGTGTCTCGATCGGTGTGATGTGTATGGGGATGTGCGCGCACATTTGCCGAATCGTTGTGCAGTAAGGCACGTCGAAAAATTAACTTGCGGCTTATAGGTTCTATAAGATAAGTTATGCATTCGAACTCGAAATTACGATGATAGCGAAGACTAAAAAAGGTCTTCGCAATTCTATCTATATGTTTGTTCGACTATAGCTTAAACGGCTGGGCCGATTTACTTTAAACTATGGTAGATATCATTTTTAATTTTTTCCCCGCCATAAAACAATTTTTTTTGTTTTTAATTTTATCAAAAACGGTACCACCGATTTTGATAATGTGATCCTAGTGATTCAATTTTGAGCGATTGCCTGTGTTTTGTTCACCTTAAGTGCATTCGTGGTCGACAGTGTTTTATTGGCATAGATCTGTGACTTCAAGAATATTCACAAGGAAATGTGTAGCTGTGTCAAATCACATTACATTGGTGGCCAATTCACGTCACCTCTGCGAGAAATAACCTTACCCACAAATCGTTCATGCAGAATGTCAATCGTGACGTTCGCTATTTAGCACAAAGCACTATCTTGATGGATTCACATGTCGTCGAATTTGATTTTGATTTGGTTCAATTTTAGCCATAAGAAATTGGTTAGTATAATTATTCTGTAGGGCTCCCTATAGACGCACAGTGTGAAATTTTCCGATTCTAGTGGAACTTAAGTCTGAATCTTAGTTATTTCATCTTGTTATGCTTGTTTTTTGGGGAAAATGATTTCTTTTTGTCATATTAATTAGAAATTTTACATTTTCCAAATTAGAGAATAAGTCAGGACGAAAAAAATAAGAGAACAAAACTTATTTTGCCAAACATTTAATTTTTGTATTTAGCAGTTTTGAAATATTTTTTTTTTCATTTTAAAAAATAAGTACAAACGAAAATATGAAAATAAAAAAAATTTTTAGCCAGACAAAGGCATCTTCGGTGTTTTTAGCAATGAAATAGTTTCGTCTGGTAGACTATGGCTTTTAGTTTTTGAAAGCTTTGATCTAGTGTAAAGAAGAGGATCTTATGACAACAGAAATCGATTTAAAATATCTCTATTTGTATCTTTACTGCTCGTCTTTCGACTAAAGTTTTCCCGATTTCGTTTATACTCTTTATTAATTGCATCTTGCGCTTCTTCAGCGAGCTGACCCAATGGCAAAATACAAGACTTTATGATTTGTTCTTCGTGAACAAGAATTTTGTGAATACTTGCAGGCAAATAATACCAAGGATACAATGTTAAATAATATTTTTTCGTTTCTTGAGAAAAAGCTCCAAATTTTTCTGCGTCAATTTCCATATCGCAAGATAATGCTTCCAAAATGACAAGAAAACGTTGAATAAGTGTAAAATCAATGCCAGTAATTGAAGCAGTTAGCTCTGAATTTCTAAAAAATCTTCTGGCAGAATTTCCGTCATTTGTGTTGCCTGCCGTTTGTTTCGGCATATCAACAAGAAGACCCATTTCCTGCCGAAATCGTTCTTGAATGTAAGACTTTCTTCCCGCCACTGAAGTTTTTTCCTGTGGTGACTTGGCTTGCTATTTTTTAATCTCCAATTTATAGTATATGTGCAGCATAAATTCGAAAGCTCTAATCCATGAGTGTAACGGTGATATTCCGATTGTAAACATATCTTCATCTATGTTGGATGAACGGGAAGTGTCATGTTCCTTATTCATTTCTTTAGGGCTGCACGCTGCACCCACATATGTAGCATCTTCGTGATGCTTAAGGAAAGGTTTTTAATTTTTGTTTGCATTTTGGTGGTTTCTGCCCTTATGACATCTTTTGTTTCTTTTTTCATAGTAAAACCAACAGGTCTACAAAATCTTGTAGAATTAGGTCTGGGATTCTGCCAAATGATGTTATTCGATGTTTCACATACCATCCTTATAGGGACCAAGTTTACAGAGAACATATACTCATCACTGAAGCCTTCAGTTAAAACTTGTTTATAACGGCTTTGTGCAGAACTTCCGTCACATCCCCATTTATAAATAAGCCTTAGCTTGTCGAACTTACCAGACTCAAGAACATTGGATTGAGCTTCGCATAACCTTTTTGATGTTATATCGACTAGGGCTTGTAAGTCGACTTCCGCAGAAGTTTCTGTGACCGTAATATTTACTTCCGGTGGGTAGCATTGTTCTTTTACGAGATAATAAGGGGGTTTTAAATCACTTCCAGCCTCTTTAGCATTGTGTCTTATTATTTGGTATTGTTGATAGCTTAATTTAGCATCTATAATAAGGCCTAAAGCTCCTTCAGGTGAGATTTTTGGTTCATTTTTTTCAATTCTAGCTTTCTTCAATTTTGTTCCACGAGCTGGTGAAGAAGAGGAAAGCTCTCGAATTATATTGGCTGTGTCATGCTTTCCACAAGACCTCAGGCTCATTTCATGAGCAAGCGCAATTTCCTCAGGCCATTTGGTGACCACTATATCACGGACTTTTCGTTTTTGTACTTTTATGTTGCATTATTCAAATGGTTTCTGGGGCCTTCCAAATTTTGTTTCTTTTGATTCTGCACTTGTACTTGGTTGAGCTTGGTACAGGCAAGCAGCTGGTAAAATAATAGGCTGTTCTAACTACTCTTGATTTTTTTTTACAAATTTGGAGTGGATTCTATAGCTCTGCTCCCATTTTTGTTTTATAATACCAACAAGCCTACCCACAAACATCCCCAACTCTCGGCAGGAAGGTTCAATTCCATTTTCTGCAGCAATGTACTCAACAACTTTTCGGTTTTTGGAGTTTGGTACCAAAGTTCAAAAATGGTCATCCTATTAATTTTTCTGTAAGTGGTAAATATTTGTATGGGGGCAGCAAATGGTTGCAAGAACTGACCTTTGATTGTGGTTAAGAAAAGCTTACAGAATAAATCTATGCAAAATTTAGCGCGGGTACACGAAGGGAAATGTAAAAAATTTGCTTCCAAAGTTAAAAAAGACGATTTTTTTTTACTGTTTTACGAAAATATATTTAAAAAATAAAAATAACAAAATTGAATTTATAAAACTTACTCAAATCTGTAGTATAAACTTCAACATTAAAAAATAATAAATCTTTTTTTAATTCACAACACGCAATTCGAATTAGCGAAGCTTAGTTAATTGGCTATGTGATGACTTCAATTTTTTGTTTCACAGAGTGTATCACTTTGACAACTTACCATACAAAACCAAACCGTTATATTGACTTCTCACCAACTAAAATCATTTCACTGTTATGTTTAGAACTGATTAAAATTGGTATTATACTTGATAGCTAAACTTTATTTTTTGCATTAAGTTCCACTAGAATCGGAAAATTTCACACTGTGAGACGGTAACCACCTAACCAACGTCGTTTTTAAAAAAAAGTACGGGCCAATGACGTCACCAGCACAAAATACGCACGAAACGGTAACTTTTGAGATCACCTGGTGAGCCTCGTCTGGGTTGGTGTCGTACCATATATATATTGCGTTCTTCTTCCAAACGCTGCGAAGCCCAGTAAACCTTAAAACGGTGCGGTGTTGTCTTTGGTCATGAGCTCAGAGCTCCAGGGTCAGTTGGATCTTGTGCGAGTATAAGCCTGAGTCTCGACTCAACATTTCCCAAGTTGAAGTTGAAGTGCACGGCGAGGAATCGATTGCCTCGGGGTTCTGTTGTACGCTTTCACAGACCGCAGCTGTGTTCTCGGACGACCTTGCATTCCTTTGATTACCGCACCGGTCGTCTAAAATTTGAGGAGTCGACTGTGAAGGGTCACCAAGTCTGCTGTAAAATGGACGTTTGCATAAACGAACATACTGGCCTCAATAAACAATAGATTTGACAGCTGTCACCAAAATAACATGGTCGCCAAAGGCCACGCCAAATGCAAAACTCTTAATTATGTTAAAGACCACGTTATCAATCAATAAAATGCAAGTCATAAGATTACATTTAATTTAAAATTTAATCGCCAAAAAAAACACGGACCTGGAAAATTAAACGCACGTATAGTATGGGCCATCTTCAAATCATAGGAAGGTTATTTTAACACTGACAGCTATTTACCGCTTAAAATCTCGTCAGAAAATCCGTTTTATAGCTCCGTGGAATGAAATGAGTCGCTTTTCACTTGAACAACGTTGGGAAATATGTGCTGTGTAGCCCAAACAGTTCCAGAGAAAAAAATCGACTTTAGAAAAGAAGTTTTGGCCGAAATGAAGCACCCACCTACCGGGAGTCATCTGAACTTCCACCATCTTTTTGTAAGTATTTGAATTGCATTTTTTTTGTTTCCATTTTTATTTTCGTTAAAATTTGATTCTAGAGTTTAAATGAAGTTAAATAGAACTTTAGTTTGTAGGTTAATTTATCTGTCTTTTAAAATTAAAAGATGTCGGATCACCAACCAAACACGAAATCCAAATTTAAAAAATTAAAGTAGGTAATTGTTCAGAGAAACACTGTAAACTCAACGAAGAAGACTTCAAATTAAAGCATAATCTTTAGAAAATGTAACTTACATCCAACGAGATTATATTCAAAGTTAAATTCTCCAAAAGTCATTATGTCAAAGTCTAAGAATGGTACGTCAACAGATAAACCCACCACCAAAACGGATGCATCTTTTTTTGTAACAGTCCAAAAAAACTTTCCATTTCATTAAAAATGATTGACTTCAATGTTCAAGTCAGCACATTTTATCAATAGCTGTTTTGTAATTTTTAAGTACAGAATTTTCCTTTCAAATTTCTAAAACAATTCAATTCTTTTTATATTCCAGGGGTTTCGGCAAACAAGGATTCCAGTGTCAAGGTAATAATTCAAGTCCAATCAATATTTAAAGAATTCACAGATAGAAATAATATACATATACCTACATCAATTTTAATTTATTTCCAGTGTGTTCTTTTGTTGTGCACAAACGCTGTCATGAATACGTTACATTCGTCTGCCCTGGCAAAGATAAAGGAATCGATTCCGTAAGTTTAACTATAGTTAGCTCATAAATCATACAAAAACACTCATAACAATTATAATGGTCCGTTCTATACTTTCACATTTATTTAAAATATTAATCAGACCACAACATTTTCATCACACATGTTTATCACAGCCATTATCCTGGTGATGTCGTGTTAGAAGAAGTTTTCTCATTGGTTTTTTTCACTATAACGTGTGTTTTGTCCAAGCCACATGATCATGAAAAAAAAAATAAAAATACAAAATGGAACCTCTAAGCAAACTTCACACTCTATTTAGCGAAACACCTATGTATATCCCTTCCCACAAAACCGACATAACCACAAACATACACCATATAGATATGCATTTTTGTACCTTCATAAGCATATGCAATATCCCATTTGGCTTTCATTCAACAACACAAAAAAAAACAATATCTCGTAAATCGAATTGAAAATTTTATGATTTCTCATAATGTGCTTTAAAATTTTATTCACTTTTTTGTTTGATTAAATTTTTGTTTCGATTTTTTTTTCTTTTTTTTTTGTGATATATTATCCCCACAGGATTCACCAAAAACTCTACACCATTTCGAACCATTCACTTATGCAGGACCCACATTTTGTGACCACTGTGGCTCTCTGCTGTATGGTATTTATCATCAGGGGCTTAAATGTTCAGGTAAATCGAAATAATCCCAAGAAAAGTAAAAAAAAAAACAAAGTTTTTAATGAACCACCCTTTATCGCCCTATCGCTGTTTTCTTCAAATCTTTTTCTCTAAAACTTTTCATTCTTCGCCTCTTGTATAACCGCTATGCTTTTCTCTTTTTCTCTAATCCAGTTAATCTTTTATTTTGGATACGTATGTGTGTGTGGTATAGAGTGTGTATATAAATTTAATGACAGCAACAAGCTACAGGGTGTTTTAATTAAGTTTCAGTGTAGATAAAAATAAAGACATATTTTGAGAAACAAAAATTACACAATTTGGTTGAAATATCATTTTGTAATTATAAGATCCAGTTTTTCAATGCGAGGTAGTCCTTACTACGAGGTTAAAATCGGGTTAGCTTATGAAACATATTTTCCAATCAATTTAAAGTTCGAATTCGGTGAGTTAAGGCTGGATTATTTAGAGAGTTGTTTTTGAGATATTCTGAAATAGCAAATAATCACTGTGCTTCTATTTCAATACTAAAAAATACGTGAACCTTGAAGAAATTGCGGGATTGGTCGATTACATAACGGGAATGTATTACAGTCTTCGAACAATTGACTTAAATTTATTGCCGACGTAATTTTATTATTTAATATTCACTCCAATAAATATCGTCTTGAACTATAGCCTTTCATAACCTTTCTCTTTAATTTGGACTAAAAAGTAATAGCAAGCGATTTTGAAGTATTTAAACAAGAGGTACCACAACTGAACTATCCTGTATTTTCAATTAATTTGCCTAATATTTCCAATCAGGTAATGCTTAAGAATCTATTACAAATACGGATAAACCTGGTGTTAACAAATGTAGTGGCATTGAGTCTATTGTTAGGCTATTGGAAGTAGAAGAATTCGTATTAAGCCTAGATTAAAAGAAAAGCAAAGGGCTGAACGATATTCTTCCTTTGCTTTTAAAAAAGGGCGCTTTAGTGTCAGCTTAGTCATTGTTTTTTAATTCGTATTTGCCTTAGTAGGTTTTCTTAACTTCATGGCTGATATCTTCCTTATGTCCGATTTTCAAATCTGGGTTTTACCAAGATATCACGTATTACAAAGAAAATTTTCGAAAAAGAAAGTGTAAGAGAAAATATCCCTAAAATTTCAGTTTACCGGAATAATTGTTGGAAAATCCATAACAAAAGCCGTAAAAAATAATAACTACAACTTGCATTTTTTCAGATTTAAATAAAGCCAAAGACAGAGTAAATCACCGAATTTTGTTCATAAATTGAAATGTTTTGACACTCCCCAATGTTAAACTTGGTAGCTATCGCTCTGATAGTACATGTGAAACATTTGGAGTTCCCCAAGGAAGACATTAAGAGCCATTGCTTTTTCTTATATTATAACCAATGTCAATTCAAATTCAACTTAAGCATGGAACTTCTTTTTAAGCTGATTGTGATATCTTGTTAACTGACTTGGATAGATTAGTCAATCGGTGTGCAGCTAGATATATGCTAAGTCTTATATTGTCTTATGAACTTTAATCAGAGCATAATTAATTACGTTGTCGCTAGAACCAAATAACGTAAGTAAGTTACTGTCTTTTAAATCTCTGCATAACCTATTATATCATCAAAAACAGCAATATCAACAATACCAATGGTGAAATTTGTTGAAAAGCACTTAATAGTTCAAAGATTCTTATTCATTGATGACTATTTAATTAATTACATAGATACCTACGTGCTCGAGTATTTTTGTACAGATTGGAATACACGTTATTCTTACCCGTGACGGTCGATAAAAATTAAAAGATTTGAAAAAATTCTTACAGGATATGATTTCCTAAAATAACGTTCGAGTAATTCTACACCCTAACATGAAACCAGAACCTTATTTTTATACATAGTATATACATAAAAGATATTTAAGCTTGTGATATACAATCTAAATTTTGTTTAAATTACTTTTTTACTACATAAAAAAAATGATTTTGTTTGATGGAAGTCTTTATTTGGACTTTGACTTTTAGTGGAAAAGATGATATCTGCAAGTGACTACCGCCAGTATTGATAAACATTTTGTGCTCGTTTTATGTTATTTTTCATGACTCTCCGCAAGGTTTCCGGTGATAACACTGTTCGCATTCCTGTTGAATATTCTCCTTAAAGGCTTCAATTGACCGAGGCTTCTGGAAATAAGTCCACGTTTTCAAGTAGCCCGACCACCGAAAGAAGTCTGGAATGGTTAGATCAGGCCATATTGCTGGCAATCTTGCTGGCCATATTGCCAAAACGAGAGATTACGCGACCAGAAAACGTTCCTTCACAATATTCATTGTGCTAAAATAATGTAAACTCCCGTGTAGATCAAAATAAATATATTCTTTTATAAATTACTAATTAAATGAATTTTTTGTCATTTGTCATTTGGAAATATTTTTCTATTGTTAATTTTAATGACAGTTGTCAGTTTTGCAAAAATACATTCTTCGTTAAGTAAGGTTTGTTTGATTGAAATTTTAAAAGCAATTTCTTAAGGTTTAATCACAATGCAGCCATTTTTCCTTCAATGAAATATATTTAGGTACATTAGACATTATTTTGTGAGTTTGAGTCTCATCCCGAGAAAAACGCTGCCCTGGCGGGACAGATAAATTTATGTCTGAAATCCGGGACGTCCCAAATAAACTGGGACGTCTGGCAACGCTAGTGCGGTTGCACCGTACACATGTTCACCAAGCCCCGCTCATCCAATTCCGGTAGTAAGAAGTCGTTTATCATGGCCCAGTAGCGTTCGCCAGTAACTGTATTGCCGATGGAAACAGAAACAAAGATTTTCCTTATTGCCTTAAATGCTTAGGTGGAAATGGGCCTCGTCGCTCATTGTGAATTTTGACAGAAAATCGTGCTCCTCGTTGTTGAGATTGGGGATGGCTTGACAGTAATTCCCACGCGGCAGACTATTAGCAGGCCTTAACTGATTCACGGTTTGCACTTTGTACGGGAACATGTGTAAGTCTTTCACTTAAATTCGCTGTAGGATCCGTCTGGTAATGGCCAACTGCGTGGTCCGTCGTCTTCGTTTCTCTGTTCTCAGCGATATCGACAACCCACAGCCGCGATATTCTTGGCCGAACGACCAGTTGCGTGGCAGCCACGCCCTGCATGGTCTCCTGTGGTTCCATTCTGTTCGAGTCGAGTAGCTAAGTGGCGGTATGTTTGCCCAGTTGGCGCAACATGATTAGAAATCGACGTCAAAATTCACGCTGCATTATAACACCATCAACCGATTTTTGGTCAAAAAAATCGACACAATTATTTCACACTCTTGCGGAGTATATCGCTCTATTGCTTATCTGTTCGTATTCTGAAGCTGTTTAGTTCACAAATGTCAAATGTGATTGACGTGCGACGCCATTTTGCAAAAATTTTAAAGTCTTCCGACAGGGTGATTAATTCTGCACCACTTGTATAATGAAACTAAGCTAGGCATCTTTTCTCGTTGCATCAGACAAGCTTATTTTATAAGCTTAAGGCCAGATTTTGGTAGGAACTGTATTTAGAATTACATATTTGAATATTATTAGATTTATATTTCGTATTAAATATATTTTATCTATTTCCTTTTTTTGTGGGGTATAAGCGTTGGTAATTTATTTATTTATTTTTATTATGTTTTAAGTGCATTTGTTATTAAAAAAGTGTTTCTTTCCCATTTACTAAAACTTTTGTTGTTAATTACATATATTAATCTGTTAAAGTTAATGCATCTGTTTGATGAAATAAATATATAACAAACAAATTAATTCCTGAAACTCAAATTTCCAAATAATTTCTAAAAACCCGCTTTTAAGTGACTGTGGACTCAGCGAAATTTATAATTCAGTAATTTATCAGTGACTTAAGGTTTATTTAAAATTTTATAAGTCGAATGTTTGTCCTTTCTACCGACATATGTATATATTTTTTTTATTTTCGGAGTTATAGCAATAGTAACGTGTAGAAATCTTATAAAGAATTTTTGATAAGGGTAGGGAGGTGTGGAAATAGAATATAAGAAGCTGTTTGTATGGAATTAAGAAAATATTTTTTATATGAAAGGTTCGTGTATGTCATTATGTATGAAATATGACATCGTTCAAATGCCCACCTAGGCTTTTACGGTGACACAGATCGGAGTGGTCCAATTTCAAATAACTCTTCCGAATTGATCAGTCCAAATTTGAGCAATGGAAATTACAATGTTTATCTTAAAGGTATGAATTGTAGTTTATTCGCTAAGTTCAGCGACTTTCGCAAGCCCCACAATTAAAAGTCTAGTGTGGTCAAATCGCATGGAATTGGTAGCCAATTCACATCACCTCTGCAAGATATAACCGTACCCTCAAATCATTAATGCAGAATGTCAATCATGGTGTCCATCGTATGGCACGGCGCGACGCGCCATGCGGCTGGAACCACATGTCGTCTAGATCCATATGGTTCAATTTGGGCCATAAGAAATGAGTTATCATGCTCTCGGCATTGACGTTGACTTCTTCAAGAAACCACTCTTCCTCCTTAACACTATCTCCAGTGGTACGGGACCAGTGGAGCTTCGCAAGCGTGAAAGTCACTTCTATATGAGTGCCTCAACACTCGGGGGTCGGGGCCTAGCAACCTCCGGAGCTCCTCGGTCAGTTGGATCTTGTACGAATGTATGCTCGAGTAATGTACATTTTCACGGACCGCGATGATGGTCTCAGCCGATCTTGAGTTTGATAAAAATATTCAAAATTACAAAAACCAAAATTTCAAAACTATTTATACAAAATAATTGTATTAAAATTTTATTATTTTCAAATCAAAAATAATTCCCGAATCAACAGATAACTATAGTTTTCCTCAAAATAAAAGAAAAATAAAATATAGAAACTATTTTGAAACACCCTATTCTTTTGGATTTTACAAAAAAAATAATAACGCAGTGTCAAAAGTGCTCATATTTTGTTACGTACAAGTATCTAGTTTTAAAAACTTCCGAAGAAGAAGGAGAAAAAAACAAAAACAAAGCAAAAATGAAAATGAAAATGATAAAGTTTTTCACCTTCTTGTAAACTTAATTTATCCCCATATATCCAGAAAATAACAAAAGACCTCTTAGCTTCAACTTTCTTGAAAAGTTATTAAAACATCGTTTTTCATTCCATTGTATATAGTTGTGGGGCCGTAACATCTGTGATAAACTTTGCCTATAATCTTTTTCCTCTATATGGCTTGATAAGGCTCTCGAAAACTTCCTCTCAATTTATTAATAATTCCATTCACGTTGGAAATTATTACTTACGTAAAGATGACATATGAGCTAAATAGTTATTTTGTTGATAATCTGAAAGTTTTTGTTTTTGTGCTTTTCTTGTTTTTCCTTTTGTTGGTGACCCAGATTCAAAACTGAGATGAGATTAAATTCGGATTATTGAAAGGTATTCTAAGTGAAGGTAGTTTTTCAAAAGAGTAATTTTTAAAATGTAGGGGAGGCAGTTACCTGAATAAATATTTTTAAAGATGTTGAATTCCAAACAAAAATAGCACGCATACGTCCGAGTGACCCGAAATGAATTTAATTTGATTTTAGGGAGTATCTTTTTTTTTTCATTTTGTAGGCGGAAAAGAAGAAAGTACAGTACACCTTACTGTCGTAGTCAATTAACTTTTCGAAAAACGAAGGCTATCTGAGTGATTGCACAGAGGGAAAGGTTTATTTGGGAATGGCTTTTACTTTGTCATTTTGTTTTATAAAAACTTTGGATATGATTGACAAAGTGAACTCTAGATGATTGATGGAGGTCTATACACAGATTCTGTGAAGTTTAAAGTTTATAGTGTATCAAAAGATTCGAGCAAATTAGTTAAATGTTTTTATCGTGTAAGATATAAACCATAATAACGTAACTGAGGTCATTATTTGTTTGTTTTTAATCTATACTATTACATACATATACATACAAAGTTTCTTTTTATAAAAATGCAATAAAATGAACAAAATTAAATGTTGTCCATATGTTATGGCCTTATCAGTAAGAAAAAACATTCCCATTAATTATGGAATACAACATCGTTCCAGTGGATGGTCGTGCGCCTTCAATCGCTGAGTCAATTGGACCTTGTAAGCGAATAATCCAAGATCTTTGTGCAGATTTCTCCTTAGGCTAGTGCGTGAAATGTTGATCTGTTGAGATCGATGGCGAGTTGATGTTCGTGAATTGAATCTCACACTCTCGGGCTGCGGCAGCCACATTCTCATCTGTGTGCACCGTACGACGACGAGAACCATGAGTTTTTTCAACTAGCATACCAGGCTCACGAACTTTTTACACAACCTTGTGTACAGCAGGTGCGGTGGGTGCTTTATTTCGGCCAAAACTTCTTTTCAAAAACCAATTTTAAGAATTCAATTTTTGAAGTTTTTTGTGTTTCTCTAATATTCTTCTTATTTACGGTCATCTTAACGATAACAGCGCCAATGTTCATATTTGCCATCCACTTAAGGAGTGCTTACACGCGTCTTTATAAGAACCTGTTTAGATTGTGACTTTTCATTAAGTCATCCTTTACTATGATTTTGTCGATGAGATCCGTGAGAAGCTCTATACAGCATTAAAACTGAGTCTAACTGGCATATGAATCGAATGAATCATCCAGATTAAAATTTAATTCCGGATGTAAATTATACAAATTCAATACAAATACATCCGGATTTAAGTTTAAATCTGCATCGAGTGAATAATATGGCGGTGTCGTTTTTCATATTAATTTTACTGAAAAGCGCATACCGTGCGACAGTTAGGTTTTATATCCGTTAAGAGATTGCACCCACCCAAAATCTACATATGTATGTGCCAGTTTCCATAAATATTTTCCAATTCATCAAGAAAAATTATGCATTTTGTGAGATATATATTAATTTTAAGCGTGTGATATGGAAATTCACCCTTTTAAAACTATGGTTGCAATCTTAGTTATTGTATACTTTTTTCCAGCTTAAAAGTTAGGACAGTTTTAGAGATCATCATTGTTAATAATTTCTTCAAAAACTTAATTCGGTTCTTAAGCACTTTTCGAGGAATCTAAACTTTAAGGTCTGTTCAGGATGATACAATTGGCAACGTGTCTCGCATTTACAGGCGTAACTAATTGCCATAATTTTCTATTTTCTTGACATTAATGACAAGGTAGAGCTATTAATGAAGTGAGCCATGGATGACTTCTCCTTTTGACAATTTGAAAAGTTACTTTTTGTTGGTTTATGACATTAGCTTGAATGAGTTTCTGAGTTTTTAGTTTTATCTCTATAATCATGCAAATGGTCAAATGTTTCTCATTGTTAGCATAAGTATTCGTGTAAACATTTTGCTTTTAAAGAGATAGACAGTCGTATTCTGCTATAGGTCGGGGTGAATGATTATTCGAAAATCAGCAATATTAATTCTACTATACTTTTTCGAAATATGAATGTGACACTTCATTTAAAACTAATATTCAAAGAAAGACTCAAAATAAGAGTAGGTAAAGTTTAACAGAATATAGACGACGAGAGAACATGAATCCATGAAGTGAATGGAACGTTCGTTTCCCAGTTTAGTACAATTTGCAAGTATTGACGATGTCTTTTTTTAGGCAACAACAGATATTGAAAATAATTTATATAATAATCTCTAGAGGTACGATAAGATTGTTAATATTTTCCAAAAATATCGTTCATGCATGTGGAACGTTCGACATATACTTCAAGACAGTTTTAAGATTTTATAAGGGTGTGGTAGCATTTACATTTATTTTATATTGTACCACAAAATAATCATTGTTTTTATATCAAATGAAACGTCAAAGTAACTCTATGAATGACAAATGTATACAATATCCGAAAACAGTGTCAATCATAAAATATGGCTTATAAAATAACAGTCTGCAAAGGCAGTTTGTGACAGAATAAGTCTGCACCAGCCTCTAGACACATTGTCAAGACTTTTTTTTCACAGAATAATCATGAATTCTTTGGACAATATTTATTAACAAAAAAAAAAAAAAACAGAGTGTGTGTCCTGACGTTCGCGCGCTAAAAGTAAAACTTCTTTTCCCTCTGGCAAAGCCTCTGTAAGATTCTAACCTATAAACTTACAAACATTTTGTACAAACCAACTATTGTTCCACCGCTGAAACCTTTCCAATAATAAAAAACGATTCCAAATCTTGATGATTATTAACCAAAATCAAACCAAGTAAACTTCTTGGAAATTAATCGATTTTATTTTTTACAAATTGGTATATTTAGCAAAGCGATGAACACAATTTAAATAATTTAATTTTAGAAACTTGAAACATATTCACAATTCAGTGTTTGAAATTAAAATGAAAATAATTTGAAAACGAAACTAAAAAAATATATATGAAAAAAAGCAAAGTGACTAAGTTAATTTGAATTAATGACAAGTGTTTTAAGCAAAGTAGAATTTAAAAAGGAAATAGAATTTGAGTTTGTAGATACAAAAAATGGCTTGATGACACCAACATAAGAACTAATTGTTGATTAAGATTATAATGCATTTACAAAATGGTTATAGATTAGATTTAGATTAGAATAGACTTTATTAATATAATAAATCAGGTTTACAATTAAAATTTTTACAAGTCTTTTAAGACCTGGTTTTGAAACCGTCGGTCAGATTGACAGAAAATTGAATAAAAATTTAATTTAGTTTAGTTTAATTTACAAAATTTTTCGCATAACAATAAAAAATGCATTTAAAACATTATAAAGAAAATGATAAATTAATGACAATCAAAAGCATTCCGTTTGGATTCTAATTCTATAAGTCATAGCTGTTCGAATAAATTTATAAAGCTTGTTCCAGCCCTGCACGCCATTTAAAATGTCTATTACTTCTTCAACATCCAATCCATTCTTGCCAAAAATATCACGTCGAATTTCCCTTAAAACTGGACATGATCCTAGAAAATGTGCAATATTTTCTCTTTCGTGAGTGTTGCATAGATCACATTCCAAAGGTAAGTCTGGTCTATGAGGAATAAAGTTCAAAGTTAGGGTTTCCCCTCTGGCTCGTAGAATCGTAGATATCATATCCGTGGAGTGCTTGTCGTGAAAATAATTTAATTCACCAAAGACGAAGTTCAGTCGGCTGTAATATTCTCTATAAACGGAATCCTTGGCCTGGTTAATGAAGTCCTCCATATATTTTGCATCGACTTTCGATATAAGAGAGTAAAACTGATGTTTTAAGCGCGTTACATCTCGCAAATCAAAATCATGCGCTTCCCCCACTGAATCAGCTAAGCTTATCCATGATTGTACAAAATTCATCTTATTGGAAACTAAATGTCTTAAAACTTTGTTAACTAGCCTTGATGCATCCGTTTGGAGTATTTTTAATACGTAATCAAAATGGATCTTAAGTGTGTCGATAAACAACGGTGGAATTCCAGTTTCAATATGTAAAATGTAGTTCGGCGTAGTTGAAGGAAGAGCAAAAATTCGTTTTACAAAGAACCGGAGTAATTTCTCAACATCCTCATACCCTTTATGGCCCCACACTTGCGCGCAGTACATCATAACAGACTTTGATACAGCTTGAAATAATTTATATTTGTCGGAGTGGTGAATAGATTTATTTGCGAAACATTTTTTCCATGACACACATATGGCAGCCTTTGACTCCTGTAGTTTTGCTTTCACTTGTTTCTTTATACATAGATTACTTGATATTATCATCCCTAGATATTTGAATTCTTTCACGACACAGACTTCTTCTTCTTTGTAACTCCACTTCTCGTTACTAGCATATCTCCCCCTTCCTTTTCTAAAAATCATAATTTTTGATTTGCTCAGATTGACAGCTAGGTTCCAAGTATTGCAGTATTCTTCCAATCTAGAGATCATTTCTTGGAGTTGATCGGGAGACTCTGATAATAAGACGATGTCATCCGCATACATTAAAACTGGAATGTTCTCCTCAGCAAATCTCACGCCTGTTCCCAGGGACTCAACAATATCATCAATAAAAAGTGTGAATAAGAGAGTGCTCAACGCACACCCTTGTTTTAGACCCATTGAGGACGAGAATTCTTCAGATAGGGTTTCACCGTCCCACACTGAAATAGCATCTTTTCCATAGAGTGCCTTCAAAATGAAAATAATTTTGGAGGAGATACCACAATTGGCAAGTTTTAAGAATAAGGCTTCTCTGTCGATGCTGTCGAAGGCTGCTCTAAAGTCCACGAAGAAGGCATAGAGTTTTTTCCCACGATAAAGGTATGTTTCGGCAATATTCAAAAGAAGAAAAACTTGGTCCGTTGTTGCGTAACCAGAACGAAATCCAGCCTGCAATTCACTAAGCTTTGAATTATCGCGTATCCAGGTGGTCAGTCTTCGGAATATCATACTGGCAAATAATTTCATGGACGCGTTCAAAAACGATATTCCGCGGTAGTTTTCAGCAATGGATGGGTCTCCCTTTTTAAAAAGCGGATAAATTATTGAGGACATGAAGTTAGGTGGAATTGAACAAGTCCGAAAAATTCCATTGTAGCAACTTAAAAGCTCGGATATAAAACTGGGCGGGGCATACTTGAAAAATTCCGATGGAATTCTGTCCGTCCCGGCCGCCTTGTTTTCTTTGGCACTATCCAAAGCTGACAGAAGTTCCTCCTCTGAAAAATTCGCGTCTAGAAATTCATCTTCAATATTAGGCATTGCGTAATGAAACTTGCACGACAAACATTCCGTATTCAGTAAAGATTCAAAGTAGTTTTTTAAATCAGCCGCATTAAGGTTGTTTCCAATTGAAGACTTTACTCCATTTACCAACTTCATTGCCTTCCAAAACTCAGAGGAGGATCTAGCTTTGGATAGTAAAATTACCACACTTTTATTATAATCTTCCTTTTTTCTTAAGCATAGTGCTTTGTATTTCTTATTTTCTTCAACGTACCATCTTTTAAAACTAATTATGTTGTGAGCTCGATATAAAGTGAGAAACGAAAACGAACGATTTCTAGCGATTTCACATTCCTGGTCAAACCATTTTTCACTGTAGATTTTGGCCTTAACGAATTGTGGTTGATGTGGATAGGCTGTTTTCATAATTGTCTGCAATTCTTCCATACCTGGCACTGGGGAAACTTCTTTCAGATGAATTAGCTCAGCATTCAAATTTTGTTGGTACTTTTGAAGCAAATTATCCCTCCATTTCAGCCTTGGCGGTAATTTTATTTCGGCATTAGTACACTGAAAGGCTACGTTATTGCTCAAAGTAATTATAAGTGGCATGTGTTCCGAAAATGTTTTAGCCTCGACTTTGAAGTCAACGATAAGTTTCAAAACATCACCCGCAGCTATACCATAGTCTATAACCGATTGCCCTGATGACCTTACAAACGTGAACTCTCCTTCGACATCTCCGGCACTTCTTCCATTCAAAATTAAAAAGTTGTAGGACTCACAAAGCTCTAAAAATCTGCTCCCCCTACAATCCTTTCGGTTGTCTTTTGATGAACGTGAGATGTTCACACTTGCTGGGTGTTCTAAAAGGTACGGAGGCAATCCTTGCTCATTGCCAATTCGGGCATTAAAATCTCCCAACAAGAGTAGATTCGTTTCATCCAAACGCCCTAACAAATCTTCAAGCTGATTAAAATCTTCCTCCCAATGGTTACAGTTGAGGTATATGGGTACAATTGTTTGCTTTATTCCTGGTTCTTGATGAGTAATAATGGCGGTTTCGCCAGTATTTTCAAATTTTAAAATGTGTTTGAATTTACTTTTGAAACCAACCACCATTCCCCCACTAGCCCTTCCAAAATTATGTGTTCTAATCGCTGACGTCCATGAAAGTTCATATCCTTTTAATAAATTACTGAATTGTTCATATTGCGTTTTTACTAAAAAAGTTTCAATTAGCACAAATATATCAAATTCTCTTATGAAATTAAAAAAATCAGGATAAATTAATTTATTTTTAAGTCCTGAGACATTATAGCTTAATATTCTAAATTCTAAATTATTTGTATTATAAATTATATTTTTTGAATGTAACTGCTGACCGACGGATGCAAATCATTGTGGACTTCCGCCTTCCACTGATCTTATATGCTCACGAGCAGATGGCGCTGGTGCATCATAGGGGTTGTTATTGACAACTGCTGATCCATTGACACCCACTGACATTGACGTTTCATTAACATGAGCTGTATTTTTATTTTGTTTAAATTGTGCCCTTACACCACTTAAAATTTGATATTTTCCACTCAAAATTGAAAATCCATCGCTGTTTCCACATCTTAGGCCGAGGTTGTTGTCCCAGGTGAAGAAAGAACCATCAATTTCCATGCGATCGTCTCGGAGGTATGATTTAATGTTTGGCATCTTTAACTTTATCGCCGCCTGTATTTGTCCTAGGCATCTTCTTTTTTGGCGAACGCTGAATGGCAAATCCTTGTGCACAGACATTCTCGTTCCTTTCAGCTTCCTACAATTCTTCAGCACATTATTTGCCGCGGACCGATGAGCCATTTGCACCACAACATTAGACATACCAAATTTGTTGCATTTTACCTGGTAAGCGTCCTTGACAGCTCCGGCAAATTCTGCCTCAAGAAGACCACTACACACGTCTTTGGCCTTGGAAATAAGACCTTTTGATTCTTCGCTGGGCAGGTGGACTAAAAGATTGCTCTCAGTTTCCTTTTTTATGAGTCTTTCTACTTCTGACTCCAAGCGTGCATTTTGAGCTTCCAAGTAAGTAATTTTAGCCACACATTCTTCTTGATTGGCTCTTAGTACAGACACTTCATGTCCTAATGCAACCATATCATCTTTTGTAGCCAAATGGCTAACATTTTCCTTTAAAAGGATGATAAGGTCAGCAACAGTCAGATTGCTTACGGTTGACATAGTTGTGCTCATTTGGTGTCGCTTTTCTGCTCTTAGAAGCTCAGGGGATGTTGCTGCGATTCCTCTTTTATGCATTTGCCAGTCAACAACGTTAGTATTCGCTTTGAGGTTATGCAGCGCGCAAAATCTTTTAATAGTATTCTAGGATAACTTAATCGCTATGACTTACAAAAGATTGTTGATGAAGTACAGACAAATAATTGATGTTTCAGTATTTTTTTTTAAATTTAATTTTTAGGATTTTTATACTTTTTAATCACTTTTTTTGGGAGCCTTATAAATCTTAAACTTAACGATTTGACAACCAATCTGTCAATCAAAATGGTTATATAGCCGATTAGTTTTCGAATCGTTAAAAAATGAAACAATTCATTCCTCACTTTTCGTCTCTAGAAAAAAAAATGAGTCTTGTGCCATAGATGTAAAGTACTGTTTGGGTGTGTTCCCGTTTTGAGTTTGACGATATGAAAATCTGCTTTCCGTTGGTTTTTGACATTACCTTTCATTGCTTTTTGGAAACATAAACGAAAATTCAATTCAAAAGTAATTTTAGTATAGTCTTGCAAATTACATTAACATTTTTTTTTAATTATTTCTTCGAATTGAATATGATTTGCAAAATAAGTTCGGAAGCTTAAATTGGAAGTCAAAACTGTTTCAATCATACAAATGATGCAATTAGTTTTGGAATGACAGCTTGGCCTATTTGGCACTTTGTTGAATTTATTGGGAAAATCAAGAAAGTCGTGTGTAATTTGTTTGTTATCAAGGTTGAGCAAAATGGATGGCGCTCTTTTTGACACACAGATGGCGCTTTTTTAACGCACATGATTACTAAGCTGAGTGCACATAATAAATCGTGAAAGGACGCTGACCTCTAAGATATTAAAATTTCAATACTGGCCGTTTTTAGTGCATTTTTATCTCCGCTTAAACTTGTGTAATATTGATATTAAAATCCAATTGAAAACGACAGACAAAAGTTTTTATAATTATACCCGAATCGTTATGTGAAGAGAACACGAAACGAGAGCGAAATATGATTCACTGTCAACTTTTCGTTGTTATAAAATTGTTCCGCAATTCCTTAGGCCTGGAGCGTTAATTCAATTTTTATTTTCGCAACTGTTTAATTGGTAAAAGGAAACATAAGCCCATATGTTTCATTACAGCAAACAAACTTGACGACGATAAAAGCCTTATTACGTATATCCTCGTCTGCTTTTATAGTTTGAAACTGATTTTACAACAACGAAGATGTTTCATCACGCTCACATCTCTTTTTTCTTATCGCATTCATTGTGTTCGAGCCAAAGGATTCTTCTAATTGTAGGCAATGCTAATTTATTTTGACAACGAATTTAAAATTCTTCGCATATGGCAATGCTAGTTAATATTTGACAGCAGAAAGTTTATTTACAAGTGTTTTTTTTATATACATAAGTTTTCAGTATTGTGTAGGATAAAGTGTTATACATATGTTTCAAATAAATATAAAATATAAAATAAAAGCTTTTTTTTTAATGAAATTATGTCTTTAATTGTTTTTTTGGATTTGTTATTGTGGTTTTTTCATTAAAAGAACATTCTCTTTCGGCGATAAAAGGCGTTTTTAAAGTGTTTTAAATAACCTCTAACAAAGTTCCAAAAATAATTGTAAAAAACATGTCGATTTCCTTGAGGGATAACGTGTTGTTTTGACATGTCACTGACAACTCAATAGAACATTTTTTACCCCCAACGCCAGAAAAGAAGTTTTACTTCAAAAATACAACTAACATATTTAGTCAGTACTCAATTGAAAATGTTTAGAAACGATTTTGTTTTAAATCAAATGTTGATAGAGAATTGACAAGTACGTGTCACAAAGCTAACAAAATATTATTTCAATTCAGAAAAATTAGGTTTGGATGATCTGAAGAATTTCAGGTTTGCTTGCACATATCTAACAATTTGGAAATTCGCATGACATCTCTTTTATTGAACTGTCAAAATGTGTTAAGTGAAAGTGTAATTTCTTAGTATACGCACTTTACATTTCAAAGAGTCCACGTTTAGGAAAGAGTGCTTAAAGTATTTTTAAAAATTTCGTTGCAGGTTTTCCTTAATTATTCTTAATTATTATATATTATTTGGCCAACAATTTTTTATTTTGGAGGAGGTAGATTTTGGCAGCCTGTTGCGGCCATGTTGTTTTGGTGGCATCTGTTAAATCTATTGTTTGTTATTCAGCTCCTGATACTAAATCACGTCCAAATGATAAAACTTTATTTTCAAAATGAGTGTTGGTAAGTGCGAACTTTATGTGCATTGCGCCAATTTTGCAGTTGACGTCGTGAACCTTCACAGTGAACTCTTCAATGTTTAGTGGCGACATTTAAGACGAACGGTTCGGTAATCAATCAACAATTATTTGTACATAAAGGAAACGTAAGATCGGCCGAAAAAAGCGCCACTGTGTTAATAAGCAAAAATTGCCAAATATAGGTCGAAACTAACTATATAATGTAGGTCTAAATCTAGACATACATTTAAATAACTCGTTTCTACAGACGGTGTCAGAAACATTAGCTTGAAAACGTTGAAAATTTGATGGGTATATCAGTTTTAAAATTCCTCGGTTTTTTTCTAAGACCTCCTGAAATGTTAATATTTGCTTAATGGTGGACTTTCTCCAAAGCATATCGATATATGTATACTATACATTCTAGGGTCTTCACGAACGGTCTTAAGCTTTGAATATAAAACAGCAAAAGAAAGATCTTTCAAATGATTTTATACTACTCAGTAGTTGACGCGGTTCAAAGACTAGTTTCTTTCTTATGAATTGGTCAAACCATGTTGAAACTCATAGAACACTGTTCTTTCAACTGTATTTTTCATATGAATAGATGAACACTCCTATTACCACTTGGGACTTAAACTGCAACAGAAGTTTAATTGGTTGGTACTGAATCTTTACTTCATCTATGTAGTTAATGTGGATGAAATAAGGGGGTTATATCTTCTTTTAGAAAAATAAGTACTTAATCCTTAAAGTAGCAAAATAGTTTCGTCTAAAATGTAACTACCAACTTACGTACTTAATCCGTTTTCCATCCTCCTTGATCCCAAGCACACTGCTAACAGTAGTAGTAGGTTTTGGCCGGTTCTGGATCAATGAAGTGGAGTAATTTAAGTGGAGCAAAGTGGATTTTTAAGTTGGATTTTTAAGTTGGATTTTTTTAAGTTGGATTTTTAAGTTGGAATTTAGAGAGTAGTAGGTTTTGGCCGGTTCTGGATCAATGAAGTGGAGTAATTTAAGTGGAGCAAAGTGGATTTTTAAGTTGGATTTTTAAGTTGGATTTTTTTAAGTTGGATTTTTAAGTTGGAATTTAGAGAGTAGTAGGTTTTGGCCGGTTCTGGATCAATGAAGTGGAGTAATTTAAGTGGAGCAAAGTGGATTTTTAAGTTGGATTTTTAAGTTGGATTTTTTTAAGTTGGATTTTTAAGTTGGAATTTAGAGAGTAGTAGGTTTTGGCCGGTTCTGGATCAATGAAGTGGAGTAATTTAAGTGGAGCAAAGTGGATTTTTAAGTTGGATTTTTAAGTTGGATTTTTTTAAGTTGGATTTTTAAGTTGGAATTTAGAGAGTAGTAGGTTTTGGCCGGTTCTGGATCAATGAAGTGGAGTAATTTAAGTGGAGCAAAGTGGATTTTTAAGTTGGATTTTTAAGTTGGATTTTTTTAAGTTGGATTTTTAAGTTGGAATTTAGAGAGTAGTAGGTTTTGGCCGGTTCTGGATCAATGAAGTGGAGGGAGCAATTTAAGTGGAGCAATTTAAGTGGAGCAATTTAAGTGGAGCAATTTAAGTGGAGCAATTTAAGTGGAGCAATTTAAGTGGAGCAATTTAAGTGGAGCAATTTAAGTGGAGCAATTTAAGTGGAGCAATTTAAGTGGAGCAATTTAAGTGGAGCAATTTAAGTGGAGCAATTTAAGTGGAGCAATTTAAGTGGAGCAATTTAAGTGGAGCAATTTAAGTGGAGCAATTTAAGTGGAGCAATTTAAGCATAGAGTAGTATGTTTTGGACGGTTCGGGGAAATCAAATTATGTTCTTTTTGGTGCTATGGATGCTTAACAAAAAAGAAGAAAGAAATATGCCCTAGTAAAAAATAAAAATACAAAGTTTTAAATATGATTCAAATTTTTATTTATTTTATTTTATTTAAACATTTTTCGTTTTAAAACTACTGAAATATAATTCTCAAACAAGCCTGGTGACTATTTGATCAAGTGGATTATACTCGATAATTCGATCATGAAGCATAAGGCAGTAAGCTGAAGTGTTTGGAGGAATATTTTTTGATGTTCTCATCTCCAAACGTATATCTATGGGGCCTGTTTTCAATGTTTCATTTTGATGTCTGCAGTCTATAACAAAAATAGGAGCACGTGATTTAAATAGATCCCAGGAAAGTAGAGGCTCGGCAGTAGTTTTATTATAGTAAGATTTTTGGAAATCGGCGTACATTCTGTAAAACAAGCTATATCTGTTTCTTTCAAAAGAAATATTGAGGTCTTCATGAGGATATACGTCAGAGTTTAGATAAACTTTTAAATCAGTAAGGTCACAATGATCAAACATCGTAGGATCTGCAGAAAGTTTTTTATTTTTTTCAGTTTGTAGAGCAAAGACAATGTAGCGTGGTTTCTCTATTTGTGTTGTTGTCTTTACGTTCCAAATGTGATGTGTAGAGCTCAAAAGCGTGGGGTATTCATAAAGATCCCAGTTTCGGAAAGCAATTTTCATAAAACTATTTGTATTTATCGATTTATATAGATTTAATTTCATAGAATCTGATAATGTCACGTGTGGTACTTTCCACTGCACCTTATGAAGTTTTACTTGAACATTTTCTTCAGTTGAGGAGATAAGAGCGTTTTCATCCATTCTAGCACGTGTGATAATTAGATCATGTCGAGCATTTGGGATAATTTTCTTATAATCTTCGGCGAACCCCAATAGTTTATTCAATGGAATACAGTAATTAAAATGAAATGGTTTCAAATTAATAGCAGATTCGGGAGACCATGATGCATTTAATAGCATATCACTCTCATTTTTAGTCAAAGATAAATAATTTTTGATCGTTGATGTAATTCCCACATTTCTATTGCAGTCAATTTCCTTTCCATTTAGTTCATAGCGTATTTCATCAAATAGAAAAGCCATTGCGTTGTTTACAAGTTTTGTATTAACAATCTCTTTTGCATCTGTTTTCGAAAGTGTTCCTTCAACATATAAAAAACTTTCCGAAGGAAGAACGTTAAGATTTTGATGTTGTATAGAAATCTGAATGATATCATTTCGTTCAAAATTGTTTTGATATGGTGAATAAGTATGATATTCATATTTAGAAATACTTTCACTGATCTCAGGGTCTTGGAAAATGTTCAACATATTTTTTGCTTATATTTGTTTTAATTATTAGTTTATTGTTTTCAATTTCTTAAGATGTATCCCAATGATATCAAAAAGTCCTGATTACTCTTCGTAAGTCGATGTGTTACCGCATCTGAGTTAGAAGTTTGATTAAGGAGCTTATTATTTTCTACAGTGTATTTATAGGGAATTGAGGATATTATATTTTCATATACAATCATGATTCTGGTTGTAAATGTAGTCGCACCGTTATTTTTTCTCCTCTAAAATTAATATCTTTTCCGTCTTGGTCAACGAACTTTAAACACAACGATGTTATTCGTTTGACGTTCACAGGTAAATAAATAACATTTCTTGGAACTTCTATGATTTTATAGCCAGGGCTTACTTTAACAGCAAATTCATGCAAAATATGCGCTGATTGGTTATTAATGTATGTTCCATCTATTATATTACATTCAATTCGGATAGCATTAACTCTATTTATATCAACGTAAAGATCAGATTCATGTATTGAATTGGACTTTAATAGTTTTTTACTAAACCCTAAAAGGGATCCGATAGTATTAGGTTTTGAAAAGTCAATATCATCAGTGCTATATATTTCACATTTCAAAGTGTTATTATTTGCCTTGATTTTTATTTCACTTTTTCGTATTACACCTTTCTTTTTTTTGTTTATGTCATTAAGCTGTTTTTGTACAAAACTATTTATATCTTCTATCTCATATGAACCGATAGGGAAAGAAATTACATCATTACCTACATGCAATAAGTTATTAAACTCATCCACGTTTGGTATAGAGTTATAAGTTTGAAAATCTATAAGTCCACAAACATAACTAGATTTCAATATGATTGGTGGAAAATACTCAGCAATCAGACTTGATTCATTCCCACTTAAAGTAAGTGTTAACGACATGATGATGGAAAGACAAATGACTCGTTTTAAATTTTTTCATATCATTTTATTCGTTTTTATGTTATTTCTTAAAATAATTATTATTACATTGTTCTAATAAAAATCTTAAGCATAAATGACCACATATAAAAGTATCAAAATCTTGTTCTTGAATATAATTATAATTAATTTTATTACCAAGATAGCGTATTACTTCAGATGGTGGTCTTAAATTTCCAAAACTATCAAAATACTTTAAAATATTCTTGTTTTTATTTTTAATATATGCTACCCAATGAGTACCCATTCCAACTTCATCATCCAAATTTATAACGCCACACTCTTTATCTATAGATGTTTTCGGTAAAGAGTCCCGCATAAAAACTCCTCTAAAATGCTCCAAATGTTTCTTCCCGAACCGTAGAATATCATGATTGTTTAAGGGTCGGTTGGGTAGCAATTCAATCAGTTTTTTGTATTAGGTGTGTTTAGAAATAAACCAAGTCCACTTTTATATGGTTTTAAATATAAACCTTTTCCTTGAATAGCAACTGCTTCCATTGCCTTATTATGTCTTTTGTTTTCTTCCAATGATCTTTTAGCATTACGTGCATCATTGAGTGCTTTTGCAACACCAACTGCTCCCCCTGATAAAGATCCAATAGCTGATAAACCAGCTAGAATAGGAGCTAGAAATGGAAGAAAACCACCACTTTTTGGAAGTGGGATTATTCTCGGTGTTTGTATGTGTTCTTTTTTATTATTCTTAATAACATTTTTTGCGGCCTTCACAGCAATGTTAGCCATAGATGTTGTACCACAACAATTGATATTGTTTTTAATAGCATTTCTTGCTTCAGTTATTGCCTTTTTAAAAATATTTCTTTTGCAAGACTTTTTTTTCTGTTTATTTCTTTTAGGTTTGTTTTTAGTTTCTTTATTACCCATACCAAATTTCGTCTTTGCCTTCATCATGTTGGTGACTAAAAGTCCGCTTAACTTTTCGGAGGTTGAAGAATCGCTTGCTTTGAATCTTTTCCAAGCTTGCTCGGTTAAAATTTTGTCAGCAACGTGTCGATCTGAGACAGAGCTACTCTTAGAATACGCAATATCATGTAAGCGACAAGCCTCATCTAGTTGATTAATCCCTTTATCTCCTCTACGTAATCGTTCTTCCAATTTAGTTCCAGGACCACAGTAATTATACGAAGGAAGATGTAGCTCAAATGGTAAATTGTCTATAGCTGTATTCAAAAGTCCTTTCCCTTTGATTGATTTTGTTTTATTATGATACTGAGTTTGATTGTGCTCAATCATATTATAATTTACACTCCTCCCTACTTGAAGGTTGAAACGTTTATGAATATAGTCATATAAAAATCATATGTTTTATTGTGAAAGCTATCAGTTGGCATTATGCGCTTCGTAAAGCAGTCAGAAGTTATTAAAATAAAAAATTTTGATTCTAAAGTCAAAATAAAAAAAAAACATGGATCATTATTTCCAAACAGTATTCGAGGAATTATAGTTGGCCCATCAAATTGTGGGAAAACAAATGTAATGCTAAGCATTCTTCTTGACCCTAATGGATTAAAGTTTGAAAATATTTATATTTACTCCAAATCCTTACATCAACCAAAATATCTATATCTTAAAAAGTTGATTACATCCGTGAAAGGAATGGGATACAATGAATTCTCAAATAATTCCGATATAATGCCTCCATCAGACGCGAAAAATAATTCAATATTTATATTCGATGATGTTGCATGTCAGAAACAAAATAATATTAGAGACTATTTTTGTATGGGTCGTCATAATGGAGTCGATAGTTTTTACTTATGTCAGTCCTATACTCATATACCAAAACATTTGATTAGAGACAATGCTAATTTTATTATTCTTTTCAAACAAGATGAATTGAATTTGAAGCATGTTTACAAAGATCATATAAACTCTGACATGACATTCAATCAATTTAAAGACTTGTGTTCACATTGTTGGGTTGATAATTTCGGATTTCTGGTTATAGACAAGGAAAGCTGTATTGAAAAGGGTCGCTACAAAAACAGTTTTCACAAAATTGCAATACTATAAATATGCATTTATCATATAAAAGCAACACATTCCGCCAACAACACTGTCTGGGAAAACTAGTCCCCCATCTAAATATATAACAAAAATACAAAATATTCAATCATAAAAATGGATGAGAGTGTGTTGAATGATTTAATAAAAACAAAAAATATTCTAAAAAATAAATATATTCAACTAAAAACTGGAAAAATGATGAGAGAAAATGATTTGGAAAACACCTTCAAGCCAATTGTTGAACCTTTGGAAAAATTGCTTGAAAATGTAAAAAAAGAAAAGCCGCAGCAAGATAATGACATTAAAACAGTCCAACGTAAGAAGCTTCAATTTAAATCTTTTGATGAAAATGATGATGAGGAAATTCATGAAAGAACAGGATCACCAACGCTAGAAATGGATAGTGCAGATAATGCTTTTTTATTCAGTACACCTAAAAATTTTGCTAGCCCTAATAAAACATATTCTTTCAACCGAAAAATGTTGTCTGAATCAAATAGTGATACAACCTACGGCCCATATTTTGATGAAAATACACAATCTATAAAAATTGGAAAATGTAGCTTTGCGATGAATGATCATGAGATTATTATCGATAATGATACTTTTAATCGAACTCCTGGTCTTATTGAATTGATTCTAAAGAAAAATCCTCGCAAACAGAAATATACTAATGATGACTTAGAACAATATGGGAAAATCTTACAAAAAAGTAATGCGCATATGTGTAATCATGATAGTTCTTCTCGAATTAAGAGTAATAGAGGTATAAAATACACTCATATAATTAAGGAACTTGTTGCTGGACTTAAAACTGAAAATAAAAAAATAGGAAAATCGTATTCTAACATAACTGAAATGAAATATACAAATAAAAATATTGAATATGTATACTGGAATGATCCTAATGAACTTGTTAATAGACTAAGACTTTTAACAGCATCTAAAAATGCTGGTAATGATAATCATCAGAATGAAATCAGCTCTATACTTGAAGAACTAAACGAATCAAATATTATATATTAACATTATTCCGAACCAAAGTCTTAACATATAAACCATGAACGTTGACAAGTTCGGTAGGAACTCCAAACCTATTCCAAAAATCAAAGGTCTTGTAGGTCCTCCAGGAATAGGATTTAAACTCCTACCAACTGGTGATTTTGATATAGATAATAAATATTTAAACAACATTGGAATTAAACCTCAGCAGCCACACCAAGCCGTCTCCAAAGCATATGTTGATGAGCAGATAAACCTTAAGGAAAATAGTATGAAAGACCATATAAACTCTTCTTTAAAGGAGATAATGACAACTATGAACAGGGAAACAAACATATTAAGAAACAATATGACCTCTTCTTTAGAGGAAACAATAGCATCTATAAAGCGAGAAAATATGAAGCTATTATCACTTTCAAAGAAATCTGAAGATATCATGAATATTGATGAAAAACAAATTGACGAAAAAATACAAAAAAAAGTTGATATGATCATGAAGGCATTTTTTCCAGAGCGCATCGCAGAATAAAAATTTGTTAGTAGACATTCAACACTAAAACGAACAACATCTTTAAAAATGGACTCTGACAAAATATTAAAAGAGATTTGTGATTTTTTAAAAACATATCGCAATGGAATGTTAGATGAGCATTACGAAGAGTTTTTAAATTGTATATCTTTAATAAAAAGATTTGAAAACGCATTCTACATTCAATCAATTCACGGATGTCATTACTCAAATTGTTGCTGGGCATCCAATCAATGTACACTAGGACCGGATACTTGTGCTTGTTATATTATAGAAAGCCGTTTAGTTAGAATTAAGAAACTTATGTTATTATATAAAAGATTGAAATAAAAGAATTTTAAATATATAAATAAGCCTACTTTTTATTTGGTTGAATTCACTCTTTGTAAATATGAGTAAGCGAAAGGTTGTTGAAGAGTTACATAAAGCTGCACGTCGAAATTTTAAACGTCGTAATGTTATCATTAAAGGTTATGATGATTTGTGGCAAGCCGATCTAGTTGAAATGATACCTTACAGCGAACAAAATAACGGGTTTAATTATTTGATGACAGTTATCGATACTTTTTCGAAATTCGCTTGGGTCATCCCGATGAAAAATAAAAAAGCGATTACTATTTCAAAAGGAATTGAAAAAATATTTATAGATTCTTCTAGAATTCCAAAAAATTTACAAACGGACGATGGAAAAGAATTCTTCAATACAAAATTCAAAAGTTTGATGGGAAAATATAAAGTAAATCATTACTCTACATTCAGTTCGTTAAAGGCTTCAATTGTTGAAAGATTTAATAGAACTTTCAAAGAAAAAATGTGGAAAGAGTTTAGTTTCAATGGTAGCTATAAGTGGATGAATATTTACAAAAAAATACTTTATGACTACAATCACTCCTTCCACCGAACCATTCGTTGCAAACCTTCAGATGTCAACAAGAAAAATTCAAAATCATTATTACCACGTTTCAAAAATAATACAAAAGAAGCAAGTAAACAAAAATTTAAAGTTGACGATAAAGTAAGAATCAGTAAATACAAACATTTATTTGAAAAGGGGTACACACCGAACTGGACTACTGAGG
Source organism: Philhelius festivus (assembly GCA_963931855.1). Lineage (NCBI taxonomy): Eukaryota > Metazoa > Arthropoda > Insecta > Diptera > Syrphidae > Philhelius > Philhelius festivus. The sequence goes on along the minus strand of OZ007557.1, from coordinate 48,986,297 downwards.
TTTTTAAAATAAGAAAAGTTCAAACTACAAGACCTATTACATATCTCCTTGAGGACTATCAAGGGAAACCTGTACAAGGTGGTTTTTATGAAGCAGAACTGTTAAAAACTAACTGCGCAGATATATTTCTAGTAGAAAAAGTTCTACAAAGAAGAGGGAATAATGTTTTTGTTAAGTGGTTGGGATTTCCAACAGAACATAACTCCTGGATCAATAAAAATGAGATTCTATAAGACTATTCTATAAAAAGTAATGTAATAATAATAATAATAATAATAAACATGTTTATGTACAATCTGTTTAAATGATTTTTATTTTTCTCTTATCCTTGTTATTATTAATGTTGTTTATATAAAACTAAAATATGAACAACAAATTATTTAATTTTTGCAAATTTTAGCTCGAAGGTTGTTCCAAGTGTTCTCACTATCTCAAATACATAACCTCCTCCACCAATTGCTGCCATACTGTTCGATGTTAGATCTGAATATCTACCAGGTAAAAAGACCTACAAAAGTAATCAAAAAATTAATTTGATAAAAAAGAAAGAAAATGTTTGACTTACCTTATATTCCCCGAGATCTGCTACGATTCGATCACCCCATCTGGTTTTAACCTTTTGTAGGGAGAAAATATTATATTTGAATCCTATGTCCAACTCTGACAACTTCCTCGTTGGCTTAAAACCACTGTTTTGGTTTAGCGAATTTGCCTCCATCACAGCAAAATCATCTAAGGTAAAAATTGAATACTCTTCCTCGAAATGCATTTTAGTGTTGTCTTCTTACAATCTTGAGAATAACTGTGATGTTCTCCAACAAATATTTGTCTTTTTATAAGAAAATCTTCTCAGATAAGTATGTAGTATATGTCTTTCAATACATATTAAATTTAGATTTTCATTCAACCGATCATGTCCATTCATGTTCATGATAGGGGGGAAGATAGACTTACTCCAAAACCAAAACCCCAAACCCAGAACCCAAAATAACCAGGTTTAGAACGTAAAACGAGGTTCAAAACGTACAACGACGTTTTATTATCCCATTATTTTGAATGATGTATGGGAGAGGTCTTTTTCTAATAAGTGATAGTGGTTTCAGGATACATTCAAAGATAGATTTTTTTTTTTTACATTTATATGTAGATCTTTAAAAGGATACTCCCCATTATTTGAAATGGTCTATAGAGATATTTTTCTAAGAGATGATAGTGATCTCTGAATATATTTCTTACAAGTGATGGGGGAGATAGACTTAACCCAAAACCAAAACCCAAAACGACTTTGACAGCAAGGTTTAGAACGTACAACGACGTTTTATTATCCCATTAGTTTGAATGATATATGGGAGAGGTATTTTTCTAAGAAGTGATAGTGGATTCAGAATACATTAAAAATTTTTGTATTTTTTCCTAATTTTGTAATTTCTTTTAATAGCATTAGAAAACCCTATAGTATACATTATTCCCGATAATCGAGAATGTTTAAGGATGACCGTAATATTTTATTACCCCATTAGTTTCAATGATATATAGGAACCATGTTGTGATAGTGGTTTCAAAATGCATTAGCTGTTTCTATGAAAAGATAAAAATTAAAATAAAAATTCTTTGTTTTGGATGAGAAAGATGTGTAATTCAGATTGGGAAAATGAGAATAAAAGAAAAAAAAAATAAAAGCAAAACCCAATAAACAACCCGATCATGTCCATTCATGTTCATGATAGGGGGAGATAGGCTTAACCCAAAACCCAAAACCCAAACCGACTTTGACAAGAAGGTTTAGAACGTAAAAAAACGTACAACGACGTTTTATTATCCCATTAGTTTGAATGATATATGTGAGAGGTATTTTTCTAACAAGTGATAGTGGATTCAGGATACATTAAATTTTTTTTTTTTGATAGCGTCCTGATACGTATATAAAAGGGAACTCAGATTTTTAAACTTTCCATTCAGTTTTAAATATAGATAGAAAAACGTTGTTTAGTTAAAAAAAAAAAAGTTATATTTCTTCCAAAATGTATAAGTGTCAAGTTTGCTTAAAATATTTTACAAATAAACGGAATTTAGTGAGACATAATTCTCTCCATAGTGAGAGTAAAATTGAATTAAAGTGTAACTTCTGCCAAAAAAACTTTTCGCGCAAAGATGCTTTGCTTCGTCATAAAGAAATTATACATTCCATAACTGAGGTTGCTGATACTCGTATATCAGAAATGATAATTTCCAAAGGAAGGCAGAGTTTTCCATCTTCAACATCACATGGTGCTGAATGTTCATCGGAGAGGAGTGGAGAAGGTATGTTGGTGAGTACTACAAGAAAGAGGGATATTTCTCCAAAACCAACTACATCATCTGATACTACAATAAAAAAGCTGAAACTTAACTTTAAGAGATGTGACGTTTGTGAGGAAGACGTTGATGTTATGAAATGGTCTCATCATCAACGTACAAATAAACACAAGAATAAGGCTAAAGTTCTCATCACACATAATGTTAGCTTGATTGAATCCGCTTTCAATAACAGAATTAAGACTTTCTCCATTAAAAATGTGGATGAAAGCATTCTTGACATAAAGATGCTTGTTGATAACAAGCACCCCATAATCATGGGGCTTCTACAAGAGGAAATTCAAGTGATGAATTCCTTTAAATTCAATCTCGAAGTGTTTGGCGAATTTATAAAACATTCGGATGATCCTGATAGTGTAATTATTGCCACTAAAAGCATGCAAACCAAAATGCTAAGTGTAGTTTCAGAAGATGAATTGGATGATCATCTCGAAAAAATGTATACCGAAATAAAAAATAAATTGGAGGAATTCCAATGTAAAGACAGTGGATGGGCTTTATTATCATTTTTAAGGATAGAGGTAAACATTAACAAATATAGACCTATTAGTGGATCTTCATATTTCAAGCTACCACTTCAATTAATAAAAAAGAAAGCCTGCATCAATGTTCAAAATAATGATGAATATTGTTTTAAATGGAGCATCATAGCTGCTCTAAACACAGAAGTTACGAATAATCGCTCGAGAACTAGTTCGTATAATATCACAAACATAACAGATGAGTTGATTGATGTATGTGGTAAACTAATCAGCTTTAAAAATTTGCAGTTCCCTCTGGTATTAAAAGATGTAAAAAAATTTGAAGAGAACAACCCAGAGATAAGTGTGAATGTGTTTGGATATGAATCTGATGATAAAAAGAAAAGTGTTAAAATCATTGGTCCATTATATCATACACAAAAGGAGCAGAATATACACATTAATTTGATGTATTGTATAAACATTGATCGTAGAACTCACTACGTTTATATCAACAATATATCTCGCTTAATATGTAGTCAAATTTCGGGTAAAGAACATCAAATGCATCTCTGTAACGGATGTCTACAACATTTTGCTAGTAAGACTAAACTTGAAAACCACAAAAGCGAATGTTGTAGACTTATAACAAAAATGCCAGAGGGAGATAACACAAATATTTATTTCAAAAATTATGGAAGACAACTTCAAGTTCCACTAGTAGTGTACGCTGACTTTGAGTCCATCCTAGCTCCGATAAGCCACCAAACACCCGATCCTAAATTTTCATCAACAACAGCTGTCCAGCAACATATACCTTGTGCCTTCTCCTACTTCATCAAGTGCAGTTTCAATGAAAAACTTGATAAGCAAGTGACATTTGTTGGTGAGTACTTACATCTAACTTGTTATAAACCATTTATTTTACCCACATTTCATTATTTTAAAAGATATGAATAATAATTTTTTTCTTCCTTTCTTTTAGGCCAAAACTCTCCAGATAAATTTATCGAAATGCTGACATCGGATTTAACTACCTTATATCAGGATGTGTTGGAGAAACCGAAGCCAATGAATCCACTGACGGATGCAGAAAACAACTATCAAGTAAATAATCCATCTTGTACAATTTGCAAATTAAGTTTTAAGGAAAGCGAGCTTAGAGTAAGGAACCATTGCCATCTCACTGGTATATTTATAGGACCTGCACATGTGAAGTGTAATTTAGATTTTCGTGTCCCAAAATTTTTTCCAGTTCTTTTTCATAATTTCTCGGGCTATGATTGTCATATGTTTATTAAAAGTCTCGCAAAAATTCAAGGAGACATTAACATCATTCCGATGAACAAGGAAAATTATATATCCCTATCTAAAAAAATTTATTTGGGTGAAAAAAGATTTTTTGAAATAAGATTTTTAGATTCAAATAGATTTCTTCAATCAAGCCTTGCTTCTTTAGCAAATAATTTATCTCTTGACGACTTGAAAAATACAAAGAGTGTTTTTCAAGAGAGCGAATCATTCAATTTAATGATAAGGAAAGGCGTATTCCCTTATGATCATTTAGATTCATGGGAGCGATTTGAAGAACCATCACTTCCATCTATTACTAAATTTCATAATAAGATGGTAGATGAAGCATGTTTAGATGGGGATTATAATCATGCTGTAAAGGTATGGAATCATTTTAAATGTAAAACATTTAAAGACTATACCATTCTATATCTAAAGAGTGATGTTCTCCTGTTAGCAGACATTTTTGAAAAATTCAGAACAGTTTGTAATTCTATATACGAACTTGACCCTTGCCATTATTTTACCGCTCCTGGTTTATCATGGGATGCTATGCTCAAAACAACAAAAATAAAGTTGGCGCTTTTAACAGACGTTGATATGTACAACTTCTTTAAAAGTGGAATTCGGGGTGGGTTGTGTCAGTGCAGTCACAGAGATGCCGTTGCAAATAATAAATATATGTCAAGCTATGATCCAAATAAAGCATCGGAATATTTAATGTATCTGGATGCTAATAATTTATATGGATGGGCTATGTCACAACCCCTTCCCTATGGTAATTTTCAGTGGGATAATCCTGAGTTATATACAACTGAGTATATATCCAACATCAAAGATGATAATGTTGGATATGTATTGGAAGTAGACTTAGATTACCCATCTAGTATCCACGATTTACATAATGATCTTCCATTCTGTCCTGAAAATATAATTACCTCGGGATGTAATATTCCTAAGCTTATTGCTCATCTCAATTCAAGAAAAAAATTCACAATCCATTTAAGAAACTTACAGCAGTGTATCTCTAATGGATTAATAGTGACTAAAGTGCACAGAGTCATGACGTTTAATCAATCAAACTGGCTTCAGAAATATATTTTGCTTAACACTGAATACAGAAAAGTAGCCAAAAATAAGTTTGAAAAAGATTTTTTTAAATTGATGAACAATAGCGTTTACGGTAAGACCATGGAAAATGTTGAAAAACGTAGAGATGTAAAAATTGTTTCTGAGTGGCATGCAATAAGAAACCAATTTTCAGCAAGAAAGCTAATTGCTCATCCGAATTTTCATAGTAGTAACATATTTTCACCGAATATGTGTGCTATTGAAATGAAGAAAGGAAGTATAAAACTCGATAAACCAATTTACTTGGGCTTTGTTGTTCTTGACCTATCAAAGTGGTTAATGTACGACTTTCACTACGACTACATGAAACCAAAATTTAACAATAAAATTCGTTTGAACTATATGGATACAGATTCTTTCATCTATTCCATATTTACAGATGATTTTTATGCTGATATCTATGATGACGTAATAAATCCTGATAGATCTAGATTTGATACTTCTGAGTATCCTCCCAACAATATACACAACTTTCCCTTAAATAACGGCAAGGAAATAGGTCTATTTAAAGATGAAAATAACTCGAGAATAATGTTAGATTTCGTTGGATTACGTGCAAAACTATATTGCTATAGAGTAGATACCGGTGAGGTTACAAAAAAGGCGAAAGGTATTAAAAAATATGTAACAAATAATTTAGAATTAAGAGATTATAGAAATTGTTTAATTAAGAAACAAGATCAATATAGATCAATGTATAGCTTTAGAAGTAGAAATCATAAAATATATACTGAAAATATTAATAAGTTAGCATTAAGTTGTGGTGATACAAAAAGATTTATTTGTGCGGATTCAAAGACCACATATGCATGGGGGCATAAGAATATTCCAATATGATTGTCTATTGTATATATGTATCTATAAATAAAATATTATATTTCAGTAGTTTTAAAACGAAAAATGTTTAAATAAAATAAAGATAATTTTTCACATTTCACATCACTGTAAAACCTATCAAGTTTAAATAAAATAAATAAAAAATTTGAATCATATTAAAAACTTTGTATTTTTATTTTTTTTTTACTAGGACATATTTCTTTCTTCTCTTTGTTAAGCATCCATAGCACCAAAAAGGACATTATTTGATTTCCCCGAACCGTCCAAAACATACTACTCTATGCTTAAATTGCTCCACTTAAATTGCTCCACTTAAATTGCTCCACTTAAATTGCTCCACTTAAATTGCTCCACTTAAATTGCTCCACTTAAATTGCTCCACTTAAATTGCTCCACTTAAATTGCTCCACTTAAATTGCTCCACTTAAATTGCTCCACTTAAATTGCTCCACTTAAATTGCTCCACTTAAATTGCTCCCTCCACTTCATTGATCCAGAACCGGCCAAAACCTACTACTCTCTAAATTCCAACTTAAAAATCCAACTTAAAAAAATCCAACTTAAAAATCCAACTTAAAAATCCACTTTGCTCCACTTAAATTACTCCACTTCATTGATCCAGAACCGGCCAAAACCTACTACTCTCTAAATTCCAACTTAAAAATCCAACTTAAAAAAATCCAACTTAAAAATCCAACTTAAAAATCCACTTTGCTCCACTTAAATTACTCCACTTCATTGATCCAGAACCGGCCAAAACCTACTACTAACAGTCATTTAGGGCAAGTGCTCTTGCATCCGCGATGACTTGGTCTTAAAACCGGAGATTCGATTTTCCTTGTCGCCGCGAACCTGCTCTACGCACCAACTGCTCTAGCGAGATTGAAGAAATCACATGATACCCCATCTCCTTTCGAAAGGTTGTACATGTTCTGAATAGCTCAGAACAGTTTCTCCTTAGTTGCACAATTTACCGCTAATGTTCAATGTCACTCGACACAATCAGATCTGTTTTCCCAGGATCTCGCCATCCTCATAAAGGGCTTCTTACGATAAATAGAAATCCGTTGGTCTTTTCCAGGAATGTGAATATAATGGTCTATGGTCGATCTGTCGGGCATTGTTCTTCTAGTCAATGTTAAATGAAGGATGCTTGGAGTCCGTACTCCCTCATCTTAATGCAATATTCAATTGGTGTCCTTGTGAAAAGGTCCCTTGTTCCATGATGCTGTTGGCAACTAACATTAATTCATCTGCTGCCACTCACCGAGTAATATTCCCACGAATCTAAATTAATAATTCAATAGAAGTGTGCATATATGTATATATGTATTTGCATTCCCTTGGTCCTTTCTGTTGGCTTGTTTTTATTTATTGTTGAATTATTAATTACACACCGAGGAAAGAATGAACAAAAAGAGCACCTTTCACCAACAGATGAAAAAATAATAATCCTTACCTTTAAAATAAATTTCGAAAGTGCGCCGCAGTATCGAAAAGAGTCCTTGAGAACCTGCTGCCATTATTGCCTGAATTGAAATCTCCTCATGCAAGATGTAAACAAACATCACTTCTATATAAACGGATTCACCGTAATAAAATCAAACAAAAAATCAGTTCTCTGAATGAGTACCCGTGACCAGTGGCGGATTAAGCCAGCGCGGGGCCTGTAGCAAATTCTATTAAGGGGCCCTTAGACTGTTTTAGGTTAGGTACTTGTCAAGTTTATGGTACTAAATAAAACAAAACTTTTCTTGATTTAATTTGGGAAAATTTATAAATAATGCTGTTGATATCGACTTCTCGGAGTAAATCATGTTCAAAATTCATTAAAGTGAGGTGATTAGACGTTGTTGGCTCAATTCATTTTTAACACGTTTTAATGTTGAGAAAGATCGTTCACCACTGCAGTTGGTGATCATGAGAGACAAATAAATGCGCAAAGCAATTTCAACGTTCGGGAAACAAGATTGTAAAAAGTTATTTATCAACAGCTTGTAAACCTGCATTTCCAGAGCCTCAAGATTCCTGCTGTCAATAATACCAGCCACATCAGAATTGAGCATTGAAGCGAACTGCACTAATTCGTTGCTCAGACTGTCCTCCATCTGCGTAAGCACTTACTATGATTGCAGATTTTTTCAAAATTTCTTCTGGTGGAAGAGATTTTATATGAAGGTTTTTATAATACAAATTCTATATAGGTAGGGTGTCCCACACTCACCGCCCCAAATGAAAACCATGGATTCCTGAGGTAATTTTAAGTCGAAAAACTTAAGTGGTCATTTTCTCGTTTTCGTCCCGTTTTCGAGTTATAACGGTTTTTATTATTTTTCCCTTCACTGGTTTTATCTTTGCCAAACTGCGTCCGATTCGTAAGATTTTTTTTATAACCAATCAAGAATTTATTACAGTTTTAGTTTGTCAAGACTTTTTTTTCTGCGGACAACCGTTTCTCCGCAATTTTGCATCAAACCCAATTTTTTCGTTTTTTAAGTAGTTTTTTCACTTTGATATCAATTTATTCAAAAAAAACACGTTAATGAGTATTAAATTTTTTCACTTATTATTAAAGCCCAGTTCATTTTCTAAAATTAAATATTTTTTTTTCCTTAAAAAGAATACTAAATGTAATTAACAAAAAATAAACAAACTGAGTGAATTTAAAAAAAAAATAATTTTTAAATACAAAATTAACTTTTTTTGAGCTATTGTGGTTAAGAAAAGGACAAATAGATAAAGTTAACTAGTAAGACCGTTAACTAATGTAAACAGTAAAGATTTGCATTATGATTTGAAGGTTGTAAATGTCTTTCTCGCGTGAACTAGTGTCCGCGTCGTGTTCTTTCACTTGATACTCCATTTTGGATTTGTTATTCAAATTGTAGTTTTTTTTCAATTATTTGCGAAAAAAAAGTTAATTTTGTATTTAAAAATTATTTTTTTTTTTTTAAATTCACTCAGTTTGTTTATTTGTTGTTAATTACATTTAGTATTCTTTTTAAGGAAAAAAAAAATATTTTTTTTAAGAAAATAAACTGGGCTTTAATAATTAACGAAAAAAATTAATACTCATTAACGTGTTTTTTTGAAAAAAATGATATCAAAGTGAACAAAACAACTTAAAAACTGAAAAAATTGGGTTTGATGCAAAATTGCGGAGAAACGGTTGCCCGCAGAAAAAAAAGTTTTGAGACAAACTAAAACTGTAATAAATTCTTGATTGGTTATAAAAAAAATCTTACGAATCGGACGTAGTTTGGCAAAGATAAAGCCAGTTAAGGGAAAAGAGAGTAAAAATCATAAAAACCGTTATAACTCGAAAACGGGACGAAAACGAGAAAATTACCTCATAAGTTTTTCGACTTAAAATGATCTCAGGAATCCATGGTTTTCGTTTGGGGCAGTGACTGTGGGACACCCTGTATACGACTGAAATAAATCAGCCAAGCAGAAGACAGCACTATTAATGGACTTATTGAATTATTGATTCAAAATAGCAAAATATTCCAACGTTAATGTGTAAAGATGGTTGAGGGTCGGGGTGTCCTACCGAAATACTTTAGAGATCTAGAATCAAATCGCTTAGCAACGAATGCTTCAGCTCGAACCTCTGGCAAAACTGCACTCGAGGTTTTGACCTACAAATCAAAGTATTCAAAGTATTTTCCCTTTTTCCTTTCAGCTCGCAAGTTCCTAAAGAATAAAAAAGAAAAGACCTTCTGTTTTGATGTCTAAGGCGAAGACAAATTTATTTTGAAATGCTGTTCCCATTTATACTTACAAATTGGTTATCGGAATCGATCCATACTTCGATTTTTGACCTCACAAATAATCGATATTAAAATCATCACAATTCGTACGTATGGGCTAAGGGTGAACGACCAGCTATCTTAAGTGGCACAAATCGTTCGGCTACAATGCTTAGTTGACATATTTTGTCAACCTAAACAAATGACCGTTGATCGCGCACCATCAACCCATTCACATAATACCATGCACTTTGTATATTTATGCCGTTCGTGCCATTAGGGAAATATGATACTGTTTTTTCTTGGTTGGTCATCGACAACGAGTCGGATATGTTTATTTCATGTATATCTTTTATTACCCTGGCGTAGAAGGCAAATTAATACATTGCATTGGATTTTGATCGTTATGTTTGGCTTAAGGCAATGCATTTCATATTGTGGGAATTGAGTGTCAAATATCGAAGTATGGTTCTGTATGGAAAAGATAATTAAGTGGTCGCTAGTGCGATCCCTTCACAAATGATTACAATTTTAATCTTGGTTGGATATAGTTCACATTGGATTTTTGTCAAAAAATCGATGTAAGATGAACTGAATTTAATAAAAATTGCGTATTGACAAGGTCCTCACAGTCAACTGATGAGTCCATGTGCGATCACACGGACGAAACGCCAATTTTTGTGGACTGGACTAAAGGCCAAAATAGCTATTTTGAATCAGGAAGAGATTTTAGCTCTCTGAATATTCCGAAAATGCCAGCAATTTTATGATAACTGTTCTGTTCATACGTTTACCTAAAGCAGTGAGTACGTTATCAATGGTGACAATAAACACCTGCATTTCATACCGTTGTCCAATTTGCGTGTAGCGCGGCGCGAAACATGATTTTTGGTATGACCAGCAGATAGAAAAATAAAATTTTAGTTGATCATTTTGGTGCAAATATTTTCTTCTTAGTAATTGTAACTAAATCTAATATATAAATAATACTCTTTTATGGTAAGAAAACGTTGGTGCGCGGGGCCCCTAAATGCGCGGGGCCCGTAGCATTTGCTACTCTTGCTTCATGGCTAATCCGGCACTGCCCGTGACCGAGCTCCAGGCATTCACGGTTTTATGGGAACAAGGACATACGCCTCCATACAAACATACATACTCGTAAATAAATTAATTCATACACTCATTGACTCCCAAAAGCACATTCTCGCGCGATAACGAAGGACCCGAAATTCACAAGATTCACCACACACTGTGAACGCCCTAAATTACATACAAATATTTGCAAATTGAAATTGCTGTCAGAATACTGGTAGGTATATATCCTTTTTGCCTCCCTTCCTTTCTGACTGATGCTAACACGGGGCTCAATATTTATCCTATAACAACAACCTATTTGGGCTGTCTCCTTTAGGGCTAACCGCACCTGGCTTATAATAAACGAAAACAACCAAAGCTGGAGGATGGCGTCGGGATGGTGGCTCTAGTAGTGGCGGTGGCGTCATTAAAAGGATCTTTGTGCAAAATACGCACGTTCTTTGGAATTTATATAGTCTTGTCTTTTTTCATCTGATTAACTTAGGAAAATATTTATAGATCTTGTTTTCAAGGACATCGATACAAGTTCTCTGGTGATGTATGTTATTTTTTCTATGCCCCCCCTAGATTTCCATTCCAAAGTAAAATATACACAGCCGCAGAGTCTTACCAATCAATCATAATCATTTAATTGGCTTCTATGTGTGTGTGTTTATGAGGGCAAAACATGTTTCCAACTAAATAGATAATTGATGGTATGAATCTAATGAATTTAATTCGTTAGAAAATCAAGTGGACACACTTCTAATTATACGGGTGGGTAATCTACGGCATTAATATGTCAATTATTAGTTTTGTGGCAGGCATAACTTTATCGATGATAATTTTGTCAAATTTGCCATGGATTAGTCCTTTGAAGTAAACAAGCGTAAAAGGGTTAGAATTTTATGTTTAAAATGCGGAATTGATTTAATTGACGGATGAAAACATGAATTTTTGTCAAAATTACTCTCTATACCTATCTTCCCCTCAGCGAAGAAACTTGACAAAGTTTTTAAGTAGTGAATTGCTTAAAAGTCTCCATGAATCATTCCTAAGGTAGTTTCAAGCAGGCAATAGCTTGTGCGGTAATGAGAAAGGCCTGAGATTACGTGGCTAAGTTTAATGGGAACAATTTCGAAAATAAAGGAATAGTAAATAGTCCCAGCGAGGAGCTGGTGCAAAAATAGTTAGAATTTCACGACGTTTTTGTAAGATTTGCAGATTGATTAATTTTAACTAAAATTTGATGGGTTCACTGGTCAAGTTTTTAAAATCTTTCTAATTGGGCATAAAAAAAAAACTTACCAAGTAAGCCCATCAAATTTTAGTCAGTAATCATTAAATAATAAAATTTCACTATTTAATTGTAGCTGTTTCAATATTATTCGACTTTAAATATTCGGTATTAAACCTTCATGAAGTACCTACGTACTTTTAGATCTCAGTACTTTTCACGGCTGACTTGAAAATGTATGTATGTTTATTGACCACTTATAAAATTTACAATTATTACATTTTTGCAATCGCCCAGTTTACATAGAGTTATGGTTAGAACTACCTTACTTCTAAAAAATATTATAACTTATACACAATTAATTTTTATTTGAATTATTTAGTTTGAGGAGGAAAGGTCATGAAAACCTCCTATTTCAGAATTATAAGAAACAAAAAAAAAAAAAAAAAAAAAATTATTTACTGTGATCAGCAAAAGATGACAAATATATACATATTATATTTTATATTTGTTTTTTAAACTTATATCTAATATCACAGAGTTAATAGGTTCTAAAAATGCAAAAAACAAAAGAAGTAAACAACACAAAATTAATAACATAAGCAATATGCAATTGTTTAAATAATAATCATTTACTAACTAAATAAATAATTAGATAAATGAATAAATCGATAGATCCATAAATGAATGAAGAAAAAAACAAGCAAATAAGCAGTAAATAAGTAAGCAAATAAATAAATGAATGTATAAATAAATAATTAAACAAATAAATAGATAGGTAAATAAATAATTGAATAAATAACAAGTAAATAAACAAATAAATAAGTAAAGAAATAGATAAATAAACAAGCAATTAATTAATAAATAAATTACGAAATGGAAAAATGACACAAAGAGAAATACAAAAAAAAAAATAAATAAATAAATACATAAAGATAATACAGTTTGCAAATATATTAATAGACAACAAAGGTACGTAATAAAATAACCCTAGAAATTAACTAGATTTGTGATGAGTACATTATCAGAATTTTGACATCGAATATCATAGTTTTCTTTTAGCTTTAGCATTCTTGCAAAGACATAATCGACATTGGCAAGGTTATGCAATTCGTTAGTGGAAAAATGCCAGGGAAGTTTGAGCATTAATTTTAAAATTTTGTTTTGTGCGATCTGTATCTTTTTGATATGCGTTTTAGCACATTGTCCCCAAACTGGACTTCCGTAAAGCATAATTGATTGAAAGATTACTTTAAAGATTATCAACTTATTGTCCTTGTTCAAAAGAGATTTTCTGTTAATTAGCGGATACATTATTTGTATTGTCTTATTAACTTTTAATATTGTTTTCTGTACATGTTCATTGAATGTAAGTCTCTTGTCTAGGTGTATTCCCAAGTATTTAACCGAGGTTCTCCATTCTATATTTATATTGTTTAGCATCAGATTGTTGCTGGGAAGAAAACAGGATTTTCTTTTTCTTGAAAAAAAGATTGCCTGTGTCTTTGATGCATTAATTTTTATTTTCCATTTGCTATAATAGTTGTATAAAATGTTCAAAGCTGATTGTAGATTAGTTTCAATTTCAAAACTAAGTACATCAGATGAAAAGATAGCAGTATCATCGGCGTATATAGCCGATACACAGTTTGGGAGCTGAGGAAAGTCAGCCGTATATAAGTTATAGAGAAGAGGGCCCAAAACAGATCCTTGTGGAATTCCTGCTGGCACACATAGTTTTTGAGACAAATCACCATATATAGAAACGATGAAGTATCTATTTGTCAAAAAACTTTGCACAATTTTAATAAGATATAATGGAAAATTTAATATTTTCATTTTATAGATCAGACCATTATGCCACACACTATCAAAAGCTTTCTCCACGTCTAAGATAATTAAGCCAGTTGATTTTTGAATATTAAAATTCGAACGAACATGTCTGGTTATTCTATTTACTTGCTGAACAGTGCTATGCCGTTCACGAAAGCCAAATTGTTGAGGTGGATAGATGTTATTAGCTACAATAAACTCATTTAATTTAAATTTGATAAGTCTTTCAAATACTTTACTGGTACAGCTTAAGAGTCTGTAACTTTTTGGGTCATTTGATGGTTTTCCGGGTTTTAAAACTGGTACAACTTTAGCAACTTTCCAGGATGTAGGGAAGTATTGAAATTTAAGACAGCAATTGAAAATAAATACTAGATACTCAAAACCAGTCCTTGGTAATTCTTTGAGAAAAATGTTTCGTGTTCCGTCGAACCCTACAGATTTTCTTATTTGAAGTATGCGAATAATAGCGATTAAATCATCAAGACAAATATAACAGTTGTCAGGTATGTCAACGGTTAATGAGTTTAAATTTGTTGTAGCATCATGCACATCATTTTCAAATTGAGGAGATCCTATTCCGTTGAAAGCTTTGTGATTATCATAAAAAGAACTTGCAAGAGCATTTGCTTTATCGGTATTAGTAATACATATATTCTGAGCGTTACGAAATGCGGGGACAAAACTATTTTTCTTTTTTAAGGCCTTAGCTATGTTCCAGAATGGTCTACTATTTTTATCTAAGGATTGGAGTTTTAAGTTCCATTCAATATTTCTGAATTTAAAAATTTCAGTTTTTATTGTATAATTAAGTTCCCTGACTTCAAAGTTTAAGCTTGGAATACGGTTACGCTGCCATTGTCGTCTAAGACGGTTCCTTAGCTTAATAATATTTAAAATACCTTGCGGCAGCTTTTTTTTTCTGATCAGATGGAGTTTTTTTAGGAACGGATACTTCTATACTTTCAGAAATAGAACTGTTAAGGTTATTGATACAAATATCTATTTGATCAGTGGATTCTATAGTTTCTATGTTTTTATCGCTATGTTTTAAAAGATTTTTTATTGTATTCCGATACCTGGACCAGTTTGCTTTACCTAGGTCATAAAAATAACGCGTGCTTGTGCTTGGGGATTCTAATAACCCACACTTAACAGGTAAATGGTCTGAACTCAAGTCGTTGCAAACAATAGGTTGAGAAAATAAAGCAGAAGTATTTGTTACAAAGAAATCTAAGGTTGACGGATTTTTTCTTCTGTCAGATGGATAATAAGTTGGACTATTTGGAAACATAATTTCAAATCCATGGGTAGTATTAAGGTTATCTAATATGTTACCCCATGCATTTGCTCTTGCACATCCCCATTTCCTGTGTCTGCAATTAAAGTCACCGCCAATTAAATATGGACCGTTAATATTAATCATTTTTAAGATATCTGATTTAAAGTGTTCGCCCCGCAAGGAATTCCTTGAACGACCTGGGAAATACACCGAGAAAACAGAAATCTTCCTGTTATTTGAAAAATGTACATCAACACCAATATTTTCAACGTATTTAGTATTGATTACTGGTAAAAGTGTGTGTTTGAGTGTTTTTCTCACAACAATGGCAACACCGCCACCAAGTCTATCAACTCTGTCTACTCTATAACAATTGTATTCAGAGTTCGAAAGAGTTGCATTATTAGAGAGCCAAGTTTCAGATACCAAACCTATATCGATTTTGTTTCTGCTTAAGAAAGAGAAAAATTCTATATTTTTGTTACGAATGCCTTGTGCATTCCAACATATAACACTTAAGGTATGATTACTTGTCATTTTTGTTATATAAGTACTTAATCGCTAACTGGGCGATAACATTGAATTGTTCTGCTTTCGTTGAGCAGTGGCTAAGTTGAGTTGTCATCTCAACAGTAAGAGATTGGATCTCTTCCATTGAAAAAAGAGTGTCATCAGTAGTTGTTACTCGCTGAGTTGGGCAAGGAGGTGGTGGATATGAAGGAGGTGCGGCTGCAGCCGATCGTGTAGGTATGCTGGGATTCCTCATGTAATTAGTTTGAACTCTTTTCGGTAAAGGCTTAAGAGGTGGGAAGTTCTCCATTGAGTTGACAAATGACGTAGTTGGACGCATAGGTTGAACATGATTTTGAATAGGAATGTGCCACTTACCATGTGATATTTTCTCTTTAATTTTTAAAAAGTTTTGTCTACTCATGCAATTAGGATCAGTCGATTTGTGACTCTCTTTGCAGTTCGCACATTGAATTTTACCAGCAACCTTGCATTCACTAGTTTTGTGATGACCGGAACAGTTTGCACAAAATGTTTTTACATGGCAGTTCTTTTCCCCGTGTCCAAACATTTGACAGTTGTGGCACTGGGTAATATTTACTCTTCGTCGGCGTTGATAGTCCCATTTGACTTGGGTACGATAGATGGATTTTATATTTTTTTTTAATTCACTTAATCGAATCGAACCTTGTTCTAAATACACAATGTATAATGTGTCGATGTACTTTTCATATCGTTTGGACACAAGTTTTATATCTCTGCATTTGAGACCGAGTTTAATAAGTTCAGATTTAAGTTCATTTATTGGCAAAGCATCAAGGCCAAAAAGAATTACTTTAAATGATCTTTCGGTAGAGAGATCATGAGAAAAAAATTGGCAACCAGCTGATTTTAAAGCATCGCATGTCTTTTTATGAGATTCAATACTTTCACATTGAATTTTTATTCCAATGGACATTTTTTTAATTGAATAATCAGTTATTTTTATTTCTTTCATGAGATTATGAATAAATTCACTGGGTTTTTGCAACACTTTTATTGGAGGAATTCGCTCCTTCTTAATTGATTTGGGATCGATAATCACTTCACTATCCATTTCCTCATCGGCGAGACATTGTAAGGGAGTCCAGTAATTTTTCCTGGAATCTTCAACACTATTCGCCATGGTTAAGTTAGTAACTTTACGCACTTTATTTGAAGACAAAATGTCTTCAATTGAAGAAGAACGATTTCTTTTTAAAATTTTGCAGGTTTAAGTATACAGTAGAATTAAACACGTCATGCATAGATGACAGATCTTTCGCTACTGACGGCTGACTTGTTACACAAAGGTTTTTGTATAGAAGAACTTGGCTCTTTTTTTAACATTTATGTTTTTGGTCTGATCTCACTCCTTTTTGCAAAGATTTTAATATTTTGCCATGTCAAAATCTCGAAAGATACGGAATGATAGAGGGGTGGACCCTACCTACTAAAATCAACTTAGCTTATATAGCTTCGTATTTCTTTTGGTATATTTTCATTTTGTTATTGGTTGTTTTGATTTGCGCTTCAATTGTTTCTTCTTGTCCTGGAAAGATAAGATACCTTACACTTACATACCTACCTTAATTATAAATACTAGCACCTACATCCGCTCAAAGTCATAAAAAAGCAATAATTGTTGAGGATGCGATGATGTTTTTGTTGCAATTTTAAATCCTTTTTTAAATGGAGGTAGCACACCAATTAATAGCCTAATTAGTGGTCTGATTATAGTTCACATCACAGTTAAGATTTTTTTTTATGTAAATTGGGAAGTGCTTCATATAAAATGAACATTTACTCAGAAAGTGGGCGGACACCACGCACAGTGCGGCGACTAGTGGAAAAAAATGAAAAAAAAAAAATGTGCCAAAAATGTGTAGCAAGTATGCCAAATTCAAGGTAATAAGTCTAAATGAATGAATCGACAGTTTATTTATGATAAAGTTCAATTTTCTGTTGTCAGAGATCGTCCGAAGATCAGCAAAATAACAAATAGAGTAGGATTTGTAGTTACCGGTTGAAAGAGCGTTCACTGAAGAAAAGAAAAGAACATACGATATTTTTTTCGCTATGGTCACAATCAGGAGAGAAAATATAGTTATTCTAACTGCATATTTTTTTTTTAAATGTAAATTTAAATTGTTTTTTGAGAGTCTAAATCAAAGCTTCTTTGTTCGTGTTAAGTACTGACTTTGATAAGTCATATATTTTGTGTGGTGCCATGGGAAAGAAGTGTTTTTATTTAAAGAAAGAAAATAATCATATCTTTTAAAAAAAGTAAGTTTTTCTTTCAGCAACTTGCACTTTTTCTTGCAACAAGTGTTCGTTAACGAGCATTTTTTACAGAATGTGTTCAAACAGGGAGCTTTTTGATGTTTGTTTTTCTAACTCAACGGCCCGAGTACCTGGTGTTTTGCAGTTTATGGAGGTACAATTAAATATGCAATCAAATTTAGAGCCAGAAGGTCAGGAAATCTTAGCAAGACACGCATCAACAACTTGCTCAGAAATAAATAAACGTTATCACTTCCATCGCTTATACACTCGAAGACTCGGATAGTGATCTTTTTTCGTAATTGTTTATTTTTCGGTTTTTCCTTTTGTTATTACTTTTTTTGAATAATTATTTCTGTCAACAATAAAAACATCCATTATATTTTGCAAGATCTTTTATGCGATATATTCTGTGGTCGTTGTGCTTTGAGAAAATATATACTTTCCTACTAACCTTTAAAATATTACAACTTTTGTATGTATATCATATAATCATCATTTCTTAAATGTTTGGCTTCTAACTAATCATTTTACAATTGTGGGCGTGGCAGTGATGAAACACATTAATTTTGTACATTTTTTCAATATCATACGAAAAATTAAAAAAAAATCAATTTTATAGCAAAAGTGGGCGTGTAAGTGGGCGAACTTTGCGCTATCTTAACTAACTAAATCACTATCGTACTAGAAAATTTCATGTAAACAATTTACTATCAAAAACGGGCGTGGTAGGGGGCGTGAAAATTCCTCAAATTCAGTAAAATCCCCTATTTATTACATTTAGCAACCAATTTTTGATCACAGTTATCTTACTTTTGAAAAATGATTTTTTTCCACTACCTGCATACAATCGACGCACTGTGCCACGCCCCCTGAATGAAAAACCTCAATTTTTATTTTTGATCCTTTATATGCGATTTGAGCCCTACCGTTCTACCAAATTTCATTGTTCTACTGCAATCGGAAGTGTGCCATATATAATTTACATCAGTTTTGAGAAAGTGGGTGGATACCACGCCCCTGAATGGAAAACCTCAAATTTTATATTTTGGTCTTTGTATGAAATTTAAGCCCTGCCACTTTACCAAATTTCATCGTTTTACATCAGTCGGAAGTGCTCCATTCAACCAATTCGGAGAAAGTGGCCGGATAAGACGCCCCCTGAATGGAAAACCTAAATTTTAATTTTTGGTCCTTTCTATGCAATTTAAGCCCTACCGTTTTACCAAATTTCATCATTTTACAGCAGTCGGAAGTGCTCCGTTTAACCAACACCAATTCGGATAAAATGAGCGGATACCACGCCCCCTGAATGGAAAACCCCAAATTTTCGATTTTTTCCTCTGCTTGCATGACAAGACCTACCGTTGTGCAAATTACAAGATTCTACGATGTCGGGAAGTGCTCCATAATTTTGATGATCTGTCAGTCAGTCAGTCAGTTACGGTTTTTGTGATTTTTGAGGCCTTATATCTCAGGAACCGCTTAATCTAGAAAGTTGAAATTCGGTGAGGCACCTGTGCCTGACTAGCTTAGCAAATGTTCGGAATTTTAAGTTTCTGACTTCATTGGTACTGAAGATAGGGAGGGGTCAAAAATCATCTGTGTTTGTTCCTGTAAAAAGGGTGTAGTGCCAGAACTTGGCTGGACACTACCGTGCCCTTTGATCAAAGGCTTTACTAAAATCTATGGTACTAACGTCCACTTTTCATTTCTTCTCTCTAATGCATTTAGTACCCAAGAAACGAATTCCGTAAGGTTTGTTGTAGTAGATCTGCTTTTCAAAAAACCATGCTGTTGTGGACTAGTGCTGTGCTAAACGCTCATTTTGAAATATCGAATCAATCATTGATTGAATGGGTCAAGGATTCAACCTTTTCAATCAATCGTTCATTCAAAAAAAAATTATTTTTTATTCAGCCGTTTCGTTCCGAACGAGATAAAGACCGACAGGAAATGTTTTTAATCGTTTATTCAATTAAAATATTTTTTCCAATAGTTTCGTTCTGACCGAGACCGAAACAATGTGAAAATGAATGAAAGTTTGGGTTTTTTCGACTTCGTTCACATTATCTTCATATTTGTATATATAATGAAGAATATAAATTATGTTTCATTTCCATTCATATTTGGTATTGTGAAATGATTAGAGAGATTAAAAATAAAAATTTGTAAATATTTTGTAGTACTTGCCTATACTGTTTTTAGTGCCACTAGGGCCGTAGTACCTGCAGATGTACCGGAGCGTTTTTAGCAAGTTATATTGAGTGCTACCAAGGGCGTAGTATCTGCTGATAATACTAGCCTGTTGTTTTGAAGTGAGGTTAAGAGCGTAATACCTTCTGATCCCATCATAAATCCGACGCACAGCAGAATAAGAGAACCAGTTTTAAAACCCGAATTATCAGAACCCAGATTATCTAAAACTAAGCACCAGAATTTAAAACCAAAATCCGAATTATCAGAACCCATGATAACCGAAACGTGGTAGCAGCACTAGAATTCAAAGGCTTTAATACCCGTGAATCATTCGATTGCCAAAATTAATCGAAATACTAGTGAACTTTAATAATATCAACATATTAAGGTGTGTTCCATATGTTGTGTTCCCTGGGGTGAAATTTCCGCCCTGTGAAGCTGTCAAAACGTTAATCGAAAATTAGTGAGATCTAAAAATACGCCAAGTTATAAGCTTATGAAGATTTATCTCAAATTTATTGAATAGAGTTACATCGAAACAACTCCAAATTATGAGGGAAAATTTTGTTATTATTATTACTGACTAAGATTTGGAGGGTTCACAAGTCAAGTTTTCATACTTTTTAAATTATGAGTTATAAAAGAAAACTTGTTAAGTAAGCCTCTACATTTTAGTCAGTCAAATATGTATATATAAATAAAAAAAATTTTCCTCAGATTTTGGAGTTGTTTCGATATCACTCTATTCAAGAAATTTGAGATAAAACCTCATAAACTTAGAACTTGGCGTTCTTTAACATCTCAATACTTATCACGGCTGACGCACACAGGCTTTTTTGTACCTTTTCTCTCTTTTTTTCTACATTTATGATTTTTGTTGTAATTTCACTCTCTTTTACAAAGATTATATTTTGTCAGGTGAACATTTTAAAAGATATAAAAGAACACATATATAGATTAAAAAGAATTTAGAATTGAGATTAGATCCATATGCCCAATCTACAAAAAAGGCGATCTTATGTCCTTCAAAAACTACAGAGGCATATCCCTGCTTAACTTTACCTACAAGATCCTATCCACCGTACTATGTGAGCGTCTAAAACCTTTCGGCAACACTATGATCGGCGCGTGCCAGTGTGGCTTCAGGCCAGCCAGATCAACGATAGAGCAAATCTTCACATTGGAAAAGACCAACGAACTTCAAGTCGAGACCCACCATCTTTTCATCGATTACAAAGCCATAAGTCATAAGTCACTAAGAGCTTCTATTGGATGTCGGAACTCCGGATCCCAATAAAACTGATCCAGTTATGCTGCATGACGTGCAAATGGGTAACAGATCATCCGAGCTATTCCAGACGTGAACAGGGTTCAGGCAAGGAGATGTGCTATCATGTGATTTCTTTAACCTAGTCCTGGAGTAGATAGTGCGTAAGAGTGGAGTTAGCCTGGAAGGCACTATCTTCAATAGGTCTTCCCAACAGCTTGGCTATGCGGACGACATCGACAATCATCGGCCGTTTTAAGCGGGCTGTGCTAGAAGCATTCACAGCTGTTGATGAACAGGCGAAACGCATTGGTCTTGAAGTGAATGAGGACAAAACAAAGTAATATGCTATCAACAAACAAAGCCTCAGCTGTCCATCGCCTACGACGAAACTTCACTGATGGTAGCAGTAATTTCGAGGTAGTCAAGGAGATCACCCACCTAGGAACTAACATCAATTCCACGAACGGCAACTTATAGTGGAAATCCGACGAAGAACTACCCTAGCAAACCGCTGCTACTTCAGTTTGGCCAAACAAATGAGTTCAAAGCTCCTCTCTCGATTGACAAAGTGCACGCTATACAAAACACTAATTTTACCAGTTCTACTCTACCGCGCCGAGTGCTGGACGATAAGTAAAAAGGGGAATTGATACTGGGCACTTTCGAGAGAAATATTCTTCGGCGAATATTTGGTTCTATATGCGAAGAGGGCTTAAGGCAGGAGAAATTATACGAGCTGTACCAACACAAGTAGCACAAAATGGTATAATTTCGGTATCACATTTCTTATTTCATACTTTATTCGTTCTTTATTAGGTATGTCAATTTATGCCTACTTAATTCCATCTTAATATTGTTGAGATGACATTGCACGAGAAATAAAAATGATCCCTTTTCTCAGTGAACTCAACTAGCCATGCTTAATTTACCCTCTTCAAGAGAGAGAAAGAGAGAGCGGCCAACGATCGGGCGATTTGAGGGGAAGAGCGTCGAAGTTAGTCAACTCGGAACGACGAAAGGGTACGGTCGTTGGTTAGTTCGGTGGTGATGAATAATCAATTTTATAATATGATCTTTATTTGGTATTTTTGTATTTATCTTCTTATTTCCTTCTATCGGACGGCCCACTTGCGCCTTTTCTCTACTTAATATGAACTTAAATCCGTCTTATAGAAGATGTCAGATACCGATTTAGAATTCTTAAAGACTTCGTTAAGTAATTCTGTGCTACTTGTGAAGATGTGGATGTAGTCCAAGGAGCCAAAACACGTCGACTAGAACGGCTCGGTCACATCGAGCGAATGGACAACAACGCTCCAGCCAAGAAAATCTTCGATTCCCAGCCCCTAGGTTCGAGACGACGAGGAAGACCAAACCTCCGCTACGGTTACTACAGGTACCAGGCGGTTACAGATGCAAGAGCGCTTCATCTCGATGACTGGAGGGATATCGCCAGGGATCGCTATCGATGGAAGACCGCAATATCTCAAGCAGAAATCCTCCATGGATCAGGAGCCGGATAAGTAAGAAGTAAGATTAGAGAAAAGACAATGAACAACGTAGAAGTCCCACTGCTCTACAAAATTTCATCATTTAAAAACTATCGGAACTGCTCCATGTAATTTATAAAAATTTCTTACAGAGTAAGTGGGTGTCACGCCCCCTGAATAGAAAATTTCAAATTTTTGATTTCTGTCCTTTGTATTCACCACAAGACCTACCTTTGTCGCTATTACAAAGTCGGAAAGCGCTCAAACGTTTGAGGAATAAGAAATCAAGGTACCCGATACTACAAGCCATACGATACACATGCCATAAATAAGACCCAATCATCTGAGGTAATTGTCTTTAAATACCAAAAAAAAACATCCACACCACGCAAATCCCTCTCCGAGGAGACATCTACTGGCAGATTCATGACTTCAAATGATTAGTATCTTTCTGTGTGTGCCGATTCAGATACGGAACGACAGCATAGTGATTGATTTTTCACCCAAAAAATTCCGAAACCCAACGAGGCGTATGTCCTGGAATTAATATCTCTTATTGACAAATCTATTTCAATGTGGTGTTATTCTTGTGGAAATTGATTTGTACTCGTAGGTCGTTTTCGAAAAAAAAAAAAATCTTTTCGGTTGTAGAACAAGAAGCCATAGAACAAATAGGATTTGCGATGTAAAAGTGGTTGCTTGATAGGATTATGTTTTCGACTGTATACCCTTGAAACCATAGACAATATGCCTCTCGAGTGAGTGAACTCCTAACTTATGATGCTCAACTTAAATGCAAAAGCCTCGGCAAAGGTCAAAGTCATTTAGCTTTCGGAATTCGACCCTCTCCATGTATCTTGATACAGACATACGAACATATAGATACAAAAAGGAGCATAGATAATGTAAACTAGAATGGTTGTTGATGACAGATTACATGAACATGTGGTGGCCGTGAGTGGATTGGTACATATGTATATGTATTGTAAGTAGTTGAACATCCATCCGGAGGCTTTCTTAGGATACACCAGAAAGGACATGCAAATTGTTCTGCTTTTTATCCTTCGGCAATTCTGTGCTTATACGACACACTTTCAATGATTTTCCCTATCATGGGAGTTAGACCTTTTTTCTTTTAAAGGACCATGAGATACATAAAAAGGGATAGTTAAGATAACTAAGGGGTGGCATTTAATGGCCAGCAGATGAATAGATTTTCCGGGCATAGAGAGAACTTGATAAAATTGAAATATATCATTTGATGTGAAGTGCAAAGAAAACATTATACGATATAGGCTTAGGGCAGTGTCAATGCCGGGGTCTTAAGCTTTGATTACTGATACTTGGTAGAATTACATGTTGTCCTTCAGTTAAAGACATTTCAATTCAATATCATATTTCAAATTATCCAGCTTCCGATAGTCGACGATTTTAATCCAAATTGACATTACGATAAAAGAAAATACCAAAAATGTTGGTCCCGTAATTATATACCTCGATCTATTTCGGAATTGATTTTTTTTAATCGTTCGAGACTGCCAAACACGCTTGTAAATGCTTAAGATTTCTATGTCCACGGTAGAAGATTTTCACCTCCTCTAATGTGGCTTCAATGTATAGGGCGCTTCCACGTCCAAAACCCGAGTAACCCAAGCTATTCTCGGTTTATTGGATACAATCCAGTACAAAGCGTTAAAAGTGATCGGAAACAGAAATATCATGGAGCCATTCCCATGTCCTTCCTTGTTGTGTGTATCTCCAATGTGTGCATCATTTACCGAGAATTCAAGAAAAAGCTTGATTTGGTGTACCCTAAACCTTTTTAATGTAAATACCTCCGGATATGGATGAATTATATACTATTGGAGATATTTCCCTGCGATTTAGAGATCTATTGTGCCCCCACCTAAATCGGTATGAGGTTGCTTATCTTGCAGTTCTTCCTCCAAATGTAGAGTATGTATTGCCCTTAATTTATAAGGCTCTGTTTTAACTGGTATTGTCCCAGACAGTCTATCCTTTGGTGCAGCATTTTCCTAGTATAAGTCTGGTGTTTCTTCATGCATGTTGCTGAATTTATATGTGGCACTGCTTACTACAACAAATAAACCGAGGACATCGAGGAGAGGGGATAGATTGAAGATAATCTCCATTGATGTGGTAGGCTAGGTTCTCATTGCTCACATAGTACGAATACACGCGAGCCTTTGGACTTTTTCTAGGATTTTCCTGGATGTTGATAGTTCAATCCTTTTGTGTCATACAATCGCACCATAGGCAATGATGGATATTACCATATACCCAATATCTAAGCCCATTTGTTAACGATGCAAATTTTTGACTATTGACCATGTTACGTGTAAACGCGTTCTTGAGATGTCCACGCACCCGTCATGTCTCTTTACTATCATGTGTCATTGTGATATCATCAGTGTCAGCTGTCAACAAAATATGCAAGTCATCGTAAAATTTTTTTCTTTATAACATTTTGGAATAATAAAATGACATTCATTTTAACGTCATAGACAAAAAAAATCTTTTATTTGTTTCAATTTTGGAATTTTACAAATAATTTTTATTGGAAATAACAGACCAGACCATTTTTCTTTAAGTAAAAGCGTTTTACCATTTGCATCTTATGAACGTGGCAGTAGTGAGAAATTAATGCATAGACCGATTTCCGGAAAAACCCTTAGATTTAATGATACTTGGGAGAACCTGCAGCTTCTAGTAATAGACATTTTTAAAGTATTTCTCCTTACCCTGTTCTTTATAAAAAGTCCTCATAAAAAGTTAGGTTTGGAGTGGATTATAAATTTATGATTAACTATCTGAAAAATGTACCCAACAAAATATTTGGAAAAGGATTAAATTTAGGTATCTGTTTAATTTGTTTCACCAAGGCTTACGTAAGAACCCTATTTGAAATACCTGCCACTTAGGTTTTGATACCAGAAACTCCCCTCTACCTGAAGTTCGCTAGCTTGCTATCTTAAGATCGAGGAGTACCCATTACAGAAGTCGTTGACGTTCGTCTCAGAGTCACTTCGTGTTATTAAAATCAGACAAAAAACATAAATGTTAAAAAAAAGAGCCAAGTTCTTCTATACAAAAACCTTTGTGTAACAAGTCAGCCGTGAAAAGTACTGAGATCTAAAAGTACGCCAAGTTCTTAATTCATGAAGGTTAAATACCGAATATTTAAAGTAGAATAATATTGAAACAGCTACAATGTAATAGAGAAATTTTATTATTTAATGACTACTGACTAAAATTTGATGGGCTCACTGGTCAAGTTTTCAAAACCTTTTGAATTGGGCATGAGAAAAAAAGTTGCCAAGTAAGCCCATCAAATTTTAGTCAGTAGTCATTAAATAATAAAATTTCTCTATTACATTGTAGCTGTTTCAATATTATTCGACTTTAAATATTCGGTATTAAACCTTCATGAAGTACCTACGTACTTTTAGATCTCAGTACTTTTCACGGCTGACTTGTTACACAAAGGTTTTTGTATAGAAGAACTTGGCTCTTTTTTTTAACATTTATGGTTTTTGGTCTGATCTCACTCCTTTTTGCAAAGATTTTAATATTTTGCCATGTCAAAATCTCGAAAGATACGGAAGGATAGAAGGGTGGACTCTACCTACTAAAATCAACTTAGTTTATAGCTTCCTATTTCTTTTGGTAGGTATATTTTCTTTTTGTTATTGGTTGTTTTGATTTGCGCTTCAATTATTTCTTCTTGTCCTGGCAAGATACCTAACACTAACAAACCTACCTTAATTACAGCAATCGGAAGTGTTCCATATAAATTAAACATTTTCTCAGAAAGTGGGCGGATACCACGCCCCTGAATGGAAAATCTCGATTTTTATTTTTGGTCCTTTATATGCAATTTGAGCCCTACCGTTCTACCAAATTTCATTGTTCTACTCCAATCAGAAGTGCGCCATATATAATTTACATCTGTTCTGAGGAAGTGGGCGGATACCACGCCCCTGAATGGAAAACCGCTAATTTTATATTTTTTTCCTTGTATGCAATTTAAGCCCTACCAATTTACCAAATTTCATCGTTTTACAGCAGTCGGAAGTGCTCCATGCAACCAACACCAATTCAGAGAAAGTGGGCGGATACCACGCCCCCTAAAAGGAAAACCTTGGTGTTTATTTTTGGTTCTTTATATGCAATATAGGCCGTACCGGTACACCAAATTTCATCGTTTTACAGCAGTCGGAAGTGCTCCATAATACGATGTCGGGAAGTGCTCCAAAATTCGGAGACAGTGGGCGGATACCACGCCCCCTGAATGGAAAATTTCAAATTTTCGATTTTTTCCTTTGGTTGCATGACAAGACCTACCGTTGTGCAAAATTACAAGATTCTGCGATGTCGGGAAGTGCTCCATAATTTTGATGATCTGTCAGTCAGTCAGTCAGTTACGGTTTTTGTGATTTTTGAGGCCTTATATCTCAGGAACCGCTTATGCCAGAAAATTGATATTTGGTGAGGCGCCTGTGCCTGACTAGCTTAGCATATAATATTCGGAGTTTTAAGTTTCTGACTTCATTGGTACTAAAGATAGGAAGGGGTCAAAAATCGCCTGAGTTTGTTCCTGTAAAAAGGGTGTAGTGCCAGAACTTGGCTGGGCACTACCGTGCCCTTTGATAAGATATCAAGTATTTGATCTTCAATTCAGATAGCTCGTAAACGTCTTCGAGGAATAAGTTTCCTTTTTCTGCTGATCCCAAACAACTACGACTATGAGTATTGTATAGAATGCCCAGCTTCGATGCATGTTTCCCTATTGGCCTGTGACCACTGCATGCTGCAACTACCCTGGCTATGTTTTGCACGGATTTGGGTATTAGGTAATTTGTCGGGGACTTATTATTTCTAGATATAACGCAGTTGGTTAAACTGTTCCACCTTTGTTTGGATTCTTTGAGAAAAATTGAGAAAATTATGCCCTTGATAACACCAAGAGGTATAGCAACTCTTTCCGTAAGTAAGTTATTACGGGCTGATGCTTGCCCGGACAGCTCGTAAACGCGTTTATATTCCTCTTTTCCACTGTGATCTATAACCCCAGAAAAACTGACATCGAGGTAAATGTTCAGACTCGCAAGCTCATCCCGACATTGTTGGACCACCTTAGACGATGAAAGAACCGAATCAATGGCCTTAAAAGCCATCTGACTGTCAGTAAAATTGGCCGTATACCGGTATTGATTTGGAATTGGTTTAAGTATTTTGCATACTTTCGTTATTGCCAGTACTTCAGAGAAAATTCCCGTACCGACACCACACTCCATTTTTGAGCGATCCAGTTATAATCGTTTTGATGAAGCCTCTCATCATAAAGTTATCCTCCTAGTCTTTTCTAGTTGAAAGAATAACTTCGACACCCTTACTGATGCCACAGTAGATGTGCTGCTGTCAGTGCTTGTTGCAAAAATGTCTGCTGGGATCAGGGTTATAATATTACTGTGTCCGTAAGGCTTGCCAACAATCTTAGTCTTAGGGTCTAAACGAATTTCAAGATACTAAATATTTAATATGTAAGTCGAGTGGTTAAAAATGAATAATCGGACGAACCACAGCTGTGTATGACCACAAATTCGTGGTCGATTCCAGGACCCACTTGGTACAAATACGCATGGGCCAAAACTATGTCCATCATTAACTTGACTGAGAGATATCATCTTCTCCAAACCATGAAGCGTTAAAAGCGAAAAAAAAAACTTTGAGACCGATATTTCATATAATATAAATTATAAAATATGATTTCTACACCGGTGGATCAAAAATTTATGAAGGGATTGGGGGAGGTGTATACTCAGACAAACTAAATTTAAGTCTCTCTTTAAGTCCTCACAATCACTGTAGCATGTATCAGGTGAAACTTTTGCCAATAAAAGAAGTCCTGTCTCGGCTTAAGGAAAACGTGATATCAATCAAAGATATCCGCATCTTCTCGGACAGCCAAACAGTTATTAAAACTCTTGATTCTGACTCCACCAGCTCAATAACAGCTCTTAACTGCAGATCGTCTCTTATGGAGATGGTGCAGCAGTTTAACATTCACCTCTATTGGGTGTCGGGCCACAGGAACATTTCAGGAAATTGTAAAGCTGACGAGCTCGCCAAAAGTGGAACAATGATATACCTTTTTTGCCAGTGTAAAATTGTGTATGTTAATGCAAGAATTTTAATACATAGAATGAATCTTAAGTGGAACAATATCCCCATCTGCTTGGCCAATAAGCAGATTTGTCCAATTGTACATGTGAAGCGCTCTAAAGATTTAATATATTTAAGCAGATCTCTCATAGGCTCCGTAATAGGTGTAATAACAAGACACTGTTTTGATAGGCAAACACGCATGGTGGCTGGGAATTTATTCTAACCATTTCTGCAAAAGCTGCATGGCCGAAGAAGAGGAGAAATCGATCCCTCACCTTCTATGTACGTGTCCTGCTTTATCCAAAAGACGTTTACTCCATCTGGGAGATTTCTACAACTATCATCTATGTAAGTGATCTGGCAAACATAGATATAAGCAATTTCGCTCACTTCATGAGGACTTCCAATTGGTTTAATGATTATGGAGAAAGTCTCCAAGATTCAATGTTGTATCACAATGCACCATCTTATAGTCTAAGGCTCTCCTGCTGACAGCCACGTTAACCTAACCAATATTGATAAACTTGGGCAAATTGTCCTTCCCTTTATGTACTCAAAATAACCTCTAGCTGTTTGTAACATTTTGCTAGCTTGTTTGGATTGGTTAGATTATAAGTAAACAGAAATTCTAGATTCTGTTTTATTATCAATACCTTATTGGATCACCCTCAAAAGGTTTCATTTAACCTTTTATTTCCATAATTATTACATATTTTACTGTTTAAACGAAAAACATTGAAATAAAGGGTATTTTGACCTTCTTTATGCTATTTCAGCTTTGGTGGTTTCATGCTGTAACCACCAAGCATAATACATAACTAAAAACTTATTGTGCAAAGAAACCCATTTAAATATGCCCCTATTTGACAGTATTTCTCTTTTACTGTAGAAAAAGGATATTGTTCTGACAATAACTGTGGAAGGCACTTTCTCTTCTATCCGACCATAACAGTCTATGCAAGCCAATATCACATTTATACTGTGGTATTGCTTTCAATAAGATTGTAAACTTTTGATGGAATGAAATATTAACGACGCGTTTTACGATGCCCTCGAAATATTATCGAACTATGTATGTATTTCCATTGAACAATCTCTCAACTCACCCCTCCTGCTGCTTGTCTGCTTCTACAGAATCATTCAATTTATTTTCCTTCAATTTGATTAAAGGTTTGATATAAAAAATAAAATCTTTGGTGTAATGTTGAGGAAAAATGACATTCATCTGCAGAAAGACCCCAAAGCAATCTTCCGCCACAACAGCTTTATGTTCGACTTTCTATTCCATTCTATTCCCCTTCCATTAGTTTGCGATGAAAATCAAATTGAAAGGGCACAATATCTCCTCTTCTGTGTAAGCTGACAGGATTAGAATCGCCGAAGGATAATCCCTGTTCCGTTGCAGATTTTATCCACAATCATACCCAGGGAATACAACACTGAGAAGAAAATGCAAGATGATGAATTCACAAATAGCTAACATTTTCCGTTTTTGTTTGATTTATTTAATTCCACGCAGGACCTTTGTTGGGGATATTATTTTTATTTCTGTTAATTTTTTTTCCTTTTTATTACATAGCTATATTTTGTTGAAAGTTATTTTACCATCCTTTATTACAACATTATTAAAATTATATATGTATGTATATGTCAAAAATTTGAATCGCACTCTTACGAGGATCAAAAATTCGCTGAAAATCTATTACAATTTATCACAACAAGCACCCAGTCATTTAACAATACTTACTAATTACTCTTAGTAAAAATTAAAATTAGAATTAGCAAGATTTGAAAAGAACAAAAAAAATTGCATCTAGTTTATGTTTAAAAAAAAAATTAAATAAATCTGTTGCATTGGATCTTGAGGAGACGACAAATCGGATCCTGGTTAATTTTCCATCAGTTTTTCATTAGGCTCACCAGATTCCGCACAAATGGCAACCCAGTACGTTTCTATCGCCGATTTTTTGCGACCATTGCGGATCCCTCCTCCATGGTATTACACATAAAGGTCTTAAATGCAAAGGTAATCTTCTTGAAAACACTGTCAGCTTAGTGCAGTTAGATTATTGTTTAGAATTAAATGTTTGGATTTTTCAAAAAAAAGAAAAAATGTTACTGTTGTCTTTCAAAAAAAAAAAAACTGTTTGTCCATGCTTTGAATTGATTTATATAAATTTTTGTTTGTTCTTTTTTTTTTTTGTTCAAACTCACTTTTAGATAAAGTCTTCGTTTTATGGTTGATTTGTCTGGTAAGTTCGTTTAAATGTTCTTAGCTTGAAAAAAAACATCACAGAAAAATTATTTGCATTTAAAAGAATCTTTTGCATTGGCCCAAAATTTTAAAACTCTTAATTTATTAAATTGATTTAATGGACAACAGTGAAGCATTATCAAGGGAGGTAAGTCTGTGTTATAAAATAAAAACAAAATCTAATTCGGTTTTTTTATAATTTACGCTAAATCCGAAAAATCCGATTATATTAATTTCGATTCACTGAAATACTCGCAATTGGTTCATTTAAAGAAAATGCATTTCACTCAACATTTCGTCCACAATTTCTTTCATTGTTTAACTGAAAATCTCAGTTAACTCTGCCAAACTGAAATCATTCATCACTAAATTTAATTCCTTCACTGATCAACTTACAAACCCTTGTAATTCTCATTTAGCTTTGCTGATTTTTGTTTTCCAAAATATTTGAGGATTTTTTTTTATCTAAAATCGGGTTGGTACATTTTTTTTAGTTATCGAAAATTCACTCGTTCAAATATGTCTGAAAACTAAGCTTAAGGCAATTTTCCTTTTTTTTATCATTATAAAGCTGTAGGATGCTGCATCTGAAGAAATCCTAATGAATTTACTGCAATTTTTATTAACCGCGACTTTGGATATTCGTATCCAACAATTATCTATCTAATTAAGCGAATATATGTATGATTAATTGCATGAAACCGGTATGCTTCGCAGTAGGTGAATTTCGGAATAATAATAAACAATTTCGATAATTCTACACTTCAACATACTTATTTGTATTCTTAGGAAATGGAATTTTCCTCTTGAGTTTTCTGGCCCAACTGGTCCTAACTCTTGAAGTGAATACGTTCACAAGAATTTGTCTCCTCTCTAAATTATCTGAGCCTTCCTTACTGAACTCTCCAACAAATTTTTCACACAGATAAAATTCAAAATTATTTAATTTATTAATACGACTTTTAAATGCGTTAAATGATTTTTCGCTTTTCTATCAAAATTCTACCACGATCCGTTCTCATATAGAATCTTTCTAAAAGTATCATCATGGCGGCCTTCTTCGTTCATTTTCGCTTCCTATCATTATTGCTCGCTCTTTTTAACTCACTCAGTAGTGGCTGTGTTCGGTATAACGCAAAACTTCGCCCATTGGCTGGCAGCCTAGGGCCCTATTTTGTAAAACGATTATCGCTGAAATTACTTCGTTATTGTTGAAATGCGATTATGTTTAACGAGAATCGTTTAATTTTAACGATACTCGTTAGTTCTAACAACTGCCATGCACCTATCGTTTAACTTTCGTTTTATCGTTTCTTGATTTAAATTTTTTTTTCATTTATTTATGTCAAATTTTGACATTCTTAATAGTCGAGAAGTTGGTTGCGCTTCAAAAAAAAATGTTTTTTTTGGTTAAGCTTGGCAACATCTTTTGTACGCCTTTTTCGTTTTACTTAATCGCTCTTTGTCGTGACTATCGTATTACTCAGTATCGTTGACTTGCCGCTCGTTTCGTAATACAAAATAGGGCCCCCCGTCTGTTGTTGAACCCAATCCACTCTCTCATTTATAACTCTAATTCCTAGTAAAAAAAAATGATCAATTAAAATCGAGTTAGCTTAATTAACGAATTCAGCTCAAATTCGTCCAATTCCACTACAGTTCAAAGTTAAACGAAAAATCATGTTTACACGAGTAACATCCCCATCCCACACTAATCAGTATATGAGGGAGAAAAGTATCTTCGACGGATGGTCTTCCACCATTTATCTACCATTCTTAAATGGTGAGGAAAATTATATTTCACGTGAAAAGATACATTTTCTTAAAACCGTATGGCTTCTTGCAGATTTGGGGGATTTAAGAGGAATAACCTTAGAAATTCATCTTCGTTTTACTTGCACAGACATTCAATTTTTGATTCTCAGCCGTTTGGTTTATAAGTTGGGCTCTTGACCATTAAGTGGTGTTTGTAGATTGACTTGTCTGATAAACCGATGTTATGTGGACCACATATCATACATATTGTTGGAAATGGACCATCTGTCATATGTCTTGCCATCTTGAGAGTGATATTCCTTTTTTTTGCTTGTTTTTTCAAGATGCTTTAGAATTAAGCCTTGCCTAATGGTCCAGGTTCACACTTAACTCTGCCAGCATTTTGGGGCCTCAATACAATTGGTGGTAAGGAAAAATTTAAACGAATGAGCTGGTGGAACTCGTTGTGGTAAAATTTACCGCAACGTATCAGAAAATTGTGAATACCAAAATATTGGATGCAAATAAAAAAAAACATGAAATGATGGTGACGCGTATACTCGCACAGCTGGAGCTAAAATATTCATTTTTTTATGTGTAAGCATCTTTGCCGGCGGTAAAGTGAATCGAAAACGTGCGTAAAACTTACATTCTGTGTAGCCCGTTACGGTCACACGTTTCGTGTAGCAACCTACCCTACCGACGATTGCATTTAACACCATGTTTACATTTTTGAAATATTGCGTACTTACGACATCGTGTTTACATTGGAAATTTTGAGTACTGAAATCTTGATTTTATTTCTTTCCATTGCTGGCTAGAACTAAATTCAATCCCCCAACGTTTCTTCACTTCTCGATTAATATGTCAAAAAGACAAAAGACAAAACAACTGGTGTAAAATTTCATAGCAGGTTCATTTGATGTCTTAAAAATCTACTTCACATTAGTGATGGACGATTACATTTTATTTTATGCTCGCAAAAAATGCATTTTCAGAGTTGACATTTAAAAATCCAAAAAAAGTTGCTCAGGGCAATCTGTTGACATCTGCAACGAAATATTCTCGATACGTCAAAATTTAATTTATCCCTATACGATATAAGTTTTTTAATTATCGAATTAAATATTCTTTATTAAATCAAAATATACTTTTAGCATTCACTAGATCAAAATATAGATCGTTCTCCATCTGTCAAACCATGAACTGGATGATGACTACGACTTCAACGGATTGAAAAAATTAGTGTTTGCCACTTATAATTCCATTACAAGGTGGGAATGATGTCAATCGGTTTATAAATCTCTGACAGAGGGAGTAACATGAAGTATAGAAACCTAAAAAAAAAAGTTAAAGGATTGGTTTGATTTTGATAAGGTGAACAAACATTTTCGCTGCATAACATCGTTGGCGGCGTTAAGCCAGATAATACATTGTTCAAATGCATCACAAGCACGTGCAAGTCTATTATTATAGTGGCATAAAGAGTGAGTGAGTTTTTTTTCTCCAAAATTGTGTTTTTACGAATTTCTTTGAGATTTTTGTAATTTTATCCGAGTAATTTGTTTTATTTTGTCATACAATTTTCATCATACAATTTTCGTTTACTGTTTTAATATTTTAATCAGTGCTTATGCGCTGCTGTGTTCTCATCTCTTCAACGTACTATACGCAAATGAACCAGTAAAAACATGATCAATCATCAATCTTGCATATACAATATTTCTATGTAGTACGCTAGAGAGAAAAGATTTGGATTTTTCTTCAAGCCTACATCCAATCTATATGTGTACCTTTTTCACTAATACAATTACACGTGATTGTCATGCATTTGAACAGTGTATTATCTAGCTTTAAACGCAATCGCTGAGGTTGAGAAAAATGCGCAGTTATCGTTCATTCTTCTTTGTGGTTTTCTTTTTTTATATTTGGCGTTCGCTCAGTGAAATGAACTTAACTGAGTAGAGTATGGAATGCGAAGAGATGATTTCGCATGAACAAAGCTAACTTATATCAAAAACCGCTGTGTTTAAAAGCACAGATGCACTCGAAAGGAAGCCAAAACAGAAACAGAGATTAAAATCGGATTCGTGTAAAAACAGTCTATTTTCTATCAGATAACATCTCTGTTGGAATATAAGTGTACAAATATAATGCTGTCTCAAACAACATCCCTGTTTAAACATAAGTCAAACAAACTTTACGTTACGTAGCGGAGTCCACTGTGAATTCTTTTTGTTACAATATTTAAATTATGAAATAGATAGGCTTGTTCCTTTACGTTGAAACTCTACTACAGAAACGTCAAAATAAATAATGCGAATTATAAGGGACATAGAAATAAGACATGGCAATTCTCCGCTTTAGTTCAGTCGCCATCCCTGGAGATAAAAAATCTGAGACAACCACCTTCAGTCTCAGAACATCGTGCCACACATCTTTCCTATCCTTCTTTCTCTTCCGTAACTTCACGCCCACGCTGTGTTAAAACATTTAAAGGGTAATCATATTCCCTTGAGTGTGAGTTGATTATAAAAAAAAAAAAAAAAAAAAAAAAGGAGTAAGTTCAATTCTAATGCGAACACTGTCTTGAAATAAAAGATTAACAGCCTTATTTACTAACTCATTTTAGCGACGGAGTAAAGTTACTTCGACTTTACAACGGCTCTTCTTCTTCTTCCTTTGTTTCGGCGCTGTTATGATCTCGATGTCGAGGGGATCATAACTCTCCCACGTATCTGCTTCACACTAGTGATCCGCCTGTGGGGTTCGCCGGGTTGACCTCAGAAATCGGCGGCAAGCCTCCCGGTTTTGTATTGTTCCATTTCTGAGGCCAACTGAATGCTGGTGTTTTTGCATTTGTTTGTACCAGGAGTGTTTAGGCCTACCTTTCTTTTTATTCCGAATTGGAACGTTGTATGATATTGCCTTTTTGACGGGGTTCTCAGGATCTCTCCTTTGAACATGGCAATACCAACTGAGTCGGTCGTGTTCAATTTTTTGGGAAATGGTATTCTTAACATGAAGGCTTCCTCGGATCTTCGTACTTCTAATTCGATCAAGCTTTGTAACTCCTGCTGTCATACGAAGCATCTTCATCTCAGCTGCCGTTAGCTTACTCTCATACTTTTTGTACATTGTCCAACATTGTGAACCGTATGTGAGTGCTGGACGCACAACTGAAGTGTAGAGCTTTCCTTTCAGCTTAGGGGGCATTTTTCGGTCACAGAAGATAGCAGAATTTTCCCGCCACTTCATCCACCC
Organism: Philhelius festivus; assembly: GCA_963931855.1. NCBI lineage: Eukaryota > Metazoa > Arthropoda > Insecta > Diptera > Syrphidae > Philhelius > Philhelius festivus. The sequence goes on along the minus strand of OZ007557.1, from coordinate 48,949,810 downwards.
TACGCTTACGCGATGATTGATATCGTCATCACAAGTAGCTTCGTTATTTATCATAGACCCCAGATATTTAAACTTTTCACACTTGGGAAGCACTACTCCATTCAAATAAATGTCTGGAATAGGCCTGTGTGGATCAGAAAATGGGCAGCATAGGTATTCTGTCTTTTTCGCGCTTATGCGGTACCCACTTCCTTCTAGAACATCCACCCATACGTCAAGTGCTCGTTGTAGGGATATCGGGTCTGCACTTATGATGGCTCCATCGTCAGCAAAGAATAACTGATGCACTTTTGGATCCGTCACTTTGCCTTCAAGCAGGTAATCAAGAACTGTAATAAAGAGCAGGGGACTCAAGACACTTCCCTGGTGTACACCTACTGTGATTTCGAATTCTTCGGTGACTCCAGCTGCGCATCTTACTTTAGTAACTGCTCCATCATACATGTCCATAATTATCCGCACATAGGTTTCTGGAACTCCTCGTTGCCTGAGGGCCACCCATATTAGATCTCGTGGTTGCCGATCGAATGCTTTTTCAAAATCAACCAATACGACATGCAAATCCTCCAAAGAATCCCGATGTTTTTCCATAATTATTCTTATACTCTGGATTGCATCCGTGGTTGACTTACCCCCGACAAACCCGCACTGGTCATCAGATAGCCTAATTATTTTTCGCAGTCGGCTACCCAAGACTCGCTCAACGATCTTCATGGTGTGTGACATCAGCTTAATCGAACGGTAATTATCACAGCTTCGAGTATCACCCTTTCCTTTATAAATTGGAAGAAGGTAACTTTCCCTCCATTGATTAGGCATGCGATCACCTCGTATAAGTTTGGAGACAAGAATCATGAGCCATCTAAACCCGATGTCTCCCATCTTTTTCCAAAACTCTGAGGGTATTTCGTCTGGGCCAACAGCTTTTCCCTTTTTGGAGTATTTTACCGCCTCACTAACTTCTTCGACTGTGACGTCGGATACTTCGCTTAAGTTAGGTGAAGCTATTGGAAAGTACAGCCTTGGAAATTGTTCGTTTAGAAGTCCGTCACAATACTGTCGCCACCTGTGAAGAATTTCGTTGTCTTCCACAAGAAGTTGGCCTTGAGCATTGTTAATGAACTTTGGCGAACAAATCTCCTGGGCATTTCTTCTTCTTTGAGCGGCTATTTTGAAGATAGTTGCGCCCTTATTCGTGTTTTGCCGTAGCTCTTGAATAGCACCAGCTGTCGGGGTAGAAATTTCATCCAGCTCCCGATACAGGTTTTCTGTATTCTTTGCTTGAATTTGGGCGCACTTCTTCTTCGCTTCTTTCTTGCAGTTTCTATATTCCACTTCGAGGCGTGACTTTTGCTCTGTATCATTAGAGGGGCACTTCGACCAACCCTTGAAAGCCATTTTCTTTTTACTTATAACTGATTTAGCTTCATCATTCCACCACCATGTTTCTTTGCCTTGTTGGTTGTGTCCTCTTGAAACCCCTAACAGTGTTTTGGCTTTTTCTTTGCAAGTTCTCTGTAGGAGATCCCACATACTTTGTGCTGTACTCTCTTCATTTCGAACTATATCGGTGTTGGTATACAGAAAGTTTTGCATATTCGAAAGGAAAGCTTCGCCTTTTTCCTTATCCAGATTATACCATTTGATCTTCCCAAAAGTTTTTGTATGTTTGTTGTCGTTCACTTTCTCCATAAAAAATTCTGTCAGTAGGAGACGGTGTTGGTGGGCGATCGCTTCTCCTAGTATCACTTTGCAATCTTTTACCCGGGGTTTCATGAAACTAGATACCAAATGGTAATCAATCTGGGTTTCATTTCCACCACTGCTGTAAGTGACCAGGTGTCGGCTTTGTTTGACGAACATGGTATTTAGTACGATAAGACCGTATGTTTTGCACATGCTCAGGATGTCTTCACCAGGAGGGTTCCTGGTGCCGTATCCGAGGCCTCCATGGCAATCTTCATAGTCTTCGTTTGTCTTGCCGACATGTCCGTTCAAATCTCCGCCCACGAACAAAAACTCTTCCTTTGGGATGTCCTTAAGTAGATTGTGAAAGTCTAGCCAAAATGCATCTTTTTCCACCTGCTCACATCCAATTTGGGGAGCATATGCAGTGACAATATTCCACAACTTTCCTTTAATCACCAATTTAAGGGACATCAAACGGTCGCTGGATTTCGAAATGGTCAATACGCTGCCTAATAGATGTTTTGCAAGGATCATTCCGATTCCGTTTTTACCCTTTTCCGTTCCATAGTAGAACATCTTATAGTTTTTTGTCCTCGTATCCAAGAAACGGGCCCTGTTTCCCGTGTTTCGCCATTTTGTTTCTTGAACACATAAGATGTCCACTCGCCTTCTTTTCATCATCTCTTCCAGCTCGAAGCTTCGACCTGTCATACTGCCAACGTTCCAACTCGCAACTCTCAGATTTTGTATAATCTGCGGCATTACTTTGCTAGCCCCCGGAATCCGTCTAGCTCTGACCCGAGCATTGCTGCTCGTTCCAGGATCAGTACCATGTGTAACAATGGTAGTGCCTGGCGGGGTAGTGTCATTTCTAACGAGTATTTCCATAATGCTTGAATTCACAAAATTATCGAGTATCGACGTGTGCATGCTCCAGTTTTGTATTTGATCTCTCTTTTACGGCACCGGTGATCAGTGTTGTCACTTTACTACAATTGTGGTAGATCTACCACAACTTTTTAAGATTTACAAAATCTACCACATCTACCACGGTAGTTCAAAATTCTACCACTATTTTTTACATTCCTTCCAAAAATAAAAATTACAAACAAAAATCTGCTATAACTATTACAACACAATTTGTTTCTCTTAATTTTTCTGAATGCAGCAGTGAGACTTCTACTACATTTTCTGGACAGACTTCTTTACTCATAAAGGTGGTTCCATTTTCATTTTATGTACATATATTTTACTCTATAAGACATTTTATGTTACAATTTTGTTTGCATATAAAAAGTATAGCTAACACACACTCCAAGGAATTTTGCGTTAGAAACTTATTTCTATTGTTTTTATTATCGATAAAAAACGGTTAATTTTTGTGGTATAGCTAAATATTGATGTGAATTGATTTTAAACGAAGGCTCGTTAATTATATCAAAAATGAGGAAATTTTGAATAAAAAAATCAACGTAAGTCTAGATAATTGTTTTCCATTTCCAATCAGACTAATTTGGATGATTTTTTACCCAGGAATCTTTCGAGTGACTATCGACTACTAAAAAAAATGAGAGCGAAAAAAGTACTAGTTGAGATTCATCAAGAAAATGCTCTATATCTACGTACTTCAAAAAGCCTGCTTGTAAAATTCCACATCTACTTCAAATTTTACAAGTTTTACTTAAACTCAAAATGCTTGAAACAGCGCACAAATTAATCCAATTTTTTTTTTTAAATATGTACAGTATAGACGATTCAAATTAGGATTCAAAGACGAACACCTGTCAAATATTTCGGTTTCTAACTCCCATTCTTGTATTTAATCATCCTCAACATTTTATACCATTTCTATAACTCTGAGTTGTTGAAGTCATTTTCATAGAATTTTTTCTTGTAAGAATCTACAACAGCAGCTTCCGAAAACACAATTGCAGCGTTATTTGTATGACATGAAATCATTTAATTAAAAAAACACAAGCAAACATAGTGGCCTTCCTTGTAACTTCACAATTAATCTCAAAACTAGCTAAGCGATAAGCCCAATCTAGCTTCGTCTGCAGCGAACACTGATCCGCAGACTGTTGCCAGCTAGAATCTCTTGTTTTCTTCAATGTACCAGAGTTAAGGAATTGTTTTTATTTAATGTTCTTTCAATGGGAAATTTAATAAAACTCGAAGGCACCCCCCAGATATCAATGAGTCTGTCGCAGATTTTTATTTAGTGTCATTTGGCTCATTCTGATGAGTTCTCCAATCAGATAGGATCAAATTCTAAAACTTTGTTCACTTTTAAGCAGGGAAATTAAAGAAAAATTTCCCGATCGTCACGAGTTTTCATTTATAGGTTGATTTATGTACATTAGACTGGGCCAAAAAAATTGACTATTTTTTTTTTTTGAAAGATATATCGAGAATATCATTCAGAATGACAAAAAAAAATTTTCGTAAAAGGTTGAGCCCTTAATATCAATTTTAAGAGGGCTATCATCGCTAATTTTGATTTTTAGTCATAATTTCATGTTTTGCGTCAGAACTGACAAAACATTGAAGTAAAAAAAATTCATTTTGACTTACTTTTATATAAAATTAAATTCCCTACAAAAAAGGTCTAATTGAAAATTTTCGTCAGACAAGCCGTTTTTGAGTAATTAAGCTTAATAAATTGTTATTTTTCGTTAGTTAGAAAATTCCAAATTAAAAAAGTAACTAAAATCGAAGAAAAATAACAATTTATTAAGCTTAATTACTCAAAAACGGCTTGTCTGACTAAAATTTTCAATTAGACCTTTTTTTGTAGGGAATTTAATTTTATATAAAAGTAAGTCAAAATGAATTTTTTTTACTTCAATGTTTTGTCAGTTCTGACGCAAAACATGAAATTATGACTAAAAATCAAAATTAGCGATGATAGCCCTCTTAAAATTGATATTAAGGGCTCAAACTTTTACGAACATTTTTTTTTGTCATTCTGAATGATATTCTCGATATATCTTTCAAAAAAAAAATATTCAATTTTTTTGGCCCAGTCTAATGTACATATATTTGGCTAGATGGAGTTAGAGCAGGTAGGCAGTTACTGATTGAATTGAACACATTCAAAAATATAACCAGGAAACTGAAATTTATAAAATTAAAGAAAATCTTCTTGCGTATTACATTAAGCTTTGTGATCAGCTAATAAAAAAGTTCGATTTTTAAAGTGTGCATCTCCAGCTGCTTTACTTCTAATTCTTAAGTCCAAAAGAATTTCAAAAAGGTCGGCAGCAAACTATTACCGTTAAAAAGAGTATTCCCTTTTAACGATATTCTGCCGGAAGTTATCAATAATGAGTGCGATCTCCACTTTTGCTCTTTGAAAGTGAAAAAATTAATGTCATTAAAGGGGATGGATTGAGTTAAGCAAAGAGACGAATGTATGCGAAGAGTCCATTTTTTCGTATTTTAGTAAATATATATGTTTAATTTAGCTGCTTTACCACATAGCAGTGCCGCAGCAGAAAGAGCCTTTTCAGAAATGAATGAAATAAAAAATAAAAAACGAACTTGACGTCAAAACTATGTATAAACAGTCTTATTTTTGCTAAAGAAATGACAAATAAATCTGATATTTTTATTTCTTAAGCAGAATTGATCCGCTTTTATTTAAATTTTTAATTTGTTAATCGAAAGTTTAAAGATATATAATACGTATGCATATAGAACAAAATATCACAACAAATATATTTAGGTATGTACTTAAATCAATGTATAAAACTTTGTCATTTATAAACTTTAAGGCCGGTATTCACCGAGCGCTCATAACTTAAGAAGCTCATAAACCTATTCACCAAGCAATAGGTGCGTTTTATTATCCACAAATCTATCTGGATCCGGATCTGGATCTTCCCTTGAAAATAAAACGATACGGATCTTAGTGACAGCAGTGTTATAAGTCCGTCTCTTTTTATCCTTTGGTTTGTAAATTTTCAATTATTTCTTGTCTTTTTTCTTTACACTATAATTTGCACTACCTTATCATAAAAGCCATCTACTCGCCAGTGTAATAACTAATTTTTGGATCTTTGAAGTTTGAAATAGATCCCGATAGAAAGCAGGATCCCAAATTGTTTTTGTAATACATGTTAAAACTTAATCCAGATCCGGATCCAGATAGATTTGGGAATAATAAAACGCACCTAATATTAGTGAAGATCTATGAGCGCTCTTAAAAGTTAGGAGTGGTCCCGACCACTTACGAGCGCTCTCTTCGAAAGTTTGTTCGCTTGTGCGTGTGCCACGCACGTATTTGACTCGAATCCATGTGAGCAATGCCAAGTAGAAGAGTATCCGTGTGCTGTCAAGACCAGTGCTGCCGTTTTAGTGACTTTGTCACTATATTTAGCGGAATTTTTAAAAGTTTAGCGACAAAAAATTATTTTTTGTCACTAGATAATTCTAGCGACTTTTCTGGTGACTTTTTGCAAGAACATGTGATGATGTTACATCCCTGGCATTCGAGTTTGGCACTTATGTTCGATTGACTCTCTTTTTAACACGACCACTGAACTGAATTTGAAACTTCACCACACAAAATAAGACCAAAAGGAGTGTGATTGCGAGTGAGCGGGTATATGTTTTAGAAACTAGACTACCTGGTCATTTCATTTATATGATTTATTTTGTGTACAATTTTAACTGTAATTGTTTTTGTTTGGTTTCGTCGAATCGGCCAAAGTGGAGATTTCGGGAGTAAACTTAACTTTTTTTGTAAGTATATTTATACTTGTTTTCAAAAAATTCAAAAATTTCAATAATGCTTTAGATATTGAAGTCAATGAAATTGATGAAGATGCTATAATGGCTATAATTATTTGTGATTGATTATTTTTATAATAGGTGTTTGAAGTTATTATTAAAACTTCTTAACTTTTCATTTAAAAAATGAAAAGTAGTAATATTTTTTTTGTTTTTTTTTTTTTTTTAAGATTTTTTTTGTTTTTTTTTTTTTTTTAAGATTTTTTATGTTAACTTAATGTTTATAAGTTTTTCTTTACTATTCAAAATACATTTTTTGTTATAACTGAATATATTTTTTTTTTGATATGTGTACTGAAATTTTTTTCTAGTGACTTTTTTCAAAATTTTAGCATATCTAGCGGATTTTTAAGGTCGATCTAGCGACTCTTTTTTTTGGCTTGCGGCAACACTGGTCAAGACCAACGTTCCACAACATTTCACAGTTTGGGTATGCCTGAACAAGAGAGAGTGGCTCTCATTTTCGAACTTCGAAAAACACTTGCGAGTGGTTGGTGAATGCCCCACAGAAATTTCAAGTTAAGAGCCTCGTAAAGTTAAGAGCCGTTTAGGAGCGCTCGGTGAATACGAGCCTAAGTGCTTTTGATTTATTATCATTTGGGAAATTACAAATCTACCACACAAAATCTAAATCTACCACTGTTTTTCATCTCAATCTACTTCGGGTTTTGAAATGAAAGTGACAACACTGCCGGTGATCTCCAGTCGTGCCAACCCAGGGACTGGCATGCACACTTTTGGGAAAGTTTATAGGTGTTACGTGTCGCTAGGTTCACCTTGCTGTTTGTGGCCTAGATGTATTTACTCCTTTAGTCGCCTTTTACGACAAGCGGGGAGGCGCTGCAGGAATATTCTAACCCGTCCCTGCACAGGGGGACTTTACAACGGCTCTAATCCTGAAAACCTTATTTATAATGAAAATGCGCGAGGAATAGCGGTGGAATAAGCTGAAACTGGTTCATAGGAGGTTTAAGGCCGTTTTAGTATCTAAATGTCATTTTGAGATGACATCTTGTGAAATTTACAAAAAGGAGTGTAAGCAATTTTTTTTCGTTTCTTACTAAAGCAAAAAGGATAGATATTTTGCAATAATAAATTATTTATATTTTCCAAACTCTCTAACAGTTGTATGGTATTGGGAACGCAATGTGGTTGGTACATTCATTTATTGGATTTGAACTTTATACAATCCAATTTTAAATGTATCCAATTTCCAATATGCATACAATGATAATAAAATGAATAATAATGGAAACCAGCTGGGGTTTGATTTAGGTGTATAATAACCAGAGCTTTAGATTTGTCACTTTTTTTCCCAGTATATTCCCAATATATTTGGCATAAGGAAGGCGTAGCTAAAACGGCTAAGAAAATAATTTTAAATAAGGATTTGTTTGACGTGGCGTAAACCCGAAGTAAGCGCTTCGGCTCGATTTAACTATTCCGAGGTTGAACCCAGTATTAGTGAAAAATAATAAATAAGGCTTTCATGCCATGGTTGGAGCATCGATACACTTGATTCTCTAACTGTTTTATATGCAGAATCCATATCTTTCGTTTGGCTTGGTCTTTTTGGAACACCTATTCTTTTAACAAAGTTTCATCATTATTTGAAAATACTGCTCAATCGTGTAACTATCCATGCTGATTTGGGATCAGTAACTCAAACAACACATTTGACAGATGTCACCAAAACCTACCACGCCAACACGAACATAGGATTGAGCAAAACTCATTATCTGTCAAAATCAGTTTTCTGAGTTAAATGGCTTTTATCGAAAAATATAGATACCCTGAATTCGACATCTGGTTTCAATCATCACGACCAATTTTCGATATTATTCTAACCAAACAAAAATCTGCAGGATGCTGATGAAAAAGGTCAACTGTCAAAATGTCGTCTGTTAAAACCTTAATTCCGTAAAAGCGATCACTGTCGAATATTTTAAAATTGACACTGTGGAAAATCGATAAAGCGATGTTGACTTTTTCTATTTTTTGATTAATATTTTGCATATCGATATAATGAAAATTGATGTTATGCAGGCGATATTTATAAAATCGACTTATCACACTTACTTATTTTTTTATTCGAATTCGAACCTAAAAGCCTTTCAAATCATTGCATCCTACTCCTTATCGATTATATAAATTGACGATGGAACCGTTTAAAGGTAATTTTCCATTAGAAAAAACACCCGCCTACAAAATTCAATCGAATTATAAAATTTCGCAAAATATTTCCATTACTTACTTGCTCCCATACAGCATGATGTGGACAATATTTCTATTCAAAGAACCTCTGAACTTTGAAAATAAACGATAACATCTATGTACATTCATGCAGATGACATCCATGCAGTGGAGATGCTATATGCACTCACATGAGACATCCTTCAATCGATTTTCATAATTTCCGTTTAATATAATCGAAAATATTGAATTGCCAGCCTCTGAATAGGACTTAAATTAGCCCCAGAAGGCATCTGGTTCCCGTTTCAAAAATACAACAGCAGCAAACAACTCACGTATGGGAAATTTGCATCAATTCATACAATCGTAAGGATGCAACAGGATATTAAAGATATTTTCAGAGCGCGCAATTTAGAGTCACGTAGCGACCGTTCCGTTCGCTACTCGACGCTAGTAGCATTATTGTCACTGTGTCGATTGGTGTTAACGTTTTTCGATGTGACATAATGAGTGTTGGGTAACCGATACCTATAGTATGAATTTTAATGATTCAATTTATGCGACCAAGTCCATGGTATATGTTTGATATTGTGTAACACAGGGTGTTCCTTCTTTAAAATTATAAAATATTTTTAAATTTTATATAGCAAAAAGAGAAATGTAAATTCGGTCCAATCCATTTTAAATAGGTTAAGGGAATTTTTGAGCACATACGAGTATTATCCTTAAGGAAATACTGAAGGCTTCTTCATGTTTGCTTCAATGTTTTTTAATTAACGAATGGCTTATTGTCCTGTCAGTTTATGACACTGTTAGTAGAAAAAGTTGAAAATTGGCTTAATTAATCTGACAGCCAGCGTATATCAATTATAGTAGATGAATATATTCAAGTTAAGAAGATTTTCCCTTATAAACTGTCAAACTAAAAGTCGTTTTGGTTTAAACCGACAAACACCAATTGATGGATATATTTATTTTAAATGTGAAAAATGTAACACTGGCTTAGGGAGGGCTCAAAATTTTAAGAAACATACAAAATATAAAATAAATAAATTAGAGTTATATTGATGAATCTAAATAAATAAATAAATTAGGGGCCATGACGGCTCATAGAGAACTTAAATCTAGTGACTTACATCTTTCAACCTTACATCTGTGTACCTGTTTGGTGATATGGAGGGGATTTACAATTTCTGTCGATTCCAAAAGGATAATTAGTAGCACTTTTCATGACAAGAGCTACTCTTGGAGAACTTGTCAATTTCTCCCAAGAGGTGGTGCACCCTGAAAAACTTTTTGCAATGGCTGAGAATTGAAACCAAGACTCTCTGGAGGAATGCCAAAGAGTTCTACCAGTGAATCTAGTCACTATCAATTCCCAACCATTCCTGTTAACTTGTTGTAGCAAGGAATGGAGGGAACACAACCTCTGAAAAAAGATCTTTTTGATGGCAGCGGCTAGGAATCAAATCCAGACTTCTTATTCTTACAAGCCAAGAAATTCTTCCCACAGATAAATAAAATATTTAGCGGGCTTAAACTTGAGTAATCGTTTATTGATTGGGCTAAAGTGCTAAGGAAAAGTTTCACAGAAATCTATTTATTTGCATTGTGTGTTGTGTACCTGTAAATATTAGCAACTTATAGGTAGGTACAAATGGCGACCACAGGCGGTCTAGCCCAATTAGCAGTGAAGTGCGCCATTTTGATATCATAACTCGCATGACGCTGTGGATGGAGATTAAGTCTTTGATCTTAATTTCCGAAAGTTCGCCAATGTTGTCAAAAATAACCCTTCCTAATAATTGTGCTCTTAATTTTACCAGAGCAGGGCATTTGCAGGATACATAATAATTAATAAGAAATCACTTAAATATATACCCATAGAATTCTTATTTAATGGTCAATTTGGTACCCGCAATTTCAAGTACATAGGGGCACAAAAGAAGTATAAATTTAACAGATAATTTTTCAAAGTGCCATCACTAAGGAGCGAGGAGTTATAAAAGTTTTTTAAAACAACATTGCTAACTGTAGGTACCTATTGTAGAGGGGTCTAAAATATTTGTTATGTCTAATATGCTCAAGCTTTTTGTCCCACCTTAACTACCAGCTTGTTGTTGCAAAAGATATGTTTATTGATAAAAATATTTTTGTTATTTTAAAAATGAAATTAGCTGCTTGCCAACTACAGTGAAAATTGAGCTTAAATTGAAAGGTTATATATCTACAAATATTTTCCATGAAATATGAAATTGAATTTTAAAATTGATTTCTAAGAAATATGTTTATAAATAAATATGAAATAGCAGTTCTGATGAAGAAACTTACTCTGCAACTAGATGATAAAGGTAAAGGGTCAAAATCACGATGGAACAATAGAGGGGCATATCACTGAAATATTCTGTGAATCCTGTTGTTTAGACTTTGAAGTTTGGAGACAATACGAGGGCGGTCCGATAAGTACTTAGCTTCACCCCTTGATGGTGCCAATATCGCAAGAGAAATTCACTATCGCCTATACATTCTCTTAGATGGCTACTGTCGAAATTTTAGCCGAATCGGACTCGTAGTTTTCTTTTGACCACGTGTGGAAGCCAACTTGTCCGCGAATTTTAGAGAAATGGAAAAAGAGCAATATCGGTCGGTGATTCGATTCTTGTTTTGGAAAAGAAATCGCACAGCGAAATCAAAGAATGCTTAGATGCTGTGTACGGTGACTCTTTTCCTTCGATGGCGACCGTCAAAAATTGATATAACGAGTTTCAACGTGGTCGCACATCGATTTTTGATGAGCCCCGTCCAGGTGCACCGAAAATGGCTCCGACGGAGGATAACGTCTCAAAAATCCACGATCTCGTATTGGCAGACCACCGCCGATTGAAAGTATACGAAATAGCTGAAACAGTAAGCATCTCAAAAGACCGCGTGGGTCATATCCTTCATGAAATTTTGGGCATGAGAAAGCTGTCGGCGCGATGGGTGCCGCGTTTGCTAACTCCGGACAACAAGCGCAACCGTGAGACTACTTCAGAGCAGTGTTTGAAGCTGTTTAAGTGCAATCGAATGAGTTTTTGCGTCATTTCGTGACTGTCGACAAACATGGATCCAATGGTATATACTAGAGACCAAGGAACAGTCAAAACAGTGGACTTTACATGGCGAACGTGCTCCAAGGAAGGCGAAGACTGTCTAATCGGCCAGAAATGCGATGGCCACCGTTTTCTGCGATTCACAAGGTGTGATCTGCATAGACTATACCTGGAGATGAGTGAAATGATCACAGGAAAAAAAACGGCCCTATTTGGTGGTGACAACGCATTGGCTAACACCTCCGCCATCGCCACGTCCAAATTGGTCGAATTGCATTGCGAACTGCTGCCCCATCCACCGTATTCTCCATATTTGGCCCCTCGCGACTTTATTTTGCTTGCAAACTTGAACAAATCACTCGCCGGGCAGTGGTTTGAGTCGAATGATGAGGTCTTCACTGCCACGGAGGACTACTTTGCATCGCTGATCAAGTGTATCAAACTTAAAGGAGACTATGTTGAGAAATAAATCGCCCCTTTTCCAAAGTAGGCTAAGTACTTATCGGGCAGCCATCGTATATAAAGTGGGATAAGTAGGTTGATTTAGACAACATACAAAGTGGTATCAGCTAATTTTGTCGTGTACCTTTCTCTATTCGATTCAAGTAGCCAATATAATCGGTTATTTTTTAAACAACGTTCCTAGTTGAAGTATTTACTTTACTCGTAAGAGTAGCTGATCTTCTAGGTTCCTATAACTAACTTTTTCAATTGTAGCAGCAAATCAATTGGATTGAGGAACCTAATCTTTTCGGTTACTTTGGTCAACCTTCTCGGTTTGAGTGGCATATTTACCCAGTTGCAGTGGCTTATTTACTCGTTTGCTTTAGTCAACTTATTCAATTCCATTAGCCAATTTTATCGTTGCAACACGCACTCAGCAGTGTGTCTCTTAGTATTTTCTTCCTTTTGTAAACAATATTTGTACGTAAAATGGCAAAGGTAGAATAAAGGTAGAATATTAGTCAATGTATCAAGTAAGATTAAATAAATTTAAAAATTTCTGCAATAATTCAGTAAATGTAATTCTAATAAGAAAATGTTTTAATAATGAATAAGAGAGGTATGAAATAAACAAATGTAATTATTGGAGTTAAGCAAGTTACTCGGTTACATTAAATTAGTAGATAGTCCTCAAAATTGCGAATCATAACAAAGTTTATATAATCTTCTTGGATGTTTATTTTAAATAATTGAATTTGATCCAGTTGATACTTTTCTACATTTTCAAAATGAGCACTAAGCTATTTTTGACTGATTTTTGTTAACTCACTGACAAACGCTCTCGGTTAGAATTTTTTTCTGCTTTACAAAAACAAGAACATTTCTTTGATTTAAAAGAAAACTAGAACAAAAATTGGAGAGACTGAGCTACTATATTAATTCCACACTTTTGCAATAGTTTTGAAAGAATTCCACCTGGGTAATCTCTCATGTTTATTTGTGTTTTCTCAAGAAATAGTTCCTTCGTTTAAATGAAATAATATTGTAGACAAATTCTTCAGGTATAAATTTACACAAATTGTATGTACATGAAAAAACTCCTCTTCATCATGGTGATGACCTACATTTCTGTAACACCCTGTGTGTGCTTGTCTATGTGCTTGGAAGCAATTTTCTGACATATACCGTATTTATGCCACGAACCAAAGCACGATGTTTAAATTGAAAGGTTTTGATGGCCGTGAAATGTTTTCCAGCTGCATGAACAGTTTATTCATGTGAGAAATTGGTTTCCTCAGTGCCAACTTAAACTATGTATGTATGTGTAGATAGTTTGGTATTATCAAAGAGGTATCTCTTAAGGCTATAGCTACACTCCCTAAGTGTGTGGCTCAAATGGCCGCACTATGATGATAGAGATGAAATGGTATGTGTGCGTAGTGTTTAAGCAACCACAAGGCAAGTACCTTCTGGTCAAACCATATTACCATACATCCAAGGATATGATATATTAAATTTGTGTAACACATACAGATAGAAATGCTATCTTAGAGTTCTGTGGTCATGTTATGGATGCATGAAAGACATAAAGGGACGAAAATTATTAAAAATAAAAAAAAATAATTAAAATAAAACTACAACCCTGAAAGCGCTCGAGAGAAATACATTCTATACTCTTTATCATTCCTATATTTTTCCAGACTAGCCTCTTCAACAGCCTCCTCATATGGCCACTTGTAGTGCAATTACAGCGGGATGAGCTGAGCGTGTGCTGAGCATGCTAAGCACTCGTTGTCATTATCCTCGTAGGTATTCATTTTCTTCTCGAGTGGATATTTTATAATTATAAAAAATGAAAAGGACCCTCTTGTGATAGTGTGAATGTGAGAGGCGGGTGTGGTGTTAGCCTTTTTTCTTTAAACAAAAAGGCTGCTCATTTTAATATATTAAATATGCATACAGAGGTATGAATGTGAAGGAAATATGAGTGGTTCCATTGACAAGTGGAAATAAGTTATAGGAAGTGAGACCATCACTCTTGCTGCGTAATTCTTTGAATACATATCCACAGCACTTACTCGTACATACGTTTCTGATGAAATTAATTTCTTGACTTTCGTAGTTTTTCTTACAAGTATCAAAGAACTTAAAATTAAATTATGACGTGAAACAGCTCATGATGGAGTTATATGCTTGTGTAATTTACAAGGTTCCAAAAATTTGTGAAATTGGGATATGGGTTTTCAGTTCACTTAAGCTCAAAATAGGTTTTGAACAAAGGGAAAGTACCAGTGGTAGACGAAGAGGAAATAATAAAAATTTTAATTTTAAGTCTTAATAAGAATGCTGAAACAGCCAAAAATTAAAATTTAAAATTTTTTTTTTGTTTATAGATCTAAAATACTAAGCAATAAAGATCCCCCCAGAAGCCATATTCGTGATAAATAAGATTTTCGAAAACGATTTTTAAACATTTGTACAGATATTTAATTTAATCTTCACCTTAATTGTACAAAGACAACTCAACAAATGGATCCGACGGTAAAAAGCTATTGAAGGACTTTCAAGTTGTTATTAAACGATTAACCAAATCTTCATTTTGGGATGCATTGCGGATTAGTTTGGCTTTGAAGCAGTGGCGTAGCGTAGGGGGGGGGGGGGGGCGGGGGTGCGGACCGCCCCGGGTGGCAGAAGGCCGGGGGCGGCAAAATATCGCCGGTGAAGCATTTAGAATAGAGATTATTTATGTTTCATGACAGAACGTTTGACAAGTCAACAAACAACAATGACGTACATTTGAAATTTGCCATCCTGCCTGTGATTCGTCGTTGACGCTCTCGGCTGATTTCCGTGAATTTGTAAACGGTGAGTAAGGCCAATACGCGAAACTGAAAGCGAGCGTTCCGAAACATGTGTGCGAGACCGCTGGCGGGGGCGCTGCAAACGGGCAGACTTTTGACCACTAACATACATAATTATATACATATATATATATATATGTAGGTTAGGTATAAAGTATGTACGGTAGGTAAAGTAGGTAACCGCCAGCGCCGCCAGCGCAGCGGTCTCGCATATCATATGTTTCGGAACGCTCCCTTTCAGTTTCGCGAGAGCTTCGGAACGTTCCGTTTTAGTTTCGCGAGTCGCGCGACAATAACGGAATGCACTCTTACGGTCTTACTCGCCTTTGCAGTTATCCTTGTATTGTTTCTGTTGCAAGCTGTTTGGTAATTTCGGCTCGAACTTCGCATCTGAAGAAGGATTCAACAAATGGTGGAAGCTAAATCCAAGAATCGGAGAACATGAGAACGGCCTGGACCGTGAGCAGAGCTTCTTGAATTGGAAGGAGTTGGAAGTTTGCCTGAACCGTAAAGCAACTATCGATCAGAAACAACAAGAAGTTTTCGAAAGTTTGGAGAAGAAGTGGAGGGATGTATTGTACCGGTTATTGAATAGTATCCAGTTCTTAGCCAAACAGAATCTGGCCTTCAGAGGACATCGAGGAGATGATAGTTGAAACCGTGGGAATTTTTTGGAGTTAGTGCACCTCCTAGCTAAATATGACCCTCTTCTAATGGAACATCCGACAAAGATAAAGCTGAGCGCAAGAGTCCCAGTTTCGTTTCTATCTCCAGAAGCCCAGAATGAATTGATAAACTTACTGAGACAGCAAGTTCGATCATCCGTCGCATTCAAGAAGCTAAATATTATTGCGAAAACTTCGACAGTACATCAGACATCTCCCACAAAGACCAAATGACCCAGGTTCTGCGATACGTACATATCGAAGGAGAAAAGGTCGCCATGGTAGAATCTTGCATCGACCTTTTTGTACCAAAAGGAAAAAATGCAGGAGATCTCAGCAACGATATAATCGCGAAGATAACATCAGACGGACTGAACATACAAAACTTGAGAGTACAGGCTTATGACAACGGTGCCACAATGGAGTTCAAGCCCGGATTAAAGTACTGAATCCGAAAGCTACATTCGTTGCATGCACAAACCACTCACTCAACTTGGCTGTGGTGCACGCTGCTTCTGAATCAGTGAACTCCGTGATTTTTTTTGGAACTCTGGAGAAGCTATTTGCCTTCTTTTCTGCATCAACTGCTCCGTGGAACGCTTTGGTTGCCGTCACAGGTCACGCAGTGAAACGAGTCACTGAAACGCGCTGGAGCGCTAGAAATGAAACTGTCACGATGCTTACAAATAAGTTTGAGGAAGTTCTAAAGGTACTGAAATAATTGACGGATTCATCTCAAACTTCCGACACAAAATCGGGAGCCAGTCTTCTTCTGACAGCCATACAGTCATTCAACTTCCTCACTTTTCTTGGCTTTTGGGCTGCAGTGCTACCTGCAGTTGATGACGCACAGATTTACCTGCCGCAATCGACTTTGCTAAGACTCTCTGTGAAAAACTCGGAATCGAACTCAAAATGAGAAGAATTCGCAAGAAAAAACGCATGCATGGCGATGAATCCGCAGATACAGTACAGTTCTTCCAGTTCATTCAAAAACTGAATCTGGTTATTTCAGTTCCAAATAAAGTCATCTTATTTCGTATATATTTGAATTTGGCAATTACTGTCGCTAGTGTTGTGAGAGAAGTTTTTCGAAGCTAATCAAAAATTATCTCAGATCCACTATGAGCTCCACTAGAGTATCAAACTTGGCTATATTGTCGATTAAACAAGTTTTGGCTGTAAATATTGATTTTGACAAAGTTATTTTTGACTTCGCTGCTTGTAAGGCCCGTAGAATCCATTTGTGAAACCGCTGATCCTATTTTACCTTCAATAAAAGATACCTCATTGCCTGTGAAATGATGTCTCGAAATTTAATTTTAAATAAGTATTGAATGGGGCGGCAAAATGGGTATCCCGCCCCGGGCGCCAAGATGGCACGCTACGCCACTGCTTTGAAGGTAAACGTTTTTTGTAGACATTAAATTTGCATTTGATAAAGTAAACAGGCAAGCTCTTATTAATAAGTTACATGGACTCTGAATGTCAAAGAATTTTTGGAAAAATCATACAGAACCTTTGTTTGGACAAAATGTGGTCAGTTTGGAATGGTGAAGGGATGTCTGATTGGTTAAGAACAGAATCTAGCCTCAGACATGGCTATACAATGAGCTTGTTTGCTTTGTTTAAGCAAAGCTTACCCAGTGGAATCAAATACGCAGGTTTCACATAAAAGCACACTGCTTTTTACAGACGACATTGTTCTTATGGAATCCACACCTGAATCATTGCAACTCATGATAAATCAGCTTTCTCAATGCTGTAGATTTTGTAACTTGATAGTTAATTTGAAAAAGTCAAAAGATATTATTTTTAAGAATGGAGAAAGGAATTGTGCAAGTGCAAAATGCTACTTTAACAGTGTGACCATTGAGAAAGATAATACATAAAACATAAGTTTAAATACCTGGGTATGATCATCAACATAATTTCGAGAAAATGTTGCTTACAGAGCGAACTCATTCATTTTTAAGTGGGGGCACAATAGATCTCCAGGTCGCAGTGCAACTCCTCCAATTGTATGTGCTGGTCAACTATAGTTTTACATTTATTGCCAGGCTTAGAAACCCGTTATCGTTAAAATTGTGGTTTTGGTGTTTGTGTTTTATCGTGATGGGTAAATTTCGTGTGGATTCTAGTAATATTTGTGGTTTAAGAAGTAATTTTCTGTCTGATTACGCCCACACTGTAAAGTACAGGCCAGCTATTTTGGCATTAAGCAAAACCCAAGTAGGTGAAAATACTGATTCTTCAGAATTTAATTTACGGGGTTACAACTTGCTGGCAATTTTCTTCCTCCATCATGGTCTCGCCGTCTACATAAGGATACGAACTTCAACTTTTTGTGGATCAAATGTACTGTCCGTAAGCACATAATTCATTATTGCTTTGTTTACAGAAGCCCTAATCTTGACAGCAATTCAACCTTTAACGAAGTTGATGCACTGTCGAACTCTATACTTAGAATTATCACCCATTTTCCTCGCACTGAAATCGTTATTACGGGCGATTTCAATGTACATAATTCATTCTTCTTGGCTTCGACATTCTGGTCAGACAACACCCGAAGGAAGTTATCTTGAGATCTGTGTTAAATCATTTAACGGGCAATCCGCAAATACACTTGATTTGTTCCTTACCTTTGAACCTGATAAATACAATATAAGTGTACTAGGACCTCTAGGTAAGTCGGACCACTCTGTGTCATATTAGCTAATTTCTCATGTTCCACCAATCCAGTTAAAGAAAAAATACCAAAGAGAACTGTCTGGCAATATGAGAAAGCCAACTGGGATGGTCTCAACAATTTCTTTCGAAACTTTAACTGGTCACTATGCTTCCTCGGTAGTGACGTAGATTTAAACACTGATATGTTAACAGGTATTATTCTCTTTTATCCCTAACAGGACTAAAAGCATAAAACCCAAGGAGAATTCATGGTACGATAATAGCTGTAAAGAGGCTATAAGGTTCAGAGAGTATACCTTCCGTTATTAAAAAACCAATTCATCTGAGGAAAACCGGACAAAATACAAACAAGCGCGGAACGCTTGCAATGCCCATATCAAACAAACCAAGTTTTTACATGATCAAAAAACACGGCTAAAAATACTACAATGTCCCAAAGGTAGTAAAAATTTTTGGTCATTTGTAAAAAATATTAGAACTTCCTGCTGTTCGTCGGTTCCAACACTCGTTCACAATAACACTCCTGTGACTAGCTCACAAGGAAAAGCAAATTTGCTTGAAGCCCTGTTTTCTGCAAATTCGACGCTGCCACATAGTGTTATGACTCCTCCTGTTCTTGAGAGCGTAAATGGTTTTATGGGACGAATCTTCTTTCGCACTCGTACAGTTGCAAGAGTCTTAAAAGATCTTGAAATACACAAATCCGCTGGTCCAGATGGTATATCCCCTATTGTTCTGAAGAGGTGTTCTTTTCTATCTATCCTATTCCTCTGGACTTTTTCCGAGTGGATGGAAAACAGCATTTGTCCAGCCAGTCCCTAAAAAAGGCAAATCCCCCTCACCCACAAGTTACCGACCAATTGCACTTACGTCCCTTGTTTTCAAGGTCATGGAAATGCTGATTAATAATCAGCTTAAGAAATATCTTGAAGAACGAAAGCTTCTTAATGACCGGCAGTACGGCTTTCGTACAAACAGGTCTACTGGTGATCTGATGGCATATCTCACCGAAAAGTGGAACACATCCTTGCACCATTTTGGTGAAATCAAGGTTATTGCACTTGATATTTCTAAAGCATTTGATAGAGTTTGGCATGAAGCTCTCTTATCGAAAATGCGTGCATTTAACATCGATGAATTTCTACTTCGTTGGATTAGAAATTACCTTTCAGGCCGGTCAATTCGTGTTGTTTTGGATGGTCTTAAGTCTGATATTCACAAAATAAATGCTGATGTGCCCCAAGGCTCTGTTTTGTCTCCGACTCTCTTCCTCATCTTCATCAATGATCTCTTGTCTGTATCTTCTAATCCACTACATTGTTTTGCTGACGACAGTACCCTCAGCTTTTCATACTCGTCTCCAGATCCACATCCTTCATCTTCGGAAGTGGCTCTGCAACGGCAGCATATGATAAGTTCATTAAATTCCGACCTAGACAGCATTGAAGAATGGGGTATTAGAAACCGCGTGGAATTTAATGCTTCGAAAACCCAAAGCTGTCTCCTGTCTGTCAAGCGAAATATTCCACCCCTGCCATTATCCATGGATGGTACTTGCTTCGAGGTAACCGAAAAGCTTTCCGTTCTTGGTATGTCTATTACAGACTATCTTTTGTGGCATGATCACATATTTGATGTTGCGAAAAATGCAGCGAAATGCTTAGGTGTCCTCAGAAGATGTAAGCAGTTTTTCCCCTTCTGATCTGGCTACAATTTATAAGGCATACATTCGGCCTAAGCTTGAGTGTAACTCCCATATCTGGGCAGGTGCTCCTAAAACTCACTTGCACCTCTTAGACAGAATCCAAAACAGAGCCCTTAGACTGATTGGAGACAGGTCTATTACGGAAACTTTTGTTTCTCTCGAACACCGTCGTAATGTCTCTTGTCTAACTTTGTTTTATCGCTTCTTCTATAAACAGTGCTCAAATAAAATAGCCAGTTGCATTCCTCCCTTGAAACAATTTCGCCGTAACACTCGTCTTGCTAAGAATGCCCATCAGTTTAACCTTGAGCCTAATTTCGGCCGCACTGTAAAATACTGAGATTCATTCTTTAGCAGTACTACTAGAATGTGGAACACTATACCCCACTCGATTTTCCCCCCTCATTGTGATGTACAAGCATTTAAAATCAATGTACATCGGCATCTCCTTTTAAATCCCTCATTTCCTAACTGCTCGCGCTGTGTTGTTATAACATTATAAGGGTATTCATAACCCCTTGAGTGTGTGCTAATTATAAAAAAAAAAAAAAAACGTAATTCATTCAAATACCTGGGAGTTTACTTCACAAGAAATTCAAATATGGAAAGACACTTCACCAAGAAACTGCTAAAGGCAGAGATTGCAGTCAGCGCATTACGGAACAGATGTTTTTCTAGCCAATTTTTGCGCATAGTAGCAAATTAAGAGTATTAATTTTTTTTTATACCGTACAGGCCTGAAATGCGAAAAAATACGAAACTGTGGAAAAGATACTACGTATGTTACCCTAATAAACGAATTTTTAGACTACCATTCAATATGCCTAATTATATAGTTTTGTTAGAAAAGTCAAGTTTGAACATATGGTTTTCCAAAGAAATATGAGTTTTGAATTTTAAACAAATTAAAAAAAATCAAAACTGTTCACATGTGTAAACTGAAAAAAAAAATGAAAAAAAAAACTGAATTTTCAAATTAAGAAAAAATCTCTATTGGAATCAACTTCTCTATATTGCTGTGATCTTAAGGTTTGGCAACCCAAGAGTTCGATTCCTTTGGTATTAGTGTGCTGCATTACCAAAGGTTTTACTACAGCAGTAGAAGTCTTTTCGGGCCTTCAACTAAGGATCTAGAATAACACCTATTTTCACTGGAAGAGAGCAAGAGTTATGCTAGAGCAAAGAACTGTATCTTCGTTTAGGTAGTTAGCATCATTTCAGTTTTGCTTTAGTTAACTCCTAGTACACAAGTCCTAGCCCAGTTACTAAATTTTCTTAAAACCAGTTATGTAATTTCACTTTACACGGGGGCGAACTTTCGTGACACTAGTACCAAGTCATCGGCATACGCAACCGTCATTACCAATCCACATCTTTCCAACTTAACGAGAATTGTATTCATGAATAGATGGCATAAAAGAGGGGACAGAACTCCACCCTGGGGTGTTCCTTTACTTACTTGCTTGGTCAGGTTTATATTACCTAACGTACCTAGAATCCTTCTGTCATTGAGCATGGATATAATCCTCTCCTTGATGTATTCTTCTATACCAAACTAGATAAAATTAAATGCATGACTTGATCGCACGAACTTGCTCTTATGTAAAAGTACTTTGGAATTTAAGATACATTTTATAAATATAAAACATGAATTTAAAATGAAATTGCCGTCTGATTTCTAGAATAGTATGAATTTATGCAAACAAACTTTAAAAAATCGTTTTATTATTAAATAAATAAATTTTTTATATAAGAAAATTCTTTAAAATTTTTCAAAAAAAAATGTGGGATGCGAATTTTAAGTATTTAATAATATTGGTTTTAGGAAATAATTTCAAAAAATAATCGTTCATAGGTTTTGAAGATATTGATTTAAATTGTTTTTTTTTTAAGCCCAATAAATATTTTTTCGAATATTTTTATATACAATATTATTTTAAACTTAAGGGGACTCCTGCTAAAAATTTTGGGTTAAAATCCTTATAGCCGTTAATGAGAAAGTCGAAAATCAAAAAAACGGGTCTATGGCAGGTACCCCTAATAACATTTTGCCCCAAAATTTTGTTTGACCAAAATGTAGTCCATGTCCATAATATCACACTTAATTTTTTTTTATCAAAATCGTTAGAGCCGTTTTCGAAATAAATAAGATTTTGCATTACGGGTGTATGGGGGGTACATTTAGTTTTGGAGCTAAAAAAAAATTTCAATTTCTCCTCTAGGGAATCACCGAAGACCCTTAACTACCGAGATTGAAAGAAATAGGTCCAGTGGTTTAGGCTGTAGTGAGAGGTACAGACATACAGACACACTGAAACATGTTTTTTGTGTACTAAATTTTCCTTAAAATTTTTATAAAAAAAAATGATATGCAAATTGTTATTATTTAATAAAATACATTTTTAAACGTAATCTAAAAATTTAATCGTGTATCGGTTTTCAAGATATTGAATTTTAAAAAAAAAATTGTATTATTTTTTTTAAAATCCAAAAACTATTTTTTCGAAAAAAGTTTTAGTTTATATTTTTTCAAATGCAAAGCAGCTCCTGCATAAAAATTTTGGTTAAAATCGTTAGAGCCGTTGGTGAGAAATTCGAAAATCAAAAAAACCGTTCTATGACAGGTACCCCTGATAACATTTCCCCCCAAATTTTTTTTTCACCAAAATATAGTCCATGTACATAATATCACATTTAATTCGTTAGAGCCGCTTTCGAGATAAATAAGATTTTGCATTACGGGTATATGGGGGGTACCCTTAGTTTTGGAGCTAAAAAAAAAAGTTCAATTTCTCCTCTAGGGAATCACCGAAGACCCTTAACTACAGAGTTTGAAGAAAATACCTTCGGTAGTTTAGGCTGTAGTTCGAGGTACAGACATACAGACATACAGACATACAGACATACAGACATACAGACATACAGACAGACAGACGGAATTGTCGGACCCACTTTTTTCGTCTTCGCTATCATCGTAATGTCAACTTTGATCAAAATCTCGAGTTCGATTTTTTTTCCAAATGCAGAACTTGCCCTATAGTACCTATATCGCAAGAAAAAGTGATTCCAGAATGGGTTGGGTAAGGACGTGGTTCGAAGCGAGAATATATTCAATATTTTTCTCAATTGTACGTACTGCCTTATGAAGCGCCGTTTCTGGTGTGGACACATCTTAAGGAATTTTAATGTGCATCAAATTTTGGTCTTACCAAACTCAAAGGAGAAAAATATGTTTAAATAAATTTTGAATTAAATAAAATCGACGACTAAATCGAACGTAATTTCTTTTATGTAAAGTACTTTTGAATTTGAAAATTGTTAATAAGAAATTGTAAAACATGAAATTAATGAGATAAAAATGTTCAAATGCATAAGCTTACCAACAAGGTTCAAAAATCGTTTTATTAAATAAATTTTTTATATGTATGTATAATATAATAAATTTCTTTAAAATTTGTCAAGAAAAATTTGGGACGCCAATTTTAAGTATTTAGTAATATTAATTTAAGGAAATAATTTCAAAGGGGAGAGTACGATAACTTAGGCGCCAAAAATTGATAACGGATTTTTGTAGAAGGGTCAAATACAAGCGTTTTTTACTATGGGAGGGGGGGGTCTATCTCGCCCCGTTTAGGAGGTAGGGGCGATTTTAGAAAAAATGACTTAAATTGAAAAAAAAAATATTAAAAAACAACGGCAACACTTACAATAAAATACTATACCGGTTTTGAAAGCCAGAAGTCTGTTCTATAATCGTAAATTTAAATTAAATTATTTATGTCAATAGTTTTTGAAAAATTTGCATGCAAACTCAAAATTTTGTTAAAAAAAATGAAAAAAAAAAGTTTAGACCAATTTTTTTCAAAATTGTAAAATGAAGTGCTTAATTGGCTTTTTGTGGTCAATGCTACTATTAATTCTGAATCGAACACAAAAAACCGAATGGTTTTGTCCCTTCTAGTTTTTGAGAAAATCGAAAATTACTAAAACTACTTTTTATGAAATTTTTGATTTTTGGTATTTAACTACGGTGATTTCATTTTGAGGATTAATGTTAATGTGGTTCATTTGAAGGTAAAGTACAGCAAATCATTTAGGGTTACCAAGAATGCACCAGAGGAGGTAGAATTGCATGGCATTTCGCGTCTCAGTCAGTCAGTTTGTGAGTAAGTCAGGTGTTACTTAAAAATAGTCAAGTCAATTTTTCAATGTTCAATGTATTAAAACCGTGTTTACAGGCATTTTGATCACAAAAAAAAAATTATAGCAAGCACCTCCCGAATCTCTAGCCAATAATGAGGCTCATGGAAAAATGTGCCGATAGATGGGTTTATTGCTCTGAGATTAACTTTTATATGGATTGCACCAGAGAAACTTTTAAATCATTAGTTTTAAGCAAAATTTAAGTAACGTTATTTATTAAAATAAAAGATTAACTATGTAAATCATTTAATATTTTTGAATTTTATATACCCACCTACAAAATTGTAACTATATATTTACTTATGTATCTTAGTCTGTAAGAGTATAATATGCTCTGGTTGATGAATAAATAATAATAATAATATTGTATTCTTACAATTTTTGTCACCTTTTTGAGTTGGAGTTGAGGGGAGTTGACGCTTTAGTTGGAATTAGACCAATTTCTTCTAAGAACGCGATGCTTTTGAAATATTTTTTTTGAAATATTGAAAAGTTATTTAATTTAGGATGAAGTAGTGGATGCTTAGTCGCCATTCTTTATTCCAAGAAAAAAATACTTCACTCTTACAAAGGTTGAATAACGAATGACCTTGGTAAACAATAACCTGTACCATATTAGCATTAAAAACAAACAATAAACACACATAAATTTGCTGCATTCGTACAGTAGTACCTAGGTAATGTGAATTTTTCATAATGTATTAAATTTTCATGTCCGAACATTTTAAATGTGCAACTTTGGGCTACGTACATACATATATTTAGTAGACATTGGATATAGACCATAGGGTAAATTCAAAGTTTCTTTAAATCCAGATTCTGTAAATGCAAAAGAAACCTTGCATACACCCAACCTCGCACCTACCCCAAATCCTATAGTGTGCCCAGGCAGGGGGGTTGCAGGGGGGCAGCATGCCCCCCCATACATATCTCACTGTTTATACGCCGTAATGCGTAAGCAAGCAAAAAAAGCAAATATTCCATAAAAAAGTAGTTTTCGTTATTTTCAATTTTCTCAAAAACTAGACGACATAAAATCATTTAGTTTTCAGTTTTTGAATAAGAATATATTAGAGCAACGAATTTTAGGAAA
The DNA here is from genome assembly GCA_963931855.1 of Philhelius festivus. Lineage (NCBI taxonomy): Eukaryota > Metazoa > Arthropoda > Insecta > Diptera > Syrphidae > Philhelius > Philhelius festivus. The sequence continues at coordinate 48,924,380 of OZ007557.1, read as the reverse complement.
AATAATAATATATAACTTTGCAGTTTTGAAAAATTAAACTTTAAACTTTTTTTTATGTTTTTTTTTCACCAAAATTTGAGTTTAAAACTCGTTTTTTCAAAAACTGTGCATAGATTCTACTTAATTTAAAAATTATCTAATAGATCAGAGTATTGGCTTTAAAAAAAGGTATAATACTTAATTGTAAGTATTACCGTTATTTTTTAATATTTTTGTTTCCATTTTAGTACCTTTTTTATAAAATTGCCCCTCCCGCCCAAACGGGGGGAGATAGACCCCCCCCTCCCATAGTAAAAAATGCTTGTATTGAACTGTTCTACAAAAAACCGTTATAATTTCTTGGCGCCTAAGTTATCGTACTCTTGCCATTTCAAAAAATAATCGTTCAAACGCTTTGTAATTTTTTTTCAGAAGACCAAAAAAGAATTGTTTAAAATATTTTTATATGTATAAAACATTAAATAAAATTCAATAGAGCTCCTGTACAAAAAAGTTTTTCAAAATTGTTAAAGCCGTTAATGAGAAAGTCGAAAATGAAAAAAACAGTTCTATGACAAAAACCGTTAATAAAGTTTTTTCCCATTTTTTGTTTGACCAAAATGTGGTCTTTTCAGCCGTTTTCGAAATAAATATGATTTTGGATATTATCTTTGGATATGAATCTTCTAGGGAATTACCGAAGACCCTTAAATACCGAGCTTCAAGAAAATAGCTCCAGTGGTCTGGGGAGATGTATAGGCATACAGACGGAATTGCGGAACCCACTTTTTTCATGTTCGAGTTCGTTTTATTTTTCAAAATGTAGAACTTGCTTTATAGTTCCTATATCGCGATTAAAAACTCACATTCTCCATATTTTGCAGAATTTTTTACTAAAAAAAATAAATTAAATCTACCTACTCCTTTTAATAATCAAAATTTTTTTTCGAAACTCAATACATATTTCGAAAATGCCTTGCTCGATTTTTTTTAACTTGACACTTAATGGTTTCTTAATACAATCTACAAGATGTGAGAAAAAAAATTATTGTACCTAAAAATAACGGTACCCACCACTCACTAATGTTAAAAAATAATTTTCGAAAATCATATTTTTCTAGAAAACGGCGTCTAGAATTTTGATTTTTTTCTTTCGATATTCTGACGATCTATAATTTAATACAAAAAAATTTGAAATTAAGATATAAACTGACTGCACCTACTATAGAACTATTTTTTCAAATTTTGAATTTCTCTTTATAGAGATAACGGATTTTAATTAAATTTTTTATTAGGAAACTTTTAAAAAGCTTGACAAACATTGCACCTTAAAACTTAAAGAACAAAATATTTTAATTTTTTTTTTGGAAAATTCTATATCTCAAAAACAGCTAAAAATGTTCTAAAAACTTTGCATATAAGAGCTTTTCTTTTTAAGAAACCACTACAACGACTTATAATTTTTGTTCTTGCATAAGCTACTATTCGCTTGAATCAAATTTCTCTAACTACTAGCGGAGTTGTCATTTAAAAAATGAATTTAATGCTTATGAACAGTTTTTCTCTCAATTTTTGAAATTCTTAGCCTTTAACATAAGTGGAAGTTCGAGCGACCCAGTCGTGAATTTCATTTTACTACCGCGTTAATTTAATATGACTCTTTAACATTTACAAACGACAAAAAAATTTCTATTTGCTTTGCATTTTGCAAATATTTTAAAATAAATCTATCCTTAATCAAAAAAAACTACTTAAAATGTAGCAAAATTTTTAGTTGTATCATACTAATATTTTGACACTAGGTTGCTTATAATTCTTACGTCATTACTTTTAAAGAATTTCTTCTCTTTAATTCACGATCTAATTAAAACATAAAATACACCGTCACAGGGTTGAAACTGAGAATCTTCTTCAAATAAAAACTCATTACTAGTTTTTTATTTTGTATTTCAAAGTTAAAGTTATATTAAGCTCTTTTCAAAAGGTAACCAATTGGTTCAACAGAAGCTTTTACATTTTCCTCTTTTAATTAAAAACCATTTCAATTTAAATGTCAAAAGCATTAAATCGTTACTGAGTTGAAAGCAATCAATTTTACCTTCACTCACCCGCATGTGTTGCAAGCAAATTGTATTGCCTTACCCTACGACAAGAAAAATCCATCTTAATCCTGTTGTGTTAATTTTCCTTAAGGTACATCATTAATAACATAAAACCTCAGCTGGCAAGTGAAAATACAAGTGCCAATTACTTTGTATAACACCACACAACCCGCATTAATTATGACAATCGACCCAACTTCAACATAAAGCGCAGCCAGACTTTCAACTCGGAACAAGCTTCATAAAAATTAAAATTGCTAATTCCTTTTCGAAAGCCCCCACAATGTGTATGTATATTATGCATCTATGAGTGTTGGTTTGTACAAGTGTATTCCCCGAACGGTCTATAAGCAAGGTTGCATAATTGAAGACCCCACAATTTATTAGTCCTTGCTGAACGACAATGTAACCATATAACCCTACCCTATACACTCCCACATGCTCAAGTTCATTGGCTATAACTGAGTGCCCAGCACACATAATCCTGCCAGTCAAACACAAATTATTATGCTAATCAAATGCAGTTTTTATACGAATTTTACGTCCTCTTGGATGGTTGTTAAAATGTCAGTCGTGTCCAGTATGATACTTGGTCAAACACACATCATTCTTCAAGCCAAGGCACATGTACATAGTATCTTTTATGCATCTGGCTGTTGCTCACATTCTTCGAACTTGATTATTCCAAATTAAATTACTTAATATTTAAGTAGCAAAAAAGGACATTTGCAAGTTTAGCTATTCCAATAGCAGTAGAGTTATTAAGATCAGTAATGAATTGGGAAAAGAAACACATAAAAATTCCATTAACAGGGAAGAAAAAGTTCAAATTGTAAAATTATTCTGCATTAATGGAATATTTATGTCTGACAATAACAGAAGCCTAGATTGCTACCAAACATCATGGCGCCTACTTTTGTTGAGTGGTTCAAATTACATACCCGAGTTATATTTATGCTGAATTAATTATAATTGAGGTATAATAAAATTCAATTTACAAAATAAGGCTATGAAATCACCAAAAAATTCAATTCGAAAAAATATTACGTATACGCCACAGTGTATTTATTTAAAGAGCTCTGTACTATTCTATGTAAGTTCTATCTTGCTGCGAAAAAGTACTAGAAAATGCGATTCTGAGCTTAGGGTCTTATATGATATAATTTGTTAATCCTTATGAGCAACAAGTAACTCAGAGCGTTTCGTAAACAACCAGAATTCTACTTCGAATAAAATATTTTGAATAAAAAAAGATTTCATAACTAAGAAGGCAAAACAAAAACGAAGTGCACGACTGGATCACATGACATGTGGAGCTTCATCAAGACTAGAACCTGGATAAGCATTTTTAAATACAGGCTGCTTCCTTATTATTTAACAATACTTTGCAAAATGTCCGGTTCTTAAAAAAGGACAATCTTCATAGAAAAAGGGCCACTGGTGATCTAATGGATCTAGAACGGCAGCTTATGATGAGCTCATTAAATTCTGATCTCGAAAGCATTGCCAAATGAGAAAAGCATAAGCCGCGTAGAATTTAATTTTCTACAGGGAATGGGCATCAGTTTATCCCTGAGCTCAACTTCGGGCGTAGGGTTAAATTCAGGGATTGTTTACTTAGCCGCAATACACGAATGTGGAATCCTTTACCGGAATCTATATTTCCTTCCCATTATGACATTCAGGCATTTAATTTTAATTAATCTCCTTTAAAATCCCCTCCAAATTTTCTGAAACGCTCGCACTGTTCTCAAACATAGTAAGCGTAGTCCCTTAAGTGCATAAAAGTGATACAAAAAATCCCACCGGAAAGTGGAACCAATCCTTATGTCTTCTTCTTCCTTTGTTTCGGCGCTGTTGTGATCTCGATGTCGAGGGGATCATAACTCTCCCACGTATCTGCTTCACACTAGTGATCCGCCTGTGGGGTTCGCCGGGTTGACCTCAGAAATCGGCGGCAAGCCTCCCGGTTTTGTATTGTTCCATTTCTGAGGCCAACTGAATGCTGGTGTTTTTGCATTTGTTTGTACCAGGAGTGTTTAGGCCTACCTTTCTTTTTATTCCGAATTGGAACGTTGTATGATATTGCCTTTTTGACGGGGTTCTCAGGATCTCTCCTTTGAACATGGCAATACCAACTGAGTCGGTCGTGTTCAATTTTTTGGGAAATGGTATTCTTAACATGAAGGCTTCCTCGGATCTTCGTACTTCTAATTCGATCAAGCTTTGTAACCAATCCTTATGTCATTTTGGAAAAACAAAGGTAATTGCATATTTCTAAGGCACGAAGCTCCTTATTAAAAAATGCTTGCTTTTGGATTGAAAATTACCTTTTGAACCGCTTAATACAAGTTGTAATGGACGCTTTTAAGTCTGACATTCAAAAAATAAAAGCTGGTGTGGCCCAAGGCTTCGCTTTGTCTCCAATACTCTTCCTTTTCTTCATACATATATGATCTTTTGTCTGAAACTTCTAATCCACTTCATTGTTTCGTTGACGACAGCATACTCAGATTTTCACATTCACCCAGACTTATGTATGAAGTTTTCGATATTGTTTGTTATGTGGACTGTTACTCCTGATTCGATACCCCAAACCGCCCAAACCGAAACATAGTTCTAAATATTTTCCTCATGTTGCAAAGTATTGATTTGTCATGGTGTTATTTCAGTTTTTCCTTCACAGCTTTTGCAGTATCGGTCTTCTTAATCAATTGTGCAGTTTTTGGCTATAGTTTCGGATTAAGAACAACATCCCATAGGCCATCCTTACTGCGTAAAAGCTCCAGCTGAAATGCGTAGTGGTCATGTCCCAATTTAATTATGGACGTCCTTAAAGATTCAGTCATTTCCAAAAATATTTGGTTATTATCCTTGAAATCCTTTTGAATTGAAAAATGTACATACATATGTATATATCTGGTATTTTTTTCCCTAAATTCTTCAAATCTATAACCTATTGGTTATTATTTAATTTAGATTTAAGAACTTCCTTATGATTTTACAAATGCCATTATAGAAACAATATTTTATTCAGATAATAAATAAAGTCAAGTGATAAAAACAAAGAGTTCTTATTGTACAGATTATGTAAAGACAATTGTTTTATTTAACAAATATAACCACAACCCGTTTTGAATATTGTAAAAGCAGTTGTGATATACTTTTTAAGGCGTGTTCAATTAATTGACTAGCTGACAAAAACCACCTCCTTTCCTTTATTGATTTGACTATTTATCAAAATAATAAATTTCTAACCATATTCTTCCTTTCCTTAAAGACCCTCAAAAACCGTTAAATTTGCTGTAAAAAGGCCAAGCAAAAATCCAGTAAAAGACATAAAAAAGGAATTAAATCATTAGTTTACGCCAGTGTAACAATTTCTCTTTGCAATGACTGCATTTACAAACGAAGAATATATAACCAAAACTTACCTAATAGAAGTTACAATAGAGCACGACAAAAATACCATGAACTTTTTACTGATCGAAAACTTATCTAGTAACAGAGTATTTAGAAATATACCTTTCGAAGAGTTCGAAGAACGGGATGTGTTTCTAATACGCGATCTTGGCTGATAAAATAATATTTGAAGTTCTTGGAACGGATAAATAAATCAGGTTCAAACGCTATGTTTTGGAATTCATTAGTTTAGTAAGTTTAGTTTTAGGTTTGAAAAATGTATTTAAAAAATAACTTCAAATGGTGCACCTAAGAACTCATCGGTAAAAATGGAGGTGCGTACAGGGGAAGTGATGGAAGTCGTGGTGCGATAAGCAGATTCTTAAAAAATCTTGAAATTTCTGAAACTAGCGTCAAACCATGTCTTTTTACTTTATTATTAATTATAATTTGCGTAAGACCTTTCATCCATAACAAGTTATTTACAGACCTACGATTAGCAAGTTCTAGTTTAAGATTGTTTTGATAAATAGGTTGGATTATATCATCCCATTTCAATTTTGGCAGAAGCACCTGTTGTTTAATTAAACTAGAAACTTCCAAAAGGTATGTGGTCCGAAAAGGTCTAATTTACTATCCTGAAGCCACTTCGAAATCGAATTCTACTAAAATGTACATGACGAAAAAATAAAATTTAAAAGGTCGGTTGACTGTATTGTTCTCAGGGTGTTCATTCCCGGTTGTGAGTGGTAATTATTGTGGGCAGATATGGCATTTTAGCCGCGGTGGTAGGCTGACCCAATGTCAGCGTAGAACGAGACTACTTCCTCGTTGTCCATGATTACGTTGTCATCCAGAGTTTCCATCACACTGAGGTACCTCGGTTTGGGATGTCATTGTTCTATGGTCATCCTTCTCATAAGCTGATTCGGGTGGTCGATGATGTTCCCCATTCGTTTTTTCGTTGAATGAACTAGATATTTGTCTAGTGGGATTAAATTCGCTTCTGTAGTATATAGATGTTCGTTCTTGCAGCTATCTACTTGAACGAAAAATTTCCTGAAAGATAGGAAAGAAAAGAGAATTTTTATTAATGTCGGAGGTACTTGCATAAGATGGTGTTTGTGGATTAGACCGTCTATCCACACGCTATCGAATGCTTTCTCGACATCCAGAAGAATCCAACGGTGACGCGATTACGGTTGAGGTCTGTGGTGATATCGTGTTGGAATTTTACGAGTGGATGCAAGGTTGAGTGTTTTTCTCGAAAGCCGAATTGCATGTCAGAGATGATGGAATTTCCAAGCAGGATTTCTTCAGTCTTCATAGGATTATTTCTTCCAGTAATTTACTGATGTTGTTGAGAAGTGATATTGGCCTGTAGTTGGAAGCACCTTCTTTCGGAATTGGCACAATCTTTGCTGTTTTCCACTTCTGAGGGAAGTAACAGTTGTTGATGCAGTTGTTTAAAATGATTGTGAGGAAAATCATTATTGCATGTGCTAGCCTTTCCGGGATGTAGTAGGAGACACCATCTGGTCAGACTTTTTTGACTTGGAATTGCCGTTGATGTCTACAAGTTGAGTCAGTAGGTGGGTTCTGTGTGAAGTTTCCTTCGAAGTATTCGGCGAACGCTTCCACCTTATCTTGGACCGAAGTAGCTTCAATATCATTGCTGATGATGGTTTCATATTTGGTATAGTTCCAGTAACAAAATTGTTTAGTGACAATACAATCCGTGCTTTATGATATCCAACAAGTACATGTGTAGACCCTAAGCTCGGTAGCATTTTGCAAAGTCTTTTATAATCCTTACCCAATGTGAATAAATTAGGTAGATGGGTATAATTTGGAGGATATCATGGAATTTTAACATCCATCTCTTCAGCTTGCTTAGAATTCCTAGTAACAGCTTTAATATACATGCAAAAGTCGCATAGTCACAATCGGTTAAACATGCAAAATTATTATTTGAGACAGATGCACGCACAATGACATATTAGAAATCTGTCGAAGCGCTTTCTCAGAATCTGCATGATTTTTAAGGCAACAACTAACCGATCTGGTGATTTATTTTTCGTTGCTAATGATTTCCACATAACTTTGCCTGTAAGTCCAAGATCAATGTTTACATTGTTAGCTGAGCGCATGCTTGAAATCATCATATTTTTGAAATCGAGTCGAGAAAATCTCGCTATCGCCGAAAATGCGTGAGAATTTGTTGCAAGAGCCAAATGTCCAAATATTCTTAAAACAACTTTTGGACATCAGAAGTAGCAAAATTCCAATTGATCTTCCACGAATGAGGCTTTGTTCCAGCCGATATTTTGTCAAATGCAACTGAATATTTAAGACTTTGTTGACAAGGTATTTCCTAGTCTAAGATCCAACTCCAAAAATACGGATACGTGTACTTTTGCCACCAAAATGTGATGATAGCAACAGGTTGAAGGAGCAAAATCAATTGAAACTGCTCGGTGAAACAGTCAAATACGAATCGACCGAAGAAGAAGGGAAAGTCGTAAATCAGCCGACCAATTATTTTAAATCACTCAAGCCACCCAAAATCCCACCGTATCTTAACCGTACTTGATTAAGCAAATCATAGGTACCAAATTCAGCGACGAAAAAGTACGATTGAAAATTCAAATTCAAGGGGCTCAAGTTCCCTTTACTTTTACCATCTACAAAGCACAATCGTTAACTATGTCTGGCATGCACTTATACCAACAGATTTTTTTCGACAACAGGCCCTTGGGTAGAAATTTCAAGGGTACTGTTGTCCATAAAAAATATTGACATAAGCGAGGGTTGAAAATAAAAAAAATTAATAGGAGAGCCTAAACGTTTTGACTAAAGTAGTGACAGATTTCAACCATTTCTGTGTGGGTGTTACCAGGTATGGAGGGGACCTACAATTTTCTGCCGATTTCGAACGGCTAATGAGCAGCACTTTTCATGAAAAGATATACTCTTAGAGGATCTGTCAATCCCTCGCAACAAGCAGTACACCCGTGAAAAACCTTTTTTTGCAGTGGCTGAAAATTGAACCTATGACAGTCCAACGCACTACCCATTATGCCAAGGGATACTAACGACGATTGAACATACCCTAACTTAAATGGAGGAATAGACTTGCATGAGTAGGACTGACTATCTACGAAGAGAGAAAAACCTGATCGGGCCCATATCATCTGGAAAATTAAAAAAAATAAGCTTCATGCTGTATGATAAAAATACGGTTTAATTTCCAAAATATTTTCACTTAAAGCAAGGAAATAAAGCCAATCTGTCATTATTTCGTTTTCAAAAACGAAATAAAACCGAATTTCGAACTTGGATATATTTCATTTGACGGTATTTCACGTCACCGCATAGAGTCTCAGTGTTCTACTAGAAGCAGGTTTGAGAATTTATGAACGTTAATCCAAAAGATCTTTCTGACTTATGGGCTAAACAAGAATTACTTTTATCAAAATTTTAAATTTCACAAGATATATAAATGTGACTCTTTGAACACCTGCTAAACTTTTTTATGGGTAAGCTGAGTTACCAGTGCTTTCAGTGTCTCTACTTCGTAGATTTATCTACGGAGTAGTGGAATATGTAATGTAATGTTTACTTAGTTTAGATACCTATACATAGATTAAACTAAACTAAGGTAAGTTCAAACTTATCCTATTATTTCTTTAAGTTTAAATTAATAAGGTTTCTATTTATTTTATTTTCAAATAATTTTTGTATATTTCATTTGAAACCCTCAAGCTATGCATTTCAAAATCATTCTACGTAAAAGCGAATATTATCTTCTGACCTCATTTAAGGCGAACAGTGTCCTAGCCCACACATATCTTACCATTAACCTAGATTCATCTCGCTCTCATTTTGGTTGTTCGCCTTACAATAATTGACAAGTCCCTTTCTCAAGAATTTCGTGTTCTCAATTAAATGAATCCTTCTATTAACATCTGCCACACAACACGGCACGAAAATCCGTTTTTACACATTAACAGCATCATTATCGGCTTTGCCATCCGCATCCCTTCAATAAAGCTTCTGTTTGGGGCCCCAACACCCACGGGCACCATCATCATCATTAATTACAAAATTAATCCATAATCCACAAAAAAAAATCTAAGAAAATTAAATTCAAGCCTTTTAAGAGAAGTAGGACGATAATTTTCACACAGGGATGCAACAAAAAAAATTAAATATATTTTGTTCTGGGCGTGAGTTTGTCATTTTTATTTATTTTATTTTTTAACACAAAAAATAGCTTCTGTTTGTCGCTGATTTATTATAAAACTGTACGTGAATGTGTGTGCAAGTGTATAATGTGCGTGCTGTTAAATTATAAGACATACATTCATACTATATGAGTGGAATAATTTTAAGCTTCCTGTTTCCTGTTTATTGTTGTTCATTTTAATTGCTTGGTTATAAATTTACACACAAATAATGCAATTTTAGTAATAAAACTTTTATTTTTTTCGTGTATCTTTTATATACAATAAATACATATATATAGCATGTGACATGAACGTACATGCACGATGTAAGGAAAACGTTCCAAGCTTATGCGGATGTGACCACACAGAACGACGAGGGAGAATTTTCCTGCAGCTGCACGTTAAAGGAAACACACTAACAGTTGAGAGTGAGTATTTTAAAATTGATGTTATGTTAAGGACATTAAAAATTTAAAAACTTAAAATTTAGTTATTGGTGATTAAACTTAATATATTGGCTAATAGTGAACTAAAAGTCAAGTCGCGAAAATCAAGGAGTTTTTATAATAGGATTCTTTTTTATAGTATATTCTTAAAAATCAAAAACGCTGGTACCACCTTAAGAAAATAAAAACTTACTATCACCGATATCACATACAGATCAAAGTATCTACTTCCAGAGGGACTCCACAAGATGGGGTCCGTTCTCCTCTTCTCCACAATATATAGAATGCCTTTAGCCGCTAGACCAGAACTGCTGTCTAGCGGCTAATAACAATATGGCAGCATTGTGGGATCGAAACGTTTTTTTCTAACTTATGACGAAAACTAGTGTCAAACAAGGATACATATTGAGCCCGCTTCTTTTTTTTTTTTTTGATGATATTCCGTCGGCTATCCCTGGAGGAATTCAATTTGCTGGTACCAACCTCAAGTCATTAATGTGAGCAGTCGACTTCGTCAGACTAGGAGAATACCCTAAACTGTTACAAACGATGATCAACAAGCTACGGTTATAACGAGTGATTTTTTAAAAGCTATCGGAAATTTAAAAAACAGCACATAAAATTCAGAAAAACTCATGAAATCTTTATGTGAATCGATAGTCCGGTCGATATAATTTAATGTTTGAAAATTTTTCCATGCAAATGGTGACCGCCGCTGCGCCTCAAATGGTCCATCCGCTTAGTCCAACTTTGGCATACTCTTTCTAACATTTCGGCCGGTATCTCACGAATAAAGGCTTCAATGTTGGCTTCCAGTACGTCAATCGAAGAAAGCAAGTCATGCAAGTCAAGCTCTTCCATTTTGCGTAGAAAAAAAGTTTGTAATCATCGCACGGTAGTGCTCACCATTCACAGTAACGTTGCGATTCGCATCATCTTTGAACAAATACGGCCCAATGATTCCGCCAGCCTATAATCCGCACCAAACAGTGACTTTTTCTGAATGCATTTGTAGCTCTTGCAATGCTTCTGGCTGCTTTTCACTCCAAATACGGCAGTTTTGTTTGTTCACGTTTCCATTCAACCAGAAATGAGCTTCGTCGCTGAACACAATTTTTCAATAAAAACGTGGACCTTCGGCAAACTTTTCAAGAGCCCATTCATCAAAAATTCAGCGTCATGGTAGGTCGTTCGTTTTCAATTAGTGCATCAGCTATGTTTTGAAAGGCTTCACACCTAGATCCTTCCACAGGAGTAACAGAGTCCCAATTGCTGCGAACGGCGCCGAATCGATAATTCACGGTCATCACTAACACTGGCCGAAACAGCTGCCATATTTTCGTCAGTTCGCACTCTACGTAAGCGTGTTGGTGGTTTAATGTCCAACAATATAAGTTTGGTGCGAAATTTAGTCACAATAGCCCGAATAGCCGCTTCAGCAGGTCGATTAAACTGACCATAAAATGGAAGAAGCGCGCCATGAACTTTCTTAGCAGAGCACACATTTTGATAATAAAATTCAATAATTTGCAAGCGTTGCTCGTTTGTAAGACGATTCATGATTAAATTATAGACCAAACTGAAGATGTTTGACAGTGACACAAAACACGAAACATGCGTGGGCTACCAAAACCAGTGTTGCCAAAAAGAAAATAGCTAAAAAATCACCCATTATTACGGTCAACTCTGGCTCACAGTCAATACCAGTAAATCCGAAGTAATGATCTACCGAAATGGAACTGGTATACATACGCTAGGGAAGAAAAATGGAGCTGGTCAAAGAATACCAGGTACTTGGAATTATCATCACCCCTCAGCTTTATTTTAAGAAACACCTCCAGGGAAAACTTATAGAGTCAAACAAAAAAACTGTAACTGGAAATCAGTACTTGAGAAAAAACACTTAGTTTATAGTGCCAAATTTAAGCTTTGAAGCGGTAATGGGCTCGATTATATGCTATGCAAGAAAGGTGTGGGTTTCCCTAAATATGAGGAGGTAGAAAAACTTCTGAAATACTTCATTAATAAAATATTCCAGCTTCCGGAAAATACTCCTACTTATATACTGCATTTGCCAACTGGAGTTTCGCCACCTTATCTCTTTTCACTGAAAATGCATTTTAACTCACGTCACGTCATCACGGCCCCACGTCAGAAAAAATCACAGGTTTTTGCAGAACGACCCCGCATGAGAGTGCGGAAAAATGTTCTGTTAGTGGAAAGTGATTGGAGTAGGAAGGTAACTTCAAAAAATTTTAAGATAAAATAGAGCAGACTTGTTTTGCAGACTTAACACAGGCGGCACAGTCTAGGAACCAATAACTATTTTCATGATCGAATTTCCATAACTTCCATTTCAACTATTTTCAAAACCAGATATTCTTCGATTAAATTACCAGACTTATGGTTCCGGCGAAAATATACAGAGAATTTCTGAGGAGCGTGTCCTATTCTATGTTATTCTATTCGTAAGAATCTTATAGACGCTGCTAGAAAGAAGTTCCTTGTTCCTCCAAAAGCAAAGAGTACTTTCTCCTCGACAAGCCCAAGTCTAAGTAAAATACTTATCTTTACTTCATAGTTAGAGCCTTATATTTTTTTTAAAAAGACCCTGAAACACCCTTAATTTTTTTTGGCAAACTTAACTATTCTCATGAATGTGTACCGATAAGTTCTTGGAAGCGATGTTTTTGGTACCTTCAGTGCATTCTTCAAATTCAAAATTGTTGGCGACTTTTCTTTACTCGTTCCTGGTAACTATGGAAACAGATGAATTTTAAGTTCAACATGCATAAAAAAACCTTTTGAACCTAGTAACTCTTGAACTTTTGCAAACAGAATTAGTTGATCTATTAAATTCTCACTTTCGATCCATATTTGCACAAGTTTAACATTTTCGATGGATAGAGTTGAACCTACAAAACTCACAATCCTTAAAAAAAAATGCGCATCAAGCTTATTCGAAATTTCTATCGGGATTTAGTTTAAAATTCCAAATAACTTTGACGTAGTAAGAGATATTTTGAAACGACTTACCAATCACTAAAAAGTACCACCAGGCCAGTTTTTTTTTTTACAATTTACAATGGGTCGTCCTACTGTGCGACTACCCGAGCATTATATCCTTCACTACAATCAATTAGTTTTTAACATAATTTTTCCAACAGACAAAATATAAATACATGATGTTCGATAAGTAATGGTCTTAACTGAAATTGGTGAAAGTACAGGTCATGCCTAGTGAGAATTTAGTAACTTGTCCACACCTAATCGTAACGGTTAAGCCGTATTGACTGGACTACAGCAAGGGGCATGTTTACCATCCGAAAAAAGTCTATTTTCCACAAAATCCAAATGCTCGTAATTTGAACTGTTTAAAGTTGCTGAGAGAACTACATAAGGTCCTATACTTAGGCCATTCAAAATCCTGCTCCACAAGTTGATTTGAAAATGGTATTGGTATTTGTGATGTGCGACCTTTGTTAGGCGTGGTGGACCGATTTAATGCCAATCTTGGTTACCTGACTTAGATCCTTAAGAATATGCGAAGTAAGAATAGAAAAAACAAATTCAATTGATTAATTAGGGAGCGTAACGGAATCCCGCTTTTTATAGTTCCGGTTTTTTCAAAAATCCTGCAAAAAAAATTTTTAAAAACCGTTCTCTATAATACCGTCTTTTAAAATACCGATTTTTAAAATCCCGTTTATTCAAAATCCTGTTCTATTATAATCCGGCTTTTTAAAATCCCGTCTTATACCGCTTATCCCGTTTTTTGGAATATGTAGCGAAAACTTATTGATTTTATGTTGGTTATTTTCCAGATTTCTTAAATGCTAAAGAAACTTTGCATACAACCAACCTTGCACCTACCCCAAATCATATAGTGTGCCCAAGCATATACGTGGTAATAAGAAAAGGGATTATAAGAGACGGGATTTTAAAAAGCGGGATTATAAGAAACAGGACTATAAAAAACGGTATTATAAAAACGGGATTTTATGAAACGGGATTATAAAAAGCGGGATATCGTACCCAACCCATTCAATTATACAAAAAATTGGTTTAAATTTGGGGTTTTTCGAAATTTCAATATAACGGCCGTTAATCGAAAAAACTATTAGGTATGGACAAGTAACTAAATTCTGATTATTCTCGACTGATACTTTCATCAGTATCAATTTGGACCATTATTTACGGGACACCGTCTGACCTATAAGCTGTTGTTATTGTTTCCTAACTAATTACGACTGGTTAGCGCGAACTTCCACTTATGGACAAGTATCTGGTTTTTCAATAAGAGCGCTACAAAAGTTTTTTTTTAATAAAACAAAAACGGTTTTGGATATCAATGAAATTCTTTCTTCCTGGAAAAGTACGTTCGATGCCATTATGTATGGAACTCGATTTCTTTTCCATGGCCACCACGGGGCCACGGGCACGCTTGCAGAAGTCCAGACGCTGAACCCAATTTTCGACGGTTTTCAAGCATAAATCGGCCGATACTGCTGCAATTTCACGTTCGATATTCGTACGAAGTTCATCAATCGTGGCTGGCTTGTTGGCATAGACCATAGACTTGACGTAGACTCACAGGAAATAGTCTAACGGCGTCAAATCGCACGCCCGAGGCCTGTGGATTCAAATTTTTCCACTAGATGCTCAATTGTTGATCTGCTCGGACGATTAAGACGACCATAAATTGGACGTAGCGCTCTTAACGTTGAGGCCACTGACTCCGAATTTCGGTATAAATTTTAATAATTTCGACTCGTTGTTGGCTCGTATATCTTTCCATCATGAAATGGCAAATCTTACTAAAGAGAAATGTCAAAAATCGTTATTGGAGTCTTAGACGTAAATCATTTTTTGTATTTCCCAAATTTCTTTTAAAATTAAAAGGGCCAAATTTTAAATATAAAATAGTATACATTTAAGGAAATAATTTCACAAACAATAGTTCACACATTTTCAAAATATTGAATTTATTATTTTTTTTGTAATCTTAAAAATATTTTTTTTTATTATTTTATATTTGAAGAAGTTCCTGGATAAAAACTTTGGTCAAATTCGGTAGAGCGGTTAATTTAAAATTCGAAAATCAAAAACACGATTCTATGTTTTTTTTTTTTACCAAAATAGAGCACACATAAACAAATCTAAACAATCGTATAATTTTTCAAGGCCAAAAATAACGGTACCTGCCATACGATTTTTTTCGAAATTTTATAAAAAAATTTTTATCTCAAAAACCTTTCCACAATTTTTTTTTAAATTCAAAAAATTTCGTTTGGTTAAAGCTAGGTATCTAATGGTTGAAAAAATGTTCCACGAAATGGTTATTGAGGGTACCCCCCATGGAACCATTTTTTTGTTTTTAATTTTTTTTACAACCGATTTTGATAATTTTGTAAAAACAGTATTCTGCTCGAAAACGGCGCCGGATCAAATGTTTTTTCTTACGATTTATTTTAACGATTTATAGTTTCATAAAAAAATTGAAATTAAGACATGCATGTACCTACCATGGAACCATTTTTTAATATTTTTAATTGCTCTTTATCGGCATAACAGATTTGAATGAAGTTTGAAAAACATTACATTTCAAAACTTAAAAAAATATTTTTTGATTTTTTTCAAAAAAATGTCAGTTTTCTTTTTTGAAAATTCTTTATCTCAAAAACAAGTCGATATTTTTTTGGAAGTTTAATTTGTATTCGTACAATAATAAAACCTTCAAGTTGGAGTACCAAAATTTTGTCTCTATCATCGTTTTGTACCTATGTACTCGTACAATGTTGGACAAAACAAAATCAATTCGATTGTGAATGCTTACATTTAAATATATATTTTATCATATTTCTATTAACAAACGTGCATTTCATTGTCAAATTAAAAATAACTAAGCAATTAAATTAAAAAATAAAAATTTCTCCTTTTACTTCGACAAAAACAAAAAAAGTTTTCAATATAGCTCAGTTTTAAATTCTAAATATTTTGTGGCGAAAAACTTGGTCGTTCCTATAGTTTCGACTTTCGTGGGCAATTCTCCGATCTGTAATCTCTGAATTACTTCATTTTTTCGTCCTTGAAACCATTTTTTGAATATTTTGGAAGTAAGCTCTAAGTGGTTATCTCGTTGGAATTTGCATTTAATCGGAACATCCTCACCAGAATGTGGAAGCATAGTATTTTTCAAGATATCCTTCCACATGAACCGATCGATAATGCCTTCTATTTTATGAATTGCACTCACTTCATGTCCTGAAAAGCATCCCCAGACCATAAAATTCCCACCTTCATGAGTAAGAGTGTCCTTTGTAAGCCTGGGCCTGAGACCTTGGTTGATTAACCGCCAGATACATTACCAACCATGTGAATTTGGATTTATCAGAAAATAAAACCGTCTTCAAATTGGTGTGATCTTTGGTAAATTCGAACGAATCGTGTTTTGAAAGGTATTTTGTTAGTCTTCTTTAACAGTCTTAGTTTATTGTTTCAATTCTATTTTCATTAAAAGTAGATGTTGACTATTAAGTGGAAATAAGAATGTAGTTTGTGACAATCTTACAATGTGATGGAATTCCAAAGCATAAACACTATTGTTGCTCCCTAAAATGTGATGACTTGCCATTTTTGTCTGAAGCATCTTCCTTTCACTCAGACTCTCTCTTATATACTTTATTATATGAAATTTCTAAAACAAGCTACCTTTTGAACGTGCCATCGTTAAAGACAGACGTTCAATGCCAAATCATTCTCAAGTACCTCATTATCTCCTAGCTTTCATAACAACTCTAGTGTTCGGCTTCAGATTAATTAACCAGAACACCCTTATCCGAATCACTCACCCGCTAACAACACCCAGACCCGATTCTCATTTGGTGTGAAGCACGCAGTTTGCCACTTAATTAAACACAGAAATGTCGCTTTATTCTCAACATCTATGCCATGTTCACATATTTTCAAAAACAACAGCAATAACAAAAACAAAAACAACAAACAAGTTGCACAATCGCAGGATTATTAGGCACTTTGTAGAATATAGGAGTCCTTAATCCATGCATCTTTTCCTCCCCATTCAATGTGTGTCGGTTCCTTTGTCTCGTGGAGCAACTAAACTTTGCTGCCGAAGGTTGTGTATCTACTAGATGTATTTGTATATAAATGATATTGTACATCTGCTGCCTAACTTTAGAGATACACTTTTCATTCATGCTGAGACAATTCATTCCAAGTGAACAATGGAAAATGAGAGACAAAAGACCCAGACTCCTTTATCTTGTGATGATGAGTGAATGGGCTTAAAGAAAAATATCAAAAGCAAGCTGCATTGTGCTTGAGATAAGGAAATTATGTCGAATGTTTTCCAGAGTAATATTTATTTGTTTTGCATAAAACCATAAAACAACCAAATCGATATTTCTAAATTCTTCAACAGGGTCATCCAGCATTTTAAATTTTTCGCTATTTTTGAATTGGTAATATTGAAGTGGCATTTCTATGATTTTTGACAAAGAGTATGAAAAATTCAAGACGAACAAAACACATTCTTTGGAAGTAGATTTTTTCTCTCAAAAAACAGCCTAAAGGCTTTGGGAGGTGCTTTACCTCTGTACAATGTATCAAGACGCGGGCTTCAATTGTCAAATCTTCTCAGTGCGTCAATATTCAAAGAGACTTCTTTAATACTCAAAATTTGATGGTTGGCAAACATTTTAAAATGTTAGCCTTGAATAAAATAGTGTTTCCATCAGGAACGGAGGAACTTTTTAAAAATGTATGCCATCTGCTGCCCTTGTTGCCCTTATAGATTGCGTTTCTCTTCTTCGCTTCTATCTCTTTTTCTCTCTCTCTATTATAATCTAAGTTCATTAGGAATCCATCCATCTTGAAAAGTGCTGAAGAATCATCTTATTTAGACTTTTTGTAAAGGAAAACGAGGACACATTTTTTCTTCTTCTTCTTCGTTCTATGAATGGAGCGGAATCATCAAACCCATCATTATTTGTTGAGTCCCTTGCGTTCGCGTTGGCGTTGGTTGGCAGGAAGGCATATTGTCCCAAGTCACAGATACATGATTGCATAGAATTTTTGCGAGAAAATAATGTCTAATGGACGAAAGGACATAGCGTCGTATCTTCAAGACAGTCGTAATGATAAATGTAATCAAAGCCTCAGAGTTTCTTTTTAGAAGAAAATGATAGGGAGAAAATGTTCAATTATTGTGACAGAGATTGCTTGTAATGGACTTTCTTAGAAATTGTTCTTCGATGTGTATTGTACATCTCTATATACCTACTTGCAATGAATTCCAAATTATCTTCATGGCATTTTTTGATTTGGATTGGACACGATGACGAAGTTGAAGTATGGTAGTAAATATTGGGTTCAATTCTGAGAAAAACGTTTATCAGGGAATATCAGGAATTTAACTTTTCCACTTTTGAATGATATTTATGTTTTTATTTTCACTAAAAGAAGGGTTACTTTTTCCAGTGGAAGTTCTATTGTATGGAAATTATTTTAAAAATTTGTATCTATGAAAATATCTCTGGGGAAATCGGAAACCAATCAAATATTATTATATTGAAAAAGTCAGGCAGATTAACCCTAAAGTAAGAAAGTTTGATATTGGAACATTTATTTTCGATGGGTAACCCATCAAGCTTGTCAGAACCTTCTTCTATACGCTCAATCGTAAAATCTTGTTAGTATCTTGATATGGTCAATATAATGGGACTGGAATGATTAAAGTGTTTTTTTAAGCCCTTTTGTTCCTTAACAGAAGGAAAAGGAAACAATGGGATGGTGCCCGATCTATCGATTTAAAAATTTCCAAAACTGAATTAGAAATAAATAAAATGTACGACTGGGTCGCACGAACTTTGCTCTTATGTAATAGACTAGGAATTTTAAAAACGAATGTTATTATAGAAAACTGTTCATAAGGATCAAATTATTTTTTTAAATTCTTTTAATAGAAAGAGACGAAAACAGAATGCTATGCAAATATGAATTTATGCAAGAACAAAAATTATAAGTCGTTTTAGTGGCTTCTTAAAAAAAGCTTTTATATACAAAATTTTTAGAAGATCTTTAAGAAAAAATTTTGGTACGCCAATTTAAAGGTTTTATTATTGTGCGACTAAAAATTAAATTTAAAAAAAAAATATTGAGCCGTTTCTGAGATATCGAATTTTCAAAAAAAAAAAAAAATAGATTTTTTTTTTCAAAAATTCAAAAAATATTTATTTTAAAGTTTTGAAATGCAATGTGTTTTAGAGTTTTTAGAAGCTTCTCTATAAAAAAATTTCATTACGAACCGTTATGTGGATAATGTGAAATTCAAAATTCGAAAAAATGGTTATATGGTAGGTACAAGCTGTAATATCTTAATTTCAATTTTTTTTAATAAATTAAAGATCATAAAAATTAATTGAAAGAGAAAAAATTTTATCAAAATTCTAGGTGCCGTTTTCGAGAAAAATACGATTTTTGAAAACCATTTTTTTAAATTTTTTAACATTTGTATGGTGGGTACCTTTATTTTAAGGTAAAATGAAATTTTTTTTCTCACATCTTGTAAATTATATTAAGAAACTTTTATTTATCAAGTTTAAAAAACAAATCTAGGATGGGGTTTTCGAAATATTGAGTTTTGAAAAAAAAATTTGAAGTTTTTTTTTTAAATCCAAAAAAAATTTTTTTGAAAATTTGAATACACAATTCTATTTAAATTTTTGAAGAGCCTTCGCAAAAAAAATGATCAAAATCGTTGGTACCGTTTTTGAGAAAATCAAAAACAAAAAAATGGTTCCATGGGGGTAGCCTCAATAACCATTTTTCGGAAATTTTTTTTTCAAGCATTACCTAGATTTAACTAAATGAAATTTTCTTGTGTTTTTATTTTTTAAATCTATCCAGCAGTTTTTGAGAAAAAAATATTTATAAAATTTCGAAAAAAAAATCGTATGGCAGGCACCGTTATTTTTGGTCTTAAAAAAAAAAAGAAAAAAATGTGCGGGGGTAAAAAATCAAAACCCATATCTACCAAGTTTAAAGAAAATCGGCCGAGTCGTTTAGGCTGTAGTCGAAGCGACAGACAGACAGACAGACAGAATTGTCAGAACCACTTTTTTAGTCTTCGCTATCATCGTAATGTCAACTTTGATCAAAATCTCGAGTTCTATTTTTTTACGAATGCATAACTTGCCTTATAGTACCTATAAGTCGCAAGTAAAAATAAAAAGACCTCGTTCATACACAACATTAACCTAGTGTCTTACGGTAAGAAAAGAAATCTCCGTTTTGCCTAGATCAAACGGCTTCGAATCACTTTTTAAGACTGATTGGAGTATTTGTCACTTCTGCAAAAGAGATATCGGCCTTGAAAAAAAAATCGTTTAAAAATGACGCAAAAAGTAAAATTGGCTACCACTTTGTTAGACATGAATAAATGACCCCAGTTTTCACAAAAAGTTTAGCAGAAGATGAAAAATTGATGACTTTAATTTTAAAAAATTTGGATCATACTTTATTTACTTACTTAAAGTGGCGCTACAGTCCAGGGTGGACCAGAGCCTCGGTCCCTAGCTAGCTGTCTCCAGTTTCGCCCGTTGAGTTGGTTGGATTCCTCTCTCACTTGTGTGCGCCACAAGAGTCATGGTCTTTTTCTACTGCGCAGCGTGCCACCGGGTTGGATTCAAAGACTTTCTGAGCCAGAGCATTTAGGTCGATCTCAGTCGTTGGACTTTAACTCGATTGACTAGGTCAGTTTTGATGTGTAGCGCGTACAGTTCATGGTCTTATCTTCTCCTCAACTCTCCGACTATTCAGACGGGAGCAAAGAATTTTCCTCTCGAAACATCAATTGCCTTCTTAGTCCAAAGAAGCGGCGATTGGTAAGAGCTATTCTCCGTTTCATTTCAGCGCTGGTGTTAATGTCTGCATTAATAGCGGCACCTAGGTATACAAAGTCCTTCACTACCACAAAATTAGAGCTGTCTATCGTGACATTCTGTCTAAGACATGAGTGTTATGTGTCCTTTCTTGATGACAACATATACTTGTGTAAGGTCATTTTCTTCGCTTCCGTCTCAATGCTGACAAACACACCACTGATATTACGCTTTGTTCTGTCAATATCGTCGGCATATCTGAGTAATTGGACGGACTTTTGTAAGATTATGCTTGTGGTGACTCGTGAGTTTTGCACTATTCTTTCAAAAACGATGTTGAAGAAGTCGCACGACAAAGCATCTCCTTGCCTAAATCCCTTTTTGACAATATATATGTATGGTGCGATCTTTTCCGAACATGATGGAGCAGCGTGCGTTCTCCATCGGCATCCTGCACAAACGGACAAGTTTGTCAGGGATGAAAAAACAAGACATTGCTCTATATAATTCGTCCCTATAGATGCTATCATAAGCGAATTTGAAATCGATAAAAATGTGGTAGATAGACCTATCAGGTTGTTGACGAAAGGATTCAGGTGTTCACATAATACGGCAGAAAGGACCTTGTATGCGATTTTTAGGCGACTTATGCCTCTTTAGTTGGCACAGTTCATAAGGTCGCCTTTCCTTAATCGCTCAAACCAAATGACCACCTCCAGAGTTCATATACATTTATGCTGCTTTTACGACATTTTCATCTGTTGCTTGCAAAACATTTCGCTCAAAATTGCGGAATGTTTGCTTTCAAGAATTTCAAAAAACCTTAAGAGAAGACGTGTGGCGCAATAAGAGCTGGTGATCCAAACCGTCAAAATATCCATCGTTACTTGAGCTATATAAGAGGTTGCTCGTTCCAGTTGGAACCATCAATACTTGAGACCTAATTCAATAGCTTGAGGAAAAAACTTGTCCAACGTCTGCCGGTAACGTTCACCTGCCTTGCTTGTTGCCAAGTAATTCTCTATCTGTCTACAACAAAGATCGAAGCACAAAGACATTTGACGCCATTTTCTGTTATATTTGGGTTCTGTTATATTTTGGGGTGGCCGTGGCGCGATGGTTGTGTGATCGCCTGTCAACCTCATGATCACAGGTTCGATCCCTGCCGTTATCTGTGTCGTTTTAATTCCATTAAAACCTTCTAAAAAATTGTCATCAATGGGTTGCTGGTTTACTCATTACATGTTGTTCAGGCATAACACTTACAACATGTAATTCAGATAAACTAGTATGCCCAACAAGGATGAACAAGAATAAAATAACGTGAATTATAAGTGAAATAGAAATAATATTTCTCCGCTTTAGTTCAGCCGCCATCCCTGGAGATAAGAAATCTGAGACAACCACCTTCAGTCTCAGAACATCGCGCCACACATCTTTCCTGTCCTTCTTTCTCTTCCTTAACTTCACGCCCGCGCTGTGTTAAAACATTAAAAGGGTAAATCCCTTGAGCGCGTGTAGATTATAAAAAAAAAAAAAAATTCCCCGTCACTGCCAAAAAACTTTACTTAGTGTCATTTGGGAAGAACCAATTTTCCGAAAAATTTAATGAAATCGTTCATTTTATAGCTTTTCCTCCAGATTAGGTTCTTTGAGAAACTTAAGTATATGGAGTGCTTTCAGAGATTGTAGTTTGTTCTCTTGTATCTTTTGAGATCCCAGATAATTTTGTCTTTGAGGAAGAGTGCATCACATCAACCTAATAATATGGTCCGGTGTTTCCTTATGAGCATCGCAGAATGGCACTGCTAACCTGGCCAAGATTATTAAGGTGTCTTCTCTGTTTACAGTGGCCACGTAGAAAACGTACGATTATTCAAAGGTTGTTCCTACTTAGACCAATGCCGAATATTATAGCTTTTTCAATTGTAGCTCCCAAGAAACATTTGTACCTTCCTCAGTATTGGGAGTTCTTTTAATTTCGGTTTCTTCCATTCCGCATCAGGATTCTGGTTCGTAAGGGGAGCCGTTGCTCTTTCTTTTGCCAAATAGTCTAAATCTTCATTTTAAAGTACCCCAACATTTTTTTCAGACCTTGATGCACACAGATCCGCTAGCATGAATAGTAATCCTTCTTTTGTACTGAAGAGGTGTATTTCAACAGTAGCAAAACCAATACCTGGGATTCTCCATCTCTCCTACTTTTAAGGTCTCTTTCCGCAATGTTTTATGTCTTTAATTATTTTACTGTTATTATAAACAGTGTTCTTTTATAATATCCAGTTGCATTCCCCCCCCGTAATACTCGCGCTTCTAAGAATACTTATCAGCTTACACTTGAGCCCAATTTTGGAAGAACTCTTACGTCTTGACCCGCATCACAGGAATGTGGAATCCATTCTCTAGCTCTGTATTTTCCTCATTTTTAAAAATTCTTATATGGATTAGTATTTTCTCTTTTTTTAAGTCTGTTTTTAACATTTCAAGAGTAGTCAAAAAAAATTCTAATAATATTGCTTTCCGACAAGATCTCGATTGGTGGAATACTCGGCCATGGCATGATACTTTTGATTTTCTCTTTTTCTCTTTTTAATACCATTCGTAATAATAATTCGTAATTCAAAGGAAATTCACTTTTCAATCATTTTAAATTCTAAATTGCCAACCAAAATACTGTTACAAGTGGCAACACTTTCAAAAGAATGAATAAAGAAAAACAAATGAACGTTCAAACTCAAAGAAAGTTATAACGACATGTATTGAATAAAAAGAGACTACCGGTTAGGTAGAAGAATATAATGACAAAATAAAGATATGATCAGTTGTTGTAGATCTGTGAAAGTGGAAAGACGTTGTTTTATTTTGTGTTGCAAAGTATTTTTATTTCTAAAGCAAAAGTTGATTGCTTACAGTAGATGTTATTATATTTTATTTAAGCAAAGTTTAACGGCATACAATACTTTGGAATAATCTTAAAAGTGTTTTCCAAAGAAAAAAACGTTGGTCAGAGTGACCATGAGGAACGAAATAGGTTATTTCTATTCTACTCAGATAATTTTCTTGAACTTGAACCTCCCGATCGTACAGTAATTGTTCAACCACGTTTTTCGTATTCTCGGTTTGAATTTTTTTACGATCTTCCTGTTGAAGTAGATTTTGTAATAGACTTCATTAGAAATTAATACAGCTGGCACTGATCTGATCCACCCAAAGCTTATAAGAATGTTGCGTCCCTATTTAATATAGCCCCTCACACACAGTTGTAACTCAATTTGTATGTCCTCAACTTTTCATAGTTCATGGAAACAAGCTAAAGTGTACAAAAATCATAAATTCGACTTCAACTTAATACCAGCCTATAAGTAGTTCACTTGTTTTATCGAAAGTAATCGAAAAGTTAATGAATTCTGCATTCTCATCAATCTGATTTTAGGCCTAAGCACAATTGCACTACTTCTTTACTCAAACTTGTCAACTCTTTTCATGAATCTTTGCATTCTGATAAGCTTACACTACTCGTTATGCTCGATTTTTCAAAGACGCTTGATTCTACAAGTCATAAGATTCTTTGCAGCAAGTTTATGTCCGAGTTTAACTTAAACGGAAACTCAGTGAAGGTCATAAGAAGTTATATGAGTGATGGAATCAAAGCTGTCTTTTTAAATGGTTCTCTTTCATCTTTTCTTCCAGTAAGTGTAGGAGTTCCGCAGGGATCAATATTGGAGACCTAATTCTTCCGTATGTACATAAACGATATTTTTAATTGCGATACTTTCAGTGAACTCCATCTTTATGCTGATGAGGCACAGTTTTTCTTATCTAACCATCTTGGACTTGTAGAGGACGGTCTGACCTGTCTAAATGATGATTTCGCATTTATCTAACGATGGGTTTTTGCTCAATCATTGCATCTTAACCCACAAAATTTGACTAGCTTTAATTCTCTTTACTAACTATATTCGGAATCTTGGGGTCATTATTGAGAAGCCTTTGAGCTGGAACCAGCATTTTTAGAACACTGTCCAGAGGGTCTGTGGAGGGCTATGTTCTCTGTGGCACTCTAGATACTTTATACCATTTTTTTGTTCGCAAAATTCAATTTTTCAAAACCAAAGATTCACTCTGCATAAATTCATGTTTGCTTGGAAATCACAATGGCTTTCTTTTTAAGCTCAAACAATAAAGGGATCTCTTATAAAATCCATGGTTTTATAAAACATTTTTAAAATCTTTAGTCTTACGACCCAGTCTTGCAATTGAAATTTTTTTGTTTTCAAATCAGATTTTGTGTTTATAAGTCGAGGGTCATCGTATCATCCCCATATCCATTTTGACTCCAAAAATCGTGCTTTAAAAACAAAACCAATGTCTCTTGAAGACATTTTTTTTTCCTATAAAGTTCCTAAAATTATTTCTCCCCTTCACTTTTTCAATTTGTTTTTTTTTTCATTTCAGTTAACGAAGGTGCTAACCTCATTCCCATGGATCCAAATGGCTTAAGTGACCCATATGTCAAAGTCAAACTCATTCCGGATGAACATGAAAAGTCAAAGAAAAAAACACGCACCATTAAAGCCTGTTTAAATCCCGTGTGGCATGAAACTATCACCTAGTGAGTTCGGAATCCTTTTTCGTTTTTAAATTGGAAATTCAAGACAATTTTCCTTTTCTTCGTATTCCCCTTTACTCAGTGAACTTAAACCAGAAGACAAAGATCGTCGTGTCCTCATCGAGGTTTGGGATTGGGATAGAACATCCAGGAATGATTTTATGGGCTCGTTATCCTTTGGCATATCAGAAGTTATAAAGGTAAAATGAGAATTCTCTTCTCTGTAACAGAATATATTTTTTGTGGAAGGATAGTATCAAACAAAAAACCGATTTCAAATTACCTTAGAATCCCGCAAATGGATGGTTTAAATTGCTCACACAGGAAGAAGGTGAATTCTATAATGTTCCTTGTGCCGATGCCACACAAGACTTGATCAAACTCAAGAGCCAAATGAGGGTAATTATTTTTAACACCACCAAGACGTATCCTTGAACTTTTTCCATATAAATTCTTTGTATCCTTTATTGAAGAGAGCATCACAAAAGAAACCTCTTGTCATGCGAAGTGACACAAATCCAACACATATTGCATCCAAACGTGACATGATTCGAGCCTCGGATTTCAATTTTATCAAAGTCTTGGGCAAAGGATCTTTTGGAAAGGTAATTCGTAAGCAAAACCAATTTTGGTTGAGCCTTTAAGTCTTTTTTGTTGTTTCTCTTTTTGTCAATTTAACACAGGTAATGCTTGCCGAACGAAAAGGAACAGAAGAATTATATGCAATTAAGATTTTGAAAAAGGATGTCATCATTCAGGATGACGATGTTGAGTGCACGATGATTGAAAAAAGGGTCCTGGCATTGGGCGAGAAACCGCCATTTCTTGTACAACTGCATTCGTGCTTCCAAACTATGGTAAGTTGAAGATCGTAGTTGTGTTTTGCTTGGTTGCTGGAATGATAACCATTGATGACCAATCTTGAAAATTAGGATCGGCTATTCTTTGTCATGGAATATGTGAATGGAGGTGATTTGATGTTTCAAATTCAACAATTTGGAAAGTTTAAGGAACCAGTTGCTGTGTAAGTATACAAACAAAGGTCACGTTTCGTAATATTAGATTAACTCTTTCTCTCAATATCTTAATGACTTTAAGGATCTTTCAAAAAAAAATTCTGACATTTCATAAATTATTCTTGAATTATCATATTTAATTTTGTTTCATTAAACAACAATTTGAGAAGTTTTTAAAAATAAGAAAAAGGGCAGAAGAAGTTCTGCAATTTCGAATGTGCGATTTTAGAAGCCTTAGAACTACAAAACCCTCAATTGAATAAAATTTTGCACTAAGTTTGTAACCCTATTGAGAAGATAAGACAAAAAAATTGTTAGGCCTGAAGAAAAAGGCTCCCCCAATGAGAGATTTTGCATGTACGTTTGCCAGTGGAAACTCCTCATCGCACATGTTTAAATATAGTAAAGGCTTCAATTTCACGATTGGGTCTATGCAATATTATCGGGCTGAATGCAATCAAACAACGTTCCGCGTTGATAGCTATTTTTTTTTTTTTGAAAAAAGGTTGCTACCACACCATCAAAAAGAGACGTTTATTTCGTAGGCGTTAAGATTAGTTATTTCTTCACTTTTCAAAATGGTATACATACATATAACGTTGGTGTTCTGGTCCAACCAATTCGTGAGTCTTCGACCCTAGTCGAAACAAAGATACAAATACAGTTAAGATAAGGCCAACGATATCTACTGGTCAGGGCAATGATAAAATATGTTATGTGGCTTAGAGTCATCGGCCCATATCCCATGTAGAACCAAAAGGTCTCAGAACTTTTAGTCTATCATTATTCGTTCTCAAAACTTTTGAGCGCCAGATTTATATCCATTTTAGAACAAGCATTGACACTAAACTTCTGTCTACTGATAAGCAGGCGTACTGTAAAGGGAAATCAGTGCAAACTGCTCTTCATGCACTGGTAAGAACCATCGAATACTCCCTTCATCATAAAGGGTATACTATGGTTGCCTTGCTTGATATACAGGGTGCTTTGAACAATGTTGATACATCTGCAATCGCGTCTGCATCTCTGAATGTAGTAGTTTTGCTTGGAGATTTGATCAATCAAGTGCTAACTAGCAGGATTGTTAATTCAAAGCTGGGCGGATTTTGTGCAGGAAGATCTATCAGTAGAGGGACCCCGCAAGGTGGTAAGGTATCTCCCCTGCAGCGAATCAACTGTTGAGATATCTGAAAGCGGAGAGTTACAGAGTGATTGCTTATGCGGATGACATTGCTATATCCGTATCAGGAAAGCATCCTAATACCAAAATAAAAAAAATATCGTATAATATTCTTTAAACAAGCTAACAAACTGAGCCGATCGGTGTGGAAGTGGATTGGATGTTAATTGTTAACCCTCACGAAACATATCTTGGCCTCTTCTCTGGGAAACATAAAATTCCCCTTAAGAACCCCCCTTCTATTTAAGGTGTACCACTCGTATTCTACGATAAAGCAGAATACGTGGGTCATATTTTAGATAAGAAGTTAAGTTGGAAATCTAACATTCAAGAAAGAGCCAAAAAGCCCGCATTGTAGGTCTTCTTATGTAAAAAAAAGCCATTGGAAACAAATGGTTAGCAAAGCCGCCATCCCTGGAGATAAAAATATCTAAGACAACCACCAACAGTCTCAGAACATCGTGCCACACATCTTTCCTATCCTTCTTTCTCTTCATTAACTTCACGCCCGCGCTGTGTTAAAACATTTAAAGGGTAATCATAATAATACGAAGCAAAATCCAACCGTCAGCTTGTCTGTGCATGGGCCAACCACTTCGCTGCACTGGGCAGTCTGTTCCATCTAACAACCCTTGATATATTCGCGAAGCAAATGGCTTCAAACCGAGATATTCGCTTCAAATACTCCTCGCAGTGGATCAATAATGAAATTTTCCACTCTTTCATTCAGAACTCATTCGGTTCACTTCCCATTACCATCGATTACACCATCCCTCAGATTCGATTTGATAAAAACTTCCAGGAAACCATCTTTTCTAGAGAAATCTGGAATGACATGGCATTTCTGGAAGATGATGCTGTCCATTTTTAAACCGATTGATAACAAACTAATGACGGGATTGGTGGAGATGTATACTCAGAAAGGCTAAATTTAAGTCTTTTTTTGTCTTCCCAATCACTGTAGTATGTTCGAAACTTTTGGAGATTAAAGAAATACTGTCTTGGCTTAAAGAAAACGTGATATCATTTAAAGATTCCTGCATCTTCTTGGACAGCCAGGCAGTCTGTCTCTACCAGCTCAATAACAGCCCTTAACTACCCATTGTCAAAGATGGAGATGGCACAGCAGTTTTACATTCATTTCTGCTGGATGAATGCTGACGAATTGCCAAAAGTTGAAGAATGATACCTTTGTTGCCAGATAAGGTAAACAATAAACATTGGTATTCCCAACGCTATGCGTTAACTTATGCTACAGCCAGATTCTATGTGAGAACAAACCTTAAGTGGAACAATATCACCACATGTTGCGTGACAAAATAGATTTGACCAGTCCTGGATCTGAAGCTCTCCAAAGGTTTAATATCTTTAAGTACATATGGTCCGTAATAGGTGATACAACAGGACGGTGCTCGAATAGAATCGACGTAAAATCCATCTGGGAGATTTCTGCTACAATGATCTTAGTGGTCTGGCAAATAAAACTAAATAAGGACCTCCAATTGGTTCGACGACTAGGGAGAAAGTCTCCAAAATTCAATGTGGTATCACAATGGACCACAAACACAGGTGGCTTTGGTCGAGATTATAGAATATATCTGCCTGAGATAGAGTTCCCGAAACCAGTCTGAATGAAGGCACAAATGTGCATCAAAGAAGTTTGTGATTGAGTCTTCGGCCTTGGTCGAAACAAAGACATAAATACAGAAGTTGAGAACCCCCATCTAGTTTACAAAACGGGCATAATAGCTCACGAAATATCACCTATGGATATTCACTGTAACAGCTCGAAGTGAACCAGGACCTAGTGACTTTACAACTCTCGACCATTCATGTGTGCGTGTTACCAGGAACGGAGGGGACCTACTCTTGGAGGATTTGTCAATTCCTCGCAAGAGGCAGTACACCCCTGAAAATAATTTCTTGCAGCAGCGGCTGCGAATCGAACTCGAGACCTTCCGCATGACAGTCCAACGCACTAAAAATTATGCCAAGGAGTACTACGTTATATGCTTAGGTAAATACATCATATGATTTGTCACAACTTGAATAAGAAAATTCAAAAATAGCTGTTAGATCTTCTTTTAATGTGATCTTAGGGGAAAGTTGGGGTAATAGTTAGATTTTAAAGGAAAAAGTGTACCTGTGTTACAGTAGACTAGTTAAGACTTGAATGGCCAGGTGAATGTTTATTTGTTCTATGTTCTATCCACCTTCACCTATTAGTGGAGTTGTTAGAACCAAACTCTTCGTTTCAACTTAAAGGATTGAGTTTTTTTCTTAGACTAACATTTCATATCCTTGAGTAAATGTTTAGAATTGTTTCCATTGTAATGGTAAC
The DNA here is from genome assembly GCA_963931855.1 of Philhelius festivus. Classification (NCBI taxonomy): domain Eukaryota; kingdom Metazoa; phylum Arthropoda; class Insecta; order Diptera; family Syrphidae; genus Philhelius; species Philhelius festivus. The sequence goes on along the minus strand of OZ007557.1, from coordinate 48,894,175 downwards.
ACTTTTAAAAATCGGAGTACGTTGCAGGGCACCTTACTCCAAAATTTTGCCTACATAATGTACATACATATAAAGGGTGGTTAAATTTTAAGGGCCAATGTTGAATGTGAACCACACCTAAACGTCAAGTTTTTTTCTGCATTTCATTTGACATTTCTCAATTTCAGACTAACTCAATTTGAACCATGGAAAGATACACAATCGAGCAACCCGTTAAAGTTATTCAGGCTTATTATGAAAATGGGCGTTCAAATCAAAATGCATATCGTGCACTTTGTGACTTTTTCGGTCAATTTAATCGTCCAAATGTGCGTACAATCGGAAAAATAGTTCAAAAAATTGAGCAAACAGGGTCTGTAGGAGATGTGACAACACCAGTGCATGCTGGTACAGCTTGTACTGCAGAAGATATTGCTGCTGTTCGCGATAGTGTGGCTGAAGAGCCGTCCACCTCAACTCGTCGTCTTGCCCAACAATTGCACCTCTCACGCTCGTCGTTGATGAACATTATGCATAAAGACTTGCATTTACACGCTTACAAGGTGCAATTGACTCTAGAACTAAAGCCTTTGACCATTTCAAGCGTCGTCAATGGTGAGAATGGTAGCACAAAATGGCAACAGTGGATGATCAATTTTCGAAGAAAATCATCTTCAGTGATGAGGCACATTTTCACCTCAGTGGATTCGTCAATAAGCCTAATCGCCGCATTTGGGCGAAAGATAATCCAAGAGTGAGTATTTTTTTCCAAAATGAGGCCGGTCAGTCAGTTACTGTGAATGGTGTTCGCTATCGTGAGATGATAACGAACTTTTTATGGCCCGAATTGGAAGTTATGGATGTGGACGATATGTGGTTTCAACAGGACGGTGCCACTTGCCACACAGCTAACGCAACAATGATTCTTTTGCGTGACAAATTCAATTGCCGTGATATCTCACGTGGTGGCGATGTCAATTGGCCCCCAAGATCATGTGATTTGACACCGCTGGACTTCTTCCTTTGGGGTTATTTGAAAGAAAAGGTGTACGTCGATAAGCCAGCAACAATTCAAGAGCTAAAGAATGAGATAATTCGGCACATTAACGGCATAGAACCTTATATCCATCTTCCAATTTCTCTGTGCTCAAGACTTTCGGATTTTCATATCAATACAATAAAACGACATCACAGACTCATTTCCAGTGTATACGTCACATCTCCCAATGACTTGCTCCTGTTCTTTGGCCATATACATTTTGCATACAAGATTTTGCCATTTTGACAGTGAGAAGTCACTATAGCCGTTGATTGTATTTTTTGCTCAAATAGAAAAAGATTACTACGCTAATCGTAGAAAAAAATTGGTCCACTTAATTTCGGTCACTTGACGTCTACCCATAAGCTTATGAATACGCATTCTCCAGTTAACTCCTTAGATATTGACATTGACTCCGATTATTTATTAGATGAGTACTAGAAAATGCTATTATTTCCCGCAATCCCTGATCTCAGAAAAGATCATCTATCTCATACCTTCTCCTTCAATTTAGTAGAATTTACCCCTGGAGGGCACATACTCGTAGCATGTAATTCTAAGTTTAAGTTATTATTCATTCTTTTTCCAAAACTCCAGTTTTGCAAACTACCAAATCACGGATGCCTTTCTTTGCATATACTCAATAAATTCGAAGAATTTGTAATACGCCTTGGCATAATGGTTAGCGTGTTGGGCCGTCTTCCAAAAGGTCTTGGGTTCTATTCTCAGCCGCTGCAAACAATTTTTTCAGGGATTGACTGCTGTTTTCGAGGAATTGAAAAATCCTCTAAGAGTATCTCTTGTCATGAAAAATGCTGCTCATTAGCCGTTCGGAATCGACAGAAAATTGTAGGTCCTTTCCATTCATGTCAACACGCACACAGGAATGATTGAGAGTTGTAAGTAAGTAGGTTTAGGCTCTCTACGAGCCTTAATGGCCTCCTATTTATTTATTTATTTTTTTCTTCTATTTACCAGGGGTGTATTAAGTTACATTTATGAACTACATCTACCTTTAGTTTTTAAGTTCATCATCATCATCGGCTCGACAACCGGGTTCCGGTCCTGGCCTCTTTCAACAAGTCTCTCCACCAATCCTGGTCTCTAGCCGACGCCATCCAGTTGCGCACCCCAAGGCTTCGGGCGTCCTGGTCTACGCCATCTCTCCAGCGCAAGCATGGTCTACCACGCTGTCGTCTACCATAGAATGTACCACAAAGAACTTTCCGAGCAGGTTCCTCTTCGCTCATGCGAGCTAGGTGCCCTGCCCACCGGAGTCTACCGAGCTTAATTTTTGTCACGATATCTGCTTCTAGGTAGATTGCGTACAATTCATGATTGTACCGTCTCCGGAATCGTCCTTCCTCACATATGGGGCCAACAATTCTCCTTAAGACTTTTCTCTCGAACGCAGCTAAGAGGTCGGAGTGCCTTTTGCTAAGCACCCAAGTCTCGGATCCATATGTGAGTACTGGCAGGACCATGGTCCTGTACAGCAGCAGTTTTGAAGTTATGGTGAGATTTCTGGATTTGAAAAGCTTTGACAGACTATAGTAGGCTCTGTTGGATTTGAGAAGCCGCCCGCGTATTTCTTCTTCTATATTGTTATCGGCTGCTACTATTGACCCAAGGTATTTAAAGGATTGCACCACTTCAAATTCGTGCTCCGCTACCTTGATTGTTTGACCAACTGTTCCTCTCGCATTCGACGCCACCATGTACTTTGTTTTACCTTCACTAATGTGCAGCCCCAGATTTTGTGCCGCCTGCTCGATCTGGATGAAGGAATCGTGTACAGCTTGTTCGGTTCTTCCGATGATGTCAATGTCGTCTGCGTAAGCTAGTAACTGACTGGACCTGTTGATGATGGTCCTTCTTGTTGCCGTGCCAGAGTCACGGATTGCTTTCTCCAACGCCAGGTTGAAGAGGAGGCAGGCCAAACCGTCCCCTTGTTGGAGTCCATTAAAGATTTTGATTGGTCTGGATAGCAATCCGGCTATTTTTACTTGGCTTGTTACGTTGGTCATGGTCAACCTACATAGTCGTGTCAATTTATTTGGGATGCCGAATTCTCTCATGGCTTTGTAAAGTTCTACCCTGGCTATGCTATCATAGGCGGCCTTAAAGTCTATAAACAGATGGTATGTTGGGATGTTAAATTCTAGACATTTTTCCATCGCCTGCCTAAGGGTAAAGATCTGATCAGTTGTTGATTTGCCTGGAATGAAACCACACTGATATTGTCCGATGACGGTTTTAGCGTATGGTGTTATCCGGTCTTGTAGGATAGAGGAGAGTATCTTATAGGCGGTACTCAACAACGTGATACCTCTATAATTGCTGCACGTTGTGACATCTCCCTTCTTATGTATGGGGCATATTATGCCTTTTCGCCAGTCTTCTGGCATTTCTTCCTGCTCCCATACGTGCACTATAATATCATGAATTGCTTGACGTAAGGCTGGCCCGCCGTGATGAAATAATTCGGCTGGTATGCCATCGGCTCCCGGGGATTTGTTCTGTTTAAGCCAGCCTATAGCCTTCTCAACCTCTTCTATGCTTGGTGGCGGCAACATAGGGTATTCTTCTTGAAGTAGTGGAGCCTCCACTTCTGCAGTGAGCTGACCATTTAGCAATTCATTGAAGTACACTTCCCATCGCTCCAGTATGCTTTCAGGATCGGTGATCAGATTTCCCTCTCCGTCCTTGCAGTATGTGCAGCGTGGTGTATACTGCGTCATGTTTCGGACGGATTGGTAGAACTTCCGCGCCTGGTGCGGACCTCGCTCTCGACTGTTTTCTATTTCACAGATTAGGTTCTTCTCCCAGGCTGATTTCTTTTGTCTGTGAAGCCGTTTTTCTGTTCTTCTGAGCTCTTTATATTCCTCTTCGCGTGCCCGCGTTCTATGAGATTGTTGCAATGCTCGGTACGCAACATTCTTACGTTCAGTCGCTAGCTTGCATTCATCATCAAACCAGTCGTTCCGATTTTTACGACTGCTGCCTAAGATGGAGTTGGCAGTACTAATGACAGTATTTTTAAGACGTGTCCACTTTTCATTTACGCCCAGCATACTGGCTCCAGGACTTACTCTCCCTAAGTCAGGTGTTTCTAGGGCGAGTCCTAACGCATTACCAAAGGTGTTACTGGTGTTTTCATTGCGCAGGGCAGCCGTGTTGATTCGAACCTGATCGGCGGATGCAATGCGTCTTTGCAAGGCAATCCGCCCTCGGAAAACCATACCAACAAGATAGTGATCCGAGTCGATATTGGCACCTCGGTACGTTCGTACCGTCATCAAGTTCGAGTAGTGGCGACGGTCTATCAACACGTGGTCTATTTGGTTACGAGTGACTCCATCAGGTGATACCCAGGTGGCTTTGTAGATATCTTTACGCGGGAACCTGGTACTCGCAACGACCATGTTTTTCGATGCTGCCAATTCTAAGACTCGAAGTCCATTGTCATTAGTGTTCTCATGCAAACTATGGGTGCCTGCGTAATGCCTGAATACCGGCTCCCGACCTATTTTTGCGTTCAAATCCCCAAGGATGATTTTAACATCATACCTTGGACAGGCATTGAGGGCCCTCTCGACTTGTTCGTAGTAAGTCTCTTTTTCTTCGTCTGAGGACTCCTCCGTAGGTCCGTGAACGTTAATGAGGCTGATGTTCGTAAATTTGCCTCGCACGCGAAGGGTGCATAGCCTTTCGCTTATAGCGTTAAAGCCGATGATAGTAGACTTCATTTTTTCGCTGACTAGGAAGCCTACCCCGAGCACATGGTGTTTTGTATGACAGCTGTAGTATATGTCATATTCTTTCTTCTGTAAAACACCATTCCCTGTCCATCTGATTTCTTGAAGAGCTGTTATGTCAGCTTTATACTTTGACAGGGCATCGGCTAGCTGCTGAGCAGCTCGAGCTCTATAGAGCGATCGTACGTTCCATAAGAAAATTCGTAAATCGTTATTCCTTTTTCTTTGCGTGGGTTGTCGTCGTGAGATCAGTCCGTTTCCGAGGCTTGTTGTCGGTCTCGTAATTCTTTTAGTTTTACGGGACAGGGAATTAAACTGTCGCCAACCTGAGGAACCAGCCTGATCATATTAGCCAAACCTTTTTTAAAAGGCTTGTTTCTAGCGGCCGCCGCGGAGAGGCTATGATCACACTTCCACCAGTCCCGAATAGTTACGCACGTGCATGTTTTCGTATGCTACATGTTGTTCCCCCTATTCGTCTGATGGCTGACCGCCATTTTAAGTTCATGTTGCTTTATTTGCTGAAGCAATGACGACAAGCATTTTTAATTCATACAAGCTCATTCTCACTTCTGACAAAATGGCTCTGAAATCCTGCTTATGCCTATAGGCAATTGAGTTCTCTGAAGAATAATTTGATCTTCCATCGTGCCTATCGTCGTAGTTTGATTTTGAACATTATCTTGTTTTGTAGACAAGTTTTTATCAATTCATTGAAATTCTCGAAACAGGTTCATATTTCTGTTACCTCATCGCTGGAATTTAGTGAAATTTTGTCCAAGTAACACATACAGACCCTTCATAAAATGTTGCTTGTATATCTTACAAGAGACATGAAAACTTTAAAAAATTTAAAGCTTTTTACTCCAATAGATACAACTACATTCTGTACACTTTATCAGAACTTAAGTTTTAAGGCTAATAGAGACTTTTTTGCATAATTTCGATAAAGCTTCCTTAAATTTTAGAATCGAACCATGCATTTAAAAAAATAAACCTTCAAAGATTCAATTTTTTTTACAAAATCAAGGTTGAGAAGTCACAATTGCGAAGTTTTGATAAGTTATCTTAGGAGAAGCTATGTCAAAATTGTTATTATAAAGCTTGTGAATCGAAGCTTCATAGAAGCAAGTATGTATGGTATTTTGGTCAGGTTACGTTTCAGTGTCAAAATAAGAATACATTATAGATATAGACTTTTAAAGTGAGACCCAAATTTTGAAAAATTTCGATAAAGCTTCCTTAAATTTGACGATTAAATCATCACCCACTTAAAAAAAAATTGTTTGAAATTTGCCTAGGAAAAACTCAAAGATGCAATTTTTTTTTCTTCAAATCAAAGTTCAGAAATCACAATTACGAAGTTTCGATATGTTTTCTATGTAAAAATTATTGTTATAAGGCTTGTCAATCGAAGCAATTATGTGTGATGTCTTGGTCACTTTTGCGTTAAGTGTCAAATAATAAGAATACAATATAGTTATATGCTGAATTCAAAAAATTTAATTGGATTATTGACGTTAGGCCCAAAATTTTGATAAAGCTTCCTTAAATTTAAGAATGAACTATCCATTTTAAGAAAGGTTGTATGAAATCTACCTACGAAAACCTCAAAGGTGCAAACATTTTTTTACAAAATCAATATTAAGAAGTCAAAATATCGAAGTTCTGATAAGTTTTTTAGAGCGAGGCTATTATTACTATAAGGCTTGTGAATCGAAGCTACATTTCAGAGCCAAAATAAGAATGAATTATAGATAGAGCCTAGATCAACCTTTATAAATAAATTCATAAAGTTTAACATGAGACTTTAAATGTGAAGCTGAAAAATTGAAAAATATTATTTGGAACTGATCAAAATTAATATTAAAAGATGACTCGTGTTTTTTGGAATCGTGCTGGTTTTATTTTTATTTTTATTTTGTTTATTCCATAAAATAATAGTCATGCCTTTTATACAAACACTCTATATCCCCAGATAAAATTTAATACCCATATATGTATGTACTTGTATTCTGTGTATATTCTCATCAATGTAATCCTTGTAGATTCTATGCTGCAGAAATCGCCGCAGGATTGTTCTTTTTACACACAAAAGGGATTCTGTATCGTGATTTAAAGTTGGACAATGTCCTTTTGGACGCAGATGGACATGTCAAAATCGCTGACTTCGGTATGTGCAAAGAGGGTATTGGTGGAGATAAAACAACAAAGACGTTTTGTGGAACACCGGACTATATTGCCCCTGAGGTATGAACTCTCCATGGACTTGAACATGGACAATGGACATTCGAAAACAATGATAAACATATTATGTGTGTTCCTTGTCTTCTCCAAGGATCTTTGTATCTTCTTTGTTAAAATATCCTAAGTTTTTAATTTTCAATTTATTTTTGTGAATTCTTTGTGTTTTTTCTTAATATATAGATAATCCTTTATCAGCCCTATGGCAAGTCAGTGGATTGGTGGGCTTATGGTGTCTTACTGTACGAGATGCTTGTGGGACAACCTCCGTTCGATGGGGAAGACGAAGAGGAATTGTTTGCTGCAATTACAGACCATAATGTGTCGTATCCCAAGAGCCTGAGCAAAGAGGCGAAAGAAGCCTGCAAAGGGGTGAGTTTTATCGGGGAGGGGTAGGGAGAATTAATAAATGTGTGTACGTGCGAGGTGGCAGAAGGTAATTTATAAAATTTCATTAAAAAGTATAGCATAGGCGTGTGATGAAAGAGTGTGGAGCTCTTTAAGGCGACTTATAAATGCATAGATACATAAGTATATTTTTTCTTCAGAAATTACTTAAGCTTAGCATCATGCTATGACATGGGGGCAGGGTAGGTTTTTGTGTTGCATACCTTAGGAATTTTTCGTGAAAGTATTTTCGTGTGCGTGTCTGCGTTAAGTGTAGAAGAAGATTCAATTCTCCCATCATCACGTGTTGGCGTGCTTATGTAGGAATTTCATGAAATTCATTTAAGTCTAAGAGTCTAGTTAGGTATGTCAGAGATATAGCTGCTTAATTCATGTCAAATTAACGTTTGGATATTAGGGGGAGTTTTGGGTTTAATGGCGGAACTAAGTTGACAAAGGAAAAAATTAAATTGATGAGTTTTTTTTTATTTTTAATTGTACGGCCGAAGTGGAACTGTCTGATTTGGGTTATTTCAAATTCGGTTGGAATACTCTCGCTACTCGAAAAACTTTATCAATTAAGTTTTTTTTTAAAGGACATTTTGGGGGATCTCTTCTTTGCTCATTCGTGGGTATGAACTGCAACCATTGGATAAGTGACTTCGATAAACTAATGGAATTTGTTTGATTTAAAACTAATTTGTTAATACATACCCCTAAATACTGTTGGCGCAAAAAAATGTGCCCAAACCTTCGAGTTGTATTAATTTTGCTTCCTCTTACAGCATCTTAGTTGGTATATATTTCTTCGTCAGTGGGTTGTGGTATAGAGGAGTGCAAATGCGTTTCTTTTAAAATGCTTCATCTTCCTCATTAGTGTATATAGGAGATATATGTAGTAAGCCAGATGAGAAAGCGTAGGCCAGAACAAGTCGGATAAGTTGTTTGTAGACAATCAGCTTCTACTACTAATACTTAGTTTAAGCGGCTCCCGATCCATGAAGGGTCTATGTCTGAGAAACGGCAGCTTTCCATCCTTTGCGATCCTATAGCACGCTGTTTCTAGTCATCTAGGACAAGCGCTCTGGCATCCGCGATTGCTTGGTCTTTAAACCGGAGACTTGGTATTCCTTGTCGCTGCGAATCTGTTGCTGAGTCAATTAAGTCGACTTGTTTTGGATTCCTGGACTACATACACAACCTGGTACAGCTGATAGAGTTCGAGATTATATCTTTTCCTCCATTCACCCACCTCGCAAACAGGACCAAATATCAGTCTTCTTTTCTGCTTATAGTCCAGCACTCGGGACTGTTAAACAGGACTGGTAGAATAGGGGTTTTGTAAAGCGTGCACTTCGTCTTAAGAGTGAGTAGTTTTAAGCCCTTTTGCTTTTTTAAACCGAAGTACCAGCGGTTTTCTAGGATAATTTTTTGTTGGATCTTGACGAACGGCACGTTCGTGGAGTTATGCTATATTAATATTGAAATAGATAAAATCCTTAATTACCTCGGAGTTTTTTCTATCATTGACATTTTGCCTTAATCGGTAGACAGATGTTTTTTTTTGTTGATAGCTTGTACTTGGTCTTGTCCTCATTTACTTCAGACCAACAAGTCTCGCCTCATATTCAACAGCCATGAAGGACTCTTTAACATAACGTTGGGAACGACCGATGATGTCGATATCGTACGTATACGCCAACAGTATACCTCCTTGTTAACGCCTGCGACATAGTTGTATCAGGGGCCAAATTACCGCTTCAGTGATTGAGTGAGTGAGTCCCATCAGTGATCGAATGATAATGTCCAATTAGGGTAATCAATTGCTCGATGACGTAAGCGGTAATGCCAAACTCACAATTCAATCACGTATTACTCGAAAACTGATGCGGTAATTTGGCCCCAGTTTTCTTGACATCCTGAGTTCGGCTGTCGCCATATAGAGCTCCTGAACATGAATGCTTTCATATGTGGCTTTGATAATTCAATAAATATATGGTGAGTCTCCACTTGAAATTAGTTGGTCTTTTCCAAGATTTGTTTCAATGTGAATATTTGGTCTATGGTCGATCTGCCGCACTGGTCTATGCCAACTAAATTGATCTTCTTACTAAATCCAATTCGCCCCCTTTCGAAAAATTTGCTCTCTTCAACTCTGCTTGCTGCAAGTACTTTGTTGTTAAATTGTCTGCTGCTTCAGTGTTGTCTAGAAGCTTGATTTTGATAGCATCAGAGCGTGTTGCAAAGCCCCGTTTTCGATGACTTCTGTTTGTTTCGTTGTTTATTCTCAGTCCCCATTTGAGAAAGTATTCCCATAGGTTTTCTTAATGTGTTCCAGCGCTTTCTTGGCAAGAATTTCTGATAAAAAAGTAGTAGCGCATGTGGTGAAGTTGGCTGCATAAAGCTTCGTCTTTTATCCTGGTATGTTGCTTGGTTAACAATATGGGTTCAAGTTTTGATCCTTGAGGCACTCCAGCGTTGATTCCCTTGGTTTATGCTTTATGTTTTCTTTTCTGTACATAATAAAAATCTTTGCGCTAAGAAATTATTCTTACCAAGTGATTAAGAGGATCAAGCTCCAATAGTTTGAATAGTAGTCCTTTTATTCAAAACATTTCCGATGTCCAGAAAGGACACTTTAGTCGTTTCGTTTTTATTGAGTTCCCAGCAGTGGATTTATAGTGGAGTGTGTATTCCGAAAGTCGTAGTGGAACTCCGGTATGACATCTCTTTCTCTGCAGAAAACGTTGAGTTTCTTAAATATTGATACGTCCAGTATCTTGTTCATATATTGGAACAGCGAAATAAGCCGATATCCATTAGCATTTGTGCATTTTGTCTTCTTCGGAACGGGGAACATTTTTGCCGTTTTCCAGGATCCAGGGAAATAAGTGTTCTTGTTTTGTCGCTTCGTGCTAATTTTTGGAGTTTCCGGTCATAATAATGTCAGCCAGTTTTTCAGGAGAAGTTAAAACATCTGCCAGCAGTGGCTCCGATAAGGAGTTTTCTTCGTTGAATGAAGTCACGGTATCTGTGGCAGCTGATATCTCCCCAAAGCCAGTCTTTACTTCGTCGGTGAAGTCTGGCAGGAGTATGGGAAGGCGGTCTTTCTGAAATAATTTTTCTTTGGTGCTCTAATGTTCTCAAGACATTCTCCGATATTTGTCACTTTCCTGTAAAAGCCCTCTAGTAGATTCTTTCGATGTTCACCATATATTGCTTGTACATATATGCTAATGCAGGTTTGCGTACATGTCTTTGTTTTTCGTGGAGTTTTCTAACACATTAAACTGCGTATTTTCCAATGTCACGTGAAAAATCTGTATCAGTTTTCTTGGAATCACAAGTTCGCCCACTTCCATATAGCGCTTCTGACGATGAATGTATACGGACTTGAAATCGATTAATATATGGTGATTCTCGATTTGAAAGTGATTGGTCGTTTCCAGGATTCACCTCAGTTAATAGTTTAGGTCTTCGGAAGATCTGCTAAATTAGAAGACACATTTTTGCAGATTATAGTTTGCAGAATGGCTTAAGAGACTACGTTGGATAGTAGTTTATATGTAACGATAAGAATGCATAACCCAGGATAGTTCTCGCAGACGATATAGAATTGGCTTGTTTAGATGAGGAATATGGAGCTGATGGCCAAGTCATATGACAAGCTTCCGTTCACCTATATACTTGGTTGATGATTTGATGAATGCACTCTTCCAAAAGATGTCCTTCGTATGTGAAAATCTCTGATTGAAAGCTATCAAATCATGTAGCTCTGTTATACTTAAGTTGTTTTTACAGTTAAATCTGGATACTGGAACTGGTTATTCTTGATTGGAAGCGGGTTATCTTCTTGCCCTATTACTTGGTTCACATGATATCCATTTACCAGCTGTTAGCTAAACTGCTTAAAGCATCTTCCATTTCATGTATTTCAACGACTAGGTAAACTTCGCTGTTTTGAAGAAACTGTGTGTTTCAGGTATAAAAGTTTGCAGTGAGTTATTTGGCTTTTTTATCATACCTCTGGGTTTTTTTGGTTGATAGAACTTTTCCAACTCCTTGAGTTGGAAAGCTATCTACTTTTCGTATTTGATATGAACCAGTCCAAAGGAACAAAAATCACGCAGATGCAAAGTCATCTTAAGCTTTATTAAGTCTGGAAATGAGATTAACTATTTTTGACACATAGTTTCAGCAACATAATCCTCATAAAATCAACTAATTCGGTGATTAAGTTGTCAGTTAGCACCAACATTCATCGTTGGAACATTAATATCATTTCTTACTTAATTCATCAGTATTAAGTAGCTCTTAAATTTTGATCTTTATAGATCTGTATAATTAATAGGGCCTCACTTTTGGGGGTTCATATTTGCTTCTTCAATTTGTTTTCACATCCTTATCAGAAAGTTCAAAATGACTTATAATAATACCATTTATCTTCTTCCAGTTCCTAACAAAGCAGCCATCAAAACGACTTGGATGTGGCTCAACTGGTGAAGAAGATGTTCGCTTGCATCCATTTTTCCGACGTATCGATTGGGAGAAAATTGAAAATCGTGAAGTTCAACCACCGTTCAAACCAAAGATAGTAAGAACTTTATTACGAGTATTTTTAAAAACAAAAAAAAACAATAACTAAATTTCAATTTTTTAAAATAACTTTATTATAGAAACATCGCAAAGATGTTTCCAATTTCGATAAGCAATTTACATCAGAGAAGACAGACTTAACACCAACCGACAAAGTATTTATGATGAATTTGGATCAAACTGAATTTGTTGGTTTCTCATATCTAAATCCCGAATATGTGGCAACAGTGTAAGACAAAAACTCAACAAAAACTATAACAACAATTTGTTTATTTTTTTTTTTTTACAAAATTTCACACTAAAACAGAGTTATTATTGTTTAATTTTTGTTAAAAATTCAACTTTACTCTAAATAATTTTTGTTAAACATTAACATTGTATAATTTAATTAGACAAGAGTTTTATAAAAGTTTAATTTTATTTACAATTAATTTTGTTCTACATTTAAATTAAATAGTTTTATTTAAATCAAATAAGCAGAATTTTAAAATATAATTATTTTTGTTAAGAATATTGAATTATTTTATTTAAAAAAACAACAGAAACTACCACAACATTGTTTTACTTTTTTTTTTAATTTAATATACTCGTATCATAACATTATTTGTTATACATGTATTTTTGTTAAGTATACATTTTTTTTATATTAGAGCACGAGAATGCAATTAGGATGACCATATAACGGATTGTTTTGCCTACGGTCGATATTAAGCACGTATTCACGATAGAGAAAAAAAAATCATTCCTTTATTATTATTATTAAAAATAAAAAAAATTATCAACAAGAAAAGAAAAATACATTAAATTATAATTACATGTTATTTATTTAAGTTTAAAGTGTTTAAAATATTTATTAAATTTTTTTGCTAAGCTGTTAAAATATATTATAATATATATATACACGAAAGTTTATGGGAAAACAAAACACTTAATGAAGCATGATATTAACAATTAATAAAACAAAAAAAATAAAAGATATTAACTTTATCGTTTTCATGTAGAAACGTCCTTGGTATAAAAAATTCGAAAAATAAAGACAAAATTTATTAAATTATATAATGCATTTAATAAAAACAAAATATAAAACAATTATAAATACAAACCAAACAGAAAAATGAATTTGAAAAAGTTATTGAATTGCAATTTTAAGAAACGAAACCAATTAGATTGTGAAACGGTACAACATATTTACATATGTAGCATACAATACAATCCTCTACTCCTTATAGCACAATGAACATAATTTAAGTCAAAACAGAAGCATCTTCTTACAAATACAATTCAACAGATACACTTAGAAAACTTACATTAAGATATATTCTCTACAAGGAAAACTGAGACGGTTAAAAATTTTAACTGAGCCGATTCGAATGAAAATAAATCAAAATCATGAAAACAACGGTTAAAAAAAAAAAAAAAATAAACTTTTGCATGCATAGACTCAGTCAGTGTTAAAAATACTAATTCACTAGAAAATGTCCTAAAGCTCATGAGGCTGTTTGTTCTGTCGAATGAAACTTATCAGGAAAGTCGTTCTTCTAAAAAAAACATAGATTTTTCATTTTTATCGCCAGTTCTAAATATTGTAATAGATTTGTCTCACTAAGACGTTTTAATCCATAGTAAGAAGTGGTAAGCCTTAAATTATTTTTTTTTTTTTTTTTTTTTTTCCCGTGGGTAGGTGTTGAAATCTTCAAAAGATTCTATGAGGACCGAAAAACGCGCGCTCATAGATATGTGGGACTCTCCCGACCAACAACTCTGCCCCCATAAAGCCTTACGGAAGGTAAGACTCCATGCAAGCAGACCGTTAATCAGGCCGACCGCACTAAAACCACCTCCTCCTCCCGATTGCAACTAAGTTCATATGGAACTTATCTAGCAATTTATCTTTCTCGAAGTTAAGTAACGTGTTGTAGGCAACTTTCCGGTGAAAGTTCCTACTGGTTTAATTATAAGCTAGTTGAATAGCTTCTTTCTATTTTAAGCGATGATTTAAATATACATAATACAGTACAATAATTTCACCGTACTAGATCGGAAGGTTTGGTCCTTCTCAAACGTCGTACTAAATTTGTTTCGTCAAGAATTTCTAAGATTGTTCTATTGGTATGTTCAACTAAACGCTTTCTATGCCTTTGCGAAAAAGTTTTTATTTCTTCGCGAACCGTGGGGATTCCAAGATCCCTGTGAAGATCTTCGTTTCTAATATACCACGGCGCATTTACAAAGGACCTTAATAATTTGTTTTCAAAAGTTTGTAGACTATTTAGATTTGTATCGTGGGTACAACCCCAGAGTTGAATACCATATGTCCAGACAGGCTTAAGTACCTGTTTGTAAACTAATAATTTGTTTTCGATACTAAGTTTAGAATGTCGTCCGAGTAACCAGTACATTTCCCTTAGTTTAATATTTAATTGATCACATTTATTTTTAACATGTGACTTCCATTTTAATTTCGCGTCAAGAGTCATCCCGAGATATTTTGCCTCATTTGCAAATGGAACTTGAGTTGTATTAATAAAGACTGGTAATCTATTAATTTTCTTATAAGTAAAGTCCACGTGGACTGACTTAAATTCGTTAAGCGCTATTCGCCATTTGTTTGTCCATTCATTGACATTGTTAAGAGCATTTTGCAATTTACATGTCGATTCGTTAGCCGTTTTGCCTACTGCAAGTATTGCGGTATCGTCTGCAAAAGTAGCTACAATTGTATTGTCTGTTTGGGGTATGTCGCGTGTAAATAAAAGGTATAAAATGGGACCTAGAACACTACCTTGTGGTACCCCAGCCACTATTTCTTTAAAATCTGAATAATCATTTCCGTGCCTAACGCGGAAAATTCTTTTCTCTAGATATTCTCTAAGAATGTTGTATAGTCCTTCAGATAGGACTTGTCTCAATTTGTATTTGAGGCCTTCGTGCCACACTTTGTCAAAAGCTTGAGACACATCTAAAAAGACCGCTGAACAAATTTTATTTTCTTCAAAGGCTTTCTCGATGACATCGGTGATTCTATGCACTTGATCAATCGTCGAGTGCTTACTTCTAAAACCGAACTGGTGTTCAGGTATAAGACCCTTTTCTTCTATTATGGGCTGAAGACGCTGAAGAAATATTCTCTCAAAGACCTTCGACACTACAGGAAGAAGTGAAATGGGCCTGTACGATTTCTTTTCATGTGATGGTTTGCCAGGTTTTAAGACCATTATTACTTCTGCGACTTTCCATTGATTTGGAACATATTCTAACCTTAGAGTGGCGTTCATTATGTAAAGGAGGTTTACTAAACCTTTCCGTGGGAGCATTTTAAGAATTTCCGCAGTAATTAAGTCGTATCCTGGTGCTTTTTTTGACTTCAGTTTCTTAATTTCTTTGCTTAATTCGGCAAGCGTAACATTTCTTGTGATGGAGCTTTCATTTGAATTTATATTCACACTTATATCATCATTCAATGCTTGCCCATTGAACGGCTTAAATGTTTCCTCTAGGTAATCAGCGAAAACGTTTGCTTTCTCTTTATCGCTTCTTGCCCATTCATTTTGGTCTTTCATAATCGGGGGTGCTGGAAGCTTTGGTTTTTTCGTAGCTTTTATCGCTTTCCATAGAGAATAATTAGATTCTTTACCTGCCGTCAAGTTTTCAAGGTAATTTCCAGCTTCGCGATTTTTAAAATCTGATATCATCTTTTTAAGCAAATTACTGAGGTGATTTAAATTAGCTTTGTGTTGGGGAGCACGAGTTTGTTGCCA
Organism: Philhelius festivus; assembly: GCA_963931855.1. Taxonomy (NCBI): domain Eukaryota; kingdom Metazoa; phylum Arthropoda; class Insecta; order Diptera; family Syrphidae; genus Philhelius; species Philhelius festivus. The sequence goes on along the minus strand of OZ007557.1, from coordinate 48,878,414 downwards.
TTTTTTGCGCGCTTTTCGCTTGTCTTTAAGTACCTCTTTTATCTCTTGGGGATATTTAGCTTCTCTATAGCCTGACATTTGTCTTTGGTAAGGAGTATTGTTCCATGCGGCTTTTTGAACAATATGCACAAAATTATCTACCGCTTCTTCAAGCTCAAGAGGTGTTTGTAGTGATACCCTTAATTCAACATTATCTTCAATATCTTTCTTAAAACCTTCCCAGTTAGTTTTACCGTTTGTTAACCTAGGTGGTGTTTCAATTTTAACAATACTTTCGCTCATAGTGAGAATAACGGGAGAGTGGTCAGAGAAAAGATCAAAGCATTCCGTTATTTTTATTCGATTTGACGGTATTCCCCTGACTATAAAGAAATCAATCAGGTCAGGTATTTTCGAGGTATCTGTCGGCCAATAAGTTGGTTTCCCACTAGAATGAAAATCACAATTATTCTCCATACCGGCTTCATATAACGCTCGGCCCTTTTGAGAAATGCATCTAGAACCCCAAAACGTGTGTTTTGCATTAAAATCGCCACCGATTATTAAAGATGGTCTAAGTGATTTTAGCAAGTTTGAAAAATCATTTTTATCAATTCTGTACCGTGGAGGGCAGTATATAGATGTGAAATTCAATGTATCATGTTTAGTTTTAACCTGCACACTTATAAGCTGCATCGGTTCAAGTTCAAGCTTAAGGCCTATCGAGTGTTTGATACATTCTTTTATGTATAATGATGCTCCGCCTCTTGCTTTGTTCGACGGATGAATTGCATGGTAATCTAGATAACCGTTTATATTGAAATTTGATTCTTTTTTAACGTGGGTTTCTGATATTAGACAAATGTCGATATCTTGTTCCCGTATGACCATTTCTAGTTCTTCAAGTCTTTGCCTTAATCCGTTGGCATTCCACGTAATAATTTTAAGGTTTTCCATCATGATTTTTTTTAAAACGTTTGGGTCGAATAAAATCTTCGATTTTTGCTAACCTATCAGAAATAGTTCTATTGATTTTGACCTGATCTTCAAATTTTGACAAAATTAAAGCCAAGCATTGAGATAGTGCGTCAGAGTCAGGTTGATTTATTACGGGTGCAGCCGCCATTCTGGCATTTGTGTTTACACTACGTTTCTTTGGAGATGTCTGTGCAGCTGCCATTTCGGCGTATGACTTAACAGTACGTTTCTTTGGAGATGTCTTTGACGTTGATGGGGTTTGATTTTCTTTGCCGATGCCGACTCTTAGTGTATTTATTCTTTTAGGAGTCTTAGATATTGGGCTTTTTATTTGTTTCTTTGGTTTTCTTTCCATATGAATTTTTTCTCGGCGTTTTTGTAGCTCTTTAACTACTTCACAGCTTCTATAGCTTGCCGGGTGACTTCCATTGCAGTTTATGCACTTCGCTGGCCTTAAATTATTGATTTAAAAATCTATTTTCACTTGTTCTATGGGCCAATTCTTGGGGTCATGTCAAAATAAAAATTCGAGGTTTTAATTAGCAGAAGTTAAATTTTATCTTAAAAAATGCTTTTAAATGCTTCAAATAACCTATTACCAGGTTACCTATTCTACACATGCTTCAAATTACTTAACCTCCTTTAACGTCATGGGGTCTATTTGACCCCCGAAATATGCTTAAACACACTTTTTTGTTTTTCATTTTTTCGCCTAGGGATTAATACTCAATGAACAAATCAATTTTCTATTGAGCCTCTATATCTCTTAAGCTCCAAATTAAAAATATCGAATTGGACAGTTAAATGGATTAAAGAAAAAGATATATATTTAAATTTTATCAGTATTATTACAAAAAAACGGGAATGCAGCTCTTATGCAACGTTGAGTAAAACCAAAAAGAATTGAAAAATATAGGTCGGTTAATTGGGATGAACATTTTTTAAGTAATTTTTGTTTTTCGTATAACATAAAGTTACGCCACGCTTTTCACAGACCGTATGCGTGAATCCAGCATCTTATTTTTATTGTCTGCCCATTGGGGCCAGTGTGCGATTTTATCTTGGCAAACAGCTTCTGGTGGTACATGCTTTATGCTTTTTTGCAAAGCGTTCCGGTTCAAAAGATCGGCGTTTTGTGGAATATATTTGTGTTTCCAATTTGCATAGGGTTTCTGCAATTTCCAAGCGAAAATCCGCCGATGCTATGATTGTTTTCTCAAGAAGCTTTTTATATTTGCAGACTCTCTTGAAGAGCAGCCATGTATTAGAGCCGTCGCGTCGTTGAGTGCAAATAGTGACAAGACATGCGCATCTTCCAACGTTTGCTCATCTGCCGTATTTTATACCGATTATGTTGTCAGTGAGATCCGCACCACCCATATGCTGATTATACGAGTACCCACCCTCAATACTAGGTCTCATAATGTTGATATAGCTTGAGTTTCCTTTGTCGTATCTTCGAACTTCAGATATTGGAAATCGGTCAGTAAATGTAGAAGCCAATGTAACCAATTTGTTGTCCTTCCATACAATTATGAATACGTTAATTCCGCCCTTGAAATTAGCTACATACTCTCCAGAATATCGCTGATTTTTCTTCATAGTTACATCTCTGATGATAGCTTGCAGTCAGGTATTCTATTTCTTCCGATAATACCAAGCTCAAGAATACTCTGACTAAACACTCCAGAAGATGCAAGGAAGTGAAGAAGGTAATTATCGAAATAAATTCTGGAATTTTAGTGCCGCGGAATCATCCTCCATAATCTTACTCTACGACGTTGGACGACGCTCCTTAGTCTGGCTCATCAGTTCCGAAAATCAGTTTCAACTTCTGTGGTAAATGCAAAACCAGAAACACCACTCAGAACATATAATTTATAGACCCACTTATGGGCTTTGTGGAGCACATTTGCTTGTCTACTTAAAGCTTTAAGTTCAAGGCATCGAAAATTGGACGGATTTGACGAAGATCGACGTCAGGAGATGTTCTTGAAAGACATTTGGAGATTTTATTAAATTGAAGATACTAACGTATCTTTTCAAATTTGTTAGAAGACATTGTTTGCGGATATCAAAAATGGAACTCCAGTTCCAGTGGTTAGTTACTCTGGGAAGCTGAACCAGTGACATAACGTAAACCAAAACTATATAGCAGCGTTTTGTGGCGACGTCAAATATGTGATCAATCCACAAAAGACGGTCTGTGATGCACATACCTAGAACTGAAAGCTGTTCAATCTACTCGTCGCAAGTGCTGATTACTAAGGGGAATATTTCCCTACCCAATATTTACCCCAAAGAAATGCTCTTAGACCATAGAGTATGTATGTAAATTTTTGCACACCTTAACTGTTTTGTAGTTATAATGTTTTGTATAAGATAAAAAGGGTGGACTAAATACAAGTTCCTTTTTGAAGTAAAACTTCTTTTCCGGCATTGGGGGCAGTGGCGGCTGTACCTTAAGTGCGCTCGTGCGCTGAACCACCAATTCAAAAGATTTAAAAATTACAAAGTAATACTGCATCTTTATTTTTAGATTCGGCGAGCGCACGAGGACTGCTAATATAACTTGTATGAGTTACAAGCAAGTATCCCTGACGCGTGAGACAAAAGATATTTCATTGAAATATATCGAGAAATTAGCCTGCTCTCGTGCAGCGCACGAGAACCGAAGATTAACTACAGCAACCGATGTTTGACTAGAATGCGCTACGCCTGCGAATATGTAATGTTGTTTCGCTCTATCCGTGACCAGTGTTGCCCCCCCAACTGATTGAAAGTGTAGTGTTTAGGAAAAATAAGTGTAGTAAAAACGTAGTAAAAAAAAATGATTTTGCAAATCTTGTAATCCTTTAATTCACTTTTAAATATACATTGGTATAATAAACTATATTTATGAACAACTCATAAAAAATTCTTATATAATAATAAATAAACTATTAACATCCTTACAAACCAAAAATACAATTAAAGGATTAATTTATTTACATATAATGACTTGTAATTTTGCGGGTGGCTCAAAAATTCTCTCTACGTCTTTTGAGAGTTCTTTTAATTGAATAATTGCATCAACTGTTGAAATATTTAAATTATTTCTTAAATTATCCTTTATTATATTTAAACTTGAGAAAAACCTCTCTTCAGTTGTAATTGCATACATTTTCAAAAACTGGCTTTCAAAAAGGGGCATTATAGTCGCAATGTCTAATTTTGAAATTTCGATAGGGTCAAGAATAGCTAAATGACTTGTTTTTTTCATTATCAATTAAATTAAATTAAATTCGCATAAAGCTACATAAAATTGGGATGACTTCGTTTGTACTTTTTTTAAAATATTATTTTCAATGTCGTTTCTGCAGCAAAATTCTTCGAATTTAAATCCAAAATACATGGACATACATATACGCAACCTGATGAACTTTGTTTTTGAAATCTAAATTGATAGATATAAGATCAGGTTTGCAAACATTTTTCATAACCTCTAACAAAAACTGTTTTGTGGACTTGTATATCAAATGCACTTTGGTGTTTTCGCTTTGAAAAAAAGTGTAGTGTTTGGATGAGCGTGCGTAGTGTGTGCTTTTGAAAAAAAAGTGTAGTAAAAACACTACGATTGTAGTAGGGGGGCAACGCTGTCCGTGACTGGTTAAATAGTGTAGGTTTGTAGGAGTTAGGTTAGTAATTGTTTTTTATTTTGGTTTTGGTTCGATTCTCTATTGTGTACAGTGTGTGGTGTGGGATAAAATTAGCAGTGATTAGGTATATTAAAGACAGTAATAAATTTTTTTAAGATAAAGTTACCTGAATTCACGATTTGACGCATTTAAGTGAAAAAATAAAAAACATGCTAAATGTAATGTGTGTCAGTTTTATACATGGTCGAAATTCTTCGAGCAATTATACAAAATAATAAAAAATCGACATATACATGTAAATTGTTGTTTTTTTGCGATTTTTAATCTTAATACCTACCTACTTAGTGAGCAAGTAAAGTGCACCACCTGTTCAACAACCCACCAGCCGCCACTGATTGGGGGTAACAATTTTCTATGGAGTTGTCAGTGACATTTCAAAACGATATGCCACCCGTCAAAGGCAGCAACATGGTTTTTACAATTATTGTTCGAACTTTGTTAGAGGTTATTTAAAACACTTTAAAAAACCTTTTATCGCCGAAAGAGAATGTTCTTTTAATGAAAGAACCACAACAACTAACCTACAAAACAATTAAGAACTTAATTTCATTAAAAAATTAGATAAAAAAAGCATTTTTCCAATTAATTATGTGGCCGAACAATTTTTCGATCGAAAACCACTTTCCTTTGTACAAAAAACACAAACAAATATGTATATATCTCTTATAGTTTTATTTATTTAAAATATTAAACACTTTAACCTAAGCAATACTGAATACTTATAAACTATTTAAGTTGAAAACTAAGCACTAAAATTTACAAAATACTTAAAGCGAAATATAAAAAAACACTTGTAAGTAATCTTTCTGCTTTCTGTTGTCAAATATAAACTAGCATTGCCATATGCAAAGAATCTTAAATTCGGCTTAAAAATAAAATTAGCATTGCCTACAATTTTAAAATCCTTTGGCTCGAACACAATGAATGAGATAAGAAAAAAGAGATGTGAGCGTGACGAAACATCGTCGTTATTGTAAAATCAGTTTCAAACTATGAAAGCAGACATGGATATATGCATTGAAGCATTTCTCGTCGTCACATTAAATGAAATTAATAAATGAAGTAAAAACAGTCGCGCACATTAAATTTTTAGTTGAACATCTGTTTGGTTTCTTATAGAAAACAGATGAACTATTTGGTTGAATGTCCGCGCAGTTGCATATAATTATATGGTTAAACAAAATACCGAACTCATTTTAGGCTTAGTTTGTGTCAAAACACACAAACTTTTTAGTTGCTCTAACCAAGCAGTTGCGAAACTAAAAATTGAATGTGCGCGCCTAGCCTAATGGCTTATGTTTCATTTTACTATATATTTACGAGTACCAAATGTTTCTTTTTACCAACCAAACAGTTGCGAAAATAAAAATTGAATTTACGTTCCAGGCCTAAGGAATTGGGGAACGATTTTAAAACAACAAAAAGGTGACAGTGAATCATGTCTCGCTCTCGTTTCGTGTTCTCCTCACATTGCGAATCGGGCACCCCAGTTATAGCTTTCATTGAAATGCATCACTGGAACAAATCACTGGAATGCTGACTTCATTTTCTTGACAAACCAATAATAGCAATCATTGAAAGATTGGTTAAAGTAAAAGATCATGACAGTGGCTGATTACAACCAATTCTATGCATTTGAGGTTAGAGTTGATTATTGAAAGGAAAACTGACATTTGAGAATAGAAAGAGAATCGAACACATTCAGTGGAACGATTGTGTTCCATATTAAAGAAACGAAAATCAGCTGTTCCTTGAAATTGGATTCTATCAGTGAAATAATAAAAGTGGATTTAAAAAAAGTTCAAATCAGAATTTTGTATTTTATAAAGTAAAAAATACTACTACTCATTACCTTCATTTTGGTATCAATTAAAGCCATTGCAGTTTGTTTTTTTGTCTTAAAAATGGGAATGAAAATTTTCAGTGATGCATTTCAATGATAGCTATAACTGCGGCCTTAGGCTAGCCGCGCACTAGCAATTTTTAGTTGCGAAACTGCTTAGTTCGAGCAATTAAAAAGTTTGTGTTTTGACACAAACTAAACTATTGCCTAAAATAAGTTCGCCATTTTATTGAACATATAATTATCTGCAAATTCACGGACATTCAACCAAACAGTTCATCTGTTTTCTATAAGTAACCAAACAGTTTCGCAACTAAAAATTGCTAGTGCGCGGCTAGCCTTATAAAAACTTTTGCCTATCATTTTCAATTAGATTTCAATGTCACCATCTGACACATTTAAGCGAAGATAAAAATGAACTATGAAACGGCTAGTATTGTATTATTGTCCTTTTACGATTTATGATGTGCACCCAGCTTAGTAATCATGTGCATTTAAAAAGCGCCATCTGTGCGTCATAAAGAGCGCCATCTGTTCGTCAAAAAAAGCGGCATCTGTACGTCAAAAAGAGCGCAATCCATTTTGCTCAACTTTGATAAAAACCAATTTATACATGATTTTCTTGATTTCCTCAATTAATTCAAGAAATCGGCCAATAGACCAAACTGGCCATTCTAAAACTAATTGCATCATTTGTATAATTGAAACAGTTCTGAATTCCAATTTAAACTTCCTAACTTATTTTACAAATCATTTTCAATTCGAAGAAAAATTGAAAAAAAAAAATTATTTGGAAGTGGTTTTGACATCTTTTAATTTACAAGACTATACTAAAACTACTTTTAAATTGACTTTTTTTCTATGTTTCCGAAAAGCACTGAAAGGAATCTTACAGAGGCTTTGGGAAATGAAGTTTTACTTCTAGCACGCGTATTTCAGTACACGCACATTTGTTTTTAAAAGTGGATGAAAATGAACAACAATTTTATTTTTCATATATGTATTATGGCTTTATTAGTAAGAGCAAACATTCCCATTAATTATGGAACACAACTTGGTTCAAGTGGCTGCCTTGGCTAGCTTCGCTGTAATCATATTCAAACAGCTTTACCTGGCGAAAAGTCCAAGCGCAATTCTCTTAGAGATTGTCAATTTTCGAGTACTGGGTAATGGTAGTATTTTTATTAATATCCATTCGCCAATGTTGTACGTATGTATGTTGTAGGTAACAGAGCTAAAATAGAAATGCAATAATGCGTAATAGGAATTTTTGATGGCAGGAGAGGGAATTTGTTCTTAACTGTTACACTCCCCCTTAAGCTTAAAATTAAGACTAACTTTCTGAATATGTTTATGACATATTCACTTTCAGAAAAATCTAGCATTATTCGAGGTTTTTCAAAGCCAAAAACTATTTTTCCTTGGGTCATAACCATAATAGATGTCTTGAAAGAAAATTCAGCTTTCATGAATTTAACAATTTATTTTAATTACTATTTTTTGGAATGTGTTGGATATATTGTGTCTGTCTATTTTTGTTATTTATCCAATCAACATGTATACCCATAGTCTGCTTGATTCCAATGCTGGAAATATGGCGAATAACACTATATCCGAAGTCCATGATCTCTATAAGCAACAATTAAATTTATTGATTCCACGATCTTCTGTACGGAAAGTTCATCGAAAAACATACCCTATTTCTTATTTATTTGAATTTACCACCGAAGTAATTACGCAGTAAACTAATCGATTTTTTTAGATTGAAGTTTGAACTGTGATATGAACGACAAGATTCAACCTTTGTTCTTTTTGAATTTTCATTTATAATTTAATTATTATTTTCTAATTTCTAAATGGCGAACATTTTACAAAAATGTTGCTTTGTCTCAAGCAAATATATTCTCAATCTACACATTTACTCAGTGATTGACTTTAATTCATTTTTTCTAACACCCCAATTTACAACTGATAATTGATAATTGATAAATATTAAAATTTAATTGCACACAATTGATAAACACTTTGTTTATTGTTGATTTAAAATAAAGAAGAATAATTGATAATTATTAAGTTGTTAATCAGCATTTAATAAAAAAACACCAAATTCAAATATTTATCAGTTGATAATAATTGACAATTGAGATTGCGGTGTGTAAGTCATCATTTATGTCTTATTTAAATCTACTATGTGATACTTTTAACAATATAATAATCTTTGTAGTCTGTGTTAAAAAAAACTACTAAAATGATTTAACTAAATAAAATCTATAAGCTCTTGTAAATATGTAACTCTTAAATTAAAAAAAAAAATAAGAAAACAAAATTTAAAGTTCAACATTTTGTATTATGTATAATGTAATTAAATAAGTATAAATAAAAAGAAAAATTTTAACGTTTGACTAGTAATGACATTGCATTATTTATTTATAATATTTTTTAATAGATACATTAAAATGTATTTAAAAACAACAACTAAGAAAAAGAAACAACTTTTTAAGTAACCTTAATTAAATTAAAATAAAAAAAGCAATTTTATTTAATAGATTTAGTAATTTAAATATGAATTTTGAAATAAAGAGTCTCAATGTACCGTATATACACTATATACCTTAAAATCGAAGTGACAACAAAATCACACGTAAGGTTTGTCACTTTTGCTTAAAATTAAAAAAAAAAAAAACAAATTACATACATTTAAAAATTATAAAAAAAATTAAATATTCGAATCCGGGATTACGTAAAAAAAAAAACCAAACAACATAATAGCTACTTCGACGATTAGACTTAAAATGACCAGAAAAAAAATAAAGACAAACATTTAACCAAAAAATAAATTTAAGTTTTTTGAAGACAATCTATCCTAAGGAAATAATATAGATAATAGACATAAGGATATGTTTGTATATCTAGATGTTGAAAAAAAAACAGAAAAAATATATTAAATGTAGCCAAATACGCAAACATTACCAGGAATATCACTTGCGTGTTTTTTTGCGATTTTGGAAATTTAATTGCATCTCACATTCTCGGTAAATCTCAAAGAATATTATAATATGAACTATGTCAAGATTTTGAACCCTATTTTCAAAGCAAAGCGTGTACCACATTTAATTTCGAAGCAGTATAGGTAATGCTCCACATGATACATAGGTGTCGTGTTCGATTTCGCTTTGTTTTCGTAAACTCTTGATATTCCCAAAACTGCTATTGGTAAATCGAAAATTTTGACAATGGACTGTTGGGGTTTTGACAAAAATTCAAAAATCTGTACGAACTTTATAAATATCTGAATTTGAATTTACAGAAAGTTATGTCTTTCCCATTTCTGGAGCACCTGAAGGACTAAAATTAAATATCAGTGGAAGAAATTCTGTAAAAATTTAATAATATCTATGTTGACTTTTTTTTTTTAAATGATATACATACAGCATCCGCAAGCTTCTTATATATGTAGATAAGCTAGATTATATATATGTAAAACAAATGCCTCATTCTTTGAATCCTTAAAACAACTTGTACTATATTATAATAAATTATCTAAGGAGAAAAAACAAAACAAACTTTAACATAACTTCATTAAACTGAATTTTCAAATAAACAAAATTTATTCATAAAACTTCATTTTAATAAATAAGAATAAGAAATAACTATTTAAAAGAAAAATGAAATGGAAATTTACACAAATCTATTTAAGGACACTAATTTAATATGTCGTAAAAACTAAACGAAATCTTCGGTTTTGTTTATCTCATAAACGTTACCAACTAAAAATCCTAACTCAGAATTAATAAATATAACCTCAAATCATCACTCTTATATTGCATTGTATATATTGCCCAAAATCAAATTCGATTTATATAAACCAACATCATTCAAACGTAAAACGTAACTTTATAATTTTATTTGTAATCAAAAGGAATTTGTTAATTTCTGTATCTAAAAAAATTATGATAGTAATGCTAAAATTTAAACAAAAAAATAAATAGTATACATAAGCTTGTAAGGAAAAATATGGTTGAAATTTGAAAACAAAATTATTTACCTATATACTCTATATATACTAAACAAACAAAATATGGAAAACACACACTTATAAAATAAAAAGTCTATTTTTTTGTCCGATTATAATATCTCTTTTGAATTAATCGATGTAGTCGTAACAGAAAAAAAATATTTAAGTGATTCAATTTTATTAAATAATATTCTATAATTTAATATGGTAGGTGGAGAATAAAATTTTAAAGCCAGAAGAACTCTTAAATCATAAAAATTTAATATCCAGCAACAACAAAAAAAAATAAATGAAAAATATTTAATATTAATATATTTACTTTGTAAGACAAAACAAAAAACATTGTTAACATTTATTTAGTTTTGTTATTTTAAAAACGACATCGTACTACTAGGAAATCTATTTAATTATATATATACATATTATATATCTATTATATATAAATTGGAAAAAATAAACTCTATTTCTCTTTTAAATAATAAGCATTTTTACTACCTTAAAGGGCTACTATTTAACAGCGCTGCCACTTTGCAGATGTATTGCATTTTCAGCAAAAAATAAATATACGACCACAAAATCAAATCTGCTGCACATGTTTTTAAAATATCTCCTCTGAAACTGCTTTAATAAAATCATTCACAAGATAATCCGCTGTACATTTATTTTCGGACGAAACTCAGTCAAATGACTTTGAATTGCAAAATTTCGTGAACCAGACTAAGCACAACCTTTCTTCACCCGTGAATAGCTCTTGAAAAGTTAACCAGGGATTTCGAAAACCACAAACGCTTACAAGGCCTGGTTTTGGAAACATCGCCACCCAAAGACATAGTTAGTTAGTTGGGAGTCGATAATCGGTAAAATCACTATGCTTGACTATGTTTCCGATATTTCGATAAACAGAGCACCCAGAACGTTTTGGGTTACATGTGTATAAAGGCATTAAATAGATCTTCTGTTATCTGACCTCACAAAAACACTCTTTAGAAGGTTATCTTTCCGCAACTAAAGCTCATACGCGGCTAAAATTTAAAATGTTGAATCGAGAATTGATAGACCTTTCCAGTGATGTTACAATCAAACCAAAACATGGCAAACAAATTTTGAGGATTTTTTAAAAAATTCCTCGGGCCCCCCTGTCAAATAAAAATCACAATTTTTTCAATGTTTCCCAAACCCATCGAGACATACATCAAACGAAAGGTCTATTCAATTGCTGCATACACATGCAAACCAAAAGCTTCTGCGTGGTCTGGTTCTCGAAATATTGCAATCCAAAGTGATTCTTCTGATTTTCGAGGTTCCACTAGCTAACAATGTCTTTGGGTAGCTATATCTCGGAAACCAAGCCCTGCAAAAGGTTGCGGTAAAAAAAATCTCCTGTTAACTTCTTACGAGCTTTCCATAGGTGAAAACCAGAAGCTTCTGCGACGTCTGGTTGAGGAAATATTGCCATCCAAAATGATTCTTCTTATTTTCAACACAACGCTAAATCTGATTCTGATGGCTACATTTCCGCAACCAAGCCTTGAAAAAGGTTATAGTTTTCAGAATTCATTAGAGCTAACAAAGAGCTTTCTTTTGTTGAAAACCAGAAGACTCTGTGAGGTCTGGTTTTCGAAATATTTCTATCCAAAGTGAACTTAGAACTGAATATCGATGTAAAATCGATGCAAACGAAACGAAGTCTTCGGATGTTGATATTTCTGCAACCAAGGCTCGTAAGACGTTTTAGTTTTCAGTTCTGAATAGAGAATTCGCAGACCTTTTCATGGATGTGCCACTCATTGCAATTTTTGAAAAATAGTTTTTTATTAGATTTTTGAGAAAAAATCATGGACTAACCCCTTGTCTATAAAAATAGTCATTTTTCTCAATGTTTCCCAAACCCATCGAGACATACATCAAACGAAAGGTCTATTCAATTGCTGTATACACATGCAAACCAAAAGCTTCTGCGTGTTCTGGTTCTCGAAATATTGCAATCCATAGTGATTCTTCTGATTTTCGAGGATCCACTAGCTAACAATGTCTTTGGGTAGCTATATCTCGGAAACCAAGCCCTGCAAAAGGTTGCCGTAAAAAAAATCTTCTGTTATCTTCTTACGAGCTTACCATAGGTGAAAACCAGAAGCTTCTGCGACGTCTGGTTGAGGAAATATTACCATCCAAAGTGATTCTTCTGATTTTCGAGGTTCCACTAGCTAACAATGTCTTTGGGTAGCTATATCTCGGAAACCAAGCCCTGCAAAAGGTTGCCGTAAAAAAAATCTTCTGTTAACTTCTTACAACCTTTCTATAGGTGGAAACCAGAAGCTTCTGCGACGTCTGGTTGAGGAAATATTGCCATCCAAAGTGATTCTGTTGATTTTCGGGGTTCCACTAGCTAACAATGTCTTTGAGTAGCTATATCTCGGAAACCAAGCCCTGCAAAAGATTGCGGTAAAAAAAATCTGTTAACTTCTTACGAGCTTTCCATAGGTGAAAACCAGAAGCTTCTGCAACGTCTGGTTGAGGAAATATTGCCATCCAAATTGATTCTTCTGATTTTCAACACAACGCTAAATCTGATTCTGATGGCTACATTTCCGCAACCAAGCCTTGAAAAAGGTTGTAGTTTTCAGAATTCATTAGAGCTAACAAAGAGCTTTCTTTTGTTGAAAACCAGAAGATCCTGTGAGGTCTGGTTTTCAAAATATTTCTATCCAAAGTGAACTTAGAACTGAATATCGATGTAAAATCGATGCAAGCGAAACAAAGTCTTCGGATGTTGATATTTCTGCAACCAAGGCTCTTAAGACGTTTTAGTTTTCAGTTCTGAATAGAGGATTCGCAGACCTTTCCAGTGATGTAACAATCAAACCAAAACATGGCAAACAAATTTTGAGGATTTTTTAAAAAATTCCTCCGGTCCCCCTGTCAAATAAAAATCACAATTTTTTCAATGTTTCCCAAACCCATCGAGACATACATCAAACGAAAGGTCTATTCAATTGCTGTATACACATGCAAACCAAAAGCTTCTGCGTGGTCTGGTTCTCGAAATATTGCAATCCAAAGTGATTCTTCTGATTTTCGAGGTTCCACTAGCTAACAATGTCTTTGGGTAGCTATATCTCGGAAACCAAGCCCTGCAAAAGGTTGCGGTAAAAAAAATCTTCTGTTATCTTCTTACGAGCTTTCCATAGGTGAAAACCAGAAGCTTCTGCGACGTCTGGTTGAGGAAATATTACCATCCAAATTGATTCTTCTGATTTTCAACACAACGCTAAATCTGATTCTGATGGCTACATTTCCGCAACTAAGCCTTGAAAAAGGTTGTAGTTTTCAGAATTCATTACAGCTAACAAAGAGCTTTTTTTTGTTGAAAACCAGAAGACTCTGTGAGGTCTGGTTTTGGAAATATTTTTATCCAAAGTGAACTTAGAACTGAATATCGATGTAAAATCGATGCAAACGAAACGAAGTCTTCGGATGTTGATATTTCTGCAACCAAGGCTCGTAAGACATTTTAGTTTGCAGTTCTCAATAGAGAATTCGCAGACCTTTTCATGGATGTGCCACTCATTGCAATTTTTGAAAAATAGTTTTTTATTAGATTTTTGAGAAAAAATCATGGACTAACTAACCCCTTGTCTATAAAAATAGTCATTTTTCTCAATGTTTCCCAAACCCATCGAGACATACATCAAACGAAAGGTCTATTCAATTGCTGTATACACATGCAAACCAAAAGCTTCTGCGTGTTCTGGTTCTCGAAATATTGCAATCCATAGTGATTCTTCTGATTTTCGAGGTTCCACTAGCTAACAATGTCTTTGGGTAGCTATATCTCGGAAACCAAGCCCTGCAAAAGCTTGCGGTAAAAAAAATCTTCTGTTATCTTCTTACGAGCTTTCCATAGGTGAAAACCAGAAGCTTCTGCGACGTCTGGTTGAGGAAATATTACCATCCAAAGTGATTCTGTTGATTTTCGAGGTTCCACTAGCTAACAATGTCTTTGGGTAGCTATATCTCGGAAACCAAGCCCTGCAAAAGGTTGCGGTAAAAAAAATCTTCTGTTAACTTCTTACGAGCTTTCCATAGGTGAAAACCAGAAGCTTCTGCGACGTCTGGTTGAGGAAATATTACCATCCAAATTGATTCTTCTGATTTTCAACACAACGCTAAATCTGATTCTGATGGCTACATTTCCGCAACCAAGCCTTGAAAAAGGTTGTAGTTTTCAGAATTCATTAGAGCTAACAAAGGGCTTTCTTTTGTTGAAAGCCAGAAGTCTCTGTGAGGTCTGGTTTTCGAAATATTTCTATCCAAAATGAACTTAGATCTGAATATCGATGTAAAATCGATGCAAACGAAACAAAGTCTTCGGATGTTGATATTTCTGCAACCAAGGCTCGTAAGACGTTTTAGTTTTCAGTTCTGAATAGAGGATTCGCAGACCTTTCCAGTGATGTAACAATCAAACCAAAACATGGCAAACAAATTTTGAGGATTTTTTAAAAAATTCCTCGGGTCCCCCCTGTCAAATAAAAATCACAATTTTTTCAATGTTTCCCAAACCTATCGAGACATACATCAAACGAAAGGTCTATTCAATTGCTGTATACACATGCAAACCAAAAGCTTCTGCGTGGTCTGGTTCTCGAAATATTGCAATCCAAAGTGATTCTTCTGATTTTCGAGGTTCCACTAGCTAACAATGTCTTTGGGTAGCTATATCTCGGAAACCAAGCCCTGCAAAAGGTTGCGGTAAAAAAAATCTTCTGTTAACTTCTTACGAGCTTTCCATAGGTGAAAACCAGAAGCTTCTGCGACGTCTGGTTGAGGAAATATTACCATCCAAATTGATTCTTCTGATTTTCAACACAACGCTAAATCTGATTCTGATGGCTACATTTCCGCAACCAAGCCTTGAAAAAGGTTGTAGTTTTCAGAATTCATTAGAGCTAACAAAGAGCTTTCTTTTGTTGAAAACCACAAGTCTCTGTGAGGTCTGGTTTTCGAAATATTTCTATCCAAAGTGAACTTAGATCTGAATATCGATGTAAAATCGATGCAAATGAAACAAAGTCTTCGGATGTTGATATTTCGCAGACCTTTCCAGTGATGTAACAATCAAACCAAAACATGGCAAACAAATTTTGAGGATTTTTTAAAAAATTCCTCGGGTCCCCCCTGTCAAATAAAAATCAAAATTTTTTCAATGTTTCCCAAACCTATCGAGACATACATCAAACGAAAGGTCTATTCAATTGCTGTATACACATGCAAACCAAAAGCTTCTGCGTGGTCTGGTTCTCGAAATATTGCAATCCAAAGTGATTCTTCTGATTTTCGAGGTTCCACTAGCTAACAATGTCTTTGGGTAGCTATATCTCGGAAACCAAGCCCTGCAAAAGGTTGCCGTAAAAAAAATCTTCTGTTAACTTCTTACGAGCTTTCCATAGGTGAAAACCAGAAGCTTCTGCGACGTCTGGTTGAGGAAATATTACCATCCAAATTGATTCTTCTGATTTTCAACACAACGCTAAATCTGATTCTGATGGCTACATTTCCGCAACCAAGCCTTGAAAAAGGTTGTAGTTTTCAGAATTCATTAGAGCTAACAAAGGGCTTTCTTTTGTTGAAAGCCAGAATTCTCTGTGAGGTCTGGTTTTCGAAATATTTCTATCCAAAATGAACTTAGATCTGAATATCGATGTAAAATCGATGCAAACGAAACAAAGTCTTCGGATGTTGATATTTCTGCAACCAAGGCTCGTAAGACGTTTTAGTTTTCAGTTCTGAATAGAGGATTCGCAGACCTTTCCAGTGATGTAACAATCAAACCAAAACATGGCAAATAAATTTTGAGGATTTTTTAAAAAATTCCTCGGGTCCCCCCTGTCAAATAAAAATCAAAATTTTTTCAATGTTTCCCAAACCTATCGAGACATAATGTACATCAAACGAAAGGTCTATTCAATTGCTGTATACACATGCAAACCAAAAGCTTCTGCGTGGTCTGGTTCTCGAAATATTGCAATCCAAAGTGATTCTTCTGATTTTCGAGGTTCCACTAGCTAACAATGTCTTTGGGTAGCTATATCTCGGAAACCAAGCCCTGCAAAAGGTTGCTGTAAAAAAAATCTTCTGTTAACTTCTTACGAGCTTTCCATAGGTGAAAACCAGAAGCTTCTGCGACGTCTGGTTGAGGAAATATTGGCATCCAAAATGATTCTTCTTATTTTCAACACAACGCTAAATCTGATTCTGATGGCTACATTTCCGCAACCAAGCCTTGAAAAAGGTTATAGTTTTCAGAATTCATTAGAGCTAACAAAGAGCTTTCTTTTGTTGAAAACCAGAAGACTCTGTGAGGTCTGGTTTTCGAAATATTTCTATCCAAAGTGAACTTAGAACTGAATATCGATGTAAAATCGATGCAAACGAAACGAAGTCTTCGGATGTTGATATTTCTGCAACCAAGGCTCGTAAGACGTTTTAGTTTTCAGTTCTGAATAGAGAATTCGCAGACCTTTTAATGGATGTGCCACTCATTGCAATTTTTGAAAAATAGTTTTTTATTAGATTTTTGAGAAAAAATCATGGACTAACCCCTTGTCTATAAAAATAGTCATTTTTCTCAATGTTTCCCAAACCCATCGAGACATACATCAAACGAAAGGTCTATTCAATTGCTGTATACACATGCAAACCAAAAGCTTCTGCGTGGTCTGGTTCTCGAAATATTGCACACCAAAGTGATTCTTCTGATTTTCGAGGTTCCACTAGCTAACAATGTCTTTGGGTAGCTACCTATATCTCGGAAACCAAGCCTTGCCAAAGGTTGCCGTAAAAAAAATCTTCTGTTAACTTCTTACAAGCTTTCTATAGGTGGAAACCAGAAGCTTCTGCGACGTCTGGTTGAGGAAATATTGCCATCCAAAGTGATTCTGTTGATTTTCGAGGTTCCACTAGCTAACAATGTCTTTGGGTAGCTATATCTCGGAAACCAAGCCCTGCAAAAGGTTGCTGTAAAAAAAATCTTCTGTTAACTTCTTACGAGCTTTCCATAGGTGAAAACCAGAAGCTTCTGCGACGTCTGGTTGAGGAAATATTGCCATCCAAATTGATTCCTCTGATTTTCAACACAACGCTAAATCTGATTCTGATGGCTACATTTCCGCAACCAAGCCTTGAAAAAGGTTGTAGTTTTCAGAATTCATTAGAGCTAACAAAGAGCTTTCTTTTGTTGAAAACCAGAAGTCTCTGTGAGGTCTGGTTTTCGAAATATTTCTATCCAAAGTGAACGTAGATCTGAATATCGATGTAAAATCGATGCAAACGAAACAAAGTCTTCGGATGTTGATATTTCTGCAACCAAGGCTCGTAAGACGTTTTAGTTTTCAGTTCTGAATAGAGGATTCGCAGACCTTTCCAGTGATGTAACAATCAAACCAAAACATGGCAAACAAATTTTAAGGATTTTTTAAAAAATTCCTCGGGTTTCCCCAATGTCAAATAAAAATCACAATTTTTTCAATGTTTCCCAAACCTATCGAGACATACATCAAACGAAAGGTCTATTCAATTGCTGTATACACATGCAAACCAAAAGCTTCTGCGTGGTCTGGTTCTCGAAATATTGCAATCCAAAGTGATTCTTCTGATTTTCGAGGTTCCACTAGCTAACAATGTCTTTGGGTAGCTATATCTCGGAAACCAAGCCCTGCAAAAGGTTGCCGTAAAAAAAATCTCCTGTTAACTTCTTACGAGCTTTCCATAGGTGAAAACCAGAAGCTTCTGCGACGTCTGGTTGAGGAAATATTGCCATCCAAATTGATTCCTCTGATTTTCAACACAACGCTAAATCTGATTCTGATGGCTACATTTCCGCAACCAAGCCTTGAAAAAGGTTGTAGTTTTCAGAATTCATTAGAGCTAACAAAGAGCTTTCTTTTGTTGAAAACCAGAAGTCTCTGTGAGGTCTGGTTTTCGAAATATTTCTATCCAAAGTGAACTTAGATCTGAATATCGATGTAAAATCGATGCAAACGAAACAAAGTCTTCGGATGTTGATATTTCTGCAACCAAGGCTCGTAAGACGTTTTAGTTTTCAGTTCTGAATAGAGGATTCGCAGACCTTTCCAGTGATGTAACAATCAAACCAAAACATGGAAAACAAATTTTGAGGATTTTTTAAAAAATTCCTCCGGTCCCCCCTGTCAAATAAAAATCACAATTTTTTCAATGTTTCCCAAACCCATCGAGACATACATCAAACGAAAGGTCTATTCAATTGCTGTATACACATGCAAACCAAAAGCTTCTGCGTGGTCTGGTTCTCGAAATATTGCAATCCAAAGTGATTCTTCTGATTTTCGAGGTTCCACTAGCTAACAATGCCTTTGGGTAGCTATATCTCGAAAACCAAGCCCTGCAAAAGGTTGCCGTAAAAAAAATCTTCTGTTAACTTCTTACGAGCTTTCCATATGTGAAAACCAGAAGCTTCTGCGACGTCTGGTTGAGGAAATATTGCCATCCAAATTGATTCTTCTGATTTTCAACACAACGCTAAATCTGATTCTGATGGCTACATTTCCGCAACCAAGCCTTGCAAAAGGTTGTAGTTTTCAGAATTCATTAGAGCTAACAAAGAGGTTTCTTTTGTTGAAAACCAGAAGACTCTGTGAGGTCTGGTTTTCGAAATATTTCTATCCAAAGTGATTGTAATCGATAAGGCCTATATTCGTCCAAAGCTCGAATACAATTCTCATATTTTGGCATTGGATAGAATCCAAAAAAGAGCTTTAAAAATGATAGGTGATAGAATTATAACAGAAACATTTGAATCTCTCGAGCACCGCCATAATGTTTCTTGTCTTTCATTATTTTACCGTTAGTTTTATAAAGTGTTCTAGTGAAATAGCCAGTTGCATTCCGCCCCGTTATACTCGCTCTTCAGGGAATGCCCATTAGTTTTAGTTTACCCGTGATCCCAACTTCGAACTTACTGTTAAATTGAGATTCTTTCTTTAGGCGCACTACAACAATGTGGAATGCTTTACCCGACACGGCGACACCAGCCCTATTATGAATATCAATTTGATACTCGATAATTTCTATCAATTAGTTGATAATTTGGTATTATGGGTATCAACTGGTAATTTTAGGTAGACCGATTGTGAATGTCTACTTATCAAAAAGTTCATTGTGAATGAGATTTGTTTATTTTGTTCGACGCTTCGCGTTTGAAATATTTATTTGTTTTTTGTCGGCCACTAAAAGGTAAATTTTTTGTGCGAAAATGGAAGTTGTTCTTATAAAAAAAAAATCATCATAACTCCTCAAAAAACAATTCTATCGAAGTCAACATTCTTTTTAACTTAAGGCGAAAAAGGTCGATCATCGATCGTCGATTTCTGTATTTCATATTGCGAAAGTCGATTGTGTTCGAAACTTTTCGATTTCACAGTCTAGTCGTTTCTTTTCGATTGTCATTTTGTGATCGACGCGTATAGAAGATAAAGTCCAGAAGTTTTTCTTGTGAACAAAATGTAAGTTTCTTACAATTAACTAATTATTTTGAGGACAAAACATTCAAATATCTATTAAATGCAGGTCGAAAGTGATAACGAAGAAAAGGCAAATAGAGATTTTGGTCGGATTGATGTAGGGAAATCTGGACATCGCGAACATGGTTTGTTCTAAGAGCCAAGTAAAGCAATGAGATGAGAGAAATTCGCTAACGATTGTAATATGCGTGCTGAATTGCTTTTTTTAGACACTATATTGATAATATACATACATATGTGTACTGTCAATACACCCTACCACACCTGGTATTCCACTTTTTCATAAATATGAATTCTAGCCCGAAGCTAGAATTCGCAAATATGCGTTTGAGAGCTTTTCCTTTAGCACTTAAGACACTTTGGATTGTGCAAGGCCAATACAAAATTAATTACCAACACTAACTTGGTAAGATCCATGAGCACAGAATCTTAAAATATTAGCAATTAAGCAATTAATTAAGCGAAACTATTTAAAAAAGCAAATATGTGTATGTGTATACCAAATAAAAACATTTATTCTATAAATCTTATATTGTTTCTTCCAGTTCCAGAGGTTTAGATATGTCTCTGATATGTCTTCTTTTTCTGGTAATTTCAAGATGTCGGTATGTGTGTTACTATCGCTAAACGCTAAACCATAACTCTATTCTACTCATTTTAAAATGTAGATAAACTATTTTAATTTATATTACAAAAAGAAAACCAGAAAAAACAAATAATGATTTCAAAAGCTAACACATCATAGAACTATCAAATTTGAAATAATCGCAATATTCTGTGGGTTTATTCACAATAGTACATTTATCGATCGATTGAGTTACACAATACAAAATATGAAAACCAATCGAAACAATCGGAAAGTTTCGATTCGATTGGCAATCGGGGCTTTTAAAAATCGCGAATAAATTTGTATGTTTACGTTTCGATCAAGAATTTGTGGTTGATAAGAAAATTGATGTGTATCTATTTTGTTGATATCCATAATAACATGTCTATCAAAAAAATCATATGATAAAATCTAATAAAATTCAGTCGATAAAGAATGTTGATAGTTCAGTCATAAACAATACTATCGCATTCAATTTGTTGATATGTACCAAATATCTTGTTGATAGTTGATAGCTATATTAGGGCTGATAGTGCCCGGCAAAAATCCTCATTCAAACCCTCCAAGTGGGTGCCAGGCGGGCAATGATCACCACAGTAGTTCTGTGCGTTTTTGGCAGTATGGTGATTAGCTAAGGTTGAGTTGGGTCGCCGAATTGTTATAACTCCTCAATAGTGCAACGTTCGGAAACCCAATTCAATCATAGTTTAGAGGTTCCTAATTTCAGTGGTGGTGTGAGCGTATTTTAAACCGTGCCGAAGAATGAAAGGCTGGGGGATAAACCAGCCATTAATGAGTTCTTTCGGATGCTGTGGCAAGATCCGTCATATTTTTTGCCTTGCCCCGGTAAGCGGCTCTGCCGGGGCTGACCGTCTTTCCGCATTACTCGTGGGAATAAAAATGAAAAAAAAAACTATCAAATCGTAAAATAATAAATAAAATAAATCGAGCCAGGGCTGACAATGCGGTCACATCTCCTGAAAAGGCTGTCGAGTCAACTCAGGGGTGCGAACGGGTTACCAACCCTGTGGTTGCTACTAGTGGCGGGAATCCTTCTCCCTCTACTAGCCGCAACCTTTACATGAAGGAACTACCCGTCAGTGGTACAGCTGTGACGCTCGGCTGTCCCAAGGGCGGGTATTCCACAACCAACCCCATCCCCGCTCCTGCTAGGACGTTGCAAGCGACCCCAAGAAGGGACACTCCATCCGGAGAGGCAAAATCTACGACATGTGGAAATGAGTCGAAGGATGAGGGCGCACCCCGATTGGCATCGGTAGCGATTAACTCTGGAGGTGGATCCACAACTGTGTTACACGGACATAGTTCTGGGTCGGCCAGAAAGAGGTCCATGAAGGCACAGGCCAGTCGAGATCAGCGTAATGCTGCGCGGATTCTGGCCGCAGTCGGTGTCATACCGGCGGCGGAAAGAACCCCGGAGCAAACGCGAAAACTCGAGTGGGCAAGTGGCTTCCTTAGCAGAAAAACCAAAACGACCTGCAGCGACTCAACGTCAAAGCGTAATAGGTCTCTTGAGGGCGACAAGCCTGAAGCGAAAAGGCAGAAAGTGCATTCCAGCGGCACAACAGCCTTCAATTAAGATCTTTCTTTTAGAGACGCGCTCAAAGACAAGATCATAGCCGCGGTCATTGACAGGAGTCATGTGGATGGTAACATCTCTCATGATCAATGGGCAGACGTCAAGGCTCACCTTGGTTTCAGATTTCTATCTGTCATCGAGGAGAATCCGGGGCCTCTCCCTGACACAGCCGATGCAGGATGGTACCAAAATCGTATCAAACTCATCGCCTGTGGTGATCAGAGATCTTTCGATCTATACAGGTCTGCTGTCAATGGCTTGCCAGAAGTCTGGCCGGGTGCCAAACTCGAAGTTGTTACAAGGGAGAATATCCCTTGCCGACCAAGAGCACGTATAATGGTCCCGGCTCTACATAACTGCCCAGATATGATTTTGAAATTAATCAAAACCAGCAATCCAAGCCTGCCTACTCACGACTGGAAAGTCCCAAAGGTTGAGAAGGAGACAGTGGGTCGCTATAGATCAGCTCTCTTGATGATCAATAGGGAATCGCTAGCTCCACTGGCCGCGACCGAAGGCGTGATTAGGTATGGTTTCAACGAACTCATAGTTCGCATCTATAAAAAAGATGAAGATTCGCCAAACGCGCCCCCACAGAAGCCCCTTCAGCCGAAGGAAACGCTTCACAACCCCAAATAATGGAGGTCGATGAAACACCACACGAGGAACCACCGATCTCCAAAGCCCCGAACAAGCCATCCGACGTGGAGCTAATTCTATAGTCGACAGCAATTCCGACATGGATACTGAAGACTCGAGCTTAGGCATCACTCTGAGTGAGGAAACCCTACTTCATTCCTCCTCAGACGATGAAAACGCCGATAAAACAGTGGTGGAGGTTGATCTGGCTAAAAGTAGCAATGCTGCGATTAGTTCAGATTAATCTCCATCATGGCCACAAATAACCTGGTACTCCGACTGCATAGCAACAAAGAAGACATTGTCTTGATACAGGAGCCGTGGGTCTCAAACTCCATCATCAGAGGCCTCAGGACTCCTGGTTATACTCTATTATATGCATCGGAGAAAGGTGAACCAAGGTCATGCATATTAGTAAAAAAAGACTTAAATGTATTTTTACTCCCCAATTACAGCGACAAGGACACTACCACCGCTGTCCTAACAACGGATAAAGCCACCTACTGGCTCATATCCTCCTACCTTGGCCACGACAGCCCAGTTCCAGGAAACACCTTAAGGAAGGCAATTGCGGACGCGCAATCGAAGAAAGTGGGTCTCCTAATCGGTATGGACGCTAACGCCCACCACATGGTATGGGGTAGCTCTGACATAAATGAGAGAGGTGAGTCCTTATTTGATTACATACTAAGTACTAATCTACTCATTAATAATATTGGTAATGAACCTACATTTGTAACCAAGAACAGGAAAGAGGTACTTGATATCACACTTACCTCTGACTCGATCCATAACCTGATTTCAGACTGGCACGTCTCAAAAGAGAATTCCTTCTCTGATCACAGATATATTCAGTTTGATCTCAGTGATGTGGCAAATATATCTACGGGATTTCGCAATCACCGTAACACTAACTGGGAACGATACAGGGAGGTACTAGCACAACTGCTTGACCACAACCTTCTTAAAATCTCCTCCACCAAAGATGAACTAGACCTCTCGGTAAATCATCTCACCGAAGCCTTCAACGAATCAATGAGGACTTCATGCCCTATTACCATTGTAAAGGGTAAAAAGAAACCTCACTGGTGGCACAAAGATCTAGAACCATTCAGGAAGAGCTGTCGCAAACTCTTCAATAGATCTAAATAGACTAGATCCCCCTCTGATTGGGACTTATATAAACAAGCTCTAAGGCAATATAAGAAAGAATTAAGGAAGAGCAAGAGGTCTTCTTGGAGAAACTTCTGTGGAAACATAGACAATACTTCAGAAGCCTCAAGACTCAGGAAAAATCTCTCAAAAAGTCCAACTATACCCAGTGCTTTAACGACAGATGCGGGCACATGGACTACCACAGATGAAGAATCTCTTAATCTGTTATTAGACACCCACTTTCCAGGTAGCTCTAACATACTTTACGACTCAACATCAGAGTCTCAAACCGCTACAAGCGACACAGTTGATCTAATAACGCGGGAAAAACTGCAATGGGCTGTAGACAGCTTTGATCCATATAAATCTCCAGGACCAGACGGAATCATTCCGGCCGAATTACAAAAATGCTCTGACATGATCATTCCACCATTGGAAATCATTCTGACGAGCTGCGTAAGTTTGAGATATATTCCTAAAGCCTGGAGAATGGCAAAAGTAGTCTTCATTCCTAAAGCAGGGAAACCCTCTCACGTTAGCCCTAAAGATCTACGACCAATCAGCCTATCATCCTTCCTTCTTAAAACCTTGGAAAGATTGATTGAAATTCACATCAGACATAACTTAAAACCATGTCTCATTTCCACAGCTCAACATGCGTACTCTAAGGGAAAATCAGTAGAAACAGCACTTCATTCGCTGGTACGTGGTATTGAATATTCCCTCAAATACAAAGAATACAATCTAGTAGCTTTCCTAGATATCGAAGGAGCTTTCAACAACGTCAGCTACCAGGCGATCACAACAGCAATGAACAAGCTGAAATTAGAGAAACCACTCATTGACCTTATAAGTCTCATGCTCAAAAGCAGGACAATAACTTCCAGCATGAGAAGTTTTACTACCACCAGATCGGTGAATCGAGGTACCCCCCAAGGTGGGGTCCTTTCGCCTCTCTTATGGAACATAGTAGTAAACGAACTGCTAACATCAATGGAAGCAGAGGGTTTCAAGGTAATTGCCTATGCTGACGATGTTGCAATATCTGTATCTGGGAAACATCCCCAAGTTCTCTTAGAACTCCTACAAAATGCCTTAAATAGGCTAACAAAGTGGGCTAAGCAGTGTGGCTTGGACGTCAATCCACATAAAACAGAATTAGTACTCTTTACGAGAAGGTACAAAATTCCTCAGATTAACCCACCCAAGATTAAAGGAATACCATTAAGCTTTTCCGACCAAGCCAAATATTTAGGCCTCATTTTAGACAAAAAACTAAATTGGAAGGCAAATATTGATGAAAGAGTAAAAAAGGCTACCGTAGCGCTTTTCACTTGTAAAAAGGCAATAGGATCGAAATGGGGCTTCTCCCCAAAAATAACCCACTGGCTATACACCTCGGTAATCAGACCGATACTCATTTATGGAGTTGTCGTATGGTGGACCGCACTGGACAAGATGGTAAATCTAAATAAACTCATCAAAGTCCAGCGGTCAGCAGGTATGTGCATCACAGGAGCACTTCGCTCGACACCAACCGCAGCCCTGGAAGTGCTTTTAAACCTAACACCTCTTGACATCTTCTCCAAAATGGTGGCAGCCAACTCATGCGTGAGACTTAGAGCCACCTCTCAATGAATCAGTATGAATGAATGAATAAATTGGGGTATAAAAACACTGCGACCTAAAGATCTATTGTGTCCCCCATCTAGAACTGGATGAGGTTGGCTCATTACTACAGTTCTTCCTCCAAATCTGCTCCTCTGAGGAATCGAAGTATTTGGAGTATTTTAAGGGATGATAGTTCGCTCTCCTTTATGTGGTGCTTGCCCAGATACCTGTGCCTTTGATGCATGAGTGCATCACATTTCCCCAGTATGTGGTCAGGTGTCTCTTCGTGAGTGTTGCAGAATCTGCAAGTCGCGTTGCTCACTAAGCCAAGGATGTTGAGGTGTCTTCTCAACCTACAGTGGCCTGTGAGAAGCCCCGTGATTTTCCTGAGGTTGTTCCTACTTAAGCTAATGCAGGTTAGAAAACGCTCTCGGTTGTAGTCCCCGAGTAATAGTTTTGCCTGTCTTAGCTTAGGGAGTTCTTTCCAGAAATGAATCAGTAACAATACTGGGGTGGAATCGGCTAAGGTGATTGGTGATTATCACATTTGTGATTATCATTTGTGATCACCTTTAATTTTACATCTGGGTAAGGTGATCACAAAAAAATATTTAAAATTTGGCATGACTTTAGAAGAAAAGCAATGACTTTTGTTTTTCATCTCAGTTTTTCTTCTATTTAATTTCAATTTTTGCCGCGCGAAGTAGAATTTTGTGGAAAACAAATTATAATCGAAACAATTTTGATAAATTAAAAAGTTGAAAATGTAAGTAAATGCTAAAATCCTATTTTAAGAATGTTATGGAATGAAATATACATGTTTTCTATAGGTCACAAGCCAACAAATCACAGATAGATTTGCTAACTAACTACATGGAACATCATCCGCACAAATAAGAAATAATAGATATAATGTAGAGGTACCTACTGGAATTCCAAATTTTTCGAAATAAAATCTTTTTATTGTCTCCGAGGTAATAAATTTGATTACCAAAGGACACATTTTTCTCTCCATTATCTTCAAAGTTGCTGTAGTGACCTCACTAACGCTGCTTTGTCCCATCGGAGTCGACCAGTCAAAGCCAACTTGCCTTTGGTAGGCTCCCCCTCCAAGAAAGTTCAGCGTCACAGCTAACTGGAGGGTGGGTGGTATATGGGTGGACCGAACTCCAGTGGGTAAATCCAAAAAATGTCTCTTTAGTTACGCGGAAATTTTTCAGAAATCTATTAAATCAAAAAACAGTTATTAAGACATAAAAAATCACGAAAAAGAAAAAAAGCTTACTTTGCATTTGGTAGCTCAAATATATTTAATTTGTTTCGCAGATTCAGATTTATTAAACGAACTTGTCTGCGGTAATTATTTTCACCGTCATCATTTTCGTTTCTAAAAAATAATTGCACCGGCACAAACACGTTCATTTTGTATTGAAATATATGGAAAATTAACAAAACGAAGTTGAAACACGACAATTTTACTTAGAAGTGATAACAAAATAGCTGTCACAAGCAAATGTCACAAAAATGTGATTATCACATGTGATAGTCACCTTACGCAGACCAAATTTGTTTTTTGTGACTGTCAACTATCACAAATCACCTTAGCCGATTCCACCCCTGGTCATACAACCATCTTAGACAACTTCAGATCTATCCCAGATCGCTTAGACTATACCACCCCAAAAATGGTATTCGATAACAACTTCCTTGTTTCCATCCCTTCAAGATCGTCTTGGGAAGAAGAGAGACCCCTGGAAGACAATGCGGTACACTTCTATATAGACGGTTCAAAGACCGATTACGGCGTTGGAAGTGGCATCTATTCAAAACAACTGAATCTCAGTCTTTCATATAGACTTCCCAATCAATGTAGTGTATTCCAGGCAGAAGTAATGTCGATTAAAGAGGCACTATCCTGGCTCAAAGAAAACGTTATATCTTGCAAGGATATACGGATCTTCTCGGACAGCCAAGCCGCCCTCAAATCTCTCGCGTCTGTCTCCACTAACTCTCAATTAGTCCACGATTGTCGATCATCTCTCAATGAAATGACAGAACAGTTTAATATTCACCTTATTTGGGTGCCCGGCCACAGAGACATTCCGGGAAATTGCAAGGCCGATGAGCTCGCCAAAAACGGAACACTTCTGCCTACTGTTAGACAAAAACATAACATAGGAACACCACTTGCTACATGCAAACATCTTCTCAAACAATATGCTCTAGAATCAACAAATGCTAGATGGTCACAGGGTACCACCTGCCTGGCAACTAAACAAATATGGCCAAGCATAGACCTAAAACGGTCAAAAGACTTGATCTCCCTGAGCAGACAAAATATAAGCTCTACAATCGGAGATATAACAGGACACTGCCTCATAGGTAGACATGCTTTGAGGCTAGGAGTCTACACAAATGACTTCTGTAGAAGCTGCATCGACGAGGAGGAAGAGGAAACAGTCCAACACCTTCTATGTACATGTCCAGCACTCTCCAATAGAAGGAATAATTATCTCGGTAATCCCTTCTTCGATAATACCAGTGAACTGGCAACAATCGACACAAAATGTCTCTCTAACTTTATTAAAAGCACGAAATGGTTTGTTTAAATTCATTACTCTCCCATGAGTAACTTCCTTAGTGGTATCACAACGGATCCTTGAGGTCTAAGTGAGTCAACAACAACTAGACAGCCACTCCAACCTAATCTAACCTAACCTAGGGCTGATAGTGTCCTTAGTGTCGGTTCCCAAGGTACAAATATCTAACTCAATTTTCTCATTTACTCGGACAACAATCAATAAAACACAATCCTCGTTCTTATTCCAATTGTAAAACTTTTATTGTATGAAACGATTTGAATGACTATCGTAAATGGTAATACAAGCAAGGTGGAGTGTAGTAGTACTCCCTTTTCCGAGTTTCCACTCTCAAGGCACTTTAGTATTCCCCCCATTCCAAAAATCCGACCAAAGAAAACATTTTGGTTTGTGTTTTTTTGTTTTTATTATTTTTTTTATATAAACTTACTAATTTTTTTCTACAAAAAAGAAAAGCATATTTATCATTTTTTTCTCTTTAGTTTTTATATAATACATACACTAAAAGAAAAAGAGAATTCGGTATTTTTTTTTTTTCTAAATTATAAAACGTTTTTTTTAATATTTTCTTCTTTATTTTATTTTAAATTTATTTTATGTCTTATAATACAATGTTTAGCAGAAGAAAACTTTTTATTAATATTTTTTAGTAACTAATGTTGGTGTTTCGAACAATGTAATAGTATATAAAGGAAAAAAATTCAAGAACTAAAATTAAAGTGTTGTCCTGCTGTAATTAATCTTGTCAATATTTCGTCTCGGTTTTGTAATTTCTTTTATATAATATTTATATTTTTTTTTTTGCAACTAGAAAGTACAGAGATAAATGATCCTGAGCGGTTTTGTACTTCAGGTTGTTGTCGTTTCTTTTTGCTTCATTTTCACATTTTTTTTTTTTGGTTTCAAATATTGATAATTTTCTAGTTAATAGTAAATGCATTTATTATTATTATTATTATACATTTATTAAGCAGGTAATAAAATTACAAGTTAATATATTAACAATTAAGATAGAAGCTACTATGGCCTTACGCTCTAAATCACAAATTTTTGATTCTATATACATGTATATGTACATATTATTTAACATAGGTTATTTTACAATTTGGAATTTTATATATGTCTATTTACATCAGAAAGTAGTTTATTAATTTTGGTTATATTTGGCACGGTTGGATGTTTAAGTGTTTCGATAATATCGTCCTTTGGAATGATAAACAAAAAGTATAATTATAATTAAATTTCGTTGGAGCACTAGAAAAAGTACCCAGCAACAACTTTATTTTTTATCAAACATTTTAAGGTAAAATTATCGACATTTATAACAAATTTATTTACTTTATATCAAAAAGATTTTCGACAATAAATTTTTTTTCACGAAAATTTAAGCAAAATATTTCTTTGTTTTGGTTTAGTTTGGGTTTATATTATTTTATGCATCATTGAGCAGTCAAAAAGAGTTAAAAACAAGTTTTCTTCATGCGATTTTTGTCTTTTAGTTGTTGGGAGAGAGAAAAGAAACACAAACATCGTACCGCTTTTCTCTTTTTCTCTTTAAATTAATAATTAATTATATTAATATTATTATAAAATTAATTAAACAATCGTGTTTGTTTTAAAGAGTTTTTTTTTTAAGTATTTTATTATTTTTTTGTAACTTTTTATTTATGTAATATTTTTTTTTTTACTTTTTTGGAGTGTTTTATTTTGTTTGTTTTAAATGATGATGGAGGGGGAGATAAGGCAGTGCATGTCTATTCGCTCTCATCATCATCATCGTCATCAGACGCATCCTTCTTGCTCTTTTTCGGCGCTGCTTTTTTTGTGACCTTGCCGCGCTTCTTAGTCGCTGCACCATTTGACTTAGAACCACCGTTGGCTTCGAATTCGCGGACTGCAGTGCATGTCTATTCGCTCTCATCATCATCATCGTCATCAGACGCATCCTTCTTGCTCTTTTTCGGCGCTGCTTTTTTTGTGACCTTGCCGCGCTTCTTAGTCGCTGCACCATTTGACTTAGAACCACCGTTGGCTTCGAATTCGCGGACTGCTTCCTCGTAGTCCTCCTTGCATTTAGCTGCCTTTTGCTCCCATTCCTTTTTTAAATTAAATTATTTTTATGAACAAAGAAAAAAATTGATTTTTGTTTTTTTAACTTACAGACTTGTCCTTCATGCCCCTCCAGAGTTCACCAGCCTTCTTTGCAACTTCGGTCACTTTAATACCGGGGTTTTCCTTCTTGATACCTTCGCGGGCACTATTGAGCCAAAGCATATATGCGGAAAGAGGACGTTTTGGTCTGTCACCCATATTTGTAATTTTGTGTGTTGTTTTGTTGCTGGTTTTAGAACTGAAATATTACAAGGATGATGATGGATGTTATAAATTTTTGTTAGAAAAATTTGTGTAATCTAAATAAAGTGATTCTAAAACACGAATGTCCTATTGTTTGTCGGTTGGTGTGGCACGCCCGAGAAATCTCCGCCAACGCCACCGACGAATTTTCTACCAAGAAATTTAAACAATTTCAATGTTTACTTCACAAATATTAAAAGTACAATTCAAATTTGCGCAATTGGAAAGAATTATAGCACCCTACGATATGATAACCTAATAAACATTTGTCCCTTACGCGATGTAATAACTTTTTAACAAAAAAATTAAAACTTCTCATGGAAAATTATTTCAGTTAAGCAACCATCTTTTAATTGCTGCTAGTCTGTGGTTTAAGGGTTTAATATTGAAAACGCTTTAGGAAACCCCCACAAGAAAAAGTTGGACAACAGAAACAAGTGCTCCCTCCCAACAGTGTTGTCAGTTTGTACGAGTGAAAAATCTTGAAGCATTATTATTGAGCCGTACCTATAGACTATAAAGCTTGTTTCCACACGAATTTGCAAGAAATATTGCCTATAAATAAATCTCATCACATCAAACAGCAGACACGAAGCGACAGTAAGAGACGTTGAAAAAAGATTTTTGAAATTCTGTGCGCCCATTATTTCCAGAAATTTTTTTGAGGATACATGTGCAGATCTTTCTCCAAAATACGACGAATAAGACATGCAATTTAGCCAACAGTGTTGAACATCCTCGTGCCGATGTTTCAGGACCAGCTGTAACACACATGAACTACTCGATGTTTTTCTGATACGAGTAGCTTTTGATGGATATTTTCGATGTGCAAAACATTTTTGTAGTACAACTCTAAAAATATAGCGGTGCAACAGCTCAAAGAGAACCAGGACCTAGTGACTTATTATAACTCTCAATCATTCTTGTATGCATACCCAGGAGTGGAGGGGGTTCTACGATTTTCTGCCGTTCATGACAAGAGATACTTAGAGGATTTGTCAATTCCTCGCAAGAGGTAGTACAGCCCTAAACTTTTTTGCAGCGGCTGCGAATTCAACCCAAGTCCTTCTGCATGACAGTCCATCGCACTAATCACTATACAACTCTACGAAAGACAAATAAAATTTGACAGTCCTATTATGGTTATCATATATTAGCACAATATTTGATAAGTATTAATACAATTGATGATTCAGAATTATGATGATCGTTTATCATAACTTGTATACTGATTGAAGATCTATGATGAATAGCCCTATTGATAAGCTTGAGGGTTATCAAATATATTCATATGTAGCAATATTTCTATAAGCCACAAATTCTACGTTGAAAGATGTATCAAATATTCGGACGGTCAAACATTTCTATTTGCATTAAATTTAGTAATTTGTAGTTACCAACCATTCTGCGTATTGACGACGCTTAAAATGGACAGTAGGCTTTAGCTCTTGAGTCAATTGAACTTTGTAAGCGTTTAAATTCAAATCTTTATTCAAAATTCGCATCAGTGATGTTCGTGAGATGTTCAATTGTTGGGCAACACGACGAGTCGAGGTTAACGGCTCTTCTGCCACACTATCGCGAACAATAATGTTTTCCACAGAAAAAAACTGGGCGAGCATGCATAGGTGTTTTCACATTTCCTACAGCACAGATTTGCTGAAATTTGCCCACAATTCTACCGATTGTGGACACATTTGGTCGATTATGCTGACCAAAAAAATCACGAAGTGCACGAAATGCATTTTGATTTGAACGCCCATTTTCGTAAAAAGCTTCAACAATATTTAAGGCGCTGCTCAATTGTGTACCTATCCAAGGTTGAATTTATCAAGCACTGAAACAAAGAAATGTCAAATTAAGTTGGGCAAAAAACTTGACATTATGGTGTGACTCACAATTAACATCGTGCATTATGGTTGGACCACGCTTTATTATTGAAAAATAAAATTTAAAAAACGAAATGTCTTTGGTAGAATTAAGCCCTATCACGAATTCCATGGTCATCGGAAGCTTGCTACGAGTCCCGCAAATAAATATCACAGAATTCATCATAGTGGAAAATCGCACGAAAATTGCCCTTTCGAACGGATTTGGTGATAGGTTTTTCGGGATTCATAGAAGTGTTGCGCCCTCGTGTGCATTTAAAAGAAGTTTCTGATTACGGTGGAATTGATGATAGAGCTGATTGTTTTTATACGCGAATTATGATGGAGAAGAAAATTTAACAGAGCAAGCAAAAGCACACATGCTACCTTATTAGTAAGAAAAACTAACATGACCGGGAAGAAAACAAAACTTTTGAACCACGACTGCCAAATGACGAGAGAACATAGCTTTGTTTTTTTAAAGCAACCCATTCAGTCTCTAGGAGTTGTAGGTTCTCCTTCGAGGTGGCATTAAGGATTTCTTTAAGTTTTTTATATCCAGGCCAACTATCTGATATCTTCATGCAAATTTTCATGGGATCATAACCCTACTGAACTGAAATCGGCACATATTGTAAAAATGCCTTTCTCTGGCATTTAAAAAAATATATGTATGTATGTACTTTCAAATCTATGTTAAAATAAAATAACTTAGTAAAAAAAAAAACATAAGAAACAAATCGCATTATGGAGTAGGTATGTTTGTATCAATTTTGACAAGTATTGGAAAAACTAAAATTTGAATTTTGTGTTGGCAAATCTTAAGATCTAACTTTATACTTCTCCACAGAGCTGTTCCGACAAAGCCCAATGGATCTTTTACAACACTCTGCCCCACAGCTTTCACGTTGTCTTCAGTGCGAATATTTCGATGAGCACCTAATTCGGCAGGGTCGAGCACTGAACCACGTTCATCAAACCGGCTGACCAAACTATTAATTATAGAGGCTGTGGGAGCTGTACTCGAATTAAAATATTCGCGATATTTTCGCTGCGTCATATCAATAGATTGTTGAGAATTATAGAAAAAACGGATAATTTGAACGCGTTGTTGTGTACTGTATGTATCCATTATGAATTTCCAAGAATTCAATATTATAACCTGCAAAAAGAAAAAAAATCATTAGGGGTTGGCATGTAAGGTCTGCCCCCGCCAGTAGTCGGCCACTTTGTTATAAAATCCAGCATAAAATAGCAAAGGCCTAATTCTTAACCCCTTGGTATAAAGGTTATCGATTTGTATTGTCATGCAGAGGGTGGCCTTGGGTTCGGATTTCAGCCGGTGCAAGTTTTCCAGGGAATGCCAC
The DNA here is from genome assembly GCA_963931855.1 of Philhelius festivus. NCBI lineage: Eukaryota > Metazoa > Arthropoda > Insecta > Diptera > Syrphidae > Philhelius > Philhelius festivus. Next base: position 48,844,539 of record OZ007557.1, on the reverse strand, counting down.
TTGCGAATAATTAACAAATTCAGAGTATTGTCATGAAAAGTGCTGCTCATTAGCCGTTCGGGATCTTCAGAAAATAGTAGGTCCCCTCCATTTATGGTAACACGCACACTGGAATGGTGGAGTAGTAGGTCCGTCCATAGGGTATGTGCGAGCTGTTGCACCCACCAAATTTATTTTCCATACAATTCTTTCTCGGGACGCAAAATTCTGTGCCCAATGCAGATGATCTTGTTAGAAATGCCATCCGTGTTGGTTGATTGACTTTTCAGTAAAATAAGATTAGTACATATGTGTTTGGGAAAAAGAACTAAAATTATTACAGAAAATATTGAAGGTAAGTGCGCATTATATGACTATTTTTAGGCAATTTATTAGTTAATTTTTCACTGTTTTAACGGAAAATATTGATAAATAATAAAAATAATATAGTGGGGCTGATCTTAAGATTCAAAGTTTTTTTAACTCTCAGAAAACCACAGCACTGCCACTGATACAGAAATATTTATGGTCACAAGTTCAAGCTTTTCCTTCGCGAAAGATGCAATTTCAAAACAAAACATTGAATTCTTTACTTTGATGGATATCATCAAAAAGTTGGAAAAAGTTCTCCTGAGCCAACCTGGGCCAAATGAAACCCTTACCGGCACTTATGTTATTAAATAAATTTTGAAAGAAAACTTGTTTCATACTTTTAACAAAATTGCAAATATGGGTTTACTAATTGAGGCTGGATACTCAAGTGGCCGACAACAGGTACTCAAGGGGCTGAGACTATTCCAAAATCAGATTTTCATTTCAAATGGTAAATAATAATTTGTTTAAAGCAGAAAATTAACTAAACAGGCCTAGAATTTTATAATTTACACATTTCAACTAATCAAAGACTTTAATACTCTTTTCAACAAGGGAATATTAGGTTTTAAGGAACCAGCTGAACATAAAAAGGCTAAAGGGCCATCACAACTAGTGCATTCACCCTGTTTGAAAAGATTTTCACTTATGCACTCATTTTGGTTTATTACTTTATTCTACAATTATTTAGGTAATTGTAAAAAGATGTCTTGTTTTCCGCAGCAAAAAATAATGATCGGCACCAACTTGTGACTTTGTGGTGCGAAATACGAATAGTTTTTTTTTATAATTTGCACACACTCAAGGGTAATGACGAGCCTTATAAATGTTATGGTGTAACACAGTGCGAGCGTTTAGGTAAAGTGGAGAGAATTCAAAAGGAGATGCCGATAGACATTAGGTTGAAAGGTTGTGCATTAAAATGAAGGGGGTGTGGGATCGAGAGGGGCAAAGTTTTACATATTCTAGAAGTGCGGCTAAAGAAAGAACCTCTATATTTGAGTTTTTGGGCGAATATATGTCTTATAGATTCTAGCCACATCACAAATGGAAAACACTTCTTGCATCTTTTAAGGAAACAAACATTTCGCTTCGTTTTTTGTAACGTCGAATATATGATCATTCCATAAAACATGGTCATTAACACACATACCGACTATGGACAGCTTTTCAGTTTCTTCGTTACATGTGCCATTCATGGATTATGGCATGGGTGGTATATAAAAAAGTTTAATGTTAAACTCTATTAAATGCTTTGGAAATGAAATATGAAGTGCAATTTTTTTTGTTCCACTTTTCGGTGAGATATACCATCAGATCACCAGTGTACCTTATGCTACGAAGGACGCACTGCCAGTCATTTAAAAGCCTTCGTTCTTTGAGATACTTCTTAAGCTGATTATTTATCAGTGTCCCCTTGACATTGGAAAGAAGGGACATAAGTGCAATTGGTCGGTAATTCGAGGGGGAGGAAATTTTTAGACAAAAATGTTTGAAGAAAATATAAGCTAAATAAAAATGTTATTTGTTCAGTGTCAATAATAAAACAAAACGAAAAAAGAAGTTTTACTTCAATAAAGGTAGTTAGCTAAAAAAAAATCTGTTATGGACAAGGTAAACACACGGATTTATTTTTCAAACTAAGGCCATTGGCCCAAAATTTTAAACAGCTTAAGGACTATTCACATGAGAGCGACCAACGAATAAAAAAACAAATGGGATTTAAAACATATACATACATACCTATAAGCGTAAATTCTTCACAAAAACTTTACAAAAGGTTAGAAATCTAGTTTAATTTAATGTTAATATATTAAAATTTGTGTTGTAATTGCTAAAATGAGACAAATTTGAGAAAATAAATTGGTCGTCGCGAATTGCAATATGCTTGCCGAACTGTCAAAAACACTACTCGCGTTCCACATACCATCCACACTGTAACGAATTAATTGTTCGTGCGCGACTAACCCCAAAATCATTCTAAGTTGTTTAAGTATGTAAATGCCATTAGCGACGAACAAAAGAAAATGCATGTGAACGAAATGTCAGAATGGGCGAATGTTCGTCCATTCGTCGGTCATTGGTCGCTCTCATGTGAGTCCTTTAGAATTAAGGTATTAGTATGATACCATGTACTTAACAATTTGCTAACTTTAAGGCTAGCCGCGCACTGGTAACAATGATCTAAATCAAATAGTTTAATCACCAGTTGATGGAGTACCGCGCACTGGCAACTCTTTACTCACGCTCACACTCTTTTCTCTCTTGCGCTTATAGAAAACCGCTCAACTGTTGCGAATTAATTTTAGGCAATCGTTTAGTTTGTGTCAAAACACAAACTTTTTAGTTGCTCGAATCGAATTGCTCTAAGTGCGCGGTGTCTCATATAAGTCCATATATTTCATTTTAGCAACTAAACAGTTGCGAAACTAAAAATTGAATGTGCGCGCCTGGCCTAACGTAGATTATAGCTAATTCTCAATTTGAAACATTTTCTAACTAGTATCGTACTAAAACAATTGTTCTTAATAAATTGCTTCTGAACACATCTAAAACAATGACAGTTCGTGCAAACTAAAGGACTATTCGCATGAGAGCGACCAACGACCGACGAATCAACGAACATTCTTTCGTTCAAGTGCATTTTTTTTATTCGTCGCGAATGGCGTTTACTTCAAATTTCAATCAAATATTCGATACATAAATCTACCATTTGTCGGATAGTTAAGTCTGGAAAGTTGGTGTGTCATCATAGAGAAGACCACGTAGTACCACAGCAAAAGAAGACAGGAACATTATTGGTTTCTTTCGGAAAACACCAACAGCATCTTCTAAAGTGAAACTTCAATTACAATTACCCATTGACTCATCTACAAAAGACGCCGCGCACTTCAGGCCGGATTGCGTGGTTTCCAAATAGTGAAAAGCCATTTAGGGCCATTTTCTTCACTAGAAGTTGACCTCAACTTTAGGATTTTTATTCTCAACTTGTGATTTTGTTTTTCTTCACTCAAAGTTGATAGTTTATACTTTCGATTCTCAACTCTCGAGTTGATCAACTTCTGATTTTCTCAACTTCCGAAAATACTAGAAGTTGAGAGAGCAAACTTGAGAGTTGACATGAAACATTAGGTTTGTTCGTTGAGCCCTGAAGTTACCCTGGGGTCGCCCTAAATCGTTTTTTGAAAAACCTGAAGTCACCCTGGTTTGCAAATTCTGTGTTTTTTGAGACCTGGGGTCGCCCTGAACTCGCCATGAAGTAGACCTAGGTATTTTGCTGGGGCGAGTTCAGGTAAAGAATAAACTGTCAAAAGTCATATGAGATTTCATATGTATTCCTTTTGTTGTCCTTTACCGACTCGCATGTTGCATGTTATTGCTTGTGTTTGCAATTGAATGTTTGTTGTACTCATCAAATGAAACATTCAGCAACAACGCAAAATTGTTTCCGTTTATTTTTAAAACTAATTTATAAAAAATTTAAAGTTTTATCAGATCACAAAATTATTTTGTCCTGCTTTTAGTTGTCAAGAAAACAGTTGACAGCCTTTGGGTGTTTTTTGAAAACCGAAAACCCCAGTTTTTGTTGACAACTCTGAGGGTTGTCAAGAAAACCTGGGTCAACCCTGGGTAAAGTTCAACGAACAAACCTATTGTTTTTTTTTTAATAAAATACATGCATTTTGCTTCAAGTTTGTTTGCTTGAGTTTTCATAACAAAAAAAAATATTGTCATAATTTTCCGCAGCAATTATTTTTGAGAAAATTGGACTTCAACTTCGTCGAGCAGTGAATATCGCCGCACGAGGAAATTCTTGAAGCAGTACGAGGCTTTTTCGCCATCGAAAAGACGATTTTTATAGGTAAATTTGGTCACTTTATCACCATTGTAACAAACGCTGATGAGCATTTGTACAAAGAATTGCAGATAGGCACTCGCAATTGAGTTGAGCGTTCATTATGGCGTTTGGAAAAGCAGATTTCCCGTGTTGGCTTCCGACATTAGGTGCAAAAAAGAGACGGCAAAACTCATCATCATCGCTTGCGGTGTTATTCACAACAAAGCAATTGATGGAAAATTATAAAACCTGCTCCAGAAATTCCCAGATTTGCTGATTTAGCTGCCACAAATTTACCATGTACATACAGTTGTGTTCATAAAAATAGCAGTGCTGGTCACACTTTATTAATTAGTCAATAATTTTAAACACGCAGATTCTTACAAAAAAAATTAACCTGTTATTTGCATCTAACGGTCTTTCATTTTTATATTTGAGGCTTTAAGTTTGTAATTGAACCTTACTTTTTCCGTTGTAGACGCATTTATTCAAGCTCTCTGAATATAGCGTGTTCATAAAAATAGCAGTGTCTTGCATTTAAAGTTAAAAAGTGTTAAACATTCTCTTTTTTTTATTTTTCGGTAAGTAAAAATTTTCCTATTTGTAGTTTTTAGTATTCTTAAGATAATATTATAGAAAAAATTATAAAATATTAGCTCAAAAATAAACAATGGGTCGGTCAAAACATTGCAACGAAGAAACTCGAAGTTTAATAAGAAAACTACGTTTGGAGGGGAAAACTTACCAGGATATTCAGGAAATCTTAGGATATTCAGCAAAAAAGATAAGTAACGCTATAAAATGGCAGAATAAACCGGAAACACGCTGCCGAAAAAGGATGACGAGTGTTAGAACTGACGGAAAAATTGTTCAGTTAGCTAAACAGAACCCTTCCATAAGCTCCAGAGAAATTAAAGATAAGCTTGAACTGTCTGTAAGCGCTGTAACCGTACGAAGACGTCTTTTGGATGCCAAATTACCAGCCCGAAGTCCACGCAAGGTACAATTGTTGACAAAAAGGCATGTGGCAAAGAGAATGGAGTTTGCCAAAACGCATCGAGATTGGCCACGAGAGAAATGGAGGAATATTCTGTAAACCGATGAAAGCAAGGTTGTTTTTTTTTGGATCCAAGAGTCGTCGGGAGTACGTAAGAAGACTACAAAATGCAGCAAACGATCCACGATACACTGTGAAAACAGTGAAGCATGGCGGAGCGCAAATTATGATATGGGCTTGCTTTTCTTACTATGGGGTTGGGCCTATCTATCCCATTAAGGGTATAATGGATGCAGCTTAATATGTTAAAATTCTCGAGGAAGTCATGTTACCCTATGCTGAAGAGGAAATGCCGTTGGTTTGGGTATACCAACAAGACAATGACCCAAAGCACACTTCAAAAAGGGCAAAATCATGGTTCCAGGAGAACAAGTTATGCGTTATGAATTGGCCCGCTCAATCCCCTGACCTTAACCCCATTGGAAATTTGTGGGGGGATGTTAAGAATGCGGTTCATGAAGCGAAACCGAAGAATTCGAAAGAATTGTGGGAAATAGTGCGAGATTTGTGAAACACAATACCAGTCGAGAGGTGTCAAACTTTAGTGGACTCCATGCCACGCAGATGCATTTCCATTATAAAAAACAATGGTTACGCTGCGAAGTATTAATGGTAAGATAAAATATCAATATAGTTTCATATACGTTTTTTACAGTTTTCCTGACTTTTTGCGTTATAGATTCAGAACATTCAGATGCACTGCTATTTTTGTGAACAGCCATAAATTTAAAAAACGCTTCTTACCGTGATAAAAGTAACGGTAAAAAATCAATCTTAATTTTTTCTGTTAATATAAATGAAATACCTTAAACTGTTATTAGAAGCTAAGTGAAATATAGTACAACGTTGATAATGAAAGCCTTTTTGTTTTATTTGGGGAGCACTGCTATTTTTATGAACACAGCTGTATCTTTGTGGAAACGGCAACATCCATGACAAACATCCGTTCGCGATTGGTAACAACTTATTTTTATCCTTATGTAGATCGAGGAGAAAGTCATTCATCACAAATATGACACAAAAATTCAATTAGATTGACTGAATAAATTAAAATTTAATTCTGAAAGTGACAGCTTGTATATATTTTAACAAATATCCCAGGGATATTTTTCAAATCAGAAGTAGATCAACTTTAGATTTTCAACTGGGTTGATCAACTTGAGAGTTTGCTTCAAGTTGAGCTATAGTGAAGAAAACGGCCCTTAGCCCGTTTGGATTTCGCACGAACTCATTCTCAATTGGAATTTGTCGAAATGGAAAACAATCTTGCTTTCTTATGAATCAAAATTTAATATGCACAGATCTGATGGAAGGCAACATGTCAGGAGGCCAAAAGGTGACAGACTAAATCCAAAGTATACCAGAGGAACAGTTAAACACGGAGGTGGATCTGTGATGGTCTGGGGCTGCATCTCTGGCCAAGGAATAGGTCCAATTCGACAAGTAGAGGGTATAATGAAGTCCGAAGACTACGTTGAACTTCTAAGAAACACCATGCTTCCTTATGCGGATTGGGAAATGCCACTTGGCTGGACGTTCCAACACGACAATGACCCCAAGCACAAGTCGAGATTGGGAACAAACTGGCTTTCTGTTATATTTTTTAAATAAGATATTTATTATTCAAAATCATCTAATGAACTATTTTCTATTTCTAATTATTTTACAAAACAATCTTATTAGCTACTTGATTTAATTTAAGTATTTTTATATAAGTATTTTCAAAACAAGTATGTATTTCATATTGCTAACATCTCCCCTTTTATTTAAAATATTTTATAATCCTTTTGCCAAGTTGGTGGACGAACAGCTCGTTTACTTCGTCTAATAGCTATTTCAGGAATATCAGCAACTCTTTCATCTTGTTGATCTTGTATTGGTATAGAATCATTTATAAGTTCCACGGGTTCAACAGGTTCAATAGCTAAAGCTGTAGCTTCTTGTTCTTCAGCGGAAGGTGATATTTCATCCATTGTTTTAGACGGTAACAGGTCGAATTCGTTAAGAATATCATCTAGGTTATTTGATATCTTCTTTTCAATATAGCTCGTGTTGTCCGGAGCATAGCGAGTTCTTAATTGATTGGTGTGTGAACGTATAAGTCTGGAACGATTTGAGAGTTGTGTTAATACGTTATAAGTAACATTACCTATTCTTTCAATTATTGTTCCAGGAATCCAATAAGTCTTATTTGTTTTGTATAATTTTGCATATACAGTATCGCCTGGACTGTATTCTCGTTTCTTACAGCCGTGTTTAGAATTAAATATTTGGTTTTGCTGGCTTTGTACAGTTGTTACATTATCACGTCGTTTATACTTCATAAGATCTAAAGTTGTTTTTATTTTTCTGCCAAGAAACAGTTCTGCTGGAGATTTGTTGTTAATAGTTTTGTTTGGTGTTGATCTGTATGTTTGAAGAAATGTTTCAAGATTCTCTTGGCTCGTCCCCTCCTGATGAAGTTTCCTTAAGGCTCTTTTGAAAGTATCAACAAAACGTTCCGCCTGTCCATTTGATTGAGGATGGTAAGGAGCCGTGCGTGTGTGTTGTATTCCTCTTGATTGCAGAAACTGTTGAAACTCTGAGCTGATAAACTGTGTTCCGTTGTCTGACACGATTTGTTGACAATCTCCAAAATGGGAAAACATTTGACTGAGCTTTCTTATAACTGTAGATGATGTTATATTTTGAACTTGGAAAATTTCAGGCCATTTGGAAAATGCGTCTATTACTATAAAATAGTACTTGCCATCACATGGACCTGCTATGTCTATGTGTAAGCGTTCCATTGGTAAAAGAGCTATTGGCCATGATGATAATGTCGTCTTAATCGGTGATTTTGCAGCAGTTGCACAGTTTTGACACTGTCGGACATAGTTTGTAATGTCCTCATCAATGTTCGGCCAATAAACGTAACTTCTCGCTACTGCTTTCATTCTTTCGATTCCTGGATGGCCACGATGAAGCTGTTTTAAAACTCGTTTATGAAAACATGATGGAATGATGATTCTGTCGTTAAAAAGAAGGCATTCGTCAACTATTGAAAGTGCTTCTCTGCGATCGAAATATGACTTGAATTCAGCTGGAATTGATGTTTTAGCTGGCCATTTGCATCTCATAAATTTAATGATAGTCTGGAGAACTTTACTTTTTAAAGTTGCTTTTTTAATCATTTTGTACGTCAGTGGTAAATTATGCAGTTGTTCATTCAAATTCAATGACATTTCTTCTTCTAATACCGTGCATGCAACTACATATTCTTCTTCAGGTTTTGATTGTGACTCAATAAGACGAGATAAGACATCTACGCAACCGAATTCTTTTGTTGAAATATATTGAATTTCGAAATCGTACATCATTAAGGTTAGTGCCCATCTTTGCAGTCTATTGGCGGTATAAATTGGAATGCCTTTCTGCCTTCCAAAGATGGCTAGCAGCGGTTTATGGTCAGTCTGCAACCGAAACCTGCGCCCATAAATCATTCTATGGAACTTTGTCACTGCAAAGATAAGTCCTAGAGCCTCCTTTTCGATTTGACTGTATTTCTTTTCAGATGGAGTCAAGGATCTTGCTGCATGCATGACAACTTTTTCGGACCCGTCTGGAAAAATATGAGCAATAAATGCTCCTATTCCTTCTCCAGAAGCATCTGCTGCAACCTTGATTGGTAGTTCCGGATTGTAATGAGTAAGAAGTAAGTCTGGTGAAAGTATTTCCTTGAATCTGTCAAATGATTGTTGACATGAATTTGTCCATTCGAATGCTACGTCGGCTTGCAAGAGTTTGTCCAATGGTGAACGAATTTGTCGCATTTCTTTAACAAATTTTCCATAGTAGTTAACAGCTCCAAGGAATGATCGTAATTGTGTTATATTCTGTGGTGCTGGCATGTTCTGAATTTTTAAAATTTTAGCTTGATCTGGTCGAAGGCCGTTTTTATCTATAATGTGTCCGAGATACTTGATTTTTGAAGCGAAAAATGAACATTTTTGAATTTTGACTCGAAATCCATATTCAAAAAGTCGTCTTAGTACCTCGTGGAGACTTTGTAAATGTTCTTCCCAGCTGATGCCACTTATGATTATATCATCCAATATGCTGCAACCCCTTTTAATCCAGCCAGTAACGTATCGATTAGCTGTTGAAAAGCTCCCGGTGCCGATTTTACTCCAGGTGCTAAACGATTGACTTTGTACAAACCTTTGTGTGTATTTATAGTCAGCAGTTTTCGTGACTCTTCTGAAACTGGTATCTGGAAGTAAGCGTCCGTCAGATCGATATGACTGAAAATCTTTTTGTTGCTTAATGTTGCAAATATGTCGTCAGGTACTGGAAGAGGATATTGATGAGGTTCTAGAGAATTGTTCAGGCCAGAAGAGTAATCCCCGCAAATTCGTATTTTTCCATTTTGTTTTTTTACAGCTACAATTGGTGCTGCCCATTCGGAAAAGTCAACTGGCGTTAGAATGCCAAGATCTTGTAGACGTTTCAGTTCTTTGTCTATCAATGGTATGACTGAATATGCGACAGGTCTCTTTGCTCTGAAAACGGGTATTGCTCCTGGTTTGAGATGGAGGTGAACACTGACTTTAACGCATGCTGATGGTTCATCACTAAATAGTCCCTTGTACTCATTACGAATACTTGCAATGGCTGCATCACGGTTGTAGGGTGTGTGAATAATCTGGCTGCAAACATTGCTTAGAGGTTTATCCCATAGGTTGAAATTATTGCACAAGTCAATACCGAATACGTTCAGGTCAATGTCAGTTACAAAAAATTGTCCTTGACTTACCTCGCCAGATCGAAGACGAATGTTACAAGTGAACTTAGCAATCAATTGTATGTTATGACGTGTTGCACTTTTTGCTTTTTGATCTAGACTTGAACCTGGATTTCCAAGTTTATTCCACACTGATTGACTTATGATGCTGATGTCGGATGCTGTGTCTATTTGAAGTCGTATGGGCATGTCTTTGATGTGTTCCGCATTGAGTACGTCATTGATATGAACTGTGATGTACTTTCGCTTGTTTGAATGATCAATACAATTCACGGTCGTTTGAATTGCATTGCTCTGAAAAACTCTCTTCTTGTGATATTGTTTTTTATTTTGTTTAGAATTAGTCTTCTTTTGTTGAGCATTTTCTTGATTTAAATGTGCATGAGCTTTGTTGAAACAGGAGCAGTAACCTTCTTTGTGACCTACCTTTTTACATTGAGAGCATTTGTGTTGGGAATATGAACAGTCACGTGAAAAATGCATAGCTCCACATTGCCAACATGGTGTCCTTGGTATTTTTGTTGAGTCATTGCGTTGTTGAAATGGTCTGTAGCGTTCCTTTTGATCGTATTTTTGAATTGCATTGACAACTGAAGATGAATGTGATGTTTGTTCAATCAATGCTGTATCCTTTTTGAGGTTAATATATCGATGAGCTTCAGAAATTAGTTTATCGAGTGTAATTGTTTTTGCTTTTTCATCATCTTCAAGTGACGCCAAAAGTCTTGTTCTGATATCAGAATCTTCAGCGGCTTGTAATCCAGTAACAAAAACCAGACATTTGAATTGATCGATTGAAAGATCCCCCAATTTGAATTCTTCGCAAGTTTTGTTCACCATTGATGCGTAGGTAACCAAATCGTCTGTCTTTTGTTTGGTTGTTTGAAGACAGCTAAAACGAACATTAAAAAGAGTACCTTTTCGACCAAACATACCTTTTAGTTTTAAGACTGTGTCTGTAAAACTAATATCCTTAATTTTTTTTGGTAAAATCAAGTTCGTATATTTTTCATGAGCAATTGAGTTCAATTTTCTCATGAGAAGACGAACTTTTGCTGAGTCATCAAGCAAAGCCCCATCGATAATAAATACGTCCTCGAAACGATTGTACCAAGATTCGAAAGTTAGACCATTTGCTGGATCATATACAAATTCCTGTATATTGTTTGCCAATGAGTCCATTGTAAATTCCAGTCCTCGATTTGCATCTTTTTCCTGAATTATTGTTTGCAAAAGTTTGCTTTGCAATTCGAGAAGTTCTAGAACTTTTGGATCCGTCGTCATTTTTATTTTTATGATAAATTCAACGCAAGACTTTTTTTTATGGTTGATTCAGGATTGATCGGTTTGAGTTCGAAGAAAAACGAATATATTTTTCTTTAAGAATCCTCGTCGCCAAATTGTTATATTTTTTAAATAAGATATTTATTATTCAAAATCATCTAATGAACTATTTTCTATTTCTAATTATTTTACAAAACAATCTTATTAGCTACTTGATTTAATTTAAGTATTTTTATATAAGTATTTTCAAAACAAGTATGTATTTCATATTGCTAACACTTTCTGAGAAAAACATCACGGTTTTGCAATGGCCAGCGCAGTCCCGAGACCTAAACCCCATTGAGAACTTGTAGGAAATAGTAAAAAGAAGAATCGGATGCCAAATTTTTAAGCGGAAGAGCGATCTTTATGCTGAAATTCAAAGGCAGTGGAATGACATAACAATAACTATTATTAATAACCTCATTGCTTCTATGCCTAGAAGATGTGCTGCTGTTATCAAAAATAAAGGGTATGCAATAAAATATTAGCATTTTCTTGCATTGAAGTAAGAAAATCGTAAGACATGGTTCAAAATTGCAAATGTTTTGCACAGCAATCAATCCGTATTTCAGAGTTTTCTTCGATTTATAATTTGTTTAAGTGAATGTTGTTTTTTTTTCTAAATTCAAATGTTCGTTTTTTCTAAATTCAAATGTTGTTATAAATAAAGTTTTCAAATTTGTTAAAAGAAGTTTGCTGTTTGCTTTTTCAAACACTTTTTATGAGATGGAAAGATCTGCTGGGTTAAGTTGCACATGTTTTGCACAGCACTGTATAGTACATGAGTGATACTTAAATTTCTCTCATTTTAGCAATTACAACGCAAATTTTAATACCTATACCTAACATCAAATTAAACTAGGTTTCTACATTTTTGTGAAAATTTAGGCTTGTATGTTTTAAATCCTATTTGTTTTTTTATTCGACAGTCGTTGGTCGCTCTCATGTTAAAGTCCTTAAGTAAACACCCCTTTTTTGACGTTTGTAAATGACAGTCATTTAACAAAAGGTTAGAGAAAGTATAGTTCTGTTCAACCAGCTGCACTGGACTACTCCGGGCAGAAAAGCTTTTTTGTGTTTATTGAGAAAATTTCTGCACTGACTTACACCAGTTGATGTCATTATTCGATTATATTTTGTAACGAATAAAGTTGATTTTTTTCCGCGCTTTGTATTTTTGATTAAAGTTTTTATATAATGCATAGATTAGAGCCAACTCTGAGTCAAGGGCAATCTCTGGTGATTCAGTGTTCTCCAATCAATGCAAAACAAAACAGCTATTAGGTTTATTTTCCCCCAGATCTGATCCGGATTGGATTTTGTTTTCAAAATAACATGTAAAACAACAAATACAAACAAAATTAGGCCTTGTGTTGTTTTTGTTATACATGTTATTTTGAATGAAGATCCAATCTGGACCAGATCTGGGGGAAAATAAAACACAGCTAATATCTTAATTAAATCTATGTATGTATGTATATTTACACGAAGATTTCCGAACGCAAGTGTTTGAAAGTTCGATGAAAAAAGGTGAAGAGGAAGAGATTTTGTGCCTCAAAAGCCAACAACGTCGTCGCAGGCACTGCCAATTAATTTCGTCCCTTTGCCATCGACTTCAGCGCAGGCATAAGGCATTTTACTTGGGCCGAATTTAATGTTTTTAACATCTGACGTATGACGTTTTTGCTTGAGTTTGCTCTGACAGTTTTCATGAACCTGCACTGCACTACACTGGCCTTTTCCTGGTTGAACACAACTTATGATCCTATATTTGATTAAATTTGCAAAATCCTTATTTTAACCTAGTTTCATACTAAAATTTTGCGCCATATACTATTCAGTGAAAGCATTGTTAAAATAATTATAAATTTAGTTACGTGTTTGGCTAAACAATTTAGGTAGGAACTCTATCGAAATAATCAAAACTTGTTGATATTATTAATACAAAGTTTTGTTTGAATTGTTTAATGAGGTGCAGGGAAATAAGTCCCCAGGAACTAAGTCCACTGAGGGACTAAGTTCTCACTTGAGGTGGGAAATAAGTCCCCAGGAACTAAGTCCACTGAGGGGCTTAGTTCTCACTTAATGGGAACGAAATCCACTTTACTAAAGTGGTCTTTGTTCCCATGCAAAGTGGGAAATTCGTTACAAAAAACTGTGGGTTTTAGTTCCCTTTGAATGTGAAATAAATTCACATGTTAAGCCATGGGAACGACACGTATAAACAGTGAGGTATGTAAGGGGGGGCATGCTGCGCCCCTGCAACCCCCCTGCTTTGGGCACACTATAGGATTTGGGGTAAGTGCGAGGTTGGGTGTATACAAAGTTTCTTTAGCAGTTAAAGAATCTGGAAAATAACCAACATAAAATCAATAAGTTTTTGTTGTTGGAAATTCATTCCCACTTTATACTTTCGAGTGTGTACTAATTTCCCATAAGAAAGTGCACTTAGTTCTCACTTAATGGGAACAAAGACCACTTTAGTAAAGTGGATTTCGTTCCCATTAAGTGAGAACTGAGTCCATCAGTGGACTTAGTTCCCGTGGACTTATTTCCCACCTCAAGCGAGAACTTAGTCCCTCAGTGGACTTAGTTCCCGTGGACTTATTTCCCTGCACCGTTTAATGATAACATAATTATGAGCCCCATAAATGTAATATTCAAAATTTGGAATAAAATGGCAACTTAAGAACTTTTATCACCAAGCTTAGGCTTATGTGGTTAACCTACCTGAACAAACTTACTTAAGTATAAAAGTTTGACTCCAATTTCAAAGCAAAAACTAGATGAAGGTTTGAATAGAATTAAGTTGTACTTTTAGCAATTTACTAGCTAAATTTATTTTTTTTTTTTTTCGATTATATGTATTATTATAGGTAGACACACTATAGTATAGCCTTAAAAGAATATACATAAAGAGAAAATGAGATAGTTTCCTTTGTACTTTTTTGGATCCACAAATATCTGGTTTGTTAATGCGAATAAAAGTTAAAATAAAGTAAATTAAATTTTGGAAAAAACAAATCATCACCATGTTTGAAAATTTATTGTTAGAAGTACTAAAGCATTTCTCTATGGGGTCGCAAAATACATCCATCACTTTTTCATCGTACCCAGCAAATACACACCGCCAATGAAAATTACTACCGCCGCATAGAGCCACAAAAAATGGCGCCAAAATCAATTTTCTAATATTTTAATTGCAACGCCTATTTTATTAAATTAAACAAATGCTCACGAAATATCTATTAACAAAAATCATTCAAATTTCCATTTGTAAATGGAAAGGAAAAAAAATTGATTACAAAAATCCAATTTTTGCCATCACATTTTGTATGAACTACTGGTACTGTACCTCGAATATGAGAAAAAATACGAATATACGAACGAAGCCAAGCTGCCACCATCAGCAAACTCTCGAACGATTATATTTTAATAGAATTTTAATGGAATAGTTGCTGGCTTATTTGTGTAGACTTTAGACTTGACGTAGCCCCACAAAAAATAGTCTAAAGGCGTCAAATCGCATGATCTTGGTGGCCAACTTACCGGTCCATTCCTTGAAAAATCTTCCATGTGGTCGAATAACTCAAACCCAATTGCTGCGAACGGCGACGAATCGACATTTCAGGGTCTTCAGCAACACTCTCAGAAACAGACGCAATATTCTCTTCTGTACGCACTGTACGCATTCGTTCGGTTGGTTTAATGTCCAATAAAGTAAACCGAGTGCGAAACTTGGTCACAATCGCATTAATTGTTTGCTCACTTGGTCGATTATGTAAACCATAAATCGGACGTAAAGCGCGAAACACATTTCGAACCGAACACTGATTTTGGTAATAAAGTTCAATGATTTGCAAGCGTTGCTCGTTAGTAAGTCTATTCATGATGAAATGTCAAAGGGACTGTGTGAACTTGATGTGACCGGTTGTGTTTTTTTATTAAGTGCGTGCTCTGCAATTAAAAAAAATATATATATAAGTTGAAAAAAAAAAAAACTTTTTGACTCTTTAAAATGGAGGCAAGTAATTTTTCGCCTCCAATTCTTAAGAATATTCCTCCCGATAAAGGACTAAAAACTATAAACTTTATCCGTCCATCTGATATGCTTAATGACGAGATTGATTGGTGGTCTGATGACGCCAAGACAATTTCAAATAAGCAGCAAGCAAATACTTGCGAGAAAGAGATGGATGTAGACGCCAATGCGTCCTCCAGTAGTAAGAACGAAACAGATTCAAATCATTTAATTCTGAATCCACCAAGGAATAACTGTGTTCATATTGGAACAGCAGACGAAGCCAATGCATCTGTTTCGGGGCATGCTTCAGCTCAATTTGCAACCGAAAAATTGCTTTCAAGCTTACTTGAAAACCAAAAGGATACTTATTTCAACATCATGGCCAGGAAAAGACGCCAGACAGCACCTATCAGAGAAGCTAAAAAAGCAGCAATTGAGCCAACTAACAACACCAACCGCTTTGCCATCCTAGCCGTGGCAGAAGAAGAAAATTTACAAAAAGTTTCGTCCAAACGGATCATCAACAGCAACGTCAACGGCAGCCGTGTGAACATTATCGAAGCCGACTCTGCAGCCAGTTCCAGGCCCATCAACAACAACGACGGAAACCCCCAAGATCAGGCGGATCCGAAAACGTGGTGTCCTCCCATATTCACCAAGGGAGTATCTTCTAAAGCAATTTTAGATTTTATGAGTAAGTCTAATTTTAAGATTGATGATATTAAATTTGTAGCAAATGGTTTTGGGAAATTAAAAATTTTTGTAAGGGATGTTGAGCTCCACAGTCTCTTTTTAAAATCGTTTAAAGAAAAAAATATAGAAGCCTTTTCTTTTACTCCGAAACACTTGAGAAAATTCAATGTAGTCTTGAAAGGTATTTCTGGAAACTTTACTCCGGCTGAGTTACAATCGGAGTTTCTCAGATTGGATTCGTCTTTGAAGCTTACGGTAAAAAGATTCGAAACTAAGTGGTCAAAGGAGAATGGTATTCCTCTTGATCTCTTCCTTTGTGTGCTGGAGGATAGGGAAAGCTTTATCAGGATTAAATCTTTTAATTATCTACTCAGGCATAAGATTAAGTGGGACACCATTAAAAACTCAGGCACTAGACAATGCTTCAGATGCCAGCGCTATGGTCATGTTGCTGCATACTGTTCTTACGCTTTGAGATGTGTAAAATGTCTCCAGAACCACGAGGCTGGTAAATGCGAGGTAGGTCCCAAGACTGAATCATCAACGGTGGCCTGTGTGAATTGTGGAATGACCGGACACCCGGCAAGCTATAGGGGCTGCCCCAGAAGGGTGGAGTTTTTAAAAAAAAAAGAAGAAGTTTTTGCCTCTATTAATGCAAACAAAGTGAGAGTAAGAAACTCTGTTGTTAATTTGGTAAATAATGTACCACAACCTTCATTCTCTTATGCTGATGCTACAAGAGGATTCAAAATTACGCAGCAAAACGCTCCTTCCTTAGCCCCTACAAAGGGTGAAATGTCAAATTTCCTAGATGAGTCTAATAGACTTTTTGGTTTACCAATAAATCAGCTGATTGCAAAAATTAGAGAATTTTGGCCAAAGTACTCTAAATTAAATGAAAATGAAAAGCCGGGTGCATACCTAAGCTTTATTGCCTCTCTTTCCCCCTTACCATGAATTTAAATATTATCTCAGCTAATATCAATTCTTTTACCTCTGATGATAAGAAAGTTGAAGTTGATCTCTTACTCAAAGATATCCTTCCTTACGCTATTTTATTACAAGAAACATGCCTTAAGAAAAATCAAACAAGGAATCGTTTTAACGACAATTATGATTTCATAAGAAATAATGAAGGCCGAGGAACCGGTATTTTGATTAAGAGTTCAATTCAGTTTTCTCAAAAACAATTTTCTAATTCAATCATCTCAGCGACAATAGCATCCATTCCCCTACAATCCCAACATACTACCAAATTTTTAGCTCTCGTTTCAGTTTATATCCCCTGCAACATTGGACATGGTCTTCGACAAGCCCTTGATGATCTGCTTGCTTGCCTTAACAGTTTTGACTTTATTATCCTAGGAGGGGACTTTAACGCAAGACACACCTTATGGGGTGATTCGAAAGTTAACTACAATGGCTCTCATCTGGCTAATTGGTACTTAGATAATCAGTTTTTAGACTTCGATATTGTTGCGGCCCCAGGCCCTACCAGGCCTAGCTCTGGTTCGCACATTGACTTTTTCATCATCTCATCTAATCTTCGTTCCGGTAATAATGTGGCCTGCATGACTTTAGACCTTATTTCTGACCATTTTCCCATTTTCATGAGTATCAAACTTATTTCTGATTGTCCTTTTCCTTTATCCCCTCGTACTTTTACCTGTTTTAAAAACACGAACTGGCCAAATTTCAACAGTTTCCTAAATTTTCAACTCAACAGTATTGCCATTCCCTTGGAAAGAAATCTATCTAATGAGGAAATAGACTCTTATATCAACTCTTTTACTAACATACTAACTAACTCCATTGAAAGTCACAGTATTAAAAAAATCCTTCACTCTAACCACGTTAGAATCTCTCTTGAAACTTTAAACTTATTTAAGACTAGAAAGGCATGGAAAAGAAAGCTAAAGAGAATTTTTCATCATTTTGGTGACCGCACGAATTCAGAATACCTAGAACTTTCATCCCGTATAAGCTGCTTAAGCAAGATTATCCGTGACAAGGTTAAAATAGAAGTAAACGAACAGTTTAGGCATAAACTCAGTAGTCTAAAACCCTCAGCCAATGTCTTCAAGGTTATTAACCAAATCACTGGTCGCAAAGGTAATTCTTATTCCAACGCTGAAGAAATAATATATGGCGATAAGGTATGCTGAACTCCGATTGAAAAAGTCGAAGCCTTTGGTTCATATTATTCTGAACTTTTCTCTCTAAGAACACCTGATGATCCTGAAAACTCTCTTGAAGTTAACACTTTTAACAGCGCTTTCTCGATATGGAACACGGATCTCATAATTGATAATTTTTCTTCTTCCAATAAGTCTGATTCTCCTTCAAATGAAAATTTTGTCTCCGCAAATATAGTGGAATCCCTTATTTCCTCTATGAATAACAAAAAGTCTTCAGGCCCGGACAATATTCCAAACTTCATACTCAGAAAAGTTAAAATTCCCATAGCTAAACACCTTACTCCTTTAATTAATAACTGTATTAACAATTCCTATTTCCCCTCATTTTGGAAAAAAGCAAAACTGATTCCAATTAAAAAAAAACAATAAATCGAATAACGTCACTGATTTCCGTCCAATTTCAATGCTCTCAAATCTTGGAAAAATCCTCGAAAAGGTAATTTTAACAAAAATTCAAAATTTCTTTGATAACGCCCAACTCACACAAGATCAGCAGTTTGGTTTCAAAAGATGCCATTCTACTGAACATGCTCTTCTCACTCTTCACGACAAGGTATTCAATAACTTAAGAAACAAAAACTGCACGGTTGCCTGCGCCTTAGACCTCACTAAGGCTTTTGACTCCGTATGGCACGCAGGTCTTATATTTAAGCTAAATCAATTAAACTTCCCTCCAAACTTTACTAAAATAATACAAAGCTTTCTTCACAATCGCAGTCTCTCTATTTTTTATGATAATGAGTATTCCTCCCCAATTCCAATCCTAGCAGGCGTTCCCCAGGGTTCTATCCTGGGCCCGTTCCTTTTCAACCTATATTTATATGATTTACCTATCCTCATCAATAGATCTGAAGCAATTTTATATGCTGACGACACTATTCTTATTAGCTCACATGAGAGACCTCAAGAAGCTCTCCATCAAGTCAAATCCCATCTAAACTCATTGATACCATATTATAAAAAATGGGGTATCCATCTTAATTATAGCAAATGTGAATTTACATGTTTCCGTAACGCCTCGGGTAGGGGTCACTATCTTGCTGTTCGGGAGAGTCGACAGCTAGAGCTTAGAGTCGAAGGAAATGTAATCCCACTAAAACAATCCCTTAAATACCTCGGAATTCGTCTTCACGAAAGACTAAAAATGAATCTACATGCAAGAAAGGCCTTGAATAACGCAAAAGCTGCGGCAGCTAAATTAAAGCTGTTGTTAAACTCAAGAAATGTTGAAAAAAATACAAAACTCCTTTTATATAAAACGTTAATTAGGCCTCTGGTTTCGTATGGATTCCTTATTTGGTTCCAAATCTCCCCAAATGTTGCTGTAGAGCTGCAAAGATTCGAAAGAAGTATTATCAGGAGGTGCATTTCAAAGAGACGTAGGCCCTCGGGCAAATGGCACAAAAACTCAACATTATACGAGGATTCGGGGATAATTCCTTTACTCCATTATCTTATTTCACTGGCCAAAAAAAGAATTTCGTCCCTTCAAGCTCACGAGAACCCTATCCTCCAGCGCATTTTTGAGGAGAACATTGATTTTTCCATCTCTGACAGGTACTACCTTTCTCCGATAAGCATCCTTAATGACGATTCAGGTAATCTCTTCCGGATTCAGGATGAAGGAAATACATTTCTTGCTCCTTTTTATTTAAAACGGTCACTTAACAACTACAGAGGCTGAAGAGCTATAAACTCCCACATTACTCAAAAACCATACAAAACCATACAAAAAAAAAAATCTAAAAAAACAATACGACTTAAAAACTCAAAACAAGACTGATGTAAACTATTAACTATCTTAATAAACTTTTAACATAAGTACCTAACTATAAGTCCAAAAACTGTTGTGCCTTTGTCACCTGCTGTGAATATTATAAGACTTTAAATATACATATGAATTTATGAAATTTTGTAATATTAGTTATAGTTACAAACTCGTACAAACTACAAAATATAGTGTAGTCTATAGTAAAAAGAAAAAGCAAAATCAAAACATGTCAAAAAATTCAGCATACAAAAAGTACTCGCTGTATGTGTAGTGTTAAATAGTATTGTATATCTGTATATTATATCTAAAAACCTAAAAGCAGGCGTTTGCCTTAAGCTAAGTGTACACGATTGGTAGATCTTACAATATTGTCAGATCTGTCAGTGAAAAACATGCTTACAATGTCTTACAACCGTGTAGTCTTACAATTAATTGTCAGAAAATTTGTCTGACAATTAATTGTTAGATCATTGTCTGACAATTAATTGTAAGAAACCTGACAATCGTGTGTACGCTAGCTGACAATCGTGTAATCTTCCAATTAATTGTCAGAAAATGTATCTGACAATTAATTGTAAGACGGTAAATTGTAAGGTATTTGATAATCGTGTACACACACAATTTATTGTCAGGCCTGCCAATTTTTATCGTTGTCTGACGTTTCTGACAATGAAGAAATTGTAAGATGTTCGTTTTTTAGCATCATACAATTTTTTCATTGTCAGAAAATTTGCAGCCAAGGTTTAATTGTCAGTTTCCATAACCAACAAAAACTGACAATTAATTGTGTGTGTACACGGTTGGTAGAAAATCTACCAATCTCTTACAATTAATTGGTAGGTATTAAGCCGGCTATCTGAAAATGAATTGTCAGCCAACTTCTGACAATTAATTGTAAGAGATTGGTAGATTTTGTACCAACCGTGTACACACACAACTTATTTGTCAGCTCATTGGTAGATAATTGTCAGACATTGTAAGATCTTACAATATTGTAAGATCTACCAATCGTGTACACTTAGCTTTACTCTAATGTACACACGTTGTGTTTCAGTTGGATTCAACCTAGTTGTTTCCGTCTCATGTTCCTATATATTTATTTTAAAATTGTTATAATTCTTCTTCTCTTTCTATCCTCCTTTTTATTCATAGGTTAAGTTTTTTTTTTTTATTGTTGCTGTCTCGTTGAGTGGACGCATTTTGTTTGTTACTGTAGACTAGTAGCTTTTAATTTCTAATTCGATTTGTCATTTAATTTTCATTTCAAAAGTGAATTCCAAAAAGTATAGCCAGGCCAATTCTAAGTCGGCAATTTGATTCTGTGTATCATATACCCCGGTTACAAGAGAAGATTGAGGAATCGAATCGAATTCGAATTGAGATTTCGATCCAGGTATATGGTGGCACTGGATCGAGAGATCGAATTGAAATGGGATCGAAATGACAATATGCTTTTGTACATGCACTCGATTCTTCGATTCCTCGATTCTGGTATACATGCATATTTTCGATTCGATTCAGCTCTTTTAGTGGGATCGGATCGAGAAATCCTATTTCAATCCGATCCAGGTATACATGGAGCTAAATCCTGATTCAATTCCGATTCAATTCTCCATATAAACGTAGTAATAGTAATTAAGACATTAATAGGTGCGTTTTATTATTCACAAATCTATCTGGATCCGGATCTGGATTAAGTTTTAACATGTATTACAAAAACAATTTGGGATCCTGTTTTCTATCGGGATCTATTTCAAAGATCCAAAAATTAGTTATTACAGTGGCGAGTAGATGGCTTTTTATGATAAGGTAGTGTAAGCTATAGTGTAAAGAAAAAAGACAAGAAATAATTGAAAATTTACAAACCAAAGGATAAAAAGAGACGGACTTATAACACTGCTGTCACTAGGATCCGTATCGTTTTATTTTCAAGGGAAGATCCAGATAGATTTGTGAATAATAAAACGCACCTAATGTAATTGAAAAAGATAAAAAAATAAGAAATCTCAATAAAATACATACATACATACATGAAATGTCAAAGCATACTGAGCATCTTTCTCTTTGACACCATGTCTGAAATCCCGCGTGATCTGTCAAATATCGGGTGATTTTTTTGAGGTTTGGATTTTCATGCATTAGTATTTGACAGATCACGCGGGATTTCAGACATGGTGTCAAAGAGAAAGATGCTCAGTATGCTTTGACATTTCATCATGAATAGACTTACTAACGAGCAACGCTCGAATTTTCAGTGAATGGGCCCTAGAAAAGTTGGCAGAAAATCCGCTTTTTTATAGACAAATTTTGTTCAGCGATGAGGCTCATTTCTGGTTGAATGGCTACGTAAATAAGCAAAATTGCCGCATTTGGAGTGAAGAGCAACCAGAAGCCGTTCAAGAACTGCCCATGCATCCCGAAAAATGCACTGTTTGGTGTGGTTTGTACGCTGGTGGAATCATTGGACCGTATTTTTTCAAAGATGCTGTTGGACGCAACGTTACGGTGAATGGCGATCGCTATCGTTCAATGCTAACAAACTTTTTGTTGCCAAAAATGGAAGAACTGAACTTGGTTGACATGTGGTTTCAACAAGATGGCGCTACATGCCACACAGCTCGCGATTCTATGGCCATTTTGAGGGAAAACTTCGGAGAACAATTCATCTCAAGGAATGGACCGGTAAGTTGGCCACCAAGATCATGCGATTTGACGCCTTTAGACTATTTTTTGTGGGGCTACGTCAAGTCTAAAGTCTACACAAATAAGCCAGCAACTATTCCAGCTTTGGAAGACAACATTTCCGAAGAAATTCGGGCTATTCCGGCCGAAATGCTCGAAAAAGTTACCCAAAATTGGACTTTCCGAATGGACCACCTAAGACGCAGCCGCGGTCAACATTTAAATGAAATTATCTTCAAAAAGTAAATGTCATGGACCAATCTAACGTTTCAAATAAAGAATCGATGAGATTTTGCAAATTTTATGCGTTTTTTTTTTTAAAAAGTTCTCAAGCTCTTAAAAAATCACCCGTTACTAGTCGTTTTTTATTGGGAATTGTATAGGCAGCGCAGTAAAATTTTACACAGTAAACAACAACAAAGGAATAGTGCGTATAAACTAGGCAGTAATAAGACTGCACATAATAGTGCTGATAAAGTTTTGGAGCATCTGGATTACAGTGACACTCAAATTGGTTGCAAAAGTTTTATTTTTCGTGAGGTTGGCAGGTTTTGATTATTCGAGAATGTGTTCGGTGATATTTGTTCATTTTATGGTAAATTTTCACAAGAGAAAAATTATGTGGTTTGCAATATTAATTTACGATTAGACGGTAAACGTTAATAGTCAATGGTCAAAATTTTGCCTCTTAATGCGTGTGCATGTTCCCTATCTGTCACGTGAGAGTATGAAAATCATCGAAGGATGGCTTCGATGCCAAACGATTAAAAAGGACATGAAAATGATTTTTTTTTGACACCGAGCCCTTAATTTGACTTTGTGTACATACATGCCATTGAGATTTTATTTTATTAATAATTTTGCCACTTGTTTGACAACAAATTTTTCTGTGATGTTAATTCAGCATAAATCACATCAAAACGTATACTTTTCCAACGCATCCCTTAGCTTATTCAAAAGTGGATTGTTTATTCGTAGGTGTATATTTCATTTTTGGTTTTCGTTTCCTTTTACTTTGTTCACTTAATGAGTCTGAAGTATCTACTATATTAAGATTTGTTAAAAAAAAATCAGAAATTATGTACATATAGCCCTTTTTTGTTTTGGAACTTTATTCATTTCAATTTGTAATTTTTGTAAGAAATTACATATTTATTTTGCTTCTTTTCCAAATCAGCTGATTTTGACACGGGTATAAATGCAAAGCATACCAACTTTAAAATTTAAAGCAAAAGTGTATGCAGTCAAAAAAGCATTTTATTCGGACTTCCATTGCTGCACTACACTATGTATACATTACCAATAAAATACGCTTACTAATGCATGAAAATCCTAACCTCAAAAAAATCACCCGTTATATGAGAGAGAAGACAACACAAAATGACCGCAGCAGAGTCGAGAAAAATGTGGAAAAAACTAGATAATTTCTATGAAAACTAATCAAGCGAT
Source organism: Philhelius festivus (assembly GCA_963931855.1). Lineage (NCBI taxonomy): Eukaryota > Metazoa > Arthropoda > Insecta > Diptera > Syrphidae > Philhelius > Philhelius festivus. The sequence goes on along the minus strand of OZ007557.1, from coordinate 48,820,367 downwards.
GTTGGAAACATAAATTCCAAAATAAATTTTCTATCGAAAAAATCCATTTGGCCAAATAAATTCCAAATAGTAAGGAAATTATTTAATAAATTCTAAAATATGTATGCAATGCGTTGTATGAAAATTTGTTCGACCATTTTGGTTCCTACCCAATATGTACTCGTTATACCGGAGCTACTACACCACCACTTGGCTTGTATAGAGAAAGCTAAAGGAAAAATGTATACGACGACGAGTTTTGCGCATTTTTTTTCCAATTAAAACGATAGATAATTTACGATTTTCAATCGAAATATGTTATTTTCGTACAAATTCTAAGGGATTTCGGTGGTTTTTCGAAAATTCAAGACGTACTTTAAGAGATATTGATGGGAAAATCAAAGTAATTTTCACGTGAAAAGCAAAACAAGTCTATCTCGAGGCAAAGATGGAGGAAAATATATAAAAAGTAAATTTGAGAAGATAAAATTCAAATGAATAAAAATAATCTTACGTTTATATAAACGCTACTTGACTTCGTAGCTTATTACACTTATTTATATTTTTTCACTTTAATTTGGACTTTTTTTATAAGTTTTCTTTTAAATTTTTGTAAACAGGACTTCCTTCACCGGCAATGAACAACATTGAACTCTAGTGTCTAGTCAACGAATGAGGAATAACCGTTGGCAAAGTATCGAGGAACAAAATCTTGGCTTGCTTGGTGTTTTTTTGTCTCAACAGAGGTTGTCTCATGTGGGGTCTGTCTCTGTTTTTAGTTGTTTGATTTGGCGGAATGAATGTGTACGAGTGAGATAGATAGATTATTTTTGATGGCAGCTGCCCTCAGGTGTGTGTTTGCTGATGATGATGAATGTGTGAGTTAATGTGAAAGAGATATGATATGCCTCGGGTGTGTAAGCATAAGCACCGCAGTGAAGTCACTTCCCCACTTTGCCGCTCAATTTATTAACGAAAATTTATGAGACTACAGGCGGCGAGCGTTAAAAATTGTCAGCGGTGATGCATGGTTGCGATGCCTTAAGTGTGCGTCGGAAATTAGTGAAGAAGAATAGTGTGGTAAGATTAATGCGAAAAGGGGCGTTCACACTTTCCATTCTGTTTGATAAGCATATTGCATGATTAATCATTTGACGCTGTTCACATTGGACTTACTCAACCGATTTATTCTGACGTAAGGCCACCCTGTCGTGTTCAGACACAAAAGCAGTGTGAACACTCCAGACTCACTTTGACGTCTTGTAGTTGTCATAATTGTTGGCCATTTGCTATGCCACTACAAATATACAGTGAATTACAAAAGTAAGTAAGCACCTCTTATGGTGGATTTACATGTATCTGCATTTGATTTCTGCAAAAAAAAAGGGATGCCAAATGCAAAATTCATATTTGTTAGATAGAGAGGAAAGAGGAAAATGCAGAAGAACTTCATTTCTGCATTATAGGAAATTCGAGAAATGCAGAAGTCAAATTATGGATAAAGACGAACATGTTCATCTTTATTATAGCATCTTCGTCTGCATTTTGCAAATTTGCGACATTTTCACATTCTTCCATAATTTTTTTTGACGGATGCATGATATGAAAAAAAAAAACATTAAATCGAAATGGAAGAGAATGGAGGTAAGTTAAATTTTCATTGCATTGTTTCGTATAATTTATTTTGTATTTTGTTTTTCAGATCATACTTATATGGTTTAGTCAAGGCTGAGCCGGATGAAGGAATGAGTGGGAAACCTCGACTTGCTCGTGGTTAGGTTCCCGAAAAACAAAACTAAAATAAATTTCTCAAGCAAAAACGATCCAACCAATAATTAATTTGCACTCGCTGCCATCAAAATATCAAAAAAAAAAACTTTAATCCAATTCCTGCCGCACGAGAACTGGGATAAGCCAACATCAAAAACCCCGCAACGCCCGCAAGAAGCAGAAGCAGCAACTCCAGCCAAGATACCTTCTAGCGATCCATTGCCGCAAAAGAAGAGTGCTCTCTTCAGAAAACTTTTGAAATGTTACGAAATGAAGCAATACAAAAATGCACTGAAACAGCCGACAATAGTGAAAAACTTAAAATCTATAAGCGATTCCAAGAAGAATATCCACAAGCAATGTGTCCCAAACGTCTGCCATTGGGTGTTGCATCCGGTGACAGTTTCGTCGAAGTCATCGATAAATATCTGCGACGCGGCCTGAGAAAGGGCGTTCCACCGTTGTTTGTCAATATTCGTTCCTTGTACAAGTTTCCCGAAAAAGTTAAAACTATCGAGAGCCTAGTGCTCGACTATTATAAGAACCTCTGTAGTACGGGACATTTTTCCAAGGCCGATTGTGAACAAAATAAGCTCAACGAACCGGCGTTGGCGTTATTGTGGCGACGTTATTCTTAATGATTTTATACGCGAGACTGAAAGCCATCGATCATGCCCCTACTCTCATAGAATTGTTCGTCACCAAAGGGCGAATTTACAAAACGCTGGTAGTCCTGTGGAATGTGGCTTGACGAAGCACAGAGCTTAGATACTGCAGATAGGTGAGTAAAAAAAAATAGGTCACATTTTTGATTAAATTATGATGGTGGATGTGTTTTTAAAGGTACATTAACTCCAAGTGCGCTAAATACATGTTTCGGGCAAATATGGTCAAAGAAGTGGAGGAAATTTGTGCAAAGTTCACACGTGAGGGTGTGTCAGCAATGGAGAACCTCAACGAAATGCAATGCATGTGGTTTCAGACAGAATGCGCATTGGCTTATCAGCGTCTGGGAAAATGGGGTGACTCTCTGAAGAAATGTCACGAAGTGGATCGACATTTTGCTTAAATCATCGAAGATCAATTTGATTTCCATACGTATTTCATGAGAAAGATGACACTGCGTGCGTATGTTGGGCTTTTGAAGCTGGAAAGCTCAGGAAGCATCCATTTTATTATAAGGCTGCCAAGTGTGCCATCGAGGTAAGTAAAGTTCACCTACTTATAAAAGCTCTTCTTTAAATCAAAGCTCGATTCTAGGTATATATTCGATTATATAATCGCCCACTTGAAGAAATCGATACCAATAAGTGAAATTTACAGGTTTTAAAGAAAATTAAAATAACTTTAACTAAACTTAAATTTTCAGAGAATCTTCCACCCTCCGAGCTAAAGAAACTTCGCAACAAACAACGCAAAGCCAAAAAGGAAGCCGAACTTGAAAGCGCTCAAGCTGCTGAAGCGGCCGTAAAACGTGAACATAATCAAAAGTCTAAGCAACAAAACACCCAAGAGGCCGACCCCGAGGCTCCACAGTTGGACAAATTGATCGCCGAAAAACTCGAACGTTCAGACGATCCACTTAAAAAGGCAATCGATTTCCTTACACCCCTACAAATGTTAGCCGAACATCGCATTGAAACTCACTTCCTTGCATTCGAGATTTATTCAAGAAAGAATAAGATTCTGCTTATAATTGAGAGCATAAAGCAGGCCCGAGCACTCGATGACAAACATCCTCTTGTTCATTCTTGTTGTATGCAATTGACCAAAGCTCTGCAACTCATGAAAGCCTATTTAAACTACTGTGTTAAGATTGTTGTCGAGAAGGCTCACGAAGAACTGATTGGCAGTCGCAAGACATCGTAACAAATCAATAACGAATTTATTGCAAATAATCGTGATTCAATATCGCATTTAGTTGAGGGCGCTAAGGTTTTGTATCTTCTCGATAACAGTAAAAAAGACGAAGCCATAGAACTGATAACCTCATTCGATTTAAACAAGATGACTTTAGAGGTAATTTTTGTTTTTATAAAATAAAGAAAGTGTTTATTTTGATTTTCTTTTTAGGAGGCGACAAAAATATATGATACATTGCGTGACGGACATTTGAGCAACAGTGAAGAGCACACAAAAGCCTACCTATAGCGGTGCCAGCTCCGTTTTAAATACGCCACAAGCCGAAAATCACGTTAACGAATCAAAAGCCGATGCTGCCATTAAAACAAAATGACAAATTCTATTTATACATAGCTATAGCTAAATGCAACCAAATAAAATCGACCTGGAATATAAAATGCCCCTGTATATGATAGCAAAATATTGTATGCTAATGATGAAACATACAAAAACCATTTTCTTTTAAACAAATCTTTATTAGATGAAATAGAACATACAATACATTTTGTCTTGCATTATTACTAATTTAAAAGAATGTGAACGGTATGAATGCACACATGCGATTTTTTTTATATCTTATTATTTAACTACCTACGAGTTTGGCTATTCATCCAGGCGACATGCCCATCCATATCATATTTCGGAAAAGATTCAGGTTTAGTTTTTGTTTGTTTTATTTAACAGACCACAACAAGTGGTTACCAAGTCTTTAGTAAACAAATATAAAAAGGTATAATTGAAAAACACAACATCTGAACATGTAGTGAACATTTACAAAATAAAAACATTAAGAAAATAATAAAAAAATAAAATTAATACCGCTTATATACTAAATTTTTCATCAGTCGTAGTCGGTTTTCTTGACAATATACTGAAAGTTATTAACAGTTTTTTTTTTTTTTTTAATTTGCACAACAAATAGACCTATAATCATTTTCAACTAGTAAATGAGTCTTTGCTGCATGACAGTGGTCATGTCATACCAAAGCAAATCGAAGTAAAAATATGTACTAATGTTTTATTTGATTTTTTAAAAGATGTACTATAGATAGATGGAATATAAGAAATGCGAAACAATCATACAAAAGTATCTACGATCTTTAAGTTCGCAATACTGAGGCGGGCGATTTACAAACAAGTATGTAACCACAAATTTACGTATGCATGTACGAGTATAGCCAAATGCACCTTGCAAATACAAAAATTGAGTTTTTATTTTGTGAATCAGAGATATGTATGTACATAAATACTTCATTTACATCTAAAATAATGTAAATATGTAACGTATAAACAATAAAAAATCTGCATGCAAATAATGTAGGTACTATATAAAATTTACTTTTTTCGGCGAAAAACTATTTGGTTTGAAGTTGTTTGTGTTCTTTTACGTTACTCAACTAACGTGTTTAAAATTATGAAAAAGTTAGAAAAAATTCCTCCAACTAAACGACTCTGTTATGTAGAGCCGATTTTATTCCTTAAACGAGCCACGTTTAAAATGTTGCGCCGTTCGGTTTAAATTATTGTTTTTTTTTGTAAATTTTCAGTTTGAAATTAGGAATTTGTCCATATATTTCTGGCTTTGCAAAGAGTTAAAAGTATTTAATTATATACCTACTTACACTTTGTCGTTGATTTTAAATTAATTTTCTTTCTTTAAAAAAAAATTTCTTAGAAAATTGGCCCTCCCGACTAAGCAAAGTATGAAATCATACTTAACAAGCCATTTATTATTACATTAATTTTAAAGAAAAAAATGCTACCAAACTATTTTCCAATGAGAAATAATAAATTAATTAATAAATTTTCCATCAAAGAAAGGCATGTAGGTTATATTTAAAACCGATTACACCAGTATGTACGTCTTACTAGATGCTAGATAATTGTTAGCTTTAAAGATGTCACATGGTGGTCATTTTTTGACCAACGATTTATTTAGTCAACGTCGCTCAATTTTCTTGCAAACGCATTTGGGGCTGACGAACATGCCATGTGGCTTTTTAATATTTTTATCGTGATTTTTTACCGAGTTGCACCACAAATGGTGTTGTTGAGCATGACTTTAGCAAACTGTATTATAGAAAATATTTGATTTTGGATAAAAAATTCATTTTGGATTTTCGAATAGTTGACTTTTGCAGTTTGCGTTTAAGCACATGTTATAAAATGCATGTTCAAAAACGGCCTAGTATTTTATGGTACCTACCTTTTTTTTTGGGCGAGGTTAGTGAAAAGGATATGCTTACAACACAACTTGTGTGCATAAAACAAGAATTCAAGAAAAGACTTCTTAAACCCATCAATAAAAACGAACACCAATTTAGTTATGTGTAGCAAAAATAATGCGATCTCAAATTCAAAAAGCCAAAATGCAAACAAATCAAGTTTCGATTAAAGAAATTTTATTTTATTTATTAGAAAAGTACCAAACGTAGAAAAAATTAAACTAACAGTTACACAGTAACATTACGATTCAGAAACTTGTTTACAAAACAAAGAATGAACATTAAATTAAATGTGCTTTTAAGATTGTTCCATTTTATCAGTCTTCTTGTTGATTATTTTGTAATTGCTTGGTATCTTCTTCTTCATTTCCCTTCACGCTCAGATGTGCTGGACCAGTCTGTTGAATCTGCACTATTCTTTCGTTGTTCTTTAAAGCCTTTGGCGGTGGAGGAGCTTTTACTGTAAGGACACCGTCCTGGTATTTGCGAACAAATTGACGACTTATGTACCCATGATCATCCTCACGCTCCTCGTGTTTGCCTTCCACAACAACGTTATTGCCAACAGTTTTAACAGTTAATTCATTTGGCTTGAAATGGCTGACATCATCTCGTTCCACATTTTGTCGATTATCTTTTTGTCGGCTTGATACAACTCCCCGTTCAACCCGAACATCGTCCATAAGAATTCGCATTTTATTCCTGCACTGCAGAAGCTCAGTCCCACAACTTGCCAGCCTAGAACGTAGCAATGTAATTTCAGATTTCAATGCTTTCTCCCGCTGTTGAACCAGCTCGTCTTCCTCCTCAACATATTGCAGTGTCTGTAACTGTTCACTGCCTTGCCGGAATATCTGATCAGCTTTTGTTATTTCTCGAGATATATTCGTAGCTTCCAGCTCTTGAGCCTGATCACGTTCCTTATTTTCCAAATAAACAATTTCAGCATCGTACTTCGTCAGCTCAGATTGCTGAGATGTAATCTTTTCTCGTTGGAATTTAATCAACTGAATCAAGTCTTTGTATTGAGCAGCATCGAAAAAATGATCATTAAAGTCTGCATCGCTGATATCAGAAAGGAATGGATTTGTACACGAACCATCTACTTTTTTCAAATTATTTCCAACTACTCCTGTGCTGAATTCCAATAGCTTAACTTGAGTTTGTTGTTGGTGGACCTCGGTAGGGATGGGGAACTAGAGCACCATTGGATGATATGAGTGGTGTATTCTTGTAAAAATCAGGTGTACCACTATTCGAGTTAGCTTGATATTTATTGTTGTTAGAAGAGTTTCCGTTGAAAACATCTAATAGATTTTCACTGCTATTTGAAATGTTATTGGGTGAATCTTCTGACAGATTAATTTCACTTATAGGATTTGATTCATACAAGTTCCGTCTGAAGCACTTGTGGACGAAGGAAGGCTTAGATTTGATGGTGATTTCTCATGCTTTCCAGGTTTAGGCGGGGATGTGGGTGATGTTTGTTGGCAGAAAGTGTGCGTTGTTGTACTCCTTTGACGATTCCAACATTTTCTATTGGTTTAGTTGTCTCCGAAGAACCAACACTTTTTCTTAGTTCTTTACATCGGTTGAGAGGCATGAACTCAGTCGCGCCATGTATTGGTTGTTGCCGCTGAATGGGTTGCTGCAGAAGCAGATCTGAGTCACTATCATTGGTTGCTAGTGGATGTTTTCTTGTTGCTGTTGTTGCACCAAATTGCTGTGAATGTATCCCTTCTCATCTGCGGCTGCTGGTCTCTTGGTTAGCTCTGATCGTTGCAGTATAAATTGCACATCATTTCAGAAGCAATTTCAATGGATGCTCTGTGGGGGCCAGTAGTCGTTCATTATTTCTCCAACGTTCAATCAGTGTGAAACGCCCTACTTTTCCCGTTGCATGAGCCAGTGCGAAAACTACATCCTGAAATGTTTTAAATTATTATTAGGCTCAGGAATAAAAATATATAATTAACGTTTGTGACGAAGACGAACTCCACCCAAAAAATATTCCATTTACCTGGCAAGTTGTGTTGACTGTAACTCCACATACGATTCTTTGGATAGTGGTGAGGCTGCTATTGCGATAGCTGCTATTAATCACTCTGCTATTTCACTGAGCAGTGAGCAGAAGCGATTGCTCTTTAATTTGACTGTTCAGTTGCTAACTGCTCATTTGGTGCTGAACCTCACAAATATTTAAAAATAAAAAAGAGATGTAATGATGACTGAACACAACAAACGAAATATAATTTTAAACCCACCAAAAAAACCTTTAGGTATCTCGAAAACCTGCAACATCCTCAACAACTCTCCTTTCAACGCATCACATACACATTACTTTTTCCAAAGAGGGGAACAAAGAAAGAATAAGCAAGAAACAATATGTATAAATATACGATGCACTAAACTTAAACGCTAATGAAGTGATTTTATATATCTTTCTCTTTTTCTGTATCTATTCTGCGATCAAATGAACAGAGAGCTCAAAACAAACTGCTCTTTAATCTGCTAACTGCTTTTTTTAGCATTTTGCTCATCTGCTCATCGGTTGCTCTTCTGTTCATCTGCTCATCGGTTGCTCATCTGCTCATTGGTTGCTCTTCTGTTCATCTGCTCATCTGCTCATCTGCTCATCTGCTCATCTGCTCATCTGCTCATCTGCTCATCTGCTCATCTGTTCATCTGTTCATCTGCTCATCTGCTCATCTGCTCATCTGCTCATCTGCTCATCTGCTCAACTGCTCATCTGCTATTACAAACAATCTTTATGTGATTGCGAAGGAAAAATAATAATGCGAGCTGATTGAAATCGCACTATTATAATTTCAGAGGAGGTGATCATCGAAAAATTAAATTTATGGTTTAAAGTTACTTATGTGTTATGTACATACCCACATACATATGTTCATTCAAATAAATTTTTTATTTGGAAATAAATAAAATTTTAAAAAACTTTTGGGAATTATCGTTTTTTTATATTAAAGTTTTAAATATTTTTGAAAATGGGTATTTTTAGTTTGGATTGGTTAAAACTTGAAGGATTTTATATGAAAAATTAATCTCAGTAATATATTAGAATAATTCACAAATTGCTATTTTTTGAAAACAATAATTGGTATGTTGCATGTATAACAGAAAATGGAAATAATTCTCCTCCCACTTCGGTACATATTGGTATGAGTGTGACCAAATTTAATAAAATTGAAAGATTAAAAAGTAAAAACATTACATTATTATAAGACTAAGCAACATACAAAAATGTTGCAAATAATTATGCGTGTATTTGATAATGATGATTTATTGGAAAGTCCATATAATAAAGGAAACATGAAGAAAAACCATAAAAGTGGATAATTGCACAAATAAAACTTGGTAAAATTGAGGTGTTGTATGGTTGCAACAAGCGTTCCCTGTGAACGGCTTTTCTCTAAGGCAGGGCTGATTGTAACAGAACGTCGCGCAAATTTATCACCATCAAAAGTGAATAAATTATTGTTTCTAAACCAAAATTCATAGAATAAAATAAATAAAATTCAAGCTATTTTTTTTTTTGTTTATATTTTACTTTTTCTATGTAAGTTTTAATTTTTCTAACCTACCTTATTTATTAGTTTTTACACATTTTTCGACTATAGGCATTTAGAAAGCGAAGTCAAATGTCCTATTTCGGTTACAATAAAGGTTATGATTATATTATTAACCCTTGCCAAAAAAAAATACAATTTTGGCATGAACGTTCATATAAAATAACTGTTATGAATGAAAGGATTTTTTTTTCGACGATAATTAGTTATAAGGACATGGCTCAAAATTGATCATTACGATTTTCAATGGTACCTACCTATATCTGCTTTTTTAAGAGTGATTAAATAGCTGCTATTAATAGCTGCTCATTTTGTATACTGCTCTATGCTATCGCTGCTCATTAAAAATCGCTCTTTAGCACATCTCTATCTTTGGATTCCTTCGACCCAAACTTTCAGTTCCGTGTCAAATTTATTCTTGTCTCTTACCCAAAATTAACTTTGAAGGAAAACATATGACTATCAAGTTATAGCAGTTTATAGGAAACAAAAAAGAGTTACCACCTGTGTATTCTCTCCCACTTTCGGGTTTCGACATATATCTGCCTCTCTCTACTTTTCTGCATTTTGCAGATGCAGATACATGTAAATCCACCATTAGTTTGAAGATCATCTCCTTCAAACAATCGATAGTAATGTTAAAAAATAAAACTTAATATTTTTGTCTATAATTAATATGTATTTCGAACTAAAAAGTAATATTTCAAATAAAACAACTGTGTTCTAAAATTCTGCTTGTTTATATTCATGGGTTTTTTCAAAGAAGAGCCGCTTATGGCGATTTATTTTACTTATGTAAGGTTTCTTTCTAACCGATACATGATAACCGGATTGGTAGAGCACTCGTCGAATAGTTTGAGGGTTACATCACTTACCTGTTTTATTTGGTTATTTCTGCTGATATCTTTGATGGGCTTACTTTGGGATTCCTCTTTACTTTCCTAACAATAATACGGCATTCCTGCTTGTCAATGTCATTGATCGAGGGTCATTTTGCAAACTTCCAATGTTATTTTATTTGATTATTATTTTGTGTATAATAGATGGACTTTTGTTAACAATTTTACCATTCTCGCACTTCGATTTATTTTCCAAATAGTGTTTGATTATATTTTTTTTTAATGAGTGCTTACTTACTTTTGTGATACACTGTATCTTCGTGTGTCATATTATGTCACCAAGCCAAATGTCAAAAAAAATCCATTAATTTTCAATTTGTTTTAAAAATCCTGCCTCACTTTGTCGTCTCTTTCTTACCATGAAGTGTGAACGAGAAAAAACACAGACACATCAAAATAAGTCGGCGGAGTGAGTCCAATGTGAACACCGTCTTTGCGTTCACATTTGTCAAACTTGATTTCTTAATAGAATTTAAAATCTGTCAGACATTTTCGTTGTGGATTCTATTTAAGAAAATCATTTATTTTTTTACTTTTTAGTTCTTAAAAGTATCTTTCAAGCTAATTTACTTGAACAATTGTATTTTGTTAGAGCCCGTCAATAAAACGTGGTTCATACTTGGTTCAAAATAGTAATATTTTTGACAGTTTAAGGCTAGTCGCGCACTGGCAACTGTGATCGAAATCAAATAGTTTAATCACCAGTTTAAAGAGAACCGCTCACTGGCAACTCTTTACTCACGCTCACACTCTTTTTCTCTCTTGCGCTTATAGAAAACAGCTCAACTGTTGCGAAGGCAATCGTTTAGTTTATGTCAAAACACAAACTTTTTAGTTTCGAGAATCGAGTTGCTCTAAGTGCGCGATGTCCCATATGTTTCATTTTAGCAACCAAACAGTTGCGAAACTTAAAATTGAATGTGCGCGCCTGGCCTAACTGAAGTTCAACCAGGAGTTCAGGTGTGTGAATGGATATTATTATATTTTGTTGCGATTTTTTCCTTTTGAACATTCTTTTTTACACTAAACCAACCTAACCTCAAAGCATTGCTGATTCGAGGATCAACTGTGCAACTGACCCCCTTAGTAAGTTTTATCTTTGAACCGTCAATATGAATAATTAACAATTCATAGTAAACTGTGATAGGTAGCGAAGTTACTTGTGTCTGTTCCGTTGGAGCTGATTCATACTCATAACCACCTGCAACAGAAAAGGGATATTTTTTGTCAATTTTAGTATTAATATACAAAATTGTACAAAAGTTTTTTTTCCTTATAGGATTTCAAAGCAAACTGTGAACATTTGTAAAAGATTTCAAGTTACCAAATTCTCCATTAGCACAAGAAAACAAGTTGCTAAAAATTTTATTTAAATTTCTTTTTACTTCTAAAATTTTTTGAACGTTAAGCCTAGTACGCAGATTGCGCTAAATTTTATCTCCCACATTTTTCTCCAAACATCAGCTAAAATCCAAGCTAAATTTTGACATAAGAACTTTGTGGAGAATGTCACAGAAAACAGCTGTTCTCTAAATGATTTTTTTGTTCAAAGATTTAAAAGAATTTGCTATAAAGTATGATTTTTTAAGATTTGTGAATGAGAAAGAATGAGAATTATGAATTATGAGTGATTTTTGTTGTCGAAAATCTTGTAAGACTCCCGTCACCAAATATTCTTCTAAATATTATTCAAATATTATTCCATTTCAAATTGAAATTGAAATTTAGCTCGAGAATAAATGTGCTAGACAATTATTTCGTGCGCTAAATTTTGACAGATAAGTTATGTACAGTTCGAAGAGAAATTTTGATTTTTTAGCTGGAGCAGCGTACCTCTCTGCTAAAATGCTTGACATAATTTTAGCTTGGCTAAATTTTGGAAAGAATTTTGTATGGGAGATAAAATTAAGCGCGATCTGCGTAACACATACCACGAGGAATGAAAAATAATCTCAGAAAACCTCTTCAAATCGTTGTCCTGGTCAATTTCTTTCACTCCACCTACAAATTTGCCAAAGAAAAATTTCTGCAAACTCGATATGTTATTAATATCGCTTAGCGAATACATTTGTGAATATATAACATATATCCGAACTAAGTCTTTAAGCGATTTCCTTCAAACTGTGAGTGAGTTTTAATCATCAATCATATACTTTCTCTAACATTTTATTAAAGTTAGCATCGTCATATAATGTAGTTATTTTCTTTTTTTAGTATCGTGCTAACTTTATATGACCCTTTGACATTTACAAACGTCAAAAAAGGTCTGTTTGCTTATTTTTGTTTGTACGAACTTTCATTTTTATAGGTGTGTTCAGAAGCAATTGTTAAAGAAAATTAAGAATGAGTAAGTAAACACTACTTTATAGTTAAGAAATTACTAATATAGGCTGTTTAAAATGTTGCGCCAAGGTTTTTATGTGATACCCGAGGGAAAAAACTGATATTCCAGCTCTAAAACTAACGTTATACCTACCTGTCATACAAGCGGAAAAGTTTTTGAAAAACAACAACGGATATTGCCTTTTTCACCTCATTTTGTTTTTTTTTTGTTTGGAAAACCTCTTTTGTGTTCCGATTTAAGGGGAAAATGCAAACAAAAAAGAAACTATAAACAGATCTTTGCTGAATACATTTGCTTCTGTAGGAAATCCATTCTATTTTTCCCCTTTCGTTAAGTATTCCACGAACAGGGTTCCAACCTTGCTCCGTTCGGAGTAAATTTGCTCCACTTTTGAAGGAAAAAAAATCTACTCCAACGCTCCGATTTTTCGAGATTTACTCCACTTTTTCCACACAGACAAATTGTCTAATTTATATACAAATATGACATTGTTGAAATAAACCATTAAACCTTTGTTAAAAGTTTTTTCTGAATTTGTAATTTGTTTATTTTCACAAAATTTCAATTGAATTAGTACGATTCTAAAGCTGGGTTTAGTATGATGCTAGGTTAAAACAACGAATTTGCAAATTTTAATGGAATATAGCATCATACTTTCTCTTCCCTTTTATTAAAGTTAAAATCATCGAATTCCTACTTTATTTTTTTAGTATCGTGCTAGCTTTATATGACTCTTTGACATGTGCAAACATCAAAAAAAGGTTCGTGTACTTACTTTTTTACACGAAATGTCATTGTTTTAGGTGTGTTCAGAAGCAATTTATTAAAAAAATTCTTTTAGTACGATACTAGTTAGAAAATTTCTAAAACTAACTATAAAGTTGGCAAATTGTTAAGTAGTATCGTACTAATACCTTAATAATAGGCTGTTTAAAATTTTGCGCCACTAAGGTTTCCAATGAAACCTGTGATTTATTTTTCTTTTTTGCTAATACTATTTTCTTTTGTTCATTGTATGTTTTAATTTTCCTGAAAAGCAAGGATTTTAAGGATTTTCTCTTTGTTTCAAATCTACTCCGGAAATCTGGCATTTGCTCCACTTTTTTTTCAAATTTGCTCCGAAATTTCATGACTAAGGTTCGAACCCTGTCCACGAATATTATATTTTCCTGTCTGAATGCGATGAATTGCGCCAAAATCGTATAAGCACACACGTCGAAGAGCGTCGGATATTCAGCCGTTATAAAATGTGGTTCATAAAATGCAAAACCGAAAGTATTGTTTGTTTTCTTTTTTCTGTTTTGGTTTTGTCATTCGTTATTTTCGTGATAAATTCGAATTCAAGATTCTAGTTGTTTTGCTTCTGAACTGAACTGAAAGAAGCTGATTAAAATACCTAGTACCTAGATGATTTTGTTTTGATATTGAATTGAAATGCTTTCAAATGTATTTCTCTGGAATGGTGGTTTGTGGCCTAGTTGTCGTTTGAGTTAGGTATAGGTATAGACACCATTGTAGGATGTAGGCAGGCAAGTATTAGGCACAATGGGAATGAATAGGTATGAGGGTTACTATTATTGATAATAAAAAACATAGGAATAAAGTTTTTTTTTGTATTAGGTACCTACCTACATTATACATATGATTTTTCATTACAATTTTAATTTAAATCCAAATTAAGCTTAAATAAGGCAGGAACAATAATCCTGCTTTTCGTCAAACCTGGTAAAATTTGTATTTATTATGTAGAACCTAGATATGTACATGCCTACCAACAATTCTACACAAATGGTATCTATCTATAGGAAGGTTTTTAAAATACAAAGTATAGGTATAGGTATACTACTGAAATAGATCAGCCAAGTAGAAGACTTAGCACTATTATTGGGACTTGTTGAATTATTGATTATTTTTTTGGCCTTAAAGTCCACAGATATTTGAGTTTCATTCCAACGTTCTCACATGGACTCATCAGTTGACTGTGAGGGCCTTGTCAGTAAGCAATTTTTTTTTTAAATTCAGTTCATCTTACATCGGTTTTTTTTACAAAAATCATCATTTTTAGCGCAATATTTCCATGTTAAAAAAAATATATCGATACCTTCCCGTAAGAATGTATTAAGCGACATTTTTAAAATTGTTCAGGAAACGAAAAAAACGTCTCATTTAGTTATTTTTTTGTGTATTTTATTGGAAGAAACAGATTTGGAGAGGGATTTTTACAATACAAATCGAAATTTTAATCAGATAAGAAGTTTTTGTCGCTTAGTATACATTTTCGTGGTCAAAGCATTGGCGCGCTTGATATAATGTTAAATGGCGCTTACGATGACAACAACAAAAAAACACAAAATAAATGGGAAAAAAGTAGTAGCCTACTTGATAGAAAAATATTTAAAAGCAAAGACAACCATATCTGGAGTATTATAAGCGACAAAAATGGATCAAGTTCTATTTGGATGAGTGTGCTAAGCGAAAATTTCGGTTAAACTAAGCGACATCTAACAAATTTTTTTCGTGGACGTTTGGTTGCTTAAGACAATAATATTTTCAAAAATGTCGCTTAGCATAATTTTACTGGCGGATAATACCTACAAATTTCAGGGAGCAAAATTATTCCAGTGAGAAAACTTGGCGGTTACTACAATTTTATTTTCTCTCTAGTTACTTTTGCTTTGCATACATGATAGGGCAGTGAAACCCAGGCCAAAATGTGGCGCTTAACTTCTAGTATAGTTCCACATGAAAAAGTCATTTTCGAAAAAATTGTCGCTTAATACATTCTTACGGGAAGGTATCGATATTCATTTTATTCATTCAAAGTATTTTGCACTCACCAAGGCAATCTCGTGCCCGACTTAAAAAAGAATTGTTGGAGATATATCAAATAAACAGTTTTATTCTTGAATGGGCAACATTGCTCCAATCGAAACCCTTCGAATATGTAGATATTCAGTGTGAAAAACGTACATTCTTCGGTGGCAAACCTATTTGTTTTCCCAAGGGCCACGGATATAGCTACATAGGTATATTATGTACCTACCTACTTCAATTGTATCTACACAAAATTGAGGTGATTGTTAAACGTAAGATCATCTTGGATGTTCAAGAATTTAAGATGGTTACCACTGAGGCTGACGTTAACTATTTTAGTTGTATAAATGGCTTCACTCACACTTCTCCCTAACTTCCATTGATATTGACATATCATCGGTGGAAAATAAATGCTTAAAGATGATTTTTCTTTTGGTCCTGATGGTCTCTCCCTTCTGTTTTGTTGAAAAAATGTAGTGTCAACTTAGCCCAGCCACTCTTACTGCACTCTTCCAAAAGTCCATTTCAACAGGAATTTCCCCCAGCTTTGGAAAGATACTTTTTATTATACCTGTTCATAAGAAAGGACTTAAAAATTATATAGTTTACTATAGACCTATTGTAAAGGTTTCTTGCATACCGAAAATCTTTGAGAGTATTTTATGTATATGATAATTTATTCTTTTTTTGTAAACCGATTTTTTCAACTAAACAACACGGTATCCTAAAGAGCAGGTCCACTACCAATAATCTGGTAGATTTTGTGTCTACTACTCTGTGTGCTTAAGAAGTAAGAAAAGAAGTCGATGCGATAGCTACTGATAATATTTATCGAAACGACAATACAACGTTATATTCATATCGTGTATATCAACCTCCATCCGTGCAACGTCTGGAATTCCACAAGGTAGCCATCTAGGATCACTTATTTTCGTTTTAACCACTAATGGCGTTGAAAAAATATTTTCGAACTCTGATCTGTTAATGGTTTTTTTTTTTTTTATAATTCACTCGCGCTCAAGGGTATTTGAAGAGACCCTTATAATGTTAAACACAGCACAGGTGATGGGGAAATTAGGGAGTGAGAGAAAGGAGGTGACGATGAACATTGGTTTTGAATGTTTGCAAATTGAAACGGCGAGGGAAAACTGTGCCGGGTAAGTTATTCCATAATCGTATTGTGCGACTAAAAAACGAATCTTTATATTTGACGCTACGACCAAAGTTAGACTCAAGGGTGAACTGATGAGCATTCCTAGCGAAGCGGGTATCGCGGCTGAATTAATAAAGGGGAGGAATGCAACTTACATCGATATAGAAATCCTAAGCATTTAGCAGTATTTTTATTTTTGGCGGTCTCGAGAATGTGTGATCATTCCAACGAAGATCGTCGTTAACACACATACCTAGTACTGAGAGCTTTTCGGTTTCTTTGATGCAACATGCAAGTTCCATTTAAGGACAATGGCATAGGTGGTATATTTTGCTTTAACGACAATAGACAGCCTGGAGAGGTACACAATTGAGCAGCGCGTTAAGATTGTTGAAGCCTTTTACGAAAATGGGCGTTCAAATCAAAATGCATTTCGTGCACTTCGTGATTTTTTTGGTCAGCAGGACCAAATGTGTCCACAATCGGTAGAATTGTGGGAAAATGTCAGCAAACCGAAAACACTTGTGCATGCTCGCCCAGTTCTTTCTATGCAAAACATTACTGTTGTTCGCGATATGGTGGCAGAAGAGCCGTCAACCTCGACTCTTCGTCGTGCCCAACAATTAAACATCTCACGAACATCGCTGATGCGAATTTCGAATAAAGATTTGAATTTCCACGCTTACAAGGTTCAATTGACTCAAGAACTGAAGCCTACTGACCATTTCAAGCGTCGTCAATACGCCGAATGGATGGTTGAACAGACAGAAGTAAATGGTGACTTTACAAAGAAAATCATCTTCAGCGACGAGGCACACTTTCACCTCAGTGGATTCGTTAACAAGCAGAATTGCCGCATTTGGGCAAATGAGAATCCACGAGTGATTGTTGAAAAGCCGATGCATCCACAAAGAGTGACTGTTTGGTGCGGTTTATGGGCTGGCGGCGTAATCGGGCCGTACTCCTTCGAAAATGAGGTCGGCAAAGCAGTTACCGTGAATGATATTCGCTATCGCGAGATGATAACGGACTTCTTGCCGCCAAAAATTGAGGATATGGACCTGGACGATATGTGCTTTCAACAGAATGGTGCCACTTGCCACACAGCCAACGAAACAATGGCTCTTTATGAATGGCCGTGTTCTCACGTCGTCATGGCGATGATAATTGGCGGCCACGATCATGTGATTTGACACCGTTGGACTTCTTTCTTTGGGAATATTTAAAATAAAAAGTGAACGTTAATAAGCCAGGAACAATTCGAGAGCTAAATGATGAGATAATTCTTCACATTAACGACATTGAACCTTAATTATGTCTCAGAGTCATCGAAAATATAGACCATCGGATAGAGGTATGTCACCTAAGCCGTGGCAAGAATTTGGCCAATATTTTGTTTCACACATAATTGTCATAGATTCTTCTATCATAATAAAAAATATTAAGATATTTCTCCGAACTTTTGTTTTATTTACAATTAACATCGTGCATTATAGTTGGACCACCCTTTACAAAGCTGTCTTGTGTCGGCCAAGCCAAATATACTCGTACCACATCACCCATGCCATCATGCTTGGTATTTGCATCTCCCTTTCTATTGTCAGTATGTGTGTTAATGAGTATGTTTTTTAGAATGATCATATACTCGACATGGCCAAAGCAGCGAAGTGCTAAGGTTTTCTCAAGACATGCGAGAAAGTGAGAAAGTACGACATACAGTGAGTGTCGAAAGTGAATAAACAACCAATATGATTTCTAAAGAATGAATAAAGGACTTCAAAGCACCTCCACCACCCTCCCCAATCGCCAGACTTAAGCCCCATTGAACATTTATGAGATCATTTGAGCGGAAAATTTCGCAAAACGACTATCAAGAACAAAGATGACCCTAAGAGGCTTTAATTAAAGAACTGTCCCAAATATCTTCCGATGTTAGAAATAATATTGTTGTTTCCATGTCACGCCAACTAAGAGATGTTATGAACTCTAAATATATCGGAAGATACTTAAGGTACATTAAATAATTTTAAGATATAACAGATGTGAACTTATTTTTTACACGTAGTTTTAGTTTTTGTTAGGAAAAAATGCATTAGTTCGTTTTTTGAATTTTTCGGCCCTTAGCGAGGTATCCGTTCGGAGCGGAAAATTCTCCGATTTCGTACGTTTCGGAAAATTTTTGCTTCGAGGTATTCTTCCGAACAGCTGTTCGGAATTTTCTCCGACATTTTTTTAACGCATCCGGCAAACTGCCTTGAAGTGCTATCAAATGCTTTATTTGTGAAATTTTTGACAGCTTACGAGTAATGCAATTGTTTTTCCGATTTCATCCGATACAAATTCTTCGCGGAACAAATTATGCCAACGCATTTGTGTATTTTTATTCTTTCCGATAGGATACCTCGAAAGCAATTTGAACCTCCGACAAAGTATGCGTTGCGGACAATTTTCCGCTCCGAACGGATACCTCGTTAGGGCCGTTTATTTTAGTTTTTATTTATTATTATTTAATAAAGCTTTTATTTTGTATTATTGAAATTCAATTTATGTTTATTTTTTTTATTTCAATTCCTCATGTAGCTCAAGAAATCGTTTAGGTGTTCACTCACTTTTGACACTCCGTGCAAAATTTGAGCATGACTCTCATGTTCCCATTATTCATTTAAATCTGTTGGAGAGAACCCAGAAATAATAGAAGGAACATCCAATAAGGAAATTAAAAGTCATTTTTTGCGAATTTATTTAAACTCTTTTTAATATAATTGAATTAAAACTAAATTGTTAACTTTTCCTAAAACTAATTCATTTAAATAAAATAGTTTAAGCGATCATTGATCGAAAACAATATCTAGCGTTCTTATTTAAACCACATGGATATTACTTCTTTAGCGGTATTACTAAAATGTGGAATACTTTGCCCTGATCGATTTCCCCACCTCATCGTAATGTACAAGCTTTTAAAAGCAATGTCCATCAACATCTGCTATTAAATCCCATCCACTTTACCTTACAGCATTATAAGGGTAGTCATAACTTCTTGAGTGTGTGCAAATAATCGGGCCTTACACTTTTTTTATCATTTTAAAACAAAAAACATTAACTCAAAAATATACAGCTCAAGTGCACTCAGAAATAGGTTATTACAAGACCTTAATAAATAAAATACACGACTGGATCGCACATACTTGCTCTTATGTAAAAGTACTTTGGAATTTAAAAATTATTTATAAATAATCATATTTAATATATTTAATAAGATAAAAATGTTCAAATGCATAAAATTGCAAAACAAATGATTTCAAGAAAAGTATGAATTTATGCAAACAAAGTTTAAAAATCGTTTACAGTAATCCCCGCTTAGTTGCACCTCGCTTAATTGAACATCCCGCTTAATTGACCGAAAAAGTTGCATTGCAAAATTTCCCGTATTAGTAGCATAGCTTTTTAGATGGTTAATTGAACCCCGCTTAATTGAATTACTCGGTTAATTGAACTTTAAAATATGCACCCGAAAAAAAAAATATATGGACATTTTTCGGATAATTGGACGTACAAAAAAATTATAATGAAACAAATATTAGAAATATTGTATTACTTAACCTACGTCTGAAGTGGTTTTTTAAAAGACAGGTATCATTCAAGATGAAGAGAAGCCGGAAAATGATATCGTGGTCATAGAAATTTTAAAAACGGTTTAAGAAAAAGAAGAAGTTGAAGCCATATTACCATCGACTTTCGAAATTCTTCAGGACATTGCAATTCTACGTTTATACTTCCTACCACTAAATAAATTTACAGTTGAGCTGAAAAACAAGAAGACATTGTTCAAAACAAAACAATCAATCAAAATCAAATCACAAATTTTTTCAAACCAATGTATGCAAATAACCATTATGAGCCTTTCGAGGTACATACCTACATACTATTGTATTTATTATTTTTTTTATCCTTTTCGAAGCTAAAAGTGACTTTTTTTTAAGCATAATTTATTTCTGTTTCATAGTTTTAATTATGTATGTATGTTTATTTTTTAAATAAAACGTGTTCAAATATTTTTGTGTGTGTATTCTTTTTCAGTTTTTTTCAAGGTTTTCGTAGGTTGACAATGAAATGTTCATAGTAAATTTCTGGGATGAATATTTTAATTTTTAGTTGGCCGACTCATGCAATTATACGGGTTTCGTTTAATTGAACAGGTCGGTCAATTAAGCGGGGTTTCGTTAATTGAACCACCCGGATAATTGACCGATAAATCTGACAAAATGGTCAGTGCAAATAAGCGGGGAATACTGTAGTTATTAAATTAGTTTTTGATATAAGAAATATCTTTAAAAATTTCCAAGAACAAAATTAGGGGGGCTCCTGTTAAAAATTTTGGTTAAAATCGATAGAGTCATAGAGCCCTTAATGAAATAAAAAAACGTTCTATGACAGGTACCGTTGAAAACATTTTTTCCTAAAATTTTGTTTGACCAAAATGAAGTGCATGCCAATGAAATAACCCAAATATCCGTGCTTCCTGACTTTCAGGGAAGAGTGTATATGGGGAGAATTTAGTTTATTAAATGAAAGATGAAAATGATTAAAAAATGAAAGATTTATTAAAGTTTAAATGTTTTTTTTTATTGTTCTCGCAAGGCCCGCTGTCTCAATGCGTAGGCTGCAACCTTCGAGTTTAATGTATGGCTAAATTCTGGTTTTCCCTAATCATCCTTTGCTTATTTATACTGATTTTAAAGAACCAATTTCCATCCCCACCATTCAACCACTTGATAATGAAATTCGGCATTTCCATATGAAAATGCATTCTTACGCAACCTCATATGAAAAGAGCATTTTCATCATAATTCCCAACATCCGTTGCCAACACGCATTGACACCAAATCAATATTGCATTATTATTATTGCCTAAGAGTTCAATGGATCATATTTCATTTATACTGGCCCAATACAAAACATATCCAATAGATACACGTATCCATTGTAGTTCCAGATACACACAGTCAATATAGTGACCTAGTGTATTGAAGTGCCATATGATGTCCATAGAACCCAAAACCAATGCATGTGCATAATTATTGTCATTCTTACTTTGCCTTACTTTTGGAACCTTCGTACCGGCTCATGTTATAGTCGTAGCTATAGTTATGACACAGAGCTGGCGACAATTAATTAATTGCCGTGGTGTTAGGTTTCACCAAGTGGGCTCTCGAAGATGACACATTAATGTGCCGCAGTGTTGTGGATCGGAATTACAAAGAAAAATGATACCGTACAAGATCGTGTGTGGTATCTGGGAAATGGAAATTGTCGTATGTAAAGAAGTTATATGGGTCGCATGTAGTGGATCACTACACCAATAATAGGATACCTAATTTTTTTTATTAAAATCGTTAGAGCCGTTTTCGAGATAAATAAGATTTTTCATTGCGGGGGGTACGGTTGGTTTTAGAGCTGAAAATTCAAAAAAAAAGTACCGAGTTTGAAGAAAATACCTCTAGTAGTTTAGGCTATACAGACAGACAGACGAAAATACCGGACCCGCTTTTTTCGTCTTCACTATTATCGTAATGTCAACTTTGATCAAAATCTCGAGTTCAATTTTTTTTTCCAAATGCAGAACTGGCCCTACAGTACCTACATATATCGCAAGTAAAAACTAAACGCGGTACACCTCGCAGAGAACCTAAGTCCATTAACTAACGACACTTAACCATTTCTGTGGGCATGATTCTGGAAAACATCTCACGACAGGAGATACTCTTGGAGGAATTGTCACTTCCTCGTAAGAGTTACTTGTAATACCCCTGAAAATTTTGTTTTAAATACTCGTAATGACATTTCCAGTACTTCCAGATTTAACTCGATCTTAAATATAAAGACTGACTGTTCTTATCTCACCTGGTGTACGCGTATGTTCTTGACAAATGTGATTTAATTTAAGAAAACTAAAGTAATTCCTGGAGAAAAACTACTTATTCATGCTTATTTTGAGATTCGAACGAATAGCTAATTCGAATGAATAGATATTTTCCTTCGAATGAACTTTGCATATTTTGACATTCGAGCGAAAAAATGTTCATTGTCAAATGATTGCATAAAATGAACCTCAATGAAATTCATTTCCGAAATCAGCTGTTTGAAATTTACTGACATTTCTATCTGATTTAGTATGACCAAGCTGTTTTTTTTTGATGATTTTTATTTAAAAAAAAATATGGTCTAAAAATATAAAAAAATTTCTTTATCGTTTTAGAAAAATAAAGTAATGCTAACGGTTCGGTAAAGTTAAAATTTGAAAAAAATCAATAAAAACTGACATTTTGAAATTTAGGAGCATTAGAAAATAGTATGGTAAGTTTATTGATATCCAAAAGAAGTAAAATAACGGTATAACTTCTCTGTATAATAAAATACTTGATTTATGTTTAAATTTTAATGTAACCTAAATTGTGTTCCAAATTGATAAACAAAAACAAACGGGTATTTAGAAGGCAACTTCAAAGCCTATTTAATTAACACATAATCTGGTCACACTTGAATTTTGAATTATCATTTGTAAATCGTTTCATACAAATATTGATAAATTCAAGCGAGACGTTAAAAATCAAAATGGCATTTGTTTTATTTATGAATAGTGAAGATGTTGAGGAGCAGTTGTATAGCAGAAGGATAATGGATGCATCAAATCCATTTTATGCATCCATTACTACTAACATTATACTAAACTTACATGTTTTATAAATCTATTCGCCAGAAAAAATTGATCGAGAATGAAATGACATTTCTTTCGAACGATTCGAAGTGAAAATTTGCTTTGTTTTCGAAAGATAAATGAACTTTCCATTGATAAAGTGAACTTTCTAATCGTACGAATCTCAAAATACAAATTATTCGAATTCGACATACTTTCAAATGAAATCGAATGTCAAAATAAGGCTGATTAGTTTTGCATTCTGAGTAAAGTATTTGGCCATATTCGAAAACGTCAATTCAACGTCAGTTTGATCGTCAATTTGATCGGTATTTTTTGACGCAGATATTGTTATAGACAAATATGCTATCATCCTGCTTGCACAAAATCTGTTTGATAAACGTCAATCAATTTTCTTTCTTATTTTTGTTGTCAACTCGATTTTTTACTACAGGGACCTGAATAGCGAGTCGTTTAAGGTAGCGAAAAGTTTGGTATTAATGTTTCGCTTTCGCCTCTTTCGGTTTACATTTGCCCGACTTTCGAGATCGAATATGAAATGAAATTTTCATTTTTACCGCATGAATTTCCGTTCGACATATACAAGCAACTAGCGTTGCCAGACGTCCCGGTTTACCCGGGACATCCCGGATTTCAGACATAAATTCATCTGTCCCGCCGGGACAGCTTTTTTCCCGGGTTGGGACTCAAACTCAAAAAATAATGCCTAATGTGCCTAAATATCTTTCAGTGATAAGGAACAACCACTACATTGCGATTTAACCTTAAGAAGTTACTTTTAAAATTTCAATCAAACAAACCTAACTTAAGGAAAAATTTATTTTTGTAAACTGACATCTGTCATAAAAATTGACAAAAAAGAATATTTGCCAAAATGTTAAATGACAAAAAAGTCATTTAATTAGTTATTAATAAAAGAATTTATTTATTTTGATCTACACGCATTATATGATTTTTACTTGGGACTTATAGGTACTATAAGGCAAGTTATGCATTCGTAAAAAAATCGAACTTGAGATTTTGATGAAAGTTGACATGAAAGTTGAAGATGAAAAAATGGGTCTCACAATTCTGTCTGTCTGTTCGACTACAGCCTAAACGGCTCGGCCGATTTTCGTTAAACTTGCGATAGCTACCAAGTTTAACGAAAAAAATTTTCCCCCAAATTGTTTTTTCTTTTTTTTAAAGACCCAAATAACGGTACCTGCCATACGATTTTTTTCGAAATTTTATAAATATTTTTTTCTCAAATTTCATTTAGTTAAGGCTAAGTAATGGTTAATGGTAATGGTACGACCGATTTTGATAATTTTTTTATGTTAAAGCTGCCCAGCAGTTTAAATATTATTGTGTATTTAAATTCCATATTTTATATAAGAATTCTATAATTTAATAAAAAAAATTGAAATCAAGATATTATTAACTGTACCTACCACAGAACGATTTATTCGAATTTTGAATTTCTCATTATCGGAATAACGGATTTTAATAAATTTTTGAAAAGAGAAGCTTCTTAAAAGTCTAAAAAACATTGCATTTCAAAACTCTAAAAAAAATATTTTTTTAAATTTTGAAAAAAAATATTTTTTTTTTGAAAATTCGATACCTCGAAAACGGCTCAATATCTTTTTTTATAAATTAAATTTTTATTCGAACAAAATCAAAAACTTCAAATTGACGTACCAATATTTTATCTTAAAAATGATTTAAAAATTTTGTATAAAAAGCCTATATTTTTATGAAACCACTACAACGAAGCATAATTTTGTTCTCGCATTGATCAATATTTGTTTGAATCACATGGCATCCTGTGTTTAGCCAGCTGGAGCTTGTTTTAGGAGTTGCTTTAGTCATTTAAAAAAATAAATTTTTCTCTAATAATATTCTTAGTCTTTTATGTAACAGCAAGTTCGTGGGAACCAGTCGTGCATTTTATTTATTTTGTCCCGGGCAATAAGATTAAATCCCGGGATTTTTCATTATTTAAGCCACTTGTCCCGCCGAGATGCAAGAAAAATCTGGCAACCCTACAAGCAACATTAAACAGTTCATTTGTAATTTAATTTTAATTTTATTCCAAAGTTTTAGCGCCTCGCAAAAATCATTTTGTTTAAAAAATAAATATTCAGCTTCCAATTATCTGGAAATCTTGGACGTTTAATTTACGACTCGCTTCGAATACAATAATTGATCAAATCGAGGCGAGTCGAAAAATAGATATCTTTCTTTTTATTAAATTATTTCTTTGAATAATCTTTTTTTATTTTCACTAATTTCATATGTAAATAATTTCAAATCTCACATAAAAACTTCGAAGTCACCAAGAATTACAGTTCGACCTATTTTGATAGATAAAAGCGAACGTTCGCTAATTGTAATAGAGCGAGTTTTCAATTCACCAAATTTTTGACATTTAAAGCGACCGTCCAGTAGGCGATTCGCAAACGATAATGCCAAGTATAGCTATATCAACTATCAACTAGATACTTGTGTAGTGCGCATACACTACACTATATTGCATAAGAATTTTATTGCAGGTCATTGCCATAGATCTATACTCCACGTTCCTATAGCCAACCCATTTCTCATATGTACTCGCATTTCATTCACTCCAGAAAATTATCTAATAAAATGTTCAATGCCACTTGAGTCTCAGATTACTTTTAAGGTGCGTGTCCATTTGAGAGTTCTTTCGCTAGTAAACTCTCGAGAGTTGCTCTCGGGTGTCTGTCCATTTGAGAGTAATTTTTTTGAGATTTTACTATCGCGAGTTCACTAGTTAAGTTTTGGGAGATGATTTTCTGAGAGTACTTTCATAACCGTGTCCACTTGATATATTTCTGCAAAACTATAATTTTGCCCGAACAAATAGAAACTCACGATGTACTGAATGGAAGTTGGCGTTTAGACAACAATTTCGAAAACTCATTTTTCAATCTTCAAAATGGAAGAAGGCACAACTATAATACTTCTCAAAAGGATTTCAGGGATGAATTCAAAAATTACTTTATGAGCCCATAAGTTGAAGTTCCTTGGCAGTACAGGCACATCACAGAAAATAATTAAGAAATCAAATACGTACCAGATTTGACTTATTGAAGCAGCCATTAAAAATGGAATAAAAACCTGCAAACCCCGAAAATATGGCCGCCTAGTGCTATACTTCATCAGTTCTGGCTCCACTTTTCGTTTTTTATTTTTTTTTTTCAATTCTTGTGACATCCGTTAATATTTTCAAGATTATTAATTAATTGATTGACAAAAATTATTTTCTTTACCTGGTTTCGCAAATTATGAAGCTTTCTCTTGATTTCATTTTCAGTGCATGAAAACTGTACTAAAAGTTGCTTATACATACATATTTCATTTTTTTTTATTTCTGTCCCGACTTTTCTGTAGTTTTCCACAAAACTTCGAACGACTCATATTGTTCTATAAGCTCGTTTGTTCCCTTCTGTTCAATGTTTTGACATGTCAACTCTCGGACAGCTAATCGCAAAATACGAACTATGTTGGAACTCTGCGAGCTCATCTCCGATAGTAATAAAAAAGTGTGTCCACTTGCGAGTAACTCTCAAAAAATTCGTATGTCGAGAGTGAAAAGTCAACTTACCGCTAGCTTCTCTCAAGGCTGTGTCCACTTGAGAGTTTACTCTCAAGAGTGCCCTGAGAGCTACTCTCAGTGTTTTTGCTCTCAAATGGACACGCACCTTTACTATGGTCAAGTGTATCTATCTATTCGTGAAGGTTCAACGAATTTGGATACATTTGTGCATTTTGAAAGGGGCATGCATATTGGTTATGATTTTGATGGCATAGCAAGTATGCTGCCTGATTCTGTCATTTGTTTCCCACCGAATTAGAATTAAATACAATGTATATGTTTTAGTAATACTATGTATAGGTTTAAGTTCTTAGTGTGTAAGAAAATTATGTTTGTATAAATAGCTTAAGTCTGATAAAATAAAATTCACTTTCAATTTGAGAGTTAAAATTAAAACATCGGCTCTTTAGCCTTCTTTTCTTGTTTTTTCAGTCAAATCAGTCAGATCGGCTCTTTAGCCATCATATATAATTGGCTTGAGGAAGCCCATATCCTCCATAGCTTTATAGGACAGGCAGGGCTCATTACACTTGATACGTATCAACAAATTGAATGAGTTGGTATTATGACTATCAACTATCATCATTTTTTATCGACTGTGAATTTTATTAGATTTTATCATTACTGTGAATGATTTTTTTGATAGATATGGTATTACGGATATCAACAAAATAGATACACATCAATCTCGTTATCAACCACAAATTCTTGGTTGAAACGTAAACATACACGTTTATTCGGGATTTTTAAAAGCGAACAAAGTTAAAAAGAATGTTGATTTCGATAGAATTGTTTTTTGACGAGTTATGATGAATTTTTTATAAGAACAACTTACATTTTGGTATAAAGAATTTACCTTTTCGTGGCCGACAAGAAACGAAATAAATATTTCCAACGCGAAGCTTCGAACAAAATAAACAAAACTCATTCACAATGAACTTTTTGATCAGTAGATATTCACAATCGGTCTAAAATTACCAGTTGGTACCCATAATACCAAATTATCAACTAATTGATAGAAATTATCGACTATCAAATTGATACTCATAATAGGGCTGATAGTCACATTCGCCAATTTTTTTTTTGCGACTCGCAAATCATAATTGGGCTTTTAATTTGTTTATGTACATAAAGCTAACAGGTACTCAGAATTGTGATTTTAAAATTTTACTAATTTCAATTTTCAAATTTAAAATTTTACTCGTTATATTTTTGTTGTTTTGTATAAAAAAAAGTTAGTATTTAGTTGGTATTTTTTACAAGGATAACGATGAGTCAAAATGAACACACATTTTATTTAAATTCTATTTTTATTTAATACACAGAAAATGTTGTGTTGACAAGTTTTTTTTTAAACATAAACTTACATGGCAATATTACTCTGCATACCATATACTTAAGTTCAAACAAAAATATCCATTGAATTCAAGAGAACAGAATATATGTATTTCTAATCATGAAATCGTACATACATTCATTCACTTGAAATATTTGTATTTTAATCATTTATTGTATTTCAATTAAAAACAAAAAAAAAAATCTATTAAACTTCACATCTAATTTAATTTGTCTAGATTTTTATATTTTCTTTTTTATTTCGGCAGAAATAAACTGTTCTTTTTTTCAAATTTTAGTAAAATAGGGGTTTCAATTTTGTATTTGTTTCAAGTATTGTATATTTTCATTCTATTTTTACTTATATATCTTAAGTATCAATGTTTTTTCTTAGTTTGAATAAAATCTATATAAGCAATATGCTTAGCTTTATATTTTTGTTTACTTAATTGTACGGGTTTTTCATTACGGACATTTAAGATGCTTATTTTACTCAGAATTTTTTTTTTTTTTGGCTAAAATGATTTTTTTATGTTTTATTTTACATTCAATGATTTTTATTTATTTTCTGCCCAAAATTCCATTTCAAGTTTAGAAATAATAAGAAACATGCTTTTTTTGTATTTTAAAATTTTCATTTATTTACGTTTAAATACACATAAAATATTTAATATACTTATTTAGCTTAACAAACTAAGGGGGGAAAATATTTGTAGGTTTTATAATTTCGTTATTTTCTTCTTTTTTTTTTTAATTTTCAATACAATTTGTTTTTCGCTTGCTGGATCTTTTGTATTTTGCGAAATACAATAAAGTTACTATATAAATAAGTTTTGTATTGATATTTTTTTCCCACTGACAACAAATGGAAAAATTTAAAAAAAAAGTACAAATTTATGAAATCAAAGTTACAAACAATGAAAAAGAATAATCAAAGAAAAAAAATGAAATCTTAAACGATCTAATCGCTTTCATCCTCGCCACTCTCCTCCTCTGACGTCTCTTTCTTTTTGATTTTCTTGGCTGGTTTGGTTGCTTTTGTCTTCCTCTTCTTGGCACCTGTGTCAGTTCCGCCATTTGCCTCGTATTCCTTTACATCCTTTGTGTATTTTTCTTTCATCGCAATGGCTTTCGCTTCCCATTCCTAATAATTTGAAATATTTTTGTTTATAATAATTTTGAATTTTTGTAAAAAAATAAAAAAACTTATTTACAGATTTGTCCTTCATTGCACGCCATAATTCACCACCACGCTTTGCAATGTCGGTTACTTTGCTGCCAGGATTATCCTTCTTGATCTCTTCACGGGTCTCATTCAGCCACAGCATGTATGCGGAAAGTGGACGTTTTGGCCTTTCAGAAGTCATTTTTATGATTTTTGTTTGTAGTTTGGAGTGGTCTGCAAAAAAATAAATGTGGTCAAAATTGAGTGCTTCAAATAAGCCATGGGTAAAAAATATTTTATAATAGCATCTTATCTCTAATCAGTAGCTACATATGTATAAATGAATAAATGGCGCCCGGATGAGCTTAAGATCGATGAAAAATGATTATAAACAAATACTTCCTCCTGTTTTAAAAAGCTATTTCAGTTGTTAACTGTAAAGTTTATGTAATTTTGTGTGCTATTTTAATTCCTTATTTATTTTAAACTACCTAGGGGGCCATTTAAAAATTTTAATTATTTTGTATTATTTGAAAATATTGTCTGTCGGTTAAGAAAGAAATCGACAACCCAATAAAGCTTAAATATAAAAACTCTGAATTTCTTCTAATCTAGTAAAATTAATTAAACAAACACAATTTTCTGGTGAGTAAAAGAAAAACAATAGAATACTTTCCATAGCGAGTTATGAGACGAGTAATACATAATTTACACACGAGCACTTTTTGTTTGAGGCTATTTTGAACAATATCAAATATTATCGTTGAGAAATCCATCAATATTTACCTATTACTATTACTAATATAAAATTAAAAAAAAAAAAAATTTAATTAAAACGCCACTCAAGAGAAGTTGAAAGCATGCCAATTGTATGACATGAAACAAACAAAAAATATCGAACTAATCTTTAGAATTTTAGTCTTTTAATAAGTAGTTGTATCACATAGTTAAAAAACTGCACTGCTTCACCCGGGCGCCATTTAAAGAAATATGTTTTTCAAATGATATGATTTAAATAGAAATATTTGAAGAAATCAGTAATTGCATTAACCAGATTTCAATTCACTCAAGATACTCCTTCGGTATATTAAATGCAAAAATTTTTTCAAAGGCCAATACGACACTGATCACTATTTATACAGCCCTATCACGAATTTCATCGTAATCGGAAACTTGTTACGAATCCCGAAAAAAACTATCACAAAAATGATGCATTTTGATTTTGGAAAAACGAAAGTGAAATGTCAAACGAGTAGTGCACGTGTTTTTACTAGCTCCGGCAAATTTATTATTTTAATTAAATTTTTGGGACAATTTATTATATTACTTGAATTAATCTAGTGTAAACTGATCTTATCATCCAGATTTTTGTTAAAAAGTGGTCTTGAAAGTTTTAATATCATTCACCATATAATCTGAGTGCATTTTTCCATAATGACAACGAACGAGGACCTTGCTAAAATGATGAATAAATTACAATTGTCATTTGATAGCCAATTAATTGGCCTAAAACAAGATATGCGCGAGTTTAAGTCTCTTATTAATAATAACATTAATGCTTTAAATAACAAAGTAGATAATCTCTCAATGAACTTTAATAAAGATTTATCTACTCTTAAAAGTGAGGTTAAAAACGAAATGGTGGACATCACTACCAGATTCAATAAACTTGAAAATGAATCACGAAAAGGTGACCTCTTACTGACGGGTATACCCGAAACCTCCCACGAAGACTTAAAAAGCATCGTGCATAAAATCTGTGCTGTAACGTCATACAATCTGACTACATTTGATGTTTTTCGTATAAAAAACAGCAAATCAAATTCGCATAAAATCTCCGCACCTCTTGTTGTCAAACTACACAGTCAAAGTGAAAAATTAAAATTTTTTAAATGCTTCTTCAACGTGGCTCCAGTCACACTTGAGAGAATTGGATTTACTTCCAATCGAGCAATTGGAGCTTTTGAATGCCTCTCTGGAAGTGCTATTGAAATTCGTAAAGCTGCTATGAAGGCGAAGGAAGAAAGAAAATTACATTCAGTCCAGTCTTTTAATGGAGTTGTTGCGGTTAAAGTCTGTTCAACAGATCAATTTATTAAACTATACAACTTGGATGATCTTCATCGTTTGATTTCTATCGCTGCTGCCGCTGCCGTTGCTAGTATCCCTACATGTGCCCTTGATGCAAATAAGTCAGGAGTTCAATTAAAGCGAACGCAATTATTATAAAACTATATTACATATCTATATATAATATATATTTTTTTTTTGTATTATTCAACTTATATTAATTTTTTTTTTTTTTTCTCAAATATTAAAATATCTTGGATTTCAGTGAAAAGGCTGTTTTGTGTCTGGTAGTCTTGTTTCTGGTTCTAATCGAATTTCTTTTAAAATGAATACTGTCAGTGGTCAAACTTCCGCTGTTGACTTGAGTACGGCAATGTTGAGTGTTTTTTCAAGGCGTTCTGACGGTTTAAAAATTTGTCATGTGAATGTGCAGAGCGTTCTATCAAAAATCGATCAATTGAGATTTATGTTTCAATCAATCACAACAGATATTATTTGCTTAACAGAAACTTGGTTAACAAGTAAATCTAAAAATCAAGTTGAAGACTGGGAAATTAATATCAAAGGGTATCGCATATTTCGCTGTGACAGTGAGGTTCGTTGTTCGGGTGTCTTGGTTTATGTGCGAGAGGGAATTCAAGCCGTCTGTTTAGATTTTATAAAACATAGTGATATTCAAAGTTTGCTTCTTGAAATTTCTTTGGCACATGAAAAGGTTTTAATCAACTGTACATACAGGCATCCTGGCCGCTTTCCTTTTGAAGTATTTGAATCGTTTCTATCTAAATATAGTGCATGCTACGAAAATATAATCTTATGTGGTGATCTTAATGTTGATGTTAGTGTGAATTCCTCAATGTCTTCACACTTGAAAAATGTTTTTGATTCTTATGGCTTAAATATAGTGAGCTATTTTCCAACTCGATTTACAAGCACAAGCGCAACCGCCCTTGATTTGTTTGTTGTCTCAAATAAGAATAAGGTGATATTTTTCAACCAAATCCATGGTGTAGCAGATCATGACCTAACCTACCTAATTTATGATTCTGAGGTATCTAATTGTAATCAGTCAAAATTAATTTTGTATCGGGATTTTAAGAACATAAATATGGATGAACTTTGTCGTGAAATCACGCATATTGATTGGAATTCATTTAGATTTTCCACCTCCATTGATTTTAAAGTTGATTTTTTAACTAACTTATTAAAGTATTTGTACGATAAGTATGTTCCGATGAAGAGGAAAATTTCTAATTTTAATTGCCCTTGGCTTACGGCAGAAATAAGAGACTTAATATGTGAAAGAAATTTTTTATATAGCATTTTTAAGAATTCGAGGTCAACTCTAGATTGGGATCGTTACGCAGCTTGCAGAAATAGAGTAGTTAAGTGCATAAGAGACTCAAAAAAATCATTTTATTTTAACAAACTGGATGCTTCGAGAAACTCTACAAAAATATTATGGAACAATTTGAAAAACTTAGGTGCTATTCGAAAGCAACATTTTGAAGGTGGTGAAAACTTAGTTTTTGCCAACAATCTGAATAATTTTTTCGCTTCGTCCCCAACAGGAAGTAATCTACATTTAAACCATGACTTTGTTCCGCCTTTTGATTTTGGTTCCTTTTCGTTTAAATGCGTTTCTTTTGATGAATGCTTTAACTCTCTTATTTCTATTAGTTCTAATGCTATTGCTCTTGATGATGTTTCACCAAAATTTATTCGTTTGCTGCTGCCGTCCATTCTTCCCAAAATTATTAATATTTATAATGAATGTTTGACTAAGTCAATATTTCCAACCTCTTGGAAGGTTGCGAAAGTTGTTCCTTTGCGAAAAAAAGGTGGCAGTAATGAACTATCAAATTTTCGACCCATCAGCATTTTGCCGTTCCTTTCGAAGGGCTTGGAAAAAATTATTTTCGATCAGGTTTCTGGTTATATCGAGTCCAATAACCTTTTGTCTCCATTACAATCAGGTTTTCGAAAGAAGCACAGTTGCGTCGCTGTCGCCTTAAAAGTTCAAGATGATATTCGGTTAGCGTTAAATGCTGACAAAGTATCTATATTAACCTTACTTGATTTTTCCAATGCATTTGGCTCAGTTAACCATTCAATCTTAATTAACAAATTAAAGACTCAATTTGATTTTTCCTTCAGTGCCTTAAAATTAATTTTTAGTTTCTTATCTCACCGAAAATAGGCAGTCTGTGTTGGTCCTATCATCTCAGACCTATTGGAACTTAAAGTGGGCATCCCCCAAGGGTCATTGTTGGGACCTCTTATTTTCGGTATTTTTATAAATGATGTCGTAAATGTAATTATGCATTGTCAATACCACCTTTATGCTGATGATTTGCAAATTTATTATTCGTTTCCCCTTGGGCTCTTTGAAAATGCAGCTCTTAACATTAACGAAGATTTAAGGTACATTCATGAGTGGGCTGTAAGAAATTGCCTTGTTTTGAATCCGATTAAATCACAAAGCATAGCCATATACAGGAATTGTTTAGACACTACGTATTTCCCTAGTATAATTTTAAATAATCATACAATACCATTCAACCCAACTGTAAAAAATTTAGGGTTCGTCTTTAACAAAACACTTTCGTGGGGGGATCATGTTAAGAAGGTTATCTGTGGCATTTAGGGCGGACTCAGACGTTTGTGGAGAATTTCACATTATGTGCCTAAAGAAACACGTCTCATGTTGGTTAAGACTTTGTTAGCTCCGATTATAACGTACGGTTCTCCTTTATATAGCTGCATGGATTCAATAAGCAAACAAAAATTAAACGTAGCCTTCAATTCTTGTATACGGTTCGTACATTCATTGAGAAAATTTGATCATGTTTCTCATTTGTCACATTGCGTATTTGGCGTATCTCTTATGTCACATTTTTCAATTGAAATTTGTAAATTCATTTTCAAATTGATTCGTTTCAGAACACCTGTTTATTTATATGATAAACTCCAATTTTCTTTATCACCCCGAACATTTAATTTAAATATCCCTAGAAGCTCAACATTGCTTGCTCGAAGGTCTTTTTTTGTGATCGGTGCTAAGATATGGAACAGTTTACCGGCTCAATTTAAAAACATAAATAACTTGAATTTGTTTATCAGTTCTATTAAGGATCATCTCCAGAAACCAGACGTTGCCTTACTCTTTCACTCTATATTTGTTCATTAATTTTATTGTTTTCTTTTTTAAATAACTTCACCTTGGTGAAAATTTGTCCTTCTCTCATTGTACATAATATGTAACTTTATGATAAATCTGTTATCTAACATTTTTTTTATTTTAGCTTTTCTTAAGATAAATTTGTAAGCATACATTTTTAAATTTAATCTACTTGTAAATACTTGTAAATTGTAATTTTTAAATGTAAATAATTTTTCAAGCCATAAATGAGATTGAATCTCAAGGCTTAACAATATATAAATAAATGAAATGAAATGAAATCCATCGTAGTGGAAAATCTCATACAAATTGTCATTACGAACGGATTTCGTGATTCGTAAAAGTTTCCGATTACGATGGAATTCGTTATAGGGCTGATTATATAAGAACTACATAATACTGCGTCAAACGGTCAATGAGTGGAAAACCAAAAATAAATGGAACTCATAGAGAACAGCCAAAACTTGGAAGTCTTGGATATTGCCACACCAATGTTAGTTTTATCTACAAAATGCTAAATCGAGCAATCCTCTTTCGAACAACTTAAGTGACCTTTAATAACAACTTCATCAGCCCTTTAAGACTTTGTTGTTCTAAGGAAAAACATTCAATTAATGTTTGGTCCAGTC
This sequence comes from Philhelius festivus, assembly GCA_963931855.1. Lineage (NCBI taxonomy): Eukaryota > Metazoa > Arthropoda > Insecta > Diptera > Syrphidae > Philhelius > Philhelius festivus. The sequence goes on along the minus strand of OZ007557.1, from coordinate 48,784,995 downwards.
TACATAATCAATAAGTGAACTATACCCCCAAGCCCAGGTCTACTACGGGCCTTAGCCCTACTTTAATGAAGCAGGTTAGTAAATTGAGCGCGCGTGTTGGTAGAAATACTCCAAGAAAATCGGAAGCCTTTGATTCTTTGGTTAATAAATTTTCATATCCAGTTTTTTTGTAAATAATAATTTGTTGTAGGTATAATTTCATATAATTTTTTTCCTTATAACCTTATGAAAAAATTCAAGGTTCTGATTTGTTATTACTACTCAGATTTTAGCTTTGCCCGGGCGCCACTTCAAAAAGAAAAAAGATGAGTATTTATATTTATCAATCAATAATTTGAAAGATAATAAATGCAACTAAGAAAAACAAAGTGCAACTGTACTTCAATTTTCCAGAGTACCGGGCAAAGTGTGGGTGCAGTGGACTCTTGCAAGAAAATCCCACAACACATCCCGCATCCTACTGAGCAAAAATAATTGATTAATACATGACATTAAAATTAAAGCCATATTACCCTTAAGTAGATATGTATATGTATCAGAATTGATGTATGATATATGTTATTTCATCCTTCCGTTGGCAGGTAAATAGTCCATAACTTACTATAAATACATGGAGCTTTAACTACACCGCACAAAGCAATACAATCGCATAGCGCACACCTTTTTATGCTGCACTTACATATATATTTATCATACAATATATAGCAAAACAATCAGTGTGTTTGTGCAATTAATGCAGCATTAATTAATAATTAACAATTATGTATTTGTTGTACATGCGTTAATATATTGCATCAATGTTGTTGTTGTTATAACGGGAGCTTGAGAACTTTTTTTAAAAAAAAAACGCATAAAATTTGCAAAATCTCATCGATTCTTTATTTGAAACGTTAGATTGGTCCATGACATTTACTTTTTGAAGATAATTTCATTTAAATGTTGACCGCGGCTGCGTCTTAGGTGGTCCATTCGGAAAGTCCAATTTTGGGTAACTTTTTCGAGCATTTCGGCCGGAATAGCCCGAATTTCTTCGGAAATGTTGTCTTCCAAAGCTGGAATAGTTGCTGGCTTATTTGTGTAGACTTTAGACTTGACGTAGCCCCACAAAAAATAGTCTAAAGGCGTCAAATCGCATGATCTTGGTGGCCAACTTACCGGTCCATTCAACCAGAAATGAGCCTCATCGCTGAACAAAATTTGTCGATAAAAAAGCGGATTTTCTGCCAACTTTTCTAGGGCCCATTCACTGAAAATTCGACGTTGTGGCAGATCGTTCGGCTTCAGTTCTTGCACGAGCTGTATTTTATACGGTTTTACACCAAGATCTTTGCGTAAAATCTTCCATGTGGTCGAATAACACAAACCCAATTGCTGCGAACGGCGACGAATCGACATTTCACGGTCTTCAGCAACACTCTCAGAAACAGACGCAATATTCTCTTCTGTACGCACTGTACGCATTCGTGTGGTTGGTTTAATGTCCAATAAAGTAAACCGAGTGCGAAACTTGGTCACAATCGCATTAATTGTTTGCTCACTTGGTCGATTATGTAGACCATAAATCGGACGTAAAGCGCGAAACACATTTCGAACCGAACACTGATTTTGGTAATAAAATTCAATGATTTGCAAGCGTTGCTCGTTAGTAAGTCTATTCATGATGAAATGTCAAAGCATACTGAGCATCTTTCTCTTTGACACCATGTCTGAAATCCCGCGTGATCTGTCAAATACTAATGCATGAAAATCCTAACCTCAAAAAAATCACCCGTTAGTAGGTATACCTTGCCTTTGCCTTTGCGTTTGGTTGAGAAAATTTTACTTGAAAATTTTGTATCTTGCTTTCTGTTGCTGCTTGCTGGTAGGAATTCGACGGATTGAATTTTGTAGGTAGCCGTATGCCGTATGCTCTACGTAGTGTTCTTCTTTCGTTGAATATAAAATTTTTGTTCGTAGTCGTGGGGTACTTTGGTAAGTATCACTATACACAGAATACAGCACAAAAGTATCTACAGCCAGTGACGATGACGGTAGTAGAGTATATTGTATCAGCGTTCGGACTTTATTGCGAAAGCAGTAGATCTACTGCACTTTTTTCTTATTTTTTAAATCTACTGCACCACTGCGCTTTTCCTACAATCTACTGCGATTTTTCAGATTTTTTTTTGAATAGCAGCACTGATCATAGAAATAAATGTGCTCATAACAAAATGTCAAAATTTAAAAAGATTCTCGTCTCTTTAGTGCAAGTCTTGTCAGCTATATACGTTTTACTACTCTTTTATTTGTTCTTGTTTCAAAAAGTACAAATTTGTAGATTGTAAATTTATTTTGATTACCTAGCTTCATATATTTTTGCTTAAACTATACATTTTCATTATCGAGTAAGAGTATATTTGTTCACACATTCAATGTAAATGAATCGGTGATTGTTTAGACAACATAACTGAAATTTTATTTTTTTTTTCACATGAGATACAAAAAATCATACATTTTTGGACGTGTAGTCATTGTTATTTTTTTAACCCAAAAATCTTATGAGAGTGTTTCGACTTTTAAGCCTTTAAGGATTTTTTAACATGGTTTTTTCTCTTCCGTAAAAAATTAAAATATCACTTATGTTGTTTTAACAAGCAACTATAATTTAAATGTGATTTAACCTTGGTTTCCTTGCTTATAATTTTTTGTTACCTAGTCAAAAAAAATATATGTATTTCTACTGCGAAAATTTTGGTTTTACTGCGATTTCTTGGCCTATTTACTGCGATCTGCGATTTATGAAGTCCGAACCCTGTATTGTATGGGAAAGCCAAAGCCAGCAAAGGCAAACTATATGAACGTACGAGCAAGCGACACGACGCGAACGAAAACGACCCAAGCAGGGTGAACAGGGAACAGGGAACAAACAAGCAACTACACCATAGTATAAAATTCAATATGAATGTGTATCTCGAAATCTCTATGCTCCTATATCAGGGTAGGAAAAGGCAAAGCCAGGCAGCAGGCAGGCAGGCAGCAGTACAAAATGTGTTTCTCTCTTTCCCTTTCACCCCCTTTGGGTAGATATGCGAGTATCTCTACCCAGTAGGAAATTTGCTCCTCAAGGAAAAATAAAGTTGAATTCCTCGTGGAAATCACCTTGCACTTTCATTGAGTAGAAGGTCTGCATTGGTTTCATTCATCGAAAGTCATGCAATGAGTCAGTAGTTTGGAATCCCAGTAGCATCTTGTGCTTTGTTCTCGAAAGAAGGTAAAGAAAACATGAAAAAAAGCAATATCCTTCTTACACATCCTTAATGTTAATGAATACAATGCTGAACACGCTATAATTTTTCCTGCATCTTTTCAGTGGTTATTCTAATCCACAATTGAGTGTTTAATGCCTGCGATGTGAAAGAGAAAACAACCCTTTCTTTTCTTTGGAATTGAAAATCAGTAAACAATCTTTCAATAGAGCAAAACTATGGTGATCAGGTGATATTGCTAGTGAAAAAGAATGTATTTTTTCATGAACTTCGTTTACTGGGCAAAATAGTCTGCGAGCCGAGAGGAAAAAGAGAGAGAGAGAGAGATTTTGACCTGCAATCTGCAATAAACAATCCTTTTTTTTTGGGTTTTTCCCGCGATGGGTCGGCGACGCTCAATAGGTCTTTTTTTGTCATGAGTTATTTCTTTTGTTTTGGAATGATTTAGTGTCAATTTTGTGATCACAGAAAACGGTTGTGCGGGGTTTTCTGTGTTTTCAATCAATTTACAAAAGATTAAGTTACAACCATGGAGAAGGAAAACAATTCACCAACGGTAAATTCCCTATATTTTTTTGAATGATTTGCAAAAAGTAAATATTCCTCTTTTTCTTAGATCTCAAATGAACAGGAGAATGAAGATGATTAATCCCTAAGCTGCTCCTCAAATTCTACCAAGTGTCAAAGGAGAGTTTTTCGACCAACTGTTTGTGTTACGTCTTACAACAAGACAAGACAATGGGTGATATGCATAAAAGATAGTAAATGCTTTTACTTGAGAATTTCTAAGTAATTACTTTTTTTGATATGCATAAAAATGCAGTAAATGCTGAAAATAAAGTATTTACTTGAGGCCACAGTACTTACTTTTTTCGGATGAACTTTTTCAGTAAATACTTTATTCCGTATGCATAAAAAGTAGCAAGTACTTTTTTTCTGTAGGAATTACTTCTTTTTTTCAAAGTCAAAGGATAGCAACATGAAAATTTAAAAGTACATACTTTTTTTGATTTAAACACATAACTATGTAGCTTCGAAACCATAAAAACTTACAGTCTTAACTCTATTCTCAAAGGATTCACGTCGCTGATATAAATTAAAATTAAGTTACTGCTGACTGTACTGAAATGGCGGAATTTGTACGCGTTAGTTTACAAAAAGTCTATAAAAGTCGAAGATCGGGTTCAGAATCAAATTTTAAACAACTCTATATCGTTTTGAGAGGAAAAACGTAGATTGGTTGAGTGAATACTTCATTGGTAAGTCATTGCAAAATCGTAATTTGTAGTTTTAAAACTTGACACACCCTTAGTTAGTTCGCGGAAATGGTGTTAAACTTTCTATTTTCTTATACGCCTGTTAACTTAAAAATATAATTTATAATTTTACAAGAAGCAAACACTTATAAAAACTGTTATATATGTTATGTATATTGCGATACTATACCAATAGGCTTCCGTTAGTTAAAGGAGTTAGTGGTTTTTAGTTACTGGCGAAGTTTTAAAACTTGCCCTTAGTCGCCAAGTTTATATAGAGTCTTATGTTGAACAAATGGTTCATAATATATAATACTTTTTAAGGAGCTCAAACTGAAACAAGAGGAGGGGTAATCACTCATCAAGAAAAGATGTGAATTTTTTTACGATACGTTGGAGATCCTGGATTTCAAGTTGGCGTTGGTGAAGATATAGGCGTTCATCAGAGTACTGTATCCAGAACAGTTAATTTTGTTGCAAAATTAATAAAAGACAAAGGTTCTCATTGGATAAAATTTCCATCGAGCTATGAAGAACAGCTGGGAGCAAAAAATGATTGGCTAAGCAAATACAGGTTCCCATTATGCATAGGAGCCTTGGACTGTACTCACATGGAAATATTACAACCTAGATTTCATTCGGAAGAATACATTACCGAAAAGGATAGATATGCTTCCATCAATATCCAGGCAACTTGTAACATATGTTTACAAAACAACAAGAAGGGCAACAGTAATTTTATATAGGGATTAAACGGTTAATCTGGCAAAAAACTATTTGCTTACTAACCCGATAAGAAAAAAAAAGTATTTACTATCAATTTCCGATGAATTCTAGTATTTACTTGGATGAATTTAGTATATACTGAAAGTATTTGCCAGTTAGTAAGTACTAAACTTTATGCATATGGAATGAAGTAAATACTTTAAATTTAACCATTTGCTTTAAGTTATAGTATTTACTATTATCTTTTACTTGTAGTAAATACTTCCGTTTTATGCATATCACCCAATGTAAGACATATATATCTACTAACTTCTTTAAAATGTATTATAATAGTTAATAAAATAGATATGTACATAACACAAATTTAATTAATTTTTTTTTTTCATTCAAACTATAAATTTGCATATATTTCAGGCGCTTCTTCTATTGATGAAATAAGAAAAGAAATGGATAATGATTTCATTCATATTCCTTCTCTTAATAAAACATCGCCTAAATGTATTCCTTTTTTCAAAACTGAAAAAACGAGCTTCAAATATGTACACAATTCTGTAGTGAATAATTAGTATTTGCAATGATTCTTTCCCTGAGGCAATTGATTAAATGTTGACTCACTTTTCATTAATTTATTTCCATTGAGGAAAGCATCACATCAATGGAACCAGTTTTTTCAGACACAAAAATTACCCACGAAATCGAAGATGCCGAGAAAGTGTGTACCTCCTTGCAATGACAAGCCTGTGTTAAATTCCTCATAGGATTCCGTATGAAATTCATGGGTGCAGCTCCTTTTCCGTGATGAAACACCTACTTCTTCACTAGTGAATTTTTGGAAATTTCCTACTGGGTACTTTCAACCATGAAGTGGTTGTTGGTTGGCGAATGTTGAATGGTGAGGAGAAATATGATGTTAAGGGCGTTTTGGGGGAAGTGTCGACGTGCAGGGGGAAAATGGTGATGGCAACGCATACAAACAATTCTACCCGAACAAAAATTTTTATATGAAAACTAACAGAAGCATATCACTGCGTGCGAATATGGCAGCATGGCAGCAGATACCTATTCAGCTCGAATATAATGTAGGTACGCTGCGTATCAACTACAGAAAATAAATGCTACTGTATCGCTCTGGGTTAAAAACATTCAAGTAAAATGTTTACGGTTTTTGTAAAAAAAATTGTTCGGAATAAAATAAAATGTTACAATTATTTAATTAATAAAAAAAATATAGGTACCTATTTATAAATAGGTATATATATTTTTTTCACTTTACTTTCTTATATTTTGTAGAACAATTTGTTTATGTAGGTAAAGACTAGTGTTGCCAGACGTCCCGGTTTACCCGGGAAGTCCCGGATTTCAGACATAAATTCTTCTGTCCCGCCTGGGCAGTTTTTTTCCCGGATTGGGACTCAAACTCACAAAAGCCATTTGTCCCACCGAGGTGTAAGAAAAATCTGGCAACCCTAGTATAGACTTAGTCATGTTTTGCTCACCAGCATATCTTTCTGCATGAAATGCAAAAAACAAAATGGTGTAATGTAAAAACAGAAAAACCAAGTCAATAAATTGTATCTTTAAACTGCACTTAAAGCAAACACACTCAAACCCGCTTACCATTATGTCCCATAAGACGACGTCCCTCTTAATATGTCGCAGTATACTTACCTACCTTGTCGTACAAAATTAACTTCCTACTTTATAAGCTCAAAATCCGCTTATTCTTTATCACTTATAGGTAGGCAGTCAATGTGAAATAAATTCTTTTCTTGTCACTATATTTGTTCATTTTGTACAAATATTTTTATATTTAAAGTTACTCAGACTGTTGGACTCGAAAAAATAAAACTTGGTAGATTTTCGTTCGTTTGTTTACGTTCAGTTAAATTTTTTTTTAGCAAACTAACTCTAGCATTGGATACAAATATAAAACGTTTAAATTTAAATATTTTTAAGTTATTTTCTTCATATCTTTGTATAAGCGGGTCTTACAGTACTACATAAATTGACTATTTGATAGTCTTTGACTATAAATAAGTTGCTTAAATTTTCTTTCAACAAGACTACTTAAGTTTAAGTTATACAAATACATAGGTACATGCATTCACGTCACATTGTCATTTTGTCAAACTGTCCACCTTCAAATTTCCACACGTTAACTGTCAATGTTGGGCAGTATCACACTTAAAACATAATATACATATGTGCCCAACGCCGTCAAACAGTAACATTGTCATTCTGTCACACTTTTACAATGTCACATTTTCACTCTGTCACCTTTTTTACACTGTTATTCAAGCAGAATATACCGAAGACTGTAACATTTTTACACTTCCCAACCGAATGTACCCGGCATAGACTGTTCTGTTCTTTTGTGTGAAAAGTTTTATAAAGTGCATTTTCCTAAAAGTAATAAAATGTTAATCTTCCATATTTACAGACATTATTATAACCTCAATTGAAGTTAACAAAAATGAAAACCTGCTAAAATTAATCGTAAATCCGAGTTAAAATTGCTTTAAAAATAGTACGTATACGGCACAGTGTCCCATTTGAACAATGTGTTTTAAAATTACAGTTTTAATGTAATTTGCAGTCAAGTTATATTTAACTAAACTATTTTTAAGAAACATTGAACATTAACAGGGCCGGATTCGGAAAACAGTAATTTCTGAAGGGCCCCATATCGAAGATTGTACTAAATCTATTTTTTTTTTCAAATACACATTTTCTTCAACCTGGTTTTAGGAATTATTGATAATGAGAAGGATATTTTAAGATCAGTCATATACACGACTTAAAGAAAATGAAATCACTTTATAAAAGATTTTCTTAAATTACGAAAAAATTGTTATATAGATACCGTAATTTATGACATTAGAATATAAGAGAAAAAAAGTCGTAAGCAAAATGGCGCAAAATTTTAAACAGCCTATTATTAAGGCATTGGTATGATACTACTTTACAATTTGCTAACTTTAAAGTAGTTTATTAACTCACTCTTAATTTTAAACATTTTCTAACTAGTATCGTACTAAAGCAATTTTCTTAATAAATTGCTTCTGAACACACCTAAAACGATGACAGTTCGTGCAAAAAATAAGTAAACAGATCTTTTGTGACGTTTGCAAATAGCACGATACTAAAAAAATAAAATAGGTATTCGATGATTTTAACTTTAATAAAAGGGTAGAGAAAGTATGATGCTACATATGTATATTCGATTAAAATTTAAAAATAGTTGTTTTAACCAATTTTCCTACAAAAACAGCTTTAACATCGTACTAATTCAACTGCGCCATTGTTTTTTAATTACGATGTACCATTAATCTGTAGAACGATTTTTATTGTTTTTGATTTTCTCAAAACGATACAACTGATTTTGATCAAGTTTTTATGCTTAAGCTCCTAAGAAGTTAAAATAGTAGGTATTGTGTACTGAAACTTTCAAAGTTTTGAATTTGTCATTATAGTCATAACGAATTTTATTGAAAGTTTTTGTACAAGATTCTTTAAAGTTTAAAAAGAAACATTGCATTTCAAAACTAAAATATATAATTTTTATTTTTGGAAAAAGAAATCAGAAGCGTCAACAATTTTATTTTAAAATTTGGCGTACCTACAAAATTTTTCTTCTTAAAAATGTTGTAACAATTTTATAGGTAGGTAGGTAGGTAGTATATAGTATATACAGTGGACTCTCGTTAACTTGAACATACGATAACTTGAACAATCCAATAACTTGAACAAATATTTTTTCCCTTTACGCATTCTATACCTTGAACGGACTATTTTTAAGACTCAATATCTTGAATTTTTCCCCTAAGTACTCTATATGTTGAACAAGTAAAATTTATGAGAACTCTGTAACTTGAACAAAGTTTAATATTGAATTTCTTAAATTTTTGAATTCATGCAAGGTACCTGGGATGTTGGTGCAGAAGGCAAACGGTTTTTGTAAAGGGGAATCCCAGGAAATTTCTTTAGTATTTCCGTATATAAGGTTTTCTTCTTCATAATCGGTGAATTTCTGAATTTCATTTGAACACGTGCGTATTTAGGAATCGAAAAACGTTTCAATTTAAATTATTTATTAATATTATCATTATTTATGTTTTAAAATCTTTAAAATGAATCATTATTAAATAAAAACAACAACTTTTTAACTTGATCCAGTAACTTGCACAATCCTATTGCTTGAACACCCCTGGTTTCGTCCGTGTTCAAGTTAACGAGCGTCCACTGTAGTAGTATAGTATATAGTATAGTACCTACATAAAAACATATTTTTTTAATAAAAACCCCTGCGACGACCTACAATTTTCGTTCTTGCATAAATTCATGTTTTCTTAAGAAATGGCATTCTGTTTTTAGCTCCAACTATTAAAAAAGGTGTTTTAGCCTTTTAAAATGTATTTTTTCATCAATTTTTAAGTCTATTAAACATAAGAGCAAGTTCTAGCGACCCAGTTGTGCATTTTACTTGTAATCGGCCGAAAAATAAGTTATAAAATGAAGCCGCAAGATCATAAATACGCACGTAGGTATGTTCGGTACACTTATGGATTTTATTTTACTTTGCTAACCCTTATAATTAAAATAACTCGGTACCTATGCACCTAAATAGATATTTCAAAAACTATGTACGTAGGTATGTACCTAATGTACATAGGTATTATTGTTTTCTTGAAATTCGACACACAATAAGGTCTCCAAAAAAACAGTTTTCGGATTTTTTTTTATTTTAACTACCTACTTATGCATACATACTTATGTATGTATGTAGGTATGTATGCCTGTAATCTACTATATTATGCTTCTATCCCAATATAGGTACCTACCTACCTAGATTTTAAAATACCCTGAAACCTACCTAGCTACAACACTACGTCGTAAAACTATTTTTTTTGTTTCCATTTCCATAATATTACAAATTTTCAAATATGGCGCGCATTTATATCTCATACAAATTTCCAAGCTGAAAATAATTTCTACCAACAGCCCTTAATGCTTCAACCTACCATGACGAAAATGTTTGATATAAAGCAACACTTTTGTTCATCAGGTCAATAAAATTGCCTTATCATAATCATTATAATACAGCGACCTAATCCGAAGGAAATTCAGCACATCAGAGTCAGAGCAGAGCTGCAGAGCTGAACCCAAAGCGGCAAATACTACCATACGAAAAGAAGTATTTTTTCACACGATGACACAAAACACAACGGGATGATGCTCGATACGAATACGATGCTATCTCCTATCAAAAAAGGTACACCATATTACAAGCCAGAGAGGCAAGCAAGGCAGGCAGGGCAATGCCAAGAGGCAAGCATATGAAACACACATAATTCCCTTCTTTGCTTCCTTTATTCTATCGTTGTTGTTGCGCCCAAAGCCGAGATGTCGATTACCTACATACTACTCCAAGCAAACATTTATGATAAAAAAAATCATTGAATGAGGTCTACCAACGCGCAAAGCCAGGCCAATTCAACGCACTTCGTCGCATATGTGTACGTGAAATTCTTCGAAAGCAAAATGCCCAGCCAAAGCGGATGTATGCCAGCCATTTCATTTCATATAAAGACGACGCACGACGACAGACGGCTACGATGACATCGATGTTGAGTTGATGGTGAGTGAGTACACTTGCACCAAATTTCAATATGGCTTGGCAATCGGTGTTGGGTGAATTTTTCAACGCATCCAATCGCATTTTGCATTTGACGAAATAAAATATTTGATTGATAATTTTGATGATGAATTATCAATTTATTGAGTAATTTTAGGTTTTGTTTAAAAGTTGATTTGTGGGGTATTGTTTTTGGAGAAAATTCTCATTTTCATTTATTCGAGAAAAATCCGTAGTGAGGTGAAATCGAATTTTAATTATGTCCGGCGCAGTTGTATGGAAAAGAGCTCTTTATAATTCTGAGGTATAATTGTATGCTTGCATGCGTTGAAGCACGGCTGACGTTACACTTTGAATTGAGGTTTGGAAAATACAATATGCTATGTTAAATGAATCTTACCCCCCAGTTTCACAGTGAAGGTTTAAACTTAAGTTCAGCTGATCCTGAACTCGAGTTTAAATTTGAAGATCAACTCGTCCGGTTTCACAGTCTAAACGTTCTATTGAACGTACATATATGTACATATTTAGATTACGTAAATTGTTTTCTATTTCTATCTGAATCAAAGAAAAAACAATCAAGGAAAGTTTGCTTTGTTTCAGTTGTGACCCATGACAGGAATAAAAATGAAAATAAATTCTATTTTCAAATGTTTGAAGGGGTTGTTGAACTGAGGTTTAGACCAATAATAATAAGGACCAATTTATTTATTTTGAAAACGGCTTTTGCAATTTTAATTAAAAAATCTGTGTCTTATTGTATTGTGGTGTATAGATATATTTTGGTTGTACATACAAATTTTTTCAAAAAATATAATTAACGGTAGGTGCCATAGAACCGACTGTATTACTAACGGCGTTACCGATTTCGATTAAAATTTTTATATAGGGGCATATTCGAAATACGAGTAATATTAACAAAAGAAATATTTTTTTTTTGAAAATTCTCTTACTTTCTTATATAATCTTCTATAAAGATTTTATATACAATTTCTTTAAATTTTTTCTAACATTAACATTAACATTTTGGGAAATCATTTCTAAAACTAATCGAAAATGTTTACTGTATGTACCTAACATTTTAAATTCAAAGGAAATGCTGTATACAAATTTTGGTCAGAATAGTTTAAGCCGTTAATGAGAAATTAAGTAAGTAAGGTTCTATGACATGTGCCGGTAGTAATATTTTTTCTTAAATTTTGTTTGACCAAAATGTAGTCCATGCTTAGCACACTTGATTTTTTTTTATTTAAATGGTTAGATCCTTTGTTGAAGTAAATAAGATTTTGCATATCGGCTGTATGGCAAGTCTCGTTATTTTTGGAGTAAAACAAAAAAAATTACAGAGCACAGAAAATATCTTCAGTGGTTTAGGCTGTAATTCGAGGTACAGACACACATACAGGCAGACGAACGGAATTGCGGGACCCACTTTTTTCGTCTTCTCTATAATCGTTATTTCAACTTGATGCAACTCTCGAGTTCAATTCTATTTCCTAATAAAAAACTTGGCTTATAGTACCTAAATCTAAAGTATAAGCGATTTTACGATTCACAAAAAAGAGACTTGGTTGCGTTGTTTATTTACATACAAATATTGGCGCAAAATTTAAGTTGAATAAGTAAGATGTTAAAACTGTTTTTTTAAGATACCAGATTAAAACGATGATTTTGAAAGTATGAATTGAGTTCAGAATCAAACTTTCTCTAACATTTAATTAAATTTAAAATAATCAAATAGCAATTTTATTTTTTAGTAGGTATCGTTCTAACTTCATGTCTCTTTGACATTTACAAACGTCAGGAAAGGTATGTTTACTTTGTTTTTTTTTTTTTTTTTTTGCATGAACTGTCATTGTTTTAGGTGTGTTCACAAAAAATTTATTAAAAAAAATTTGCATGACACTAGTAACAAAGGCGCAAAATTTTATTTGAATCAGTACGATGTTAAAGCTGTTTTAGTATGAAACTAGGTTAAAACGACGTTTTTGTAAATTTTAAACGAATTTAGAATTTTATTAAATTTAAAATCATCGAATACCTATTTTATTTGTTTAGTATCGTGCTATTTTCAAACGCCACAAAAGGTCGGTTTACTTAGTTTTTTGCACGAACTGTCATTGGTTTAGGTGTGTTCAGAAGCAATTTATTAAGAAAATTGCTTTAGTACGATACTAGTTACAAAATGTTTAAAATTAAGAATGAGTTAGTAAACTACTTTAAAGTTAGCAAATTGTTAAGTAGTATCATACTAATACCTTAATACTAGGCTGTTTAAAATTTTGCGCCAAAATATTTAAAATTAAGAAAATGGCCAATTTTACATTATGAAAAATCATCCCAATCTATTGGGCTATATTTCATGTAGCCATATAAATTTGTTTCTTGTTTGAATTAAATAAATCTTTGCTGACGAATATCATTTTTTTGTATGAAAATTATCATTTTATAGGATAACATTTTAGTTTTCGAAAGCAGGGTTTAAAAAAAACAGTATTTTGCACCTATAATCCGATTGAATAGGAAAACACTTTTTGAGAGCCAATTATAGCTCAATATTTTTGTTAATATAGTATTAGAAAGAGCGACAATTTTTAAAAAGAATAGTATAAACGCAAGACCAATAATTATGCCGTTGCTTTTCGTTTTTTTTCAATGGTGCATTTGAAAAGGTTAATAGGCTGTTGTTTGAAAAGTTTACGTAAAACAATAAACAAAAGACACTTTTTTGATAATATATTAACTTTTTTAATAATTTAGTAATAAGTACTTCCACCTTTATTTGAAACTACTTCAGAAATTCTACGTGGCATTGAATCATACAATTGCTTGTGGTAGTTTAGGAAAATTTCGCTCCAAGCTGCCTGAATCGCAATAATCAAAGATTTTTTGTCCTCGAATTGCTTTTCGGATTTATACACTTTTCTCGCCAGTAGTCCCCCCAAATTTTTAATAATATTTAAATCAATAAAGTAAGGTGGCCACTCTAAAAGTTCTACATTTTGCTGTTGAATGCAACTTTTAACGAAACGCATAGTATGTATGGGAGCGTTATCCTGTTGGATAACGTCCAAAAACTTCCGGAAATTTAGAAAAAAAAACCCTTTCTAAAATGTTTTTGTAATTTTTTTGCCGTTTAGTGGAAGGAAACTTTAATTCAAAACCTCCGATTCGACTATGGTTACAGTTTAAAAAAAAAACATTAAAACCCATCTGGTCCATCGGAATTAACCTTTTTTCATCAAAGCAAACAACTGTACCCCACTGTTTATTCAATCGGTTTTTTTATTTTTAAGTATGGGCAACTGACAATTTTATGCCGGACTTTGGAAATATTAGCTTTTATACCGGCTTGTTTTCTTATTTTAGGAATAGAGTACGAAGAATTGGATTCAAGTTTCAAGTGGTTTTTGAGCTCTGGCGTAGAAAAGTTGGTTAACATCGTTAAATACCCGCAAAAAAAAATTTACGAAATGGGTGCGTTCATCCTCATTTAAAAAAAATAAGGTCCGATGATGCCGCTATGCCGGATCTTCGACGCAAATTTCCAGCGAACCCATGACGTTGCCTATAGCCATCCGGTTAAAATGTCGAACCTCACTGAATATTTTGACAACTGTATATCATTCGTAACTTTGACAGCTGAAGAATTCTAAAAATTTGAAAAACTATCATTGCTATCTGGTCCCACTAAAGAAAGAATGTTAGCTCCATAAGGATTAACAGAAATTTTAAAGATTTAAAATAAAAACTCTTGGTAATAAACGACGAAATACAAGTTGACTAAAAACTTTGCCTTATTTTGTGAACAACTATGTAGGTACATTTCAATCAAAAAACATTAGACTATAGCCTACTAGAAAAAAGAAAATAAAACCCAAAGAAGTGACTCCTTTCTAGTGGGTTTTTATACTTACATATAAAAATGTTTCATACCTGAAGCAATTTCTCCCTAAGAATATACCTACAGTATAGGTATTTTCCTAAAGGATATTCATGGTAAGATAACGTTCGTTACGTTCGCATCATCGTCGCACTGTCAACCTAGGTAGACTCATTTAAAATATGTCAAACTGGAAAAATTATATTCACAGTTGATAAGTTTAGAGCCCAGAAAAGGTTACCGACCTATATGCACCGTGTACCTCTCTTCGAATGCATTTTTGGCGGCAAAATTAGAATCAATACTTTAGGTAGGATTTGCTTGAAGCAGATTTTCCCTTTTGGTTTTGTTTTGTTTAGATTCGTAAGACAGAGTGTTTTTTGTTTACTTTCTTAATCACCCAAGAAAGAAAATGGAATCAATACAGAGTAAAATATCAAGGGAATAGCAGATAATGGGATGTGAAAGGGCAATAACGCATGCGAAAAATGCAAATGCATACAATTTAAACAATTTCGTATCTGGCCCTCTAATTGTTCTTTGATTTTTGTCTTTAATGTTAATGTCACCTATTATTGAATACCTTTCACATTTTGTCCTAAGCCATATTTTCAATTTCACAGCAATTGAACGAACACATGTGAAGAATCTGAAATAACAGATAATTATAGCTACACAAGTTTTTTTTTACAAAAGTGCGTCTAAAAATCAAGTCCATCCAAAAAAAACACAAGGAAGCGGTTAAAATTACCGTTATATAGAATGTAGCCCATACATCATTCAAAATCATGTTGTTATTATCGTTAAAATTCTTTGCATTTGAAAAAATAGATAAGGCCTAACCAACTGTGGATGCAGTTCCGCTGGGCCTATGTTGACAGATGACACGGGCCCAACGGGACAAACCTCATTAACATGTTTCGTATACCGAAAATAAAAATGGCATTTTCCTTTCTCTCCATTAGAATTTGGTGTAAAAAGCTGGACTGAATCCTTGTTTGGCGACCAAACGAATCTGGCCCAAACTAGATTTGAAACGGTTGTCCCTCCAGTAGATCTCAGATCAGCTCCGTAATAGGTGTCATAACTGGACACTGCCTTATATACATAGGCAGACACGCCGCACGGCTCGTTGTACTATCAAACGATTTCTATAGGGTTACGTAGATACGACAGAAAATCTGGGGTGGAATCGCGTAAGGTGATAGTTGACTGTCGTTTTTGATTATCAACTTTCGGTTGCTCTGTGTAAAGTGATCACAAAAATATGTTATTTTTTTGGCATCACTTACAATTCTTTAAAGAATGAAATGTCATTATGGCTCTCTGTTCAATTCGTTTTTTTTTGTTAGTTTATTTTACAATATTGTCCCTGCAAAGTTTTGGATATTTTTATCAAAATATGTAAGTCTATTCATAGATATCGAATAATGGTTTCGTGCGTTTTTTAAAATAATTTAGTTTTTTCTAAGGTCTTATGCAACAAAGAAACAAATCGCTAAGCTTTCAACGTTCATGCAAGAACATGACAAAATGTATGAAAACGGCACCTAAATAGCTGTCAATTAAAATCATTGCAAAAAAGTGATAGTCTTTTTGATAATCACTTTACGTTGAGCAAAAGTATCGATTTTGACTGTCAACTTTCAACTATCACCTAACGCGATTCCACCCCTAGTTTCTTCATGCGCCTGCTGGATATGCCTTTTGAAAAGTGTGGCCAACCACAGTACAGTTTTGACGAAAAAAAAATAGATTTGCAACATCGCATAGATCTCTTCAGTTAATTGTCCCTCGCTGGTTATTCTGAGCGACAAGTTTTTGTCAATTCCGTCCATCTTTAGAAAATCTCATTTTTCAGTAAATTTATGAATGTATGTAAATGAAATCGTAAAATATTAATTAAAATTTTAAATTTATTTTTTAATTCCTTTATACGTATGTATATATGTATATTAATTCAATTTATTTTGCTCAATTTTGTATCCAACAGTTGTTAAGTAATCTAATCACTTAATATTAATAAATTAATAAAGAGATCGGGTCACGTTGGGGTCAGATAATTCTTTGGACCATCGACATCTTTTCACAAAGCCTAGTGCTGAGTTTGGTTTAAGAATATTCTCGTCAATATTTGTGAGAAAGTTGAGCTCTCTATCTATCTTATAAAACATCAAGGTCACGAAATAACTCAGCGCAGCGGTGGATATGGGTTGAAATGGAAAAAAGTAAAGACGGGTAGGAGATTGGATGTGTTTTCGTGAAAATGTTTCACCCAGCTAAATTTACATAAAAGCTTAACTGAAAAAAGTTCATATTTGGTGAGTAATGGTCTTTGGTGACATTTTCAATAAATTTTCGTACATATTATAAAAAACTGTTTTTTTTTTTTTTTAATTCGTGATGAATATCTTAATTAATTTGTGAATTAGAAGATAATTAAGTTTTTAGTTATTAATAAAAAACAATTGAGGCCACCACCTTGTGACCATTGTGAGTGTTGAAGGCAGTGACTTTTTCGCCCAGTTTGGAAGGCTGAGAGATAAAAGAATAACTTTTCACGATGAGAGATACGGCGTTTTCCTAAATGCAGTGTTGCAGCGCATCGTGAATTTTGATCCTTTTTTTTATTCGCTTGCCTCAATAAAATAACTTTATTAAATGTGAATTCTAAATTTTAGAGTTTTTTTTTAATGAATTGTAAAAGTAAATTTTGAATTTCAGAGTGAAGATAAACGTTGCGAGGGCATCAAAATCTACGATGCGCTGCAACACTACATTTAGGAAAACGCCCATACTCTTTGAGAATTTGTCAGTACCTCTGGCATTTGTTTCTTATTTTTAGGGGGCATCGGGTTCTATTCAACAAGAAGGCCATTTTTACTTTCGATATATGTAGGTACTTGCGATATATGTAGGTACTAACGGTTCCCCCCGTACACGCGTATTGCATAATCTTATTTATCTCGAAAACCGCTCTATTGATTTTGATAAAAAAAATTAGGTGTGTAGACATGGACTACATTTTGGTCAAGAAAAATTGTGGGGCAAAATGTTATTAACGATACCTGTCATAGAACCGTCTTTTCTTTATTTTCGACTTTCTCATTAATTGCTCTAACGATTTTAACCAAAACGATTTTAACGAGGAGTCCCATTAAGTTTAAAATAATATTGTACCTATATAAAAATATTTGAAAAAATATTTTTTGGATTTTTTGAAAAAAAAAATCCAAGTTTTTTTTGAAAAATTAATACATATCTTTAAAACGTGTGAACGATTATTTTTTTAAATTATTTCCTAAAATCTATACTATTAAATACTTAAAATTGGCATACCAAATTTTGTTCTCGAAAAATTTTAAAGAAATTTGTTTTTTTTTTTAAACTTTGTTTGCATAAATTCATACTTTTCCGGAAATCAGCAATTTCATGCATTTGAACATTTTTATCTTATTAAATCCATGTTTTACGGAGGCTGTTTGAAAAGTTCTCGGCCTAACATAGAAGGCGTTGTTTTAATAAATAACTTTTAATTCCTCAAACAGCCTTATATGTATATAATAATTGTATGTGTTGTGAAGTTTCATTGAAATTGGTCGCGTACTTATATCAGTGCAATTTTTTGTTTGAACGAACCTATTGCTAACAACGAAAAAGGAAAAAAAATGAAATTACAGCCGTCATTAAATATTTGGTCAAAAAGAATATGACACCAAATCAAATTAAAGATGACTTCGATGAGACATTGGAGGAATCTGCACCTTCGTATCCCACGTTCAAAAAGTGGGCAGCCTTATTTAAACATGGCAGACAGAGCGTCGAAGATGATCGCAGAAGCGGAAGGCCAACAACATCCACCTCTTCAGAAAATGTCAATAAAGTTCATAAAATGGTTTTAGACGACCGAAGGTTAAAAGTGCGAAAAATCAGCAACACCATGGGGATCTCTTCTGAGCGGGTTTACCACATTTTGACCGAAGAATTGGGGTTGAAAAAATTGTCCGCAAGGTGGTTGCCGCGTTTGCTGAGCGAAGAACAAAAATTCAATCGAGTTGAAATCTTGAGAGATAATCTAGCGTTATTTCGGAGGAATACCAGCGATTTCTTGAGAAGATTCATTACCACCGACGAAACATGGATTCATCACTATATTCCTGAGACAAAAGAACAATCAAAACAATGAAAGCATAGCGGTTCTCCTCCACCGAAGAAAGCCAAGTCGTGTGCTTCAACTGGGAAAGTGATGGCGTCAGTCTTTTGGGATTACAAGGGAATTATTTTTATTGATTACCTTCCCAAGGGCCAAATTATCACTGGTCAATACTATGCAAACCTGTTGGAAAAATTTGCTGAAAAAGTTGCCGAAAAAAGACCAGGATTAGCCAAAAAGAAGATCCTTTTTCATCAGGATAATGCTCCAGCACACAAGTCGGTTGTTGTCATGGCTAAACTCCATGAACTTCGATTTGGTGTACTGAACCACCCCCCTCATTCACCTGATTTGGCACCATCAGACTATTACCTCTTTCCTAACTTACTTAAAAAAACATTTGGCTGGACGCAAATTCTTCACCAACGAGGAGGTGATTGCTGAGACGGAGCGGTTTTTCGAAGAGTTGGAGGAATCGGCCTATAAAAAGGGTATAGAAGCACTGGAACACAGATGGAATAAGTGCATTGATATAAGAGGAGAATATGTAGAAAAATATTTAAAAAAAAGTTTTAAAATTTATTGCGTTTTATTGGTCAGGCCGAGAACTTTTTAAACTGCCCTCGTATATTTATAAAATGTATTTTAAATTCCAAAGTACTTTTACATAAGAGCAAGTTTGTGCTATCCAGTCGTGCATTTTATTTTTACTTGTTCGGATCAAGTAACAGGTCTACCGTTTAAAAAGAATAACTGGTATCATAGAGGATTCATTTTTCTTTTACATTTTTGTTCAATGGAGCATTTATTGATTTAAATGTTTTAGCTCGAAAATAATATAATTGTTATGACCTTGGGTCATACAAGAAAATAAAATAGTTTTTATTTTACAAAATACTTTATTATTAATTTTATTAAAAAGACTATGCGGTTAAGCCGCCAAAATACAAGAGAGGAGTAGTCCCGACAACAACGCAATCAAAATGAGTATCTGAAAAGAGCAGATGGCAATTACCCAGGGATGATCACTTGGTATTCCAGTGCTGCCTAAGCAACATAATTATCCTTGCTCTCAACATTCAGTTTGATCTCAGTGATGTGGCAAATATATCTACGGGATTTCGCAATCACCGTAACACTAACTGGGAACGATACAGGGAGGTACTAGCACAACTGCTTGACCACAACCTTCTTAAAATCTCCTCCACCAAAGATGAACTAGACCTCTCGGTAAATCATCTCACCGAAGCCTTCAACGAATCAATGAGGACTTCATGCCCTATTACCATTGTAAAGGGTAAAAAGAAACCTCACTGGTGGCACAAAGATCTAGAACCATTCAGGAAGAGCTGTCGCAAACTCTTCAATAGATCTAAATAGACTAGATCCCCCTCTGATTGGGACTTATATAAACAAGCTCTAAGGCAATATAAGAAAGAATTAAGGAAGAGCAAGAGGTCTTCTTGGAGAAACTTCTGTGGAAACATAGACAATACTTCAGAAGCCTCAAGACTCAGGAAAATTCTCTCAAAAAGTCCAACTATACCCAGTGCTTTAACGACAGATGCGGGCACATGGACTACCACAGATGAAGAATCTCTTAATCTGTTATTAGACACCCACTTTCCAGGTAGCTCTAACATACTTTACGACTCAACATCAGAGAGGAAAAACTGCAATGGGCTGTAGACAGCTTTGATCCATATAAATCTCCAGGACCAGACGGAATCATTCCGGCCGAACTACAAAAATGCTCTGACATGATCATTCCACCATTGGAAATCATTCTGACGAGCTGCGTAAGGTTGAGATATATTCCTAAAGCCTGGAGAATGGCAAAAGTAGTCTTCATTCCTAAAGCAGGGAAACCCTCTCACGTTAGCCCTAAAGATCTACGACCAATCAGCCTATCATCCTTCCTTCTTAAAACCTTGGAAAGATTGATTGAAATTCACATCAGACATAACTTAAAACCATGTCTCATTTCCACAGCTCAACATGCGTACTCTAAGGGAAAATCAGTAGAAACAGCACTTCATTCGCTGGTACGTGGTATTGAATATTCCCTCAAATACAAAGAATACAATCTAGTAGCTTTCCTAGATATCGAAGGAGCTTTCAACAACGTCAGCTACCAGGCGATCACAACAGCAATGAACAAGCTGAAATTAGAGAAACCACTCATTGACCTTATAAGTCTCATGCTCAAAAGCAGGACAATAACTTCCAGCATGAGAAGTTTTACTACCACCAGATCGGTGAATCGAGGTACCCCCCAAGGTGGGGTCCTTTCGCCTCTCTTATGGAACATAGTAGTAAACGAACTGCTAACATCAATGGAAGCAGAGGGTTTCAAGGTAATTGCCTATGCTGACGATGTTGCAATATCTGTATCTGGGAAACATCCCCAAGTTCTCTCAGAACTCCTACAAAATGCCTTAAACAGGCTAACTAAGTGGGCTTGGACGTCAATCCACATAAAACAGAATTAGTACTCTTTACGAGAAGGTACAAAATTCCTCAGATTAACCCACCCAAGATTAAAGGAATACCATTAAGCTTTTCCGACCAAGCCAAATATTTAGGCCTCATTTTAGACAAAAAACTAAATTGGAAGGCAAATATTGATGAAAGAGTAAAAAAGGCTACCGTAGCGCTTTTCACTTGTAAAAAGGCAATAGGATCGAAATGGGGCTTCTCCCCAAAAATAACCCACTGGCTATACACCTCGGTAATCAGACCGATACTCATTTATGGAGTTGTCGTATGGTGGACCGCACTGGACAAGATGGTAAATCTAAATAAACTCATTAAAGTCCAGCGGTCAGCAGGTATGTGCATCACAGGAGCACTTCGCTCGACTCCAACCGCAGCCCTGGAAGTGCTTTTAAACCTAACACCTCTTGACATCTTCTCCAAAATGGTGGCAGCCAACTCATGCGTGAGACTTAGAGCCACCTCTCAATGAATCAGTATGAATGAATGAATAAATTGGGGTATAAAAACACTGCGACCTAAAGATCTATTGTGTCCCCCATCTAGAACTGGATGAGGTTGGCTCATTACTACAGTTCTTCCTCCAAATCTGCTCCTCTGAGGAATCGAAGTATTTGAAGTATTTTAAGGGATGATAGTTCGCTCTCCTTTATGTGGTGCTTGCCCAGATACCTGTGCCTTTGATGCATGAGTGCATCACATTTCCCCAGTATGTGGTCAGGTGTCTCTTCGTGAGTGTTGCAGAATCTGCAAGTCGCGTTGCTCACTAAGCCAAGGATGTTGAGGTGTCTTCTCAACCTACAGTGGCCTGTGAGAAGCCCCGTGATTTTCCTGAGGTTGTTCCTACTTAAGCTAATGCAGGTTAGAAAACGCTCTCGGTTGTAGTCCCCGAGTAATAGTTTTGCCTGTCTTAGCTTAGGGAGTTCTTTCCAGAAATGAATCAGTAACAATACTGGGGTGGAATCGGCTAAGGTGATTGGTGATTATCACATTTGTGATTATCATTTGTGATCACCTTTAATTTTACATCTGGGTAAGGTGATCACAAAAAAATATTTAAAATTTGGCATGACTTTAGAAGAAAAGCAATGACTTTTGTTTTTCATCTCAGTTTTTCTTCTATTTAATTTCAATTTTTGCCGCGCGAAGTAGAATTTTGTGGAAAACAAATTATAATCGAAACAATTTTGATAAATTAAAAAGTTGAAAATGTAAGTAAATGCTAAAATCCTATTTTAAGAATGTTATGGAATGAAATATACATGTTTTCTATAGGTCACAAGCCAACAAATCACAGATAGATTTGCTAACTAACTACATGGAACATCATCCGCACAAATAAGAAATAATAGATATAATGTAGAGGTACCTACTGGAATTCCAAATTTTTCGAAATAAAATCTTTTTATTGTCTCCGAGGTAATAAATTTGATTACCAAAGGACACATTTTTCTCTCCATTATCTTCAAAGTTGCTGTAGTGACCTCACTAACGCTGCTTTGTCCCATCGGAGTCGACCAGTCAAAGCCAACTTGCCTTTGGTAGGCTCCCCCTCCAAGAAAGTTCAGCGTCACAGCTAACTGGAGGGTGGGTGGTATATGGGTGGACCGAACTCCAGTGGGTAAATCCAAAAAATGTCTCTTTAGTTACGCGGAAATTTTTCAGAAATCTATTAAATCAAAAAACAGTTATTAAGACATAAAAAATCACGAAAAAGAAAAAAAGCTTACTTTGCATTTGGTAGCTCAAATATATTTAATTTGTTTCGCAGATTCAGATTTATTAAACGAACTTGTCTGCGGTAATTATTTTCACCGTCATCATTTTCGTTTCTAAAAAATAATTGCACCGGCACAAACACGTTCATTTTGTATTGAAATATATGGAAAATTAACAAACGAAGTTGAAACACGACAATTTTACTTAGAAGTGATAACAAAATAGCTGTCACAAGCAAATGTCACAAAAATGTGATTATCACATGTGATAGTCACCTTACGCAGACCAAATTTGTTTTTTGTGACTGTCAACTATCACAAATCACCTTAGCCGATTCCACCCCTGGTCATACAACCATCTTAGACAACTTCAGATCTATCCCAGATCGCTTAGACTATACCACCCCAAAAATGGTATTCGATAACAACTTCCTTGTTTCCATCCCTTCAAGATCGTCTTGGGAAGAAGAGAGACCCCTGGAAGACAATGCGGTACACTTCTATATAGACGGTTCAAAGACCGATTACGGCGTTGGAAGTGGCATCTATTCAAAACAACTGAATCTCAGTCTTTCATATAGACTTCCCAATCAATGTAGTGTATTCCAGGCAGAAGTAATGGCGATTAAAGAGGCACTATCCTGGCTCAAAGAAAACGTTATATCTTGCAAGGATATACGGATCTTCTCGGACAGCCAAGCCGCCCTCAAATCTCTCGCGTCTGTCTCCACTAACTCTCAATTAGTCCACGATTGTCGATCATCTCTCAATGAGATGACAGAACAGTTTAATATTCACCTTATTTGGGTGCCGGGCCACAGACATTCCGGGAAATTGCAAGGCCGATGAGCTCGCCAAAAACGGAACACTTCTGCCTACTGTTAGACAAAACATAACATAGGAACACCACTTGCTACATGCAAACATCTTCTCAAACAATATGCTCTAGAATCAACAAATGCTAGATGGTCACAGGGTTCCACCTGCCTGGCAACTAAACAAATATGGCCAAGCATAGACCTAAAACGGTCAAAAGACTTGATCTCCCTGAGCAGACAAAATATAAGCTCTACAATCGGAGATATAACAGGACACTGCCTCATAGGTAGACATGCTTTGAGGCTAGGAGTCTACACAAATGACTTCTGTAGAAGCTGCATCGACGAGGAGGAAGAGGAAACAGTCCAACACCTTCTATGTACATGTCCAGCACTCTCCAATAGAAGGAATAATTATCTCGGTAATCCCTTCTTCGATAATACCAGTGAACTGGCAACAATCGACACAAAATGTCTCTCTAACTTTATTAAAAGCACGAAATGGTTTGTTTAAATTCATTACTCTCCCATGAGTAACTTCCTTAGTGGTATCACAACGGATCCTTGAGGTCTAAGTGAGTCAACAACAACTAGACAGCCACTCCAACCTAACCTAGGGCTGATAGTGTCCTTAGTGTCGGTTCCCAAGGCACAAATATCTAACTCAATTTTCTCATTTACTCGGACAACAATCAATAAAACACAATCCTCGTTCTTATTCCAATTGTAAAACTTTTATCGTATGAAACGATTTGAATGACTATCGTAAATGGTAATACAAGCAAGGTGGAGTGTAGTAGTACATACTCCCTTTTCCGAGTTTCCACTCTCAAGGCACTTTAGTATTCCCCCCATTCCAAAAATCCGACCAAAGAAAACATTTTGGTTTGTGTTTTTTTGTTTTTATTATTTTTTTTATATAAACTTACTAATTTTTTTCTACAAAAAAGAAAAGCATATTTATCATTTTTTTCTCTTTAGTTTTTATATAATACATACACTAAAAGAAAAAGAGAATTCGGTATTTTTTTTTTTCTAAATTATAAAACGTTTTTTTTAATATTTTCTTCTTTATTTTATTTTAAATTTATTTTATGTCTTATAATACAATGTTTAGCAGAAGAAAACTTTTTATTAATATTTTTTAGTAACTAATGTTGGTGTTTCGAACAATGTAATAGTATATAAAAGGAAAAAAATTCAAGAACTAAAATTAAAGTGTTGTCCTGCTGTAATTAATCTTGTCAATATTTCGTCTCGGTTTTGTAATTTCTTTTATATAATATTTATATTTTTTTTTTTGCAACTAGAAAGTACAGAGATAAATGATCCTGAGCGGTTTTGTACTTCAGGTTGTTGTCATTTCTTTTTGCTTCATTTTCACATTTTTTTTTTTGGTTTCAAATATTGATAATTTTCTAGTTAATAGTAAATGCATTTATTTTTTTGGTGTCCTTTGGAATGATAAACAAAAAGTATAATTATAATTAAATTTCGTTGGAGCACTAGAAAAAGTACCCAGCAACAACTTTATTTTTTATCAAACATTTTAAGGTAAAATTATCGACATTTATAACAAATTTATTTACTTTATATCAAAAAGATTTTCGACAATAAATTTTTTTTCACGAAAATTTAAGCAAAATATTTCTTTGTTTTGGTTTAGTTTGGGTTTATATTATTTTATGCATCATTGAGCAGTCAAAAAGAGTTAAAAACAAGTTTTCTTCATGCGATTTTTGTCTTTTAGTTGTTGGGAGAGAGAAAAGAAACACAAACATCGTACCGCTTTTCTCTTTTTCTCTTTAAATTAATAATTAATTATATTAATATTATTATAAAATTAATTAAACAATCGTGTTTGTTTTAAAGAGTTTTTTTTTTTAAGTATTTTATTATTTTTTTGTAACTTTTTATTTATGTAATATTTTTTTTTTACTTTTTTGGAGTGTTTTATTTTGTTTGTTTTAAATGATGATGGAGGGGGAGGATGAGAGATAAGGCAGTGCATGTCTATTCGCTCTCATCATCATCATCGTCATCAGACGCATCCTTCTTGCTCTTTTTCGGCGCTGCTTTTTTTGTGACCTTGCCGCGCTTCTTAGTCGCTGCACCATTTGACTTAGAACCACCGTTGGCTTCGAATTCGCGGACTGCTTCCTCGTAGTCCTCCTTGCATTTAGCTGCCTTTTGCTCCCATTCCTTTTTTAAATTAAATTATTTTTATGAACAAAGAAAAAAATTGATTTTTGTTGTTTTTTTAACTTACAGACTTGTCCTTCATGCCCCTCCAGAGTTCACCACCCTTCTTTGCAACTTCGGTTACTTTAATACCGGGGTTTTCCTTCTTGATACCTTCGCGGGCACTATTGAGCCAAAGCATATATGCGGAAAGAGGACGTTTTGGTCTGTCACCCATATTTGTAATTTTGTGTGTTGTTTTGTTGCTGGTTTTAGAACTGAAATATTACAAGGATGATGATGGATGTTATAAATTTTTGTTAGAAAAATATGTGTAATCTAAATAAAGTGATTCTAAAACACGAATGTCCATTGTTTGTCGGTTGGTGTGGGACGCCCGAGAAATCTCCGCCAACGCCACCGACGAATTTTCTACCAAGAAATTTAAACAATTTCAATGTTTACTTCACAAATATTAAAGTACAATTCAAATTCGCGCAATTGGAAAGAATTATAGCACCCTACGATATCATAAACATTTGTCCCTTACGCGATGTAATAACTTTTTAACAAAAAGAAATTAAAACTTCTCATGGAAAATTATTTCAGTTAAGCGACCATCTTAATTGCTGCTAGTCTGTGGTTTAAGGGTTTAATATTGAAAACGCTTTAGGAAACCCCCACAAGAAAAAGTTGGAGACAACAGAAACAAGTGCTCCCTCCCAACAGTGTTGTCAGTTTGTACGAGTGAAAAATCTTGAAGCATTATTATTGAGCCGTACCTAGGCTTGTTTCCACACGAATTTGCAAGAAATATTGCCTATAAATAAATCTCATCACATCAAACAGCAGACACGAAGCGACAGTAAGAGACGTTGAAAAAAGATTTTTGAAATTCTGTGCGCCCATTATTTCCAGAAATTTTTTTGAGGATACATGTGCAGATCTTTCTCCAAAATACGACGAATAAGACATGCAATGTAGCCAAGTGTGTTGAAGATCGTCGTGCCGATGTTTCAGGACCAGCTGTAACACACATGAACGACTCGATATTTTTCTGATAGCTTTTGGTGGATATTTTAGAGATGCAAAACATTTTTGTAGTACAACTCTAAAAATATAGTGGTGCTCAGAAGAACCAGGACCTAGTGACTTATTACTCTCAATCATTCTTGTGTGCATTACCAGGAGTGGAAGGGTTCTACGATTTTCTGCCGTTCATGACAAGAGATACTTAGAGGATTTGTCAATTCCTCGCAAGAGGTAGTACAGCCCTAAACTTTTTTGCAGCGGCTGCGAATTCAACCCAAGGCCTTCTGCATGACAGTCCATCGACTAATCACTATACCATTATACAACTACCAGGGGTAGTACAACTCTACGAAAGACAAATAAAATTTTACAGTCCTATTATGGTTATCATATATTAGCACAATATTTGATAAGTATTAATACAATTGATGATTCAGAATTATGATGATCGTTTATCATAACTTGTATACTGATTGAAGATCTATGATGAATAGCCCTATTGATAAGCTTGAGGGTTATCAAATATATTCATATGTAGCAATATTTCTATAAGCCACAAATTCTACGTTGAAAGATGTATCAAATATTCGGACGGTCAAACATTTCTATTTGCATTAAATTTAGTAATTTGTAGTTACCAACCATTCTGCGTATTGACGACGCTTAAAATGGACAGTAGGCTTTAGCTCTTGAGTCAATTGAACTTTGTAAGCGTTTAAATTCAAATCTTTATTCAAAATTCGCATCAGTGATGTTCGTGAGATGTTCAATTGTTGGGCAACACGACGAGTCGAGGTTAACGGCTCTTCTGCCACACTATCGCGAACAATAATGTTTTCCACAGAAAAAAACTGGGCGAGCATGCATAGGTGTTTTCACATTTCCTACAGCACAGATTTGCTGAAATTTGCCCACAATTCTACCGATTGTGGACACATTTGGTCGATTATGTTGACCAAAAAAATCACGAAGTGCACGAAATGCATTTTGATTTGAACGCCCATTTTCGTAAAAAGCTTCAACAATATTTAAGGCGCTGCTCAATTGTGTACCTATCCAAGGTTGAATTTATCAAGCACTGAAACAAAGAAATGTCAAATTAAGTTGGGCAAAAAACTTGACATTATGGTGTGACTCACAATTAACATCGTGCATTATGGTTGGACCACGCTTTATTATTGAAAAATAAAATTTAAAAAACGAAATGTCTTTGGTAGAATTAAGCCCTATCACGAATTCCATGGTCATCGGAAGCTTGCTACGAGTCCCGAAAATAAATATCACAGAATTCATCATAGTGGAAAATCGCACGAAAATTGCCCTTTCGAACGGATTTGGTGATAGGTTTTTCGGGATTCATAGAAGTGTTGCGCCCTCGTGTGTATTTAAAAGAAGTTTCTGATTACGGTGGAATTGATGATAGAGCTGATTGTTTTTATACGCGAATTATGATGGAGAAGAAAATTTAACCGAGTGTTATACATACGTATATTTACTAACTTTAAATGTCTCACCTCCTAACCCACTGAGTCAGAATGCATAACAATTAACTATTATGCATAGTGACAATTTTGGTTTCACACTTATTGTGACGCAATGGCTTAGTGGGACAAGTCAACTTCCAGAATGCAACTCAGTAGGTCAAAGCTGAGTAATGCATTTTGGAAGTTAAACCAAGAAGTTCCAGGTAGGTCGCCAGAACCAGAGGTGAGTCTGATTGTAACCGCGAACGTGATTGTTTGGTTTTTGTTTATTTGATCGCACACATAACATTGGCGCAGCCGATTCGCGAACCTAGTTTAAATTAAATAAAATATAAAAAAGTTAATTGTGAAAGAATATACATACTCGTACATAGATACGAGTAAAGTGAATCAAAAAATAAAAGTTTGAAAGTGAAATAAATTAATTGTATCACAAAGTGAACAAAAAAAAAAAAAAAAAAAGGAAACAAGAATAGATAACATATATGTTCATACTACAAGTATACATAAATGAAACAGTGTAGTTGATCAAGTGAGGTAAAATAAAAACTAATAGAAGGTCTGGTAAGAATTTTAATGTTTATATTGTGTTGATGTTTTCTTTTTAAATACTCGTATAATTAAATTTAATATAATTTACAAAATTTTTACACATAATTTACATTCTTTTATTCAAAATCAGCTTCATCTGATTTTTCAAAAAATCTTTTACCCCTGTTTTTTACATCGTCTCCAAAAACCCCTGTCACTAAAAATCTTGTAAATAAGGGTGTTCAGACTCCTGTCACAGGTATAGAAAAACACCATATTAATTTAGGACAAGAATTAGTGGAGACATCTCAAAATCCCCATTTTAATTTAAGACAAGAATTGGTGGAGGTACAACCAATTAGCAGTCAAACATACAACATGTCATACGAAAAGGTGACAAAGATTGTTTCCCGTGTCATACCCCTATTTTCAGGGCAAAGGACACCGGACTTGTCAAGTAAAGTATACGAGTTTATAAACGCTTGCCATTTAGGGTTGAAATGCCTAGAGGCAGGTGAAGCCGAAGACTTGTATGTGGCCTGCATTTCCACAAGGCTAACGGGGGATGCATTTGAACTAATTAGATCTAATCCTCCCAAAACCTTAGCAGAACTGGAGTCAGTTATAAAAACAGCGTATCTGCCGATTATAACTCTTGACAGTGTGATGCTTGAAATTAATCAATCACACCAAATGATGAATGAAGATTTCCAGTCATTTGCTCGACGCTTACTCACGCTGAAAATAAAAGCGAAAGAGATTATTGATTCACGTTACAGTGAAGCTCAATCAATAGCGTTGGTGGCTGAACTTAATAATAGTTTAGTTAAGGTTTTCAAAATGGGATTGTATGATCCTGCTTTGCGTCAGTTTATGCTGACAACCGCTGAAACTGACTTATCAAAGTTGGCTGATTTGGCGCAGAGAACATCCCTTTTAATGGGAACTCAAAACAACTGGGGAATTCAATCAAATGTGTTCAGTGCTATCTCACCATGTGCGTACCCGCCCACCTGGCCTCAACAACTTCCACCGCAGCCAACATACCCACATACAAATATACATAGTCTTCAAAACTCATACACACCACAATATCATAATTACTTCCAACCATCCAACAATCAATTTCATCAATCAAATAACCAGGTAAATCTAGACTCCCCCCATCCAAGTACTAGACACGTAAATAGAACGGCAAATCCTGTGATAAAATGTGGATTTTGTGGAAAACAAAATCACACTTACGCCGAGTGTCAAATACGGAAAAGAACACCATACTGTGATTCTTGCGAAGATTATGGGCATAATCAAAACAGTTGCCCACGTTCACAAATACGTGTTACACGAGTAACATCAAAAAAGCCCAGAACAAAATGCAAGTGGTGTTCTAGGATAGGGCATGTGGAGGAGGATTGTTTCTCCAAAAGGAATTATCAGAAGGAACAATCGGGAAACGGCCCGGGGGCCAGTTTAATTCAATAAACTGTGCCCCACCAAATTTACTCTCCACAAACAAAACACCGCCAAAAAATCCCTCTTCAAATAAAACAATGATGTCAGCAGAGCTAGGCAGCCAAACACCTCCTATGACATCAAAAAGGCAATTTGAAGACACTTTAAAAATAAAAGAAAAAAAAAAGTCATTACAGCACAAAAAACAACAAAAAATAAAAGTAAATCGGAAGACTTACTCAAAAGAGTTAAATTTCCTTACTTTTCAGTCGGTAAGCAAAACGAAGCAAAAACCTATAGAACCTGTATCTGGGGCAAAAGTTGTCCTAGGTCAAGTAAATTTATGGTTATTGATTGCGAATATTTGCTTGGTTGTGAGTAAGTGTCGCGTAATGTTTAATAAATTTTTTGTCTTTTTGGCGAATACGCTTAATAACTTTATTTTTAGTTTTTGTTGTAAGTATTTGAACCAGTTCGCTATGACGAAAAAAAAAACTAAACAGAAGAAAACATTGTATACATTTAAGAACATTCGTAAGCACGATGTGTTCGTCGAGCTGCCCACATCATTAGCTAAGTACGGAAAAGTACTTCTTCTTGTTGATACAGGGGCAGACTCGAGCTTACTTAAACGAAGTTCTCTAGAAAATGCTAGCAATATAAACACCCGAGAAACAAAGCAACTGGGTGGTATTTTTGGTGGTGTAGGCACAACACTGGGTACAATTAAGACTAATTTACTTTTCCAAAAAAAATTTTCGACTAAATGGAACATAGTCGATGACGATGATATACCTGCGGATGGTATATTAGGTCGTGACATCCTATGGAACCGCACGATCATCGACGCAGTTTCCAAACGAATAACGTTTTTAGATGGGAAAAGGGAAGTCTTAATTGACTTACCTCTCAAATGTTTGCCTTCGAGTCTAGCTACCATGTCTTCACTGAACGAAAAAGTTGTGCAGTGCAAAATTGCGGCTCGGACACGGACAATTGTGAAGATCCAAATCCCAAATTCAAAATCAAATGAACTGCTTATACATTCGCAGGAAATTGATAATGGAATTTATTTGGGAAACACAATTGTTAAGGCAAATAACGATTACGTCCATGTCCCTGTTTTAAACTGCACAACAGAGGACTATGTCATGGACACAAATTTCATGCCTACCTATTCAAATTTCAAAAACTACAAAATTATTGAAAACAATGGATACGGAGGTAAAATATTAACAAATTTTAAAAAGGAATCCAGTAATGAACGGATAAATAGCCTTCTAAGCTCCATTAAAATAGATGAAAACCTAACCAAGGAGGAAAAAAAATCGGTAGAGGAATTATGCATTCAGTTTTCTGATGTCTTTCTATTAGAAGGCGATAATTTAAGTTATACACCCGTTTTGTCCCACAACATTCCCACCAAATCTGACCAAGCACCGATTAACACAAAACAATATAGAACGCCAGAGATCCATAAAAAAGAAATTGAGAAGCAAGTGAAAGAGATGCTTGATCAAAACATAATTTCGGAAAGCAAATCTCCTTGGAATTCGCCTTTGCTTATTGTACCCAAAAAATCGGTTGAAGGTAAAAAACGGTGGAGGGTGGTTGTAGATTTTAGAAAGCTGAATGAGGTAACAATTAAAGACGCATTCCCCCTACCAAGAATCGAAGAAATTCTTGATCAGTTGGGACACTGCCAATTTTTCACCACTTTGGATTTAGCAAGTGGCTACCATCAGGTGTTGATCGATCCAGCTGATAGAGCGAAAACTGCGTTTAGTACCAGCACAGGACATTACGAATTCAATAGAATGCCCTTTGGTCTAACCGGTGCTCCAGCAACGTTTCAAAGGATAATGAATCACATCCTGACTGGGTTGCATGGCATTGATTGTTTTGTATATTTGGATGATATTGTTATCTATGGTAAAAATCTAGAGCAACACAACGAAAAGCTTTCAAAGGTTTTGGCTAAGCTTAGGCAGCATAATCTCAAATTAAATACCGAGAAATGTAATTTTCTATGCCGTGAAGTATCATATTTGGGACATATATGCTCTGAAGCCGGAGCTTCGCCTGACCCAGCCAAAACCCAATGTGTTTCAGATTTTCCCAGACCCACAACAATAAAACAGGTGCAATCATTTTTGGGACTTACGAATTATTATAGAAAATTTATACCACATTTTTCTAAAATAGCTGCCCCAATAACAAAGCTATTGAGGAAAGAAAATAGTTTCGAATGGTCCCCAGATTGTGAGAAATCGTTTAAGTTCCTTAAGGAAGCGATTTCCAAACCACCTGTTCTTATCTATCCAGATTTCACGCAACCATTTATCGTGACAACCGATGCAAGCAATGAAGCTCTGGGAGCCGTTTTATCCCAAGGTAATATGGGTGAAGATAAGCCTATTGCTTATGCTAGCCGCTCGCTTAACAAATCGGAGAAAAACTATTCGACTATAGAAAAGGAATTGCTTGCCATAGTTTGGGCGTGCAAGCACTTTCGAACATACCTTCTAGGTCGACCATTTACAGTTTTCACAGACCACCGTCCTCTCATAGGAGTATTCAATGTTAAGGACCCAACCACTAGACTTATTAGATTCCATCACAAGTTGTCTGAATACGATTATAAAATTATATATAAGCCTGGTAAAACCAACTGCAATGCAGATGCGTTAAGCAGGATTCAGAAAGAAAATAATGATATAAAAATTGTACAGACAAGAAGTAGGACTAAACTAGCTAAAAAGGACATCATACAACAAAATAGTAAACAAGGCAACAACAAGCAAGCAAGTAGAGATGACGTTCAGGTTCTAAAAAATGCAGAGGACATACAAACAGTTCTTCGCGATTTCCACAAATCCGTACTTGGAGGACATCAGGGAATGGCGAAGACCTATGCACGAATTCGTCGTCAGTTTAGATGGAAAAATATGCAAAAGGATATTGCAAATTATATCAGGAACTGTGAAAAATGTCAAACGAATAAGTCAGGCAAACTAACCAAAATGCCAATGGTTTTGACAGACACCCCATGCCTCCCCTTCGATAAGGTATACATGGACATGGTCGGTGTTCTTCCTTTGACGTATTCCGGTAACCGGTATATTTTAACATTCCAGGACGACCTGACAAAGTATATGACTTGTGTGGCCATCCCAGATGCTGAAGCATCTACGGTAGCAAGAGCCTTTTACGAGGAGATTGTTACAAGGTTCTGCATACCTAAGACACTCGTCACAGATAATGGAACTAATTTTACTTCGAAACTTTTCTCAGAAACTTGTAAGCTTCTAGGAGTTAAAAAAGTTCACATTACAGCATATCATCCACAAGCTAATGGTTCACTCGAACGCAGTCACAGACCCTTAGCGGAATACCTAAGGAGTTTCGTTGACAATGACGATCGGTGCTGGGACCAATGGTTGAGACAGGCGATGCATGTCCACAATAACACCGTGCATACAGCTACTAAACTGACACCAACGAAGAGTTTGTATGGTTTTGAATTCGAAATGCCAACAAATTTAAAAAGAACAGCTACACCTCTGTATAATGCGGAAGATTATCCAAAAATCCTTCAGCATCAACTACAGAAGACGCACGAACTAGCGAGGAAAAATTTGGAACTGGCAAAACAAAAATCAAAACAACAATACGACCATCATACCAATCCTGCCTCGTTTGCGGTTGGGGAAAAAGTCTTGCTTAAAAATCCTACTAGAAAGAATAAGTTTTCACCTATTTGGTTGGGACCCTATGAGGTGGTGTCCGTGAATGATTCTGTAAATACTAATATCCGAGTAGGTGGAAAAACAAAACGAGTACACAACAACCAACTTAAGGCTTATCACAATCAAGTTAATTATAGTTAAATTTAAACACATACTATGATTAATATCCTAAACTAAAACTTTTTCACCACTAATAATTACACTCACTAACCTTCGACGCTAACAGGTATAGATAGAACCGAAAATTTTTTTTTATATCAATTAATTAAAACTACTTAAACTTTACCCACTGCTTTAAATATAGGAAATTTAAAAGGAAACGGAAAAGTTCTAATATGCTTAATTTAGTTCACCTAACTAATTTTTTTTTCTCTTTTCAGTATTTACAAAGGAAAAACAAAGTGAGGTCAAAAGGAAAGGTCATTAATTGCCTACACATATTACATTAATATTATTTCCATAATTTGGCACATTACATTCATATTATTTACATAATATATATAATCAATCTATTATTATATAAAATTTTTAAGAATACATACAGTCTTTGACTATAAGTCATTTTTCTATTTAATTTTTTTTGCTTAAAAATACTTCTTAAACACATAACTTATAGTTAATTATCGAGTTGAAAAAAAAAATGTTCAACCTAAGGTGTTTTGCATTAACTGTACAAATAGTTATTAACTTCTTTCCCGGGCAGACACAGAATGAGAAACCATACAAGATCCAGTCATTACATAAAACATCACCAGTAGTGTTCGAAACGGTAGAACAAGCCGTATTCTACAGTGATACGTGGACAATTTTGACGAAGTTCACACCAATGGACTACGAAATGGTAATTCAGATGGTGCAAAAATGTGACAATAGGCTAGAAACCATGTGCAGAAGCATTGCGGACGATGACTTTCAACGCCATTGCCATTTGGTCGCCCAGGAGACAGAGACAAACATCGTAAACTTACGACAAACAGCAAATCGTATGAGACAATTGATACACTCAAAGCGTCAAAAGCGTGCACTAGAGTTTATCGGAGGATTTTCCAAATGGGCCTTCGGAACGATGGACAGCGAAGATGCTAGAAAGGTCTACCATCAGTTGGAATTCCTCCATAAACGGGATGAGGATTCGTTCCAATTAATGCACCGACAACTATCTGTCATGAAATCAAATTTCGATACATTGACTAAGCCAATTTCACAACTAGCGGAGGAAATGGAAAACGTGACTGCAGGTGTGGGAAATCTAAGTGAATCTTTCCTAAATTACAGCCAATTCACAAACAAGGAAGTTTCGATACTTAAGATGAGGAGCGAAGCGAGTGCAATGATATCAGTGATCACCGCAAAAATAATGGAGGTCCAAAACCGGCAATCCCTGGAGCTTTCCATACTTGATGACCTTAACCAAAATAAACTCCACCCTTTCATCCTGGACGTAGGAAACATTACTGACCTGCTTAAGAAATCGGTCAAAGGAGGATTCTCATTCGAGAACCTTGGCATCATTAATTCAGCGGCCAGAACAGCAGTCTTTGCAAATGAGGGAAACCTGTTTGTTAAGGTAACGCTTCCACTTCCAGACTCCTTGCATTTTGACATCCATAAAGTGTACGCCTTACCAACAGTCTTAGAGGAACGATGGGATCTGGTTATTGATACAAAGTATGAATACATCGCAGAATCTGATAACCACGGCCTTTTCGTAATGCTGAATGAGGAACAGTATTCCCGATGCTCACATATTGCAATAAGAGAGGCTAAAAAAGACATTGCGGTATGCCGATACGAGACCCCGGTATTCACATCTGGATCAAATGAATGCTTAGTAGAACTCTTACAACACGCAGCTTCATCAAAAGATTCGTGTAAATACACTGCGGTTCCAGCAAGCAAAGGAATATTCCTGAAGATGACGGCACCGAACGAGTGGCTTTTCAAAGTAAAGGATACCTTCGTTTTGAACTTGAAGTGTGCTGACCAACAATATACAGCCACCCTCAACGGTTCAGGAATCCTTAAGATGGAGCAGCCCTGCGAAGCCAGTGCCAAAGGATTTAAGCTACTGTACGAATTTCACTCTGAAGTTTCTACTGAGTACAAACAACCAATGGTGGACCATTCAGAACTTGTGAAAGCATTTCAAGCCAATTCCATTCCAGTTAAACAAGCACCCACACAAAAACTTCTTCCCATACTTATTGGCAACCACAAGCATTTTGCCAACGAACTTAATGTTGGAAAAAAGAGTATGGAAGAGCTTGAACAAGGATGGAACCTTCTGAACGCAGAGCGAAAAGTGACAGATCATGAATGGGAGTTGTCTCTACATCGCTACTCCATGTTGACCTTAGTCACCTTAGCAGCGGTAGCGGTTATTGTCATTTGTCTAGTCCGATATCTCCGATCCAGAGCACAAACCATTCGTTCCATCCGAGCCAAAGCACCATCAACTATTCTACCCCTCCGTGAGCTGACAGTCAACCGAACGCCAAGGAAACGTGCACCATCAACGCCACAGCCTAAAGCAGACATAGCGAGTTTCAGCGTCACCTCTGCCCGGGTGTAAACAAGTATATTGTAAATTAATAAATTGACATTTATATAATAAAAAAAAAAAAAAAGAAAGAAAATATTGAAACTTTAAAATTGAAATAGCAAATTTATTTTAATATAATTATGTAGATAATATTATTGAAAATAAAGTTTGTAGTTAAAAGAAATGAATTAAAGTCAAATAAATAAAACACAAAAAAAAAATGTTAGAAAAAAAAAAAATAAATAAATAAATAAAATGTAAGCGACATAAAAGAAAAAAAAAATCTTGAAATAAAAATATTTGTAAATTAAATATTGTAACTGTAAAAAATGTTAAAAAGTATAATAAAAAAAAAAAAATTATTAAACTTATGAAAATATGATACAAATTTAATTAATTCAAATATATGTACCTATGTAAAATTTAGTATTAACATCTAGTATTTATTTAATAAAGAAAGACGAACCTATTTCTGGAGACCTGGCTTGAACTCCCTAAGGGGGGAGGGATGTTATACATACGTATATTTACTAACTTTAAATGTCTCACCTCCTAACCCACTGAGTCAGAATGCATAACAATTAACTATTATGCATAGTGACAATTTTGGTTTCACACTTATTGTGACGCAATGGCTTAGTGGGACAAGTCAACTTCCAGAATGCAACTCAGTAGGTCAAAGCTGAGTAATGCATTTTGGAAGTTAAACCAAGAAGTTCCAGGTAGGTCGCCAGAACCAGAGGTGAGTCTGATTGTAACCGCGAACGTGATTGTTTGGTTTTTGTTTATTTGATCGCACACATAACACGAGCAAACAAAAGCACACATGCTACCTTATTAGTAAGAAAAACTCACATGACCGGGAAGAAAACAAAACTTTTGAACCACGACTGCCAAATGACGAGAGAACATAGCTTTGTTTTTTTAAAGCAACCCATTCAGTCTCTAGGAGTTGTAGGTTCTCCTTCGAGGTGGCATTAAGGATTTCTTTAAGTTTTTTATATCCAGGCCAACTATCTGATATCTTCATGCAAATTTTCATGGGATCATAACCCTACTGAACTGAAATCGGCACATATTGTAAAAATGCCTTTCTCTGGCATTTAAAAAAATATATGTATGTATGTACTTTCAAATCTATGTTAAAATAAAATAACTTAGTAAAAAAAAAAAAACATAAGAAACAAATCGCATTATGGAGTAGGTATGTTTGTATCAATTTTGACAAGTATTGGAAAAACTAAAATTTGAATTTTGTGTTGGCAAATCTTAAGATCTAACTTTATACTTCTCCACAGAGCTGTTCCGACAAAGCCCAATGGATCTTTTACAACACTCTGCCCCACAGCTTTCACGTTGTCTTCAGTGCGAATATTTCGATGAGCACCTAATTCGGCAGGGTCGAGCACTGAACCACGTTCATCAAACCGGCTGACCAAACTATTAATTATAGAGGCTGTGGGAGCTGTACTCGAATTAAAATATTCGCGATATTTTCGCTGCGTCATATCAATAGATTGTTGAGAATTATAGAAAAAACGGATAATTTGAACGCGTTGTTGTGTACTGTATGTATCCATTATGAATTTCCAAGAATTCAATATTATAACCTGCAAAAAGAAAAAAAATCATTAGGGGTTGGCATGTAAGGTCTGCCCCCGCCAGTAGTCGGCCACTTTGTTATAAAATCCAGCATAAAATAGCAAAGGCCTAATTCTTAACCCCTTGGTATAAAGGTTATCGATTTGTATTGTCATGCAGAGGGTGGCCTTGGGTTCGGATTTCAGCCGGTGCAAGTTTTCCAGGGAATGCCACTTGCGAATAATTAACAAATTCAGAGTATTGTCATGAAAAGTGCTGCTCATTAGCCGTTGGGGATCTTCAGAAAATAGTAGGTCCCCTCCATTTATGGTAACACGCACACTGGAATGGTGGAGTAGTAGGTCCGTCCATAGGGTATGTGCGAGCTGTTGCACCCACCAAATTTATTTTCCATACAATTCTTTCTCGGGACGCAAAATTCTGTGCCCAATGCAGATGATCTTGTTAGAAATGCCATCCGTGTTGGTTGTTTGACTTTTCAGTAAAATAAGATTAGTACATGTGTTTGGGAAAAAGAACTAAAATTATTACAGAAAATATTGAAGGTAAGTGCGCATTATGAGTATTTTTAGGCAATTTATTAGTTAATTTTTCACTGTTTTAACGGAAAATATTGATTAGTAATAATATAGTGGGGCTGATCTTAAGATTCAAAGTTTTTTAACTCTATTTATGGTCACAAGTTCAACCTTTTCCTTCGCAAAAGATGCAATTTCAAAACAAAACATTGAATTCTTTACTTTGATGGATATCATCAAAAAGTTGGAAAAAGTTCTCCTGAGCCAACCTGGGCCAAATGAAACCCTTACCGGCACTTATGTTATTAAATAAATTTTGAAAGAAAACTTGTTTCATACTTTTAACAAAATTGCAAATATGGGTTTACTAATTGAGGCTGGATACTCAAGTGGCCGACAACAGGTATTCAAGGGGCTGAGACTATTCCAAAATCAGATTTTCATTTCAAATGGTAAATAATAATTTGTTTAAAGCAGAAAATTAACTAAACAGGCCTAGAATTTTATAATCTACACATTTCAACTAATCAAAGACTTTAATACTCTTTTCAACAAGGGAATATTAGGTTTTAAGGAACCAGCTGAACATAAAAAGGCTAAAGGGCCATCACAACTAGTGCATTCACCCTGTTTGAAAAGATTTTCACTTATGCACTCATTTTGGTTTATTACTTTATTCTACAATTATTTAGGTAATTGTAAAAAGATGTCTTGCTTTCCGCAGCAAAAAATAATGATCGGCACCAACTTGTGACTTTGTGGTGCGAAATACGAATAGTTTTTTTTTATAATTTGCACACACTCAAGGGTAATGACGAGCCTTATAAATGTTATGGTGTAACACAGTGCGAGCGTTTAGGTAAAGTGGAGAGAATTCAAAAGGAGATGCCGATAGACATTAGGTTGAAAGGTTGTGCATTAAAATGAAGGGGGTGTGGGATCGAGAGGGGCAAAGTTTTACATATTCTAGAAGTGCGGCTAAAGAAAGAACCTCTATATTTGAGTTTTTGGGCGAATATATGTCTTAGATTCTAGCCA
This sequence comes from Philhelius festivus, assembly GCA_963931855.1. Classification (NCBI taxonomy): domain Eukaryota; kingdom Metazoa; phylum Arthropoda; class Insecta; order Diptera; family Syrphidae; genus Philhelius; species Philhelius festivus. Next base: position 48,744,936 of record OZ007557.1, on the reverse strand, counting down.
CATCACAAATGGAAAACACTTCTTGCATCTTTTAAGGAAACAAACATTTCGCTTCGTTTTTTGTAACGTCATGATCATTCCATAAAACATGGTCATTAACACACATACCGACTATGGACAGCTTTTCAGTTTCTTCGTTACATGTGCCATTCATGGATTATGGCATGGGTGGTATATAAAAAAGTTTAATGTTAAACTCTATTAAATGCTTTGGAAATGAAATATGAAGTGCAATTTTTTTTGTTCCACTTTTCGGTGAGATATACCATCAGATCACCAGTGTACCTTATGCTACGAAGGACGCACTGCCAGTCATTTAAAAGCCTTCGTTCTTTGAGATACTTCTTAAGCTGATTATTTATCAGCGTCCCCTTGACATTGGAAAGAAGGGACATTAGTGCAATTGGTCGGTAATTCGAGGGGGAGGAAATTTTTAGACAAAAATGTTTGAAGAAAATATAAGCTAAATAAAAATGTTATTTGTTCAGTGTCAATAATAAAACAAAACGAAAAAAGAAGTTTTACTTCAATAAAGGTAGTTAGCTAAAAAAAATCTGTTATGGACAAGGTAAACACACGGATTTATTTTTCAAACTAAGGCCATTGGCCCAAAATTTTAAACAGCTTAAGGACTATTCACATGAGAGCGACCAACGAATAAAAAAACAAATGGGATTTAAAACATATACATACATACCTATAAGCGTAAATTCTTTACAAAAACTTTACAAAAGGTTAGAAATCTAGTTTAATTTAATGTTAATATATTAAAATTTGTGTTGTAATTGCTAAAATGAGACAAATTTGAGAAAATAAATTGGTCGTCGCGAATTGCAATATGCTTGCCGAACTGTCAAAAACACTACTCGCGTTCCACATACCATCCACACTGTAACGAATTAATTGTTCGTGCGCGACTAACCCCAAAATCATTCTAAGTTGTTTAAGTATGTAAATGCCATTAGCGACGAACAAAAGAAAATGCATGTGAACGAAATGTCAGAATGGGCGAATGTTCGTCCATTCGTCGGTCATTGGTCGCTCTCATTTGAGTCCTTTAGAATTAAGGTATTAGTATGATACCATGTACTTAACAATTTGCTAACTTTAAGGCTAGCCGCGCACTGGTAACAATGATCTAAATCAAATAGTTTAATCACCAGTTGATAGAGTACCGCGCACTGGCAACTCTTTACTCACGCTCACACTCTTTTCTCTCTTGCGCTTATAGAAAACCGCTCAACTGTTGCGAATTAATTTTAGGCAATCGTTTAGTTTGTGTCAAAACACAAACTTTTTAGTTGCTCGAATCGAATTGCTCTAAGTGCGCGGTGTCTCATATAAGTCCATATATTTCATTTTAGCAACTAAACAGTTGCGAAACTAAAAATTGAATGTGCGCGCCTGGCCTAACGTAGAATATAGCTAATTCTCAATTTGAAACATTTTCTAACTAGTATCGTACTAAAACAATTGTTCTTAATAAATTGCTTCTGAACACATCTAAAACAATGACAGTTCGTGCAAACTAAAGGACTATTCGCATGAGAGCGACCAACGACCGACGAATGAACGAACATTCTTTCGTTCAAGTGCATTTTTTATTCGTCGCGAATGGCGTTTACTTTAGACTACTTAGAATGATTCTGAGGTTAGTCGCGCGCGAACAATTCATTTGTTGCAGTGTGGATGGTATGGGGAATGAATGAATGAATAAACTTCAATTTTTTTTACATTTGATTTGTTTTACATTCGTTTTAAAGTTAACCGACTTAGAATTGGTCTGGTCTGAAGTTATACGTTATTAAATACAGAGTACAGTGGATTAACATAAGATAGAATAAAATTAAATTAAAAGGCAAATTCAGTATTTCGTGTTGCTCAATCACACATTTATATACAGTGCTGTGCAAAACATTTGCAACTATTATCACCTATCAAAAATACAACATATTCGTCATTTCTAAGTTGTTAAAACGAAATTATTTCTATTGCTCTAGACTTCATATGTATCAACCTTACTGTACAAAATTCAAAACCACTAATCTACAGACAAATACAACAATTGCAACTGTTTAACAAAAAAAAGTAATGCATTTGGCTGTGCAAAACATTTGCAACTGACGGCCATCACTCATTTTGATAACGGTTAATTTGATTAATTTAGAAATTGGTAAATTTGTTTCTGTAGCTTGGTTCGTTGAGTAAGTATTAGCCGCGTGTTTGATCGAGACAAAAGCTTTTTAAGATAAACAAAAATAAAAAAAGCAAAAAATAAACAAATTTTAATTAAAATGGCCGGAAACAAGTATTCATCAGAAATTAAATCCAGAATTTTGAGTGAGGGATTATCCCAGAAAGAAATTTCAATCAAATATTCGATACATAAATGTACCATTTGTCGGATAGTTAAGTCTGGAAAGTTGGTGTGTCATCATAGAGGAGGAAGACCACGTAGTACCACAGCAAAAGAAGACAGGAACATTATTAGTTTCTTTCGGAAAACACCAACAGCATCTTCTAAAGAAGTGAAACTTCAATTACAATTACCCATTGACTCATCTACAAAAGACGCCGCGCCGGATTGCGTGATTTCCAAATAGTGAAAAGCCATTTAGCCCGTTTGGATTTCGCACGAACTCATCTCAATTGGAATTTGTCGAAATGGAAGACAATCTTGTTTTCTGATGAATCAAAATTTGATATGTACGGATCTGATGGAAGGCAACATGTCAGTAGGCCAAAAGGTGACAGACTAAATCCAAAGTATATCAGAGGAACAGTTAAACACGGAGGTGGATCTGTGATGGTCTGGGGCTGCTTCTCTGGCCAAGGAATAGGTCCAATTCGACAAGTAGAGGGTATAATGAAGTCCGAAGACTACGTTGAACTTATAATGATAAATAGATTACAATCTCTACAAAGCAAAGGAATGAGAACAATATTATATTGCAGTAGATATACATCTAAAATACATTTGTTAAATGCTTTAAAATGGCTATCAGTAAACCAAAAAATCATTTTTAATGTACTTACATTTATTTTTAAAATTAAGAACAATTTGTTGCCAAATTACTTAAAAAGAAGACTTGTCACAAGAAATGAAAAACATAGATATAATTTAAGAAATAACAATGAATTTCATTTGCAATTGTTTAGAAATAATAAAACACAAAATATGCTTTTTTATAAAGGCTTACAAATCTATAATAAGCTTCCTAATAGTACAAAAACTGAAAATAATTTAAGAAATTTCAAAAACTCCATTGTACATTTTATAAAAACCAATTATTAATGTGAAATATTGTATTTTTTGTTTTCAATGGCGAATTATTGCTAAATAAAATTTTCAAATCAAAATCAGAAACACCATGCTTCCTTATGCGGATTGGGAAATGCCACTTGCCTGGACGTTCCAACACGACAATGACCCCAAGCACAAGTCGAGATTGGGAACAAACTGGCTTTCTGAGAAAAACATCACGGTTTTGCAATGGCCAGCGCAGTCCCGAGACCTAAACCCCATTGAGAACTTGTAGGAAATAGTAAAAAGAAGAATCGGATGCCAAATTTTTAAGCGGAAGAGCGATCTTTATGCTGAAATTCAAAGGCAGTGGAATGACATAACAATAACTATTATTAATAACCTCATTGCTTCTATGTGCTGCTGTTATCAAAAATAAAGGGTATGCAATAAAATATTAGCATTTTCTTGCATTGAAGTAAGAAAATCGTAAGACATGGTTCAAAATTGCAAATGTTTTGCACAGCAATCAATCCGTATTTCAGAGTTTTCTTCGATTTATAATTTGTTTAAGTGAATGTTGTTTTTTTTTCTAAATTCAAATGTTCTTTTTTTTCTAAATTCAAATGTTGTTATAAATAAAGTTTTCAAATTTGTTAAAAGAAGTTTGCTGTTTGCTTTTTCAAACACTTTATGAGATGGAAAGATCTGCTGGGTTAAGTTGCACATGTTTTGCACAGCACTGTATAGTACATGAGTGATACTTAAATTTCTCTCATTTTAGCAATTACAACGCAAATTTTAATACCTATACCTAACATCAAATTAAACTAGGTTTCTACATTTTTGTGAAAATTTAGGCTTGTATGTTTTAAATCCTATTTGTTTTTTTTTTTATTCGACAGTCGTTGGTCGCTCTCATGTTAAAGTCCTTAAGTAAACACCCCTTTTTTGACGTTTGTAAATGACAGTCATTTAACAAAAGGTTAGAGAAAGTATAGTTCTGTTCAACCAGCTGCACTGGACTACTCCGGGCAGAAAAGCTTTTTTGTGTTTATTGAGAAAATTTCTGCACTGACTTACACTGATTAGCGTTCATTGAGCTCAACTAGTGTACACTAGTTCAGAATATTTTGCACTACCTTTTGAGCTAGTGCAGGTTGGTGAAAACTGTCAAAATCAGTTGATGTCATTATTCGATTATATTTTGTAACGAATAAAGTTGATTTTTTTCCGCGCTTTGTATTTTTGATTAAAGTTTTTATATAATGCATAGATTAGAGCCAACTCTGAGTCAAGGGCAATCTCTGGTGATTCAGTGTTCTCCAATCAATGCAAAACAAAACAGCTATTAGTTTTATTTTCCCCCAGATCTGATCCGGATTGGATTTTGTTTTCAAAATAACATGTAAAACAACAAATACAAACAAAATTAGGCCTTGTGTTGTTTTTGTTATACATGTTATTTTGAATGAAGATCCAATCTGGACCAGATCTGGGGGAAAATAAAACACAGTTAATATCTTAATTAAATCTATGTATGTATGTATATTTACACGAAGATTTCCGAACGCAAGTGTTTGAAAGTTCGATGAAAAAAGGTGAAGAGGAAGAGATTTTGTGCCTCAAAAGCCAACAACGTCGTCGCAGGCACTGCCAATTAATTTCGTCCCTTTGCCATCGACTTCAGCGCAGGCATAAGGCATTTTACTTGGGCCGAATTTAATGTTTTTAACATCTGACGTATGACGTTTTTGCTTGAGTTTGCTCTGACAGTTTTCATGAACCTGCACTGCACTACACTGGCCTTTTCCTGGTTGAACACAACTTATGATCCTATATTTGATTAAAATTGCAAAATCCTTATTTTAACCTAGTTTCATACTAAAATTTTGCGCCATATACTATTCAGTAAAAGCATTGTTAAAATAATTATAAATTTAGTTACGTGTTTGGCTAAACAATTTAGGTAGGAACTCTATCGAAATAATCAAAACTTGTTGATATTATTAATACAAAGTTTTGTTTGAATTGTTTAATGAGGTGCAGGGAAATAAGTCCCCAGGAACTAAGTCCACTGAGGGACTAAGTTCTCACTTGAGGTGGGAAATAAGTCCCCAGGAACTAAGTCCACTGAGGGGCTTAGTTCTCACTTAATGGGAACGAAATCCACTTTACTAAAGTGGTCTTTGTTCCCATGCAAAGTGGGAAATTCGTTACAAAAAACTGTGGGTTTTAGTTCCCTTTGAATGTGAAATAAATTCACATGTTAAGCCATGGGAACGACACGTATAAACAGTGAGGTATGTAAGGGGGGGCATGCTGCGCCCCTGCAACCCCCCTGCTTTGGGCACACTATAGGATTTGGGGTAAGTGCGAGGTTGGGTGTATACAAAGTTTCTTTAGCAGTTAAAGAATCTGGAAAATAACCAACATAAAATCAATAAGTTTTTGTTGTTGGAAATTCATTCCCACTTTATACTTTCGAGTGTGTACTAATTTCCCATAAGAAAGTGCACTTAGTTCTCACTTAATGGGAACAAAGACGACTTTAGTAAAGTGGATTTCGTTCTTATTAAGTGAGAACTGAGTCCATCAGTGGACTTAGTTCCCGTGGACTTATTTCCCACCTCAAGCGAGAACTTAGTCCCTCAGTGGACTTATTTCCCTGCACCGTTTAATGATAACATAATTATGAGCCCCATAAATGATATTCAAAATTTGGAATAAAATGGCAACTTAAGTCTGTTATCACCAAGCTTAGGCTTATGTGGTTAACCTACCTGAACAAACTTACTTAAGTATAAAAGTTTGACTCCAAATTCAAAGCAAAAACTAGATAAATGTTTGAATAGAATTAAGTTGTACTTTTAGCAATTTACTAGCTAAATTTGTTTTTTTTTTCGATTATATGTATTATTATAGGTAGACACACTATAGTATAGCCTTAAAAGAATATACATAAAGAGAAAATGAGATAGTTTCCTTTGTACCAGTCTACTTTTTTGGATCCACAAATATCTGGTTTGTTAATGCGAATAAAAGTTAAAATAAAATAAATTAAATTTTGGAAAAAACAAATCATCACCATGTTTGAAAATTTATTGTTAGAAGTACCCAAGCATTTCACTATGGGGTCGGGTCGCAAAATACATCCATCACTTTTTCATCGTACCCAGCAAATACACACCGCCAATGAAAATTACTACCGCCGCATAGCCACAAAAAATGGCGCCAAAATCAATTTTCTAATATTTTAATTGTAATGCCTATTTTATTAAATTAAACAAATCCTCACGAAATATTAACAAAAATCATTCAAATTTCAATTTGTAAATGGAAAAAAAAAATTGATTACAAAAATCCAATTTTTTCCATCACATTTTGTATGAACTACTGGTACTGTACCTCGAATATGAGAAAAAATACGAATATACGAACGAAGCCAAGCTGCCACCATCAGCAAACTCTCGAACGATTATATTTTATATATGAAAGAGAAGACAACACAAAATGACCGCAGCAGAGTCGAGAAAAATGTGGAAAAAACTAGATAATTTCTATGAAAACTAATCAAGCGATGTTGGAAACGTAAATTCCAAAATAAATTTTCTATCGAAAAAATCCATTTGGCCAAATAAATTCCAAATAGTAAGGAAATTATTTAATAAATTCTAAAATATGTATGCAATGCGTTGTATGAAAATTTGTTCGACCATTTTGGTTCCTACCCAATATGTACTCGTTATACCGGAGCTACTACACCACCACTTGGCTTGTATAGAGAAAGCTAAAGGAAAAATGTATACGACGACGAGTTTTGCGCAATTTTTTTCCAATTAAAACGATAGATAATTTATGATTTTCAATCGAAATATGTTATTTTCGTACAAATTCTAAGGGATTTCGGTGGTTTTTCGAAAATTCAAGACGTACTTTAAGAGATATTGATGGGAAAATCAAAGTAATTTTCACGTGAAAAGCAAAACAAGTCTATCTCGAGGCAAAGATGGAGGAAAATATATAAGAAGTAAATTTGAGAAGATAAAATTCAAATGAATAAAAATAATCTTACGTTTATATAAACGCTACTTGACTTCGTAGCTTATTACACTTATTTATATTTTTTCACTTTAATTTGGACTTTTTTTATAAGTTTTCTTTTAATTTTTTGTAAACAGGACTTCCTTCACCGGCAATGAACAAAATTGAACTCTAGTCAACGAATGAGGAATAACCGTTGGCAAAGTATCGAGGAACAAAATCTTGGCTTGCTTGGTGTTTTTTTGTCTCAACAGAGGTTGTCTCATGTGTGGTCTGTCTCTGTTTTTAGTTGTTTGATTTGGCGGAATGAATGTGTACGAGTGAGATAGATAGATTATTTTTGATGGCAGCTGCCCTCAGGTGTGTGTTTATTGATGATGAATGTGTGAGGTAATGTGAAAGAGATATGATATGCCTCGGTGTGTGTAAGCATAAGCGCCGCAGTGAAGTCACTTCCCCACTTTGCCGCTCAATTTATTAACGAAAATTTATGAGACTACAGGCGGCGCGCGTTAAAAATTGTCAGCGGTGACACGCCGTCTCCACTAGCGATAAATCCATCGCAATCGCAATAGCCAAAGCAGAAAGCAGAGAGCAGAAGAACTGTCAGATTTTTGTGGCTGGGCATTTCATCGCATACTTTTTTAGTATAGTGAATAATTTTAATGGCTATAAATGAGTTCTATGGACAATTTCAAATCAGATTTTTTTTTAATTTTGTTAGAAAAACGTAAACCCCAAGCAAAAGCTTTCTTCGCACGCAAAACTCAAACTCAGTTAAATTAAATTTGGTTACGCCAGAACAATATGACAGTTCTCCTTGCGATAAAGCAAGCGATGGATGGTATGCGATGAGAGCATACTTTCTATCGCAAGCGATGAAAATATAGCTGCGATGGCGGTCTCCACTTGCGATAATGAATGCATGCTTTAAAGCATGCTCTGGATTCATCGCTAGTGGAGACCGCATGTGATGCATGGTTGCGATGCCTTAAGTGTGCGTCGGAAATTAGTGAAGAAGAATAGTGTGGTAAGATTAATGCGAAAAGAGGCGTTCACACTTTCCAATCTGTTTGACAAGCATATTAGGTGCGTTTTATTATTCACAAATCTATCTGGATCCGGATCTGGATTAAGTTTTAACATGTATTACAAAAACAATTTGGGATCCTGTTTTCTATCGGGATCTATTTCAAAGATCCAAAAATTAGTTATTACACTGGCGAGTAGATGGCTTTTTATGGTAAGGTAGTGTAAACTACAGTGTAAAGAAAATAGAAAAGAAATAATTTAAATTTTCCAAACCCAAGAATGAAAAGAGACGGGCTTATAACACTACTGTCAGTAAGATCCGTATCGTTTTATTTTCAAGGGAAGATCCCGATCCGGATCCAGATAGATTTGTGGATAATAAAACGCACCTATTGCATGATTAATCATTTGACGCTGTTCACATTGGACTTACTCAACCGATTTATTTTGACGTAAGGCCACCCTGTCGTGTTCAGACACAAAAGCAGTGTGAACACTCCAGACTCACTTTGACGTCTTGTAGTTGTCATAATTGTTGGCCATTTGCTATGCCACTACAAATATACAGTGAATTACAAAAGTAAGTAAGCACCTCTTAGTTTGAAGATCATCTCCTGCAAACAATCGATAGTAATGTTAAAAAAATAAAACTTAATATTTTTGTCTATAATTAATATGTAGGTATTTCGAACTAAAAAGTAATATTTCAAATAAAACAACTGTGTTCTAAAATTCTGCTTGTTTATATTCATGGGTTTTTTCAAAGAAGAGCCGCTTATGGCGATTTATTTTACTTATGTAAGGTTTCTTTCTAACCGATACATGATAACCGGATTGGTAGAGCACTCGTCGAATAGTTTGAGGGTTACATCACTTACCTGTTTTATTTGGTTATTTCTGCTGATATCTTTGATGGGCTTACTTTGGGATTCCTCTTTACTTTCCTAACAATAATACGGCATTCCTGCTTGTCAATGTCATTGATCGAGGGTCATTTTGCAAACTTCCAATGTTATTTTATTTGATTATTATTTTGTGTATAATAGATGGACTTTTGTTAACAATTTTACCATTCTCGCACTTCGATTTATTTTCCAAATAGTGTTTGATTATATTTTTTTTTTAATGAGTGCTTACTTACTTTTGTGATACACTGTATCTTCGTGTGTCATATTAGGTGCGTTTTATTATTCACAAATCTATCTGGATCCGGATCTGGATTAAGTTTTAACATGTATTACAAAAACAATTTGGGATCCTGTTTTCTATCGGGATCTATTTCAAAGATCCAAAAATCAGTTATTACACTGGCGAGTAGATGGCCTTTTATGATAAGGTAGTGTAAACTACAGTGTAAAGAAAAGAGACAAGAAATAATTTAAAATTTACAAACCCAAGGATAAAAAGAGACGGGCTTATAACACTGCTGTCACTAAGATCCGTATCGTTTTATTTTCAAGGGAAGATCCAGATCCGGATCCAGATAGATTTGTGAATAATAAAACGTACAGGTGCGTTTTATTATTCACAAATCTATCTGGATCCGGATCTGGATTAAGTTTTAACATGTATTACAAAAACAATTTGGGATCCTGTTTTCTATCGGGATCTATTTCAAAGATCCAAAAATCAGTTATTACACTGGCGAGTAGCTGGCCTTTTATGATAAGGTAGTGTAAACTACAGTGTAAAGAAAAGAGACAAGAAATAATTTAAAATTTACAAACCCAAGGATAAAAAGAGACGGGCTTATAACACTGCTGTCACTAAGATCCGTATCGTTTTATTTTCAAGGGAAGATCCGGATCCAGATAGATTTGTGAATAATAAAACGCACCTATTATGTCACCAAGACAAATGTCAAAAAAAAATCCATTAATTTTCAATTTGTTTTAAAAATCCTGCCTCACTTTGCCGTCTCTTTCTTACCATGAAGTGTGAACGAGAAAAAACACAGACACATCAAAATAAGTCGGCGGAGTGAGTCCAATGTGAACACCGTCTTTGAGTTCACATTTGTCAAACTTGATTTCTTAATAGAATTTAAAATCTGTCAGACATTTTCGTTGCGGATTCTATTTAAGAAAATCATTTATTTTTTTACTTTTTAGTTCTTAAAAGTATCTTTCAAGCTAATTTAATTGAACAATTGTTTTTTGTTAGAGCCCGTCAATAAAACGTGGTTCATACTTGGTTCAAAATAGTAATATTTTTGACAGTTTAAGGCTAGTCGCGCACTGGCAACTGTGATCGAAATCAAATAGTTTAATCACCAGTTTAAAGAGAACCGCGCACTGGCAACTCTTTACTCACGCTCACACTCTTTTCCTCTCTTGCGCTTATAGAAAACAGCTCAACTGTTGCGAAGGCAATCGTTTAGTTTATGTCAAAACACAAACTTTTTAGTTTCGAGAATCGAGTTGCTCTAAGAGCGCGGTGTCCCATATAAGCCCATATGTTTCATTTTAGCAACCAAACAGTTGCGAAACTAAAAATTGAATGTGCGCGCCTGGCGTAACTGAAGTTCAACCAGGAGTTCAGGTGTGTGAATGGATATTATTATATTTTGTTGCGATTTTTTCCTTTTGAACATTCTTTTTTACACTAAACCAACCTAACCTCAAAGCATTGCTGATTCGAGGATCAACTGTGCAACTGATCCCCTTAGTAAGTTTTATCTTTGAACCGTCAATATGAATAATTGACAATTCATAGTAAACTGTGATAGGTAGCGAAGTTACTTCTGTCTGTTCCATTGAAGCTGATTCATACTCATATAACCACCTGCAACAGAAAAGGGATATTTTTTGTCAATTTTAGTATTAATATACAAAATTGTACAAAAGTTTTTTTTCCTTATAGGATTTCAAAGCAAACTGTGAACATTTGTAAAAGATTTCAAGTTACCAAATTCTCCATTAGCACGAGAGAACAAGTTGCTAAAAATTTTATTTAAATTTTCTTTTTACCTCTTAAATTTTTTGAACGTTAAGCCTAGTACGCAGATTGCGCTAAATTTTATCTCCCACATTTTTCTCCAAACATCAGCTAAAATCCAAGCTAAATTTTGACATAAGAACTTTGTGGAGAATGTCACAGAAAACAGCTGTTCTCTAAATGATTTTTTTCAAAGATTTAAAAGAATTTGCTATAAAGTATGATTTTTTAAGATTTGTGAATGAGAAAGAATGAGAATTATGAATTATGAGTGATTTTTGTTGTCGAAAATCTTGTAAGACTCCCGTCACCAAATATTCTTCTAAATATTATTCAAATATTATTCCATTTCAAATTGAAATTGAAATTTAGCTCGAGAATAAATGTGCCAGACAATTATTTCGTGCGCTAAATTTTGACAGATAAGTTATGTACAGTTCGAAGAGAAATTTTGATTTTTTAGCTGGAGCAGCGTACCTCTCTGCTAAAATGCTTGACATAATTTTAGCTTGGCTAAATTTTGGAAAGAATTTTGTATGGGAGATAAAATTAAGCGCGATCTGCGTACTAGGCTTTACGTTTGAGGTTACAGAGATTTGTTGTTTTTTTTTAATTCTATCACTTAAACACATACCACGAGGAATGAAAAAGAATCTCAGAAAACCTCTTCAAATCGTTGTCCTGGTCAATTTCTTTCACTCCACCTACAAATTTGCCAAAGAAAAATTTCTGCAAACTCGGTATGTTATTAATATCGCTTAGCGAATACATTTGTGAATATTTCCTTCAAACTATAATTCAAGGACGAATTAGTACATACGACTTTAAAATTGTATTTTGAATGATATTTGGTTAAAATTGCAAAATTTTGCAAATTTTAAGTGAGTTTTAATCATCAATCATATACTTTCTCGGGGAGAGTACGATAACTTAGGCGCCAAAAATTGATAACGGATTTTTGTAGAAGGGTCAAATACAAGCGTTTTTTACTATGGGAGGGGGGGGTCTATCTCGCCCCGTTTATGAGGTAGGGGCGATTTTAGAAAAAATGACTTAAATTGAAAAAAAAAAAAAAATATTAAAAAACAACGGCAACACTTACAATAAAATACTATACCGGTTTTGAAAGCCAGAAGTCTGTTCTATAATCGTAAATTTAAATTAAATTATTTATGTCAATAGTTTTTGGAAAATTTGCATGCAAACTCAAAATTTTGTTAAAAAAAATGAAAAAAAAAAGTTTAGACCAATTTTTTTACAAAATTGTAAAATGAAGTGCTTAATTGTCTTTTTGTGGTCAATGCTACTATTAATTCTGAATCGAACACAAAAAACTGAATGGTCTTGTCCCTTCTAGTTTTTGAGAAAATCAAAAATTACTAAAACTACTTTTTATGAAATTTTTGATTTTTGGTATTTAACTACGGTGATTTCATTTTGAGGATTAATGTTAATGTGGTTCATTTGTAGGCAAAGTACAGCAAATCATTTAGGGTTACCAAGAATGCACCAGAGGAGGTAGAATTGCATGACATTTCGAGTCTCAGTCAGTCAGTTTGTGAGTAAGTCAGGTGTTACTTAAAAATAGTCAAGTCAATTTTTCAATGTTCAATGTATTAAAACCGTGTTTACAGGCATTTTGATCACAAAAAAAAAAATATAACAAGCACCTCCCGAATCTCTAGCCAATATTGAGGCCCATGGAAAAATGTGCCGATAGATGGGTTTATTGCTCTGAGATTAACTTTTATATGGATTGCACCAGAGAAACTTTTAAATCATTAGTTTTAAGCAAAATTTAAGTAACGTTATTTATTAAAATAAAAGATTAACTATATGTAAATCATTTTAATGTAATTTGAATTTTATATACCCACCCACAAATTTGTAACTATATATTTACTTATGTATCTTAGTCTGTAAGAGTATAATATGCTCTGGTTGATGAATAAATAATAATAATAATATTGTATTCTTACAATTTTTGTCACGTTTTTGAGTTGGAGTTGAGGGGAGTTGACGCTTTAGTTGGAATAAGACCAATTTCTTCTAAGAACGCGATGCTTTTGAAATATTTTTTTTGAAATATTGAAAAGTTATTTAATTTAGGATGAAGTAGTGGATGCTTAGTCGCCATTCTTCATTCAAAGAAAAAAATACTTCACTTTTACAAAGGTTGAATAACGAATGACCTTGGTAAACAATAACCTGTACCATATTAGCATTAAAAACAAACAATAAACATACATATTAATTAAGGAATTATATAAATTTGTTGCATTCGTACAGTAGTACCTAGGTAATGTGAATTTTTCATAATGTATTAAATTTTCATGTCTGAACATTTTAAATGTGGAACTTTGGGCTACGTACATACATATATTTAGTCGACATTGGATATAGACCATAGGGTAAATTCAAAGTTTCTTTAAATCCAGATTCTGTAAATGCAAAAGAAACCTTGCATACACCCAACCTCGCACCTACCCCAAATCCTATAGTGTGCCCAGGCAGGGGGGTTGCAGGGGGGCAGCATGCCCCCCATACATATCTCACTGTTTATACGCCGTAATGCGTAAGCAAGCAAAAAAAGCAAATATCCCATAAAAAAGTAGTTTTAGTTATTTTCAATTTTCTCAAAAACTAGACGACATAAAATCATCTAGTTTTCAGTTTTTGAAATAGAATAAATTAGAGCAACGAATTTTAGGAAAAATAGTAATATGTAACTTTGCAGTTTAAAAAAATTAAACTTTAAACTTTTTTTTTATGTTTTTTTTTTCACCAAAATTTGAGTTTAAAACTCGTTTTTTTAAAAACTGTGCATAGATTCTACTTGATTTAAAAATTATCTAATAGATCAGAGTATTGGCTTTAAAAAAAGGTATAATATACTTAATTGTAAGTATTACCGTTATTTTTTAATATTTTTGTTTCCATTTCAGTACCTTTTTTATAAAATTGCCCCTCCCGCCCAAACGGGGGGAGATAGACCCCCCCTCCCGTAGTAAAAAATGCTTGTATTAAACTGTTCTACAAAAAACCGTTATTATTTCTTGGCGCCTAAGTTATCGTACTCTTGCCACTTTCTCTAACATTTTATTAAAGTTAGCATCGTCATATAATGTAGCTATTTTCTTTTTTTAGTATCGTGCTAACTTTATATGACTCTTTGACATTTACAAACGTCAAAAAAGGTCTGTTTGCTTATTTTTGTTTGTACGAACTGTCATTTTTATAGGTGTGTTCAGAAGCAATTGTTAAAGAAAATTAAGAATGAGTAAGTAAACACTACTTTATAGTTAAGAAATTACTAATATAGGCTGTTTAAAATGTTGCGCCAAGGTTTTTATGTGATACCCGAGGGAAAAACTGATATTCCAGCTCTAAAATTAAGTGTATACCTACCTGTCATACAAGCGGAAAAGTTTTTGAAAAACAACCAGTCTTTCTGTTAGCAGTGTCTTCATTTATCAAAAACTGTTACTAACGGTAACTGCTAAGGAACCATTTTTTCTGTTGAACCTTATTAACGGCTTCACCGATTTCGATAAAACTTGTTTACAAAAAGTCATTTAAAATTGAAATAATATTTAATACATTCAAATGAAATACTATAGATAAGCATACTTTATTCTTTTTATAAAAATACTAAGAAAATTGTGCATAGAAAATCAGATAAAATCCCTTTTTTTAATTTAAACTAATAATTTAATTATTTTTACTTGTTTTTTTTTTTTTTCTAGTAACATATGTTATTTTTACATTAGTACTTTTTTCAAATTGCTAATTTATATACATTTATATAACTAACACTGCTTCCTTGATTTCATGTTCCTGTTTCCCCGGAAAGACACAGGTGATGAATCACGGATATTGCCTTTTTCACCTCATTTTGTTTTTTTTTTTTGTTTGGAAAACCTCTTTTGTGTTCCGATTTAAGGGAAAAATGCAAACAAAAAAGAAACTATAAACAGATCTTTGCTGAATACATTTGCTTCTGTAGCAAATCCATTCTATTTTTCCCCTTTCGTTAAGTATTCCACGAACAGGGTTCCAACCTTGCTCCGTTTGGAGTAAATTTGCTCCACTTTTAAAGGAAAAAAAATCTACTCCAACGCTCCGATTTTTCGAGATTTACTCCACTTTTTCCACACAGACAAATTGTCTAATTTATATACAAATATGACATTGTTGAAATAAACCATTAAACCTTTGTTAAAAGTTTTTTCTGAATTTGTAATTTGTTTATTTTCACAAAATTTCAATTGAATTAGTACGATTCTAAAGCTGGGTTTAGTATGATGCTAGGTTAAAACAACGAATTTGCAAATTTTAATGGAATATAGCATCATACTTTCTCTTCCCTTTTATTAAAGTTAAAATCATCGAATTCCTACTTTATTTTTTTAGTATCGTGCTAGCTTTATATGACTCTTTGACATGTGCAAACATCAAAAAAAGGTTCGTTCGTGTACTTACTTTTTTTACATGAAATGTCATTGTTTTAGGTGCGTTCAGAAGCAATTTATTAAGAAAATTCTTTTAGTACGATACTAGTTAGAAAATTTTTAAAACTAACTATAAAGTTGGCAAATTGTTAAGTAGTATCGTACTAATACCTTAATAATAGGCTGTTTAAAATTTTGCGCCACTAAGGTTTCCAATGAAACCTGTGATTTATTTTTCTTTTTTGCTAATACTATTTTCTTTTGTTCATTGTATGTTTTAATTTTCCTGAAAAGCAAGGATTTTAAGGATTTTCTCTTTGTTTCAAATCTACTCCGGAAATCTGGCATTTGCTCCACTTTTTTTTCAAATTTGCTCCGAAATTTCATGACTAAGGTTCGATCCCTGTCCACGAATATTATATTTTCCTGTCTGAATGTGATGAATTGCGCCAAAATCGTATAAGCACACACGTCGAAGAGCGTCGGATATTCAGCCGTTATAAAATGTGGTTCATAAAATGCAAAACCGAAAGTATTGTTTGTTTTCTTTTTTCTGTTTTGGTTTTGTCATTCGTTATTTTCGTGATAAATTCGAATTCAAGATTCTAGTTGTTTTGCTTCTGAACTGAACTGAAAGAAGCTGATTAAAATACCTAGTACCTAGATGATTTTGTTTTGATATTGAATTGAAATGCTTTCAAATGTATTTCTCTGGAATGGTGGTTTGTGGCCTAGTTGTCGTTTGAGTTAGGTATAGGTGGTATAGACACCATTGTAGGATGTAGGCAGGCACGTATTAGGCACAATGGGAATTAATAGGTAGGTATGAGGGTTACTATTATTTATAATAAAAAACATTTTAAGGAATAAAGTTTTTTTTTGTATTAGGTCCCTACATATACATATGATTTTTCATTACAATTTTAATTTAAATCCAAATTAAGCTTAAATAAGGCAGGAACATTAATCCTGCTTTTCGTCAAACCTGGTAAAATTTGTATTTATTATATACATAGAACCTAGATATGTAAATGCCTACCAACAATTCTACACAAATGGTATCTATCTATAGGAAGGTTTTTAAAATACAAAGTATAGGTATAGGTATACTACTGAAATAAATCAGCCAAGTAGAAGACTTAGCACTATTATTGGGACTTGTTGAATTATTGATTATTTTTTTGGCCTTAAAGTCCACAGATATTTGAGTTTCATTCCAACGATCTCACATGGACTCATCAGTTGACTGTTGACATTCAGTTCATCTTACATCGGTTTTTTTTGACAAAAATCATCATTTTTAGCGCAATATTTCCATGTTAAAAAAAATATATCGATACCTTCCCGTAAGAATGTACTAAGCGACATTTTTAAAATTGTTCAGGAAACGAAAAAAACGTCTCATTTAGTTATTTTTTTGTGTATTTTATTGGAAGAAACAGATTTGGAGAGGGATTTTTACAATACAAATCGAAATTTTAATCAGATAAGAAGTTTTTGTCGCTTAGTATACATTTTCGTGGTCAAAGCATTGGCGCGCTTGATATAATGTTAAATGGCGCTTACGATGACAACAACAAAAAAACACAAAATAAATGGGAAAAAGTAGTAGCCTACTTGATAGAAAAATATTTAAAAGCAAAGACAACCATATCTGGAGTATTATAAGCGACAAAAATGGATCAAGTTCTATTTGGATGAGTGTGCTAAGCGAAAATTTCGGTTAAACTAAGCGACATCTAACAAATTTTTTTTCGTGGACGTTTGGTTGCTTAAGACAATAATAGGTGCGTTTTGTTATTCACAAATCTATCTGGATCCGGATCTGGATCTTCTCTTGAAAATAAAACGATACGGATCTTACTGACAGCAGTGTTATACGCCCGTCTCTTTTTATCCTTGGGTTTGGAAATTTTAAATTATGTCTTGTCTCTTTTCTTTACACTATAGCTTACACTACCTTACCTTAAAAAGCCATCTACTCGCCAGTGTAATAACTAATTTTTGGATCTTTGAAATAGATCCCGATAGAAAACAGGATCCCAAATTGTTTTTTTAATACATGTTAAAACTTAATCCAGATCCGGATCCAGATAGATTTGTGAATAATAAAACGCACCTAATATTTTCAAAAATGTCGCTTAGCATAATTTTACTGGCGGATAATACAAATTTCAGGGAGCAAAATTATTCCAATTTTATTTTCTCTCTAGTTACTTTTGCTTTGCATACATGATAGGGCAGTGAAACCCAGGCCAAAATGTGGCGCTTAACTTCTAGTATAGTTCCACATGAAAAAGTCATTTTCGAAAAAATTGTCGCTTAATACATTCTTACGGGAAGGTATCGATATTCATTTTATTCATTCAAAGTATTTGGCACTCACCAAGGCAATCTCGTGCCCGACTTAAAAAAGAATTGTTGGAGATATATCAAATAAACAGTTTTATTCTTGAATGGGCAACATTGCTCCAATCGAAACCCTTCGAATATGTAGATATTCAGTGTGAAAAACGTACATTCTTCGGTGGCAAACCTATTCGTTTTCCCAAGGGCCACGGATATAGCTACACAGGTATATTATGTACCTACCTACTTCAATTGTATCTACACAAAATTGAGGTGATTGTTAAACGTAAGATCATCTTGGATGTTCATTCATAATTTATACATCAGCTTTAAATGTAGGTAGGTAAGAATTTAAGATGGTTACCACTGAGGTTGACGTTAACTATTTTAGTTATATAAATGGCTTCACTCACACTTCTCCCTAACTTCCATTAATATTGACATATCATCGGTGGAAAATAAATGCTTAAAGATGATTTTTCTTTTGGTCGGTCTCTCCCTTCTGTTTTGTTGAAAAAATGTAGTGTCAACTTAGCCCAGCCACTCTTACTGCACTCTTCCAAAAGTCCATTTCAACAGGAATTTCCCCCAGCTTTGGAAAGATACTTTTTATTATACCTGTTCATAAGAAAGGACCTAAAAATTATATAGTTTACTATAGACCTATTGTAAAGGTTTCTTGCATACCGAAACTCTTTGAGAGTATTTTATGTATATGATAATATATTCTTTTTTTGTAAACCGATTTTTTCAACTAAACAACACGGTATCCTAAAGAGCAGGTCCACTACCAATAATCTGGTATATTTTGTATCTACTACTCTGTGTGCTTTAGAAGTAAGAAAAGAAGTCGATGCGATAGCTACTGATAATATTTATCGAAACGACAATACAACGTTATATTCAGATCGTGTATATCAACCTCCATCCGTGCAACGTCTGGAATTCCACAAGGTAGCCATCTAGGATCACTTATTTTCGTTTTAACCACTAATGGCGTTGAAAAAATATTTTCGAACTCTGATCTGTAAATGTTTTGTTTTTTTTTTTATAATTCACTCGCGCTCAAGGGTATTTGAAGAGACCCTTATAATGTTAAACACAGCACGGGCGATGGGGAAATTAGGGAGTGAGAGAAAGGAGGTGACGATGAACATTGGTTTTGAATGTTTGCAAATTGAAACGGCGAGGGAAAACTGTGCCGGGTAAGTTATTCCATAATCGTATTGTGCGACTAAAAAACGAATCTTTATATTTGACGCTACGACCAAAGTTAGACTCAAGGGTGAACTGATGAGCATTCCTAGCGAAGCGGGTATCGCGGCTGAATTAATAAAGGGGAGGAATGCAACTGGCTACTTCGAGTGAGCAATGTTTGTGAAAGAAGCGATAAAACAGGGAAATACATGAAACATTCTAACGGTGTTCAAGAGATGGGAATGAATGCATGATAGCTCTGTTTCCTATCAGTTTTAATTTTTAAAGCTCTGTTCTGAATTCTATCCAATAAATGGAGAGAAGATTGTGCTGCACCTGCCCAAAGGTGTGAGTAATACTCGAGTTTTGGACGTACATATAAACGCCTCATAAATTGTAGCCGGATCAGAAGGGGTGAAAAATTTCTTACATCGATATAGAAATCCTAAGCATTTAGCAGTATTTTTATTTTTGGCGGTCTCGAGAATGTGTGATCATTCCAACGAAGATCGTCGTTAACACACATACCTAGTACTGAGAGCTTTTCGGTTTCTTTGATGCAAGTTCCATTTAAGGACAATGGCATAGGTGGTATATTTTGCTTTAACGACAATAGACAGCTTGGAGAGGTACACAATTGAGCAGCGCGTTAAGATTGTTGAAGCCTTTTCCGAAAATGGGCGTTCAAATCAAAATGCATTTCGTGCACTTCGTGGTAAGCAGGACCAAATGTGTCCACAATCGGTAGAATTGTGGGAAAATATCAGCAAACCGAAAACACCTGTGCATGCTCGCCCAGTTCTTTCTGTGGAAAACATTACTGTTGTTCGCGATATGGTGGCAGAAGAGCCGTCAACCTCGACTCTTCGTCGTGCCCAACAATTAAACATCTCACGAACATCACTGATGCGAATTTTGAATAAAGATTTGAATTTCCACGCTTACAAGGTTCAATTGACTCAAGAACTGAAGCCTACTGACCATTTCAAGTGTCGTCAATACGCCGAATGGATGGTTGAACAGACAGAAGTAAATGGTGACTTTACAAAGAAAATCATCTTCAGCGACGAGGCACACTTTCACCTCAGTGGATTCGTTAACAAGCACAATTGCCGCATTTGGGCAAATGAGAATCCGCGAGTGATTGTTGAAAACCCGATGCATCCACAAAGAGTGACTGTTTGGTGCGGTTTATGGGCTGGCGGCGTCATCGGGCCGTACTTCTTCAAAAATGAGGTCGGCCAAGCAGTTACCGTAAATGATATTCGCTATGATAACGGACTTCTTGCCGCCAAAAATTGAGGATATGGACCCTGGACGATATGTGCTTCCAACAGAATGGTGGCACTTGCCACACAGCCAACGAAACAATGGCTCTTTATGAATGGCCGTGTTATCTCACGTCGTCGTGGCGATGATAATTTGCGGCCACGATCATGTAATTTGACACCGTTGGACTTCTTTTTTTGGGAATATTTAAAATAAAAAGTGAACGTTAAGGTACTAGTACGGTCTAGAAATCGCAAAAAACGCACGATTTTTGGGAATTTTTATCTCGAAAACTTTATAAGATAAGAACATATTTTTTTTTTTAAATAATGAATACATGTGTCAAGAGTACAAAAAACATTTGTTTGTCGAATTTCGGCCGAATTATAGAGGGCAACAACGTCGACTCTTCAAAAAAACATATTTTTCCACGGCGGACAGTTAATCTCCAGATCTACTGAACCGATTTTCAAAAAACTTTTTGCAACTAGATTGTTTTATGTTTTCTAGGACAATTTACCACAATTTGACCAAAAAGTTATGAATACAAAAAATGGCGACCCAAAAATGGCCAAAAAAATTGCCAACAAAATTTTTTTTTTTTAAACCTCGAGTTTTTTTTTTTTTTTGGACTTTTCAAACAAATTGTGGTAAATTGTCTCGTAAAAAACCTTCCTTTAAATAACCCACTTTCCTTTTTTTGTTTCAGTCCAGCCAATCCTGAGATTAACTGCCCGCCATGGAATAATGTATTTTTTGATGAGTCGACGTTGGGCCTTCTATAATTCGGCCAAAATTCTAAAATTAAAAAAAACAAATTTTTTATTGTACTCTTGACTCATGTATTCATTATTTAAAAAAAAAAATATGTTATTACCTAATAAGGTTTCTGAGAAAAAAATTCCCAAAAGTCGTGCGTTTTTTGGCGTTCTAGACCGTACTAGTACCTTAATAAGCCAGGAACAATTCGAGAGCTAAATAATGAGATAATTCGGCACATTAACGACATTGAACCTTAATTATGTCTCAGAGTAATCAAAAATATAGACCATCGGATAGAGGTATGTCACCTAAGCCATGGCAAAAGAATTTAGCCAATATTTTGTTTTACACATAATTGTCATAGATCCTTCTATCATGATAAATAAAATGCACGACTGGGTCGCACGAACTTGCTCCTATGTTATAGACTAGGAATTTAAAAATGAATGTGTAGCATACTCACCCTGTTATCTTTGGCGAACATTGCTACCAACTACAACATAAATGACAGTCGATTTGACACCTGCTTCATCTATACCCACGAGGTGTGCACATTTTTTGACTTCCGCTTAACCTATCACCGAATTAACAAGTTCCCAAATAACCTGCTCTTTATTGTAGTTAGTATAACATTGTAAATGGATAGAATGTTACTAGAGAAAACTGTTCGTAAGGATAAATTTAATTTTTTAAACACTTTTAGTAGTAAGAGATAGAAACAGAATGTTAGGCAAATATGAATTTATATAAGAACAAAAATTATAAGTCGTTGTAGTGGTTTCTTAAAAAAATAAGATTTTATATAAAAAAATTTTAAAACATTTTTAAGAAAAAATTTTGGTACGCCAATTTAAAGTTTTATTATTGTTCGAATAAAAATTAAATTTACAAAAAAAAAATATTAAGCCGTTTTTGAAATATTGAATTTTCCAAAAACAAAAAAATATAGATTTTTTTTTTCAAAATTCAAAAAAATATTTTTCTTAAAGTTTTGAAATGCAATGTTTTTAAAAGTTTTTGGAAGCATCTCTGTAAAAAATTTCATTAAAATCCGTCATGTAATTAACGAGAAATTCAAAATTCGAAAAAATGGTTCTATGGTAGGTACAAGCCGTAATATCTTAATTTAATTTTTTTTACATTTGTATGATGGGTAGCTTTATTTTTAAGTAAAATAAAATTTTTTTTCTCACATCTTGTAGATTATATTAAAAAACTTTTATTTATCAAGTTTAAAAAAAATCTAGCATGGGGTTTTCGAAATATTGAATTTTGAAGTTTTTTTTTTTTAAATCCAAAAAAAAATTGTTTGAAAATTTGAATAGGCAATTCTATTTAAATTTTTGGGGAGCTTAAGCAAAAAAAAACTATAAAAATCGGTCGTACAGTTTTTGAGAAAATCAAAAACGAAAAAAATGGTTACAGCGGGGGTACCCTCAATAACCATTTTTCGCAAATTTTTTTCAACTGCTACCTAGCTTTAACTAAATGAAATTTTTCTGTATTTTTATTTTTTAAATCTGTGGAACAGTTTTTGAGAAAAAAAAAATATTTATAAAATTTCGAAAAAAATTCGTATGGCAGGTACCGTTATTTTTGGTCTTAAAAAAAAAAGAAAAAAACGTGTGGGGGGAAAAATTAAAACCCATATCTACCATCTACCATATCTACATAATACATCCCTTACAAGCATTGCATCATAAATCGTTCGTCTTGAATCTAAAGATTTAATTCCAAGTAGTAGACATCTAGCTTTATAATCGGGGGCAAAATTTCATTTCATTTTAAAAAATATAAATTTTGTAAATCGCCGTTGAACATTTTCAATACGATTTGAAAGATTCGTTAAGGCTGGATTCCATATAACGTCGGCGTATTTAAGTATAGATCTTACAAGGGATATCAACGCATAAGGGTCGGAGAAATCAACACAGTTTCGCTTAATAAATCCAACAAGTGAATTCGCTCTACCAACAACGTATTCGATATGACTTTTAAAAGAAAAAGTTGAATCGAGCATTATACCAAGATCTTACGAGTAGATTTGTTCTACACGAGATAACAAATTAGATTCAATCAAATAGTTGAAGACAATGCTGTTACTAGAATTATAAAATGAGATAACATTACATTTCTTTATGTTCAATTTTAATCTATTGTCGTTACACCATTCAAAAACTCGGTTTATATCAGATTGTAAACGATAACAGTCCTCAACGTCTTTTATGTCCAAAAATAATTTAAGATCATCTGCATATAAAAGACATTAGGAATGTTGAATAGCTAACACAATATCATTGATAAATATGTTGAAAAGGAGAGGACCCAAATGACTCCCCTGTGGAACACCAGAACTACATTTTATAGACCTCGAAAATGAATTATCAATTAAAACTTTTTGAGACCTACCAACAAGGTAAGACGAAATCCAACTAAGAAATTTAGAGTGAAAACCAAATATCTCAAGTTTCCTTATCAGAGTTAGATGGTCAACAGAATCAAAGGCTTTGCTAAAATCTGTATAAATAGCATCAACCTGACACTTTCCCTCAACGGAGTTAATCACATATGATGAGAAAAGAGCCATGTTAGTAGTGGTAGATCGCCCAGATATAAAACCATGTTGTGATTCCGATATGGATTCTTTGGTTAAAAACTCTACTTTATTTTTGACGATACTCTCAAACAACTTGGGAATTGCTGAGAGTTTTGAAATACCTCTGTAATTTTCAATTAAGTTCTTAGACCCAGATTTGTAAATAGGAATGAGGTAAGAGATTTTCCAGGTGTTCAGAAAAACTCCTTCAGCTAGAGACTTATTAAATATTTGAAGTATAGGATAACAAATTGAAGAAGCACAAGATTTGAGAAATATAGCGGGTATACCGTCGGCTCCTGAGCTTAACTTAGGTTTGAGAGATTGAAGTCCCGAGAGAATTTCAAAACGACTTAGCTGTAGTTCTCCAATATCAACCTTACTTGGAATATTAGGCATGTTTGAACAGTTATTCAAATCAGGGGTTGAGTAAACTGATTGAAAAAAGTTTGCGAACAATTCAAGTATAGAAGTATTATTTGAAGCTTCAATATTCTTAAACGTCATATTTTTAGGAAAACCAGTAGATTTTCTGTTCGCATTAACAAATGACCAGAACGAATTACAATTGCCTTTAATACGAGTATTACTTTCAACATTCATGATGTAACACTTATGAAGGAACTTATTAAGAGTGAAAAATTCTTTACGCAATTTACTAAAGGAAGCATAATCTAACTCATTTTTGGATTTTTTATATTTATTATAAGCTTTACGTTTCACGTTTTTAAGATTGGATAACTGCTTATTATACCACGGAAGCTTTGGTAGTTTAGTGTTCAGTTTTTGAGCCAGAGGTATAAATTTTGACACTAAAATTTTTGACTATAAATTTTTCACTATGACAGCCCAATCATAATTGGGCTATAAATATCCTAAATCTAATCTTGGGCGATATATTTTATACATAGATATACATATACACATAATTATATCTGCCTTTGGACATAATTCCAAGGAGTAAGAAAACAGTGGTAAATATTCAACGTTTGGAAGAACAGGGGAATAAACTCCCTCTATATGACTGGAGTTCGGTTTTTCCCTCTAAAACAAATTTTGAAGAATTTTGGACAGAATTGACTTTTAACGTAAAAAGTATTTTGTTATACAGTTATTAACTTTTCTTTCATGAATTGTGTTAAAAAAAAAACCAAGAAATCGATTAACTAACATCGCTCGATGCAATTATGCGTTTGCGTATATTGATTAAAAAAAGCTGCTGTAAAAACTTTTCACCCTCGATTGAAATGATAAGTAAATTTAACCAAACAATGTACAAATATGATGGCAATGACCACGATGATGATAATGACTATAACTCTGATGAGGATATAACAGTTTATAAATGATTTTCAGCAGTTAAATATGTGATAACAGTCGATAGTTTTTATTGCTGCTAGTGCTCTTATGAATAATTATTTTTAATGTATTTTTAATATGTTATTGATAAAAAATAAATATGTGATATTATTGTTAACTCTTCCTTTTTATGAACGAAAAATGTTTTTTTTTTTTATTTTTTGTTTGTTTTTTTTTCAGATAAAAATAAATTGTAATTGAAGTTATGAGAAATTTTTTTTTATTGGATATATAATTGAATTAAAACTAAATTGTTAACTTTTCCTAAAACTAATTCATTTAAATAAAATAGTTTAAGTGATCATTGATCGAAAACAATAGCGTTCTTATTTAAACCACATAGATATTACTTCTTTAGCGGTATTACTAAAATGTGGAATACTTTGCCCTGATCGATTTCCCCACCTCATCGTAATGAACAAGCTTTTAAAAGCAATGTCCATCAACATCTGCTATTAAATCCCATCCACTTTACCTTACAGCATTATAAGGGTAGTCATAACTTCTTGAGTGTGTGCAAATAATCGGGCCTTACACTTTTTTTTAACATTTTAAAACAAAAAACATTAACTCAAAAATATACAGCTCAAGTGCACTCAGAAATAGGTTATTACAAGACCTTAATAAATAAAATACACGACTGGATCGCACAAACATATACTTGCTCTTATGTAAAAGTACTTTGGAATTTAAAAATTATTTATAAATAAATATATTTAATATTTAATAAGATAAAAATGTTCAAATGCATAAAATTGCAAAACAAATGATTTCAAGAAAAGTATGAATTTATGCAAACAAAGTTTAAAAATCGTTTAGTTATTAAATTAGTTTTTGATATAAGAAATATCTTTAAAAATTTCCAAGAACAAAATTTGAGATGCCAATTTTAAGTATTTCGTAATGTAGATTTAAGGAAATAATTTCCAAAAATAATCAATAATAAAATAAAATAACACGTTTCGAAGATATTTTTATATACAATATTATTTTAAAATTAGGGGGGCTCCTGTTAAAAATTTTGGTTAAAATCGATAGAGTCATAGAGCCCTTAATGAAATAAAAAAAACGTTCTATGACAGGTACCGTTGAAAACATTTTTTCCTAAAATTTTGTTTGACCAAAATGAAGTGCATGCCAATAATAGGATACCTAATTTTTTTTATTAAAATCGTTAGAGCCGTTTTCGAGATAAATAAGATTTTTCATTGCGGGGGGTACGGTTGGTTTTAGAGCTGAAAATTCATAAAAAAAAGTACCGAGTTTGAAGAAAATACCTCTAGTAGTTTAGGCTATACAGAAAGACAGACGGAAATACCGGACCCGCTTTTTTCGTCTTCACTATCATCGTAATGTCAACTTTGATCAAAATCTCGAGTTCAATTTTTTTTTCCAAATGCAGAACTGGCCCTACAGTATACCTACATATATCGCAAGTAAAATCTAAACGCGGTACGCCTCGCAGAGAACCTAAGTCCAGTAACTAACGACACTTAACCATTTCTGTGGGCATGATTCTGGAAAACATTTCACGACAGGAGATACTCTTGGAGGAATTGTCACTTCCTCGTAGTAAGAGTTACTTGTAATACCCCTGAAAATTTTGTTTTAAATACTCGTAATGATTTAACTCGATCTTAAATATAAAGACTGACTGTTCTTATCTCACCTGGTGTACGCGTATGTTCTTGACAAATGTGATTTAATTTAAGAAAACTAAAGTAATTCCTGGAGAAAAACTACTTATTCATGCTTATTTTGAGATTCGAACGAATAGCTAATTCGAATGAATAGATATTTTCATTCGAATGAACTTTGCATATTTTGACATTCGAGGGAAAAAATGTTCATTGTCGAATGATTGCATAAAATGAACCTCAATGAAATTCATTTCCGAAATCAGCTGTTTGAAATTTACTGACATTTCTATCTGATTTAGTATGACCAAGCTGTTTTTTTTGATGATTTTTATTTAAAAAAAAAATATGGTCTAAAAATATAAAAAAAATTCTTTATCGTTTTAGAAAAATAAAGTAATGCTAACGGTTCGGTAAAGTTAAAATTTGAAAAACATCAATAAAAACTGACATTTTGAAATTTAGGAGCATTAGAAAATAGTATGGTAAGTTTATTGATATCCAAAAGAAGTAAAATAACGGTATAACTTCTCTGTATAATAAAATACTTGATTTATGTTTAAATTTTAATGTAACCTAAATTGTGTTCCAAATTGATAAACAAAAACAAACGGGTATTTAGAAGGCAACTTCAAAGCCTATTTAATTAACACATACAGCCTTATTTTGAGATTCGAACGAATAGCTAATTCGATAGAATAGATACTTTCATTCGAATGAACTATCCATATTTTGACATTCGAACGAAAAATGTTCATTGTCGAATGATTGCATAAAATGAACCTCAATTAAATTCATTTTCGAAATCAGCTGTTTGAAATTTACTGACATTTCTATCTGATTTAGTATGACCAAGCTGTTTTTTTTTGATAATTTTTATTTCAAAAAAAAAATATGGTCTTAAAATAAAACTTTATTATTTAAGAAAAATAAAGTAAAAATAAGTGATGCTAACGGCCCGGTAAAGTTCGAATTTGAATACATCAATAAAAACGGACATTTTCAAATTTTGGAGCATTTAGAAAACAGTATGGTAAGTTTATTGATATCAAAAAGATGTTAAATAAGGATAAAACTTCCCTGAATAATAAAATAATTGATTTATGTTTTAATTTTCATGTAAACTAATTTTGTTTTCCAAATTGATAAACAAAAAAAGAAGGCAACTTCAAAGCCACTTAATTTACACAAATCTGGTCACACTTGAATTTTGAACTACCATTTGTAAATTGTTTTATGAAAATAATTGATAAGTTGAAGCCAGACGTTAAAAAATCAAAATGGCATTTGTTTTATGTATGAAAAGAGAAAACGGTGAGGAGCAGTTGTATAGGAGAAGGATAATGGATGCATCACATCCATTTTATGCATCCAATACTACTAACATTATACTAAACTTACATGTTTTATGAATCTATTCGCCAGAAAAAATTGAACGAGAATGAAATGACATTTCTTTCGAACGATTCGAAAGTGAAAATTTGCTTAGTTTTCGAAAGATAAATGAACTTTCCATTGATAAGGTGAACTTTCGAATCGTTCGAATCTCAAAATACAAATTATTTGAATTCGACATACTTTCTAATGAAACCGAATGTCAAAATAAGGCTTATAATCTGGTCACACTTGAATTTTGAATTATCATTTGTAAATCGTTTCATACAAATATTGATAAATTCAAGCGAGACGTTAAAAATCAAAATGGCATTTGTTTTATTTATGAATAGTGAAGATGTTGAGGAGCAGTTGTATAGCAGAAGGATAATGGATGCATCAAATCCATTTTATGCATCCATTACTACTAACATTATACTAAACTTACATGTTTTATAAATCTATTCGCCAGAAAAAATTGATCGAGAATGAAATGACATTTCTTTCGAACGATTCGAAGTGAAAATTTGCTTTGTTTTCGAAAGATAAATGAACTTTCCATTGATAAAGTGAACTTTCTAATCGTACGAATCTCAAAATACAAATTATTCGAATTCGACATACTTTCAAATGAAATCGAATGCCAAAATAAGGCTGATTAGTTTTGCATTCTGAGTAAAGTATTTGGCCATATTCGAAAACGTCAATTCAACGTCAGTTTGATCGTCAATTTGATCGTTATTTTTTGACGCAGATATCTTTATAGACAAATATGCTATCTTCCTACTTGCACAAAATCTGTTTGATAAACGTCAATCAATTTTCTTTCTTATTTTTGTTGTCAACTCGGAATACCAAAGCGAGTCGTTTAAGGTAGCGAAAAGTTTGGTATTAATGCTTTCGCTTTCGCCTCTTTCGGTTTACATTTGCCCGATTTTCGAGATCGAATATGAAATGAAATTTTCATTTTTACCGCATGAATTTCCGTTCGACATATACAAGCAACATTAAACAGTTCATTTGTAATTTAATTTTAATTTTATTCCAAAGTTTTAGCGCCTCGCAAAAATCATTTTGTTTAAAAAATAAATATTCAGCTTCCAATTATCTGGAAATCTTGGACGTTTAATTTACGACTCGCTTCGAATACAATAATTGATCAAATCGAGGCGAGTCGAAAAATAGATATCTTTCTTTTTATTAAATTATTTCTTTGAATAATCTTTTTTTATTTTCACTAATTTCATATGTAAATAATTTCAAATCTCACATAAAAACTTCGAAGTCACCAAGAATTACAGTTCGACCTATTTTGATAGATAAAGGCGAACGTTCGCTAATTGTAATAGAGCGAGTTTTCAATTCACCAAATTTTTGACATTTAAAGCGACCGTCCAGTAGGCGATTCGCAAACGATAATGCCAAATATAGCTATATCAACTATCAACTAGATACTTGATACGTATCAACAAATTGAATGAGTTGGTATTATGACTATCAACTATCAACATTTTTTATCGACTGTGAATTTTATTAGATTTTATCATTACTGTGAATGATTTTTTTGATAGATATGGTATTACGGATATCAACAAAATAGATACACATCAATTTTCTTATCAACCACAAATTCTTGGTTGAAACGTAAACATACACGTTTATTCGGGATTTTTAAAAGCGAACAAAGTTAAAAAGAATTTTGATTTCGATAGAATTGTTTTTTGAGGAGTTATGATGAATTTTTTATAAGAACAACTTACATTTTCGCATAAAGAATTTACCTTTTCGTGGCCGACAAGAAACGAAATAAATATTTCCAACGCGAAGCTTCGAACAAAATAAACAAAACTCATTCACAATGAACTTTTTGATCAGTAGATATTCACAATCGGTATAAAATTACCAGTTGGTACCCATAATACCAAATTATCAACTAATTGATAGAAATTATCGACTATCAAATTGATACTCATAATAGGGCTGATAGTCACATTCGCCAATTTTTTTTTTGCGACTCGCAAATCATAATTGGGCTTTTAATTTGTTTATGTACATAAAGCTAACAGGTACTCAGAATTGTGATTTTAAAATTTTACTAATTTCAATTTTCAAATTTAAAATTTTACTCGTTATATTTTTGTTGTTTTAAGATCGTATTGATATCAATTAAGTTTGTATAAAAAAAAGTTAGTATTTAGTTGGTATTTTTTACAAGGATAACGATGAGTCAAAATGAACACACATTTTATTTAAATTCTATTTTTATTTAATACACAGAAAATGTTGTGTTGACAAGTTTTTTTTTAAACATAAACTTACATGGCAATATTACTCTGCATACCATATACTTAAGTTCAAACAAAAATATCCATTGAATTCAAGAGAACAGAATATATGTATTTCTAATCATGAAATCGTACATACATTCATTCACTTGAAATATTTGTATTTTAATCATTTATTGTATTTCAATTAAAAACAAAAAAAAAATCTATTAAACTTCACATCTAATTTAATTTGTCTAGATTTTTATATTTTCTTTTTTATTTCGGCAGAAATAAACTGTTCTTTTTTTCAAATTTTAGTAAAATAGGGGTTTCAATTTTGTATTTGTTTCAAGTATTGTATATTTTCATTCTATTTTTACTTATATATCTTAAGTATCAATGTTTTTTCTTAGTTTGAATAAAATCTATATAAGCAATATGCTTAGCTTTATATTTTTGTTTACTTAATTGTACGGGTTTTTCATTACGGACATTTAAGATGCTTATTTTACTCAGAATTTTTTTTTTTTGGCTAAAATGATTTTTTTATGTTTTATTTTACATTCAATGATTTTAATTTATTTTCTGCCCAAAATTCCATTTCAAGTTTAGAAATAATAAGAAACATGCTTTTTTTGTATTTTAAAATTTTCATTTATTTACGTTTAAATACACATAAAATATTTAATATACTTATTTAGCTTAACAAACTAAGGGGGGAAAATATTTGTAGGTTTTATAATTTCGTTATTTTCTTCTTTTTTTTTTTAATTTTCAATACAATTTGTTTTTCGCTTGCTGGATCTTTTGTATTTTGTGAAATACAATAAAGTTACTATATAAATAAGTTTTGTATTGATATTTTTTTCCCACTGACAACAAATGGAAAAATTTAAAAAAAAAGTACAAATTTATGAAATCAAAGTTACAAACAATGAAAAAGAATAATCAAAGAAAAAAAAATGAAATCTTAAACGATCTAATCGCTTTCATCCTCGCCACTCTCCTCCTCTGACGTCTCTTTTTTTTTGATTTTCTTGGCTGGTTTGGTTGCTTTTGTCTTCCTCTTCTTGGCACCTGTGTCAGTTCCGCCATTTGCTTCGTATTCCTTTACATCCTTTGTGTATTTTTCTTTCATCGCAATGGCTTTCGCTTCCCATTCCTAATAATTTGAAATATTTTTGTTTATAATAATTTTGAATTTTTGTAAAAAAATAAAAAAACTTATTTACAGATTTGTCCTTCATTGCACGCCATAATTCACCACCACGCTTTGCAATGTCGGTTACTTTGCTGCCAGGATTATCCTTCTTGATCTCTTCACGGGTCTCATTCAGCCACAGCATGTATGCGGAAAGTGGACGTTTTGGCCTTTCAGAAGTCATTTTTATGATTTTTGTTTGTAGTTTGGAGTGGTCTGCAAAAAAATAAATGTGGTCAAAATTGAGTGCTTCAAATAATCCATGGGTAAAAAATATTTTATAATAGCATCTTATCTCTAATCAGTAGCTACATATGTATAAATGAATAAATGGCGCCCGGATGAGCTTAAGATCGATGAAAAATGATTATAAACAAATACTTCCTCCTGTTTTAAAAAGCTATTTCAGTTGTTAACTGTAAAGTTTATGTAATTTTGTGTGCTATTTTAATTCCTTATTTATTTTAAACTATCTAGGGGGCCATTTAAAAATTTTAATTATTTTGTATTATTTGAAAATATTGTCTGTCGGTTAAGAAAGAAATCGACAACCCAATAAAGCTTAAACATAAAAACTCTGAATTTCTTCTAATCTAGTAAAATTAATTAAAAACAAACACAATTTTCTGGTGAGTAAAAAAAAAACAATAGAATACTTTCCATAGCGAGTTATGAGACGAGTAATACATAATTTACACACGAGCACTTTTTGTTTGAGGCTATTTTGAACAATATCAAATATTATCGTTGAGAAATCCATCAATATTTACCTATTACTATTACTAATATAAAATTAAAAAAAAAAAATTTTTAATTAAAACGCCACTCAAGAGAAGTTGAAAGCATGCCAATTGTATGACATGAAACAAAAAAAAAATATCGAACTAATCTTTAGAATTTTAGTCTTTTAATAAGTAGTTGTATCACATAGTTAAAAAACTGCACTGCTTCACCCGGGCGCCATTTAAAGAAATATGTTTTTCAAATGATATGATTTAAATAGAAATATTTGAAGAAATCATTAATTGCATTAACCAGATTTCAATTCACTCAAGATACTATCACAAAATCCATCGTAGTGGAAAATCTCATACAAATTGTCATTAGGGAACTCATAGAGAACAGCCAAAACTTGGAAGTCTTGGATGGTGTCACACCAATGTTAAAGTTTTATCTACAAAATGCTGAGCTATTAGCGCTATAAATCGAACAATCCTTTTTCCAACAACTTAAGTGACCTTTAATAACAACTTCATCAGCCCTTTAGGACTTTGTTGTTCTTAAGAAAAACATTCAATTAATGTTTGGTCCAGTCTACATAATCAATAAGTGAACTATACCCCCAAGCCCAGGTCTACTACGGGCTTTAGCCCTACTTTAATGAAGTAGGTTAGTAAATTGAGCCCGCGTGTTGGTAGAAATACTCCAAGAAAATCGCAAGCCTTTGATCCGTTTGTTAAAATAAGTTTTCATATCCAGTTTTTTTTGTAAATAATAATAATTGGTTGTAGGTATAATTTCATATAATTTTTTTCCTTATAACCTTATGAAAAAATTCAAGGTTCTGATTTGTTATTACTACACAGATTTTGGCTTTGCCCGGGCGCCACTTCAAAAAGAAAAAAGATGAGTATTTATATTTATCAATCAATAATTTGAAAGATAATGAATGCAACTAAGAAAAACAAAGTGCAACTGTACTTCAATTTTCCAGAGTACCGGGCAAAGTGTGGGTGCAGTGGACTCTTGCAAGAAAATCCCACAACACATCCCGCATCCTACTGAGCACAAGTAATTGATTAATACATGACATTAAAATTAAAGCCATATTATATATATTGTATCAGAATTGATGTATGATATGTTATTTTTTCATCCTTCCGTTGGCAGGTAAATAGTCCATAACTTACTATAAATACATGGAGCTTTAACTATACCGCACAAAGCAATACAATCGCATAGCGCACACCTTTTTATGCTGCACTTACATATATATTTATCATACAATATATAGCAAAACAATCAGTGTGTTTGTGCAATTAATGCAGCATTAATTAATAATTAACGATTATGTATTTGTTGTACATGCGTTATTATATTGCATCAATGTTGTTGTTGTCATAGTATACTAAGTTTATATAAACCTACATACCTAGTTATAATGGAGGGCGATTTTGAATAATTTCTATAAACTCTTAGCAAATTGTCCTCGATGACCCCCAACTCCCCCAACCATCACCAGCTTTGGTTACCCAAATAAATTGCAAAAGGACGAAGGGATGGTGTAGGGGAGTATCGAACAACTTCGGACAATCTTTTGTCCTTCCCTGGATTTGGTATTATTAATAGCATCACACATACGATAAACATTTAATATCTGTTTACCTGATTTTCGAGAGTTAGAGATAGATACAATTCAATCTCTACTCGGTGTAACTGCAAGTAGAAAAGCAATAGTCCCAAATAGTTGAGTGTTTAACCCACTTCAATGGGGGTGCTGCGCTGATGGAAGCATTCAGCAGTTATGAGAATGGGAAGGTAGTTGATTTTGCTTTGCAACAACTCTAGACACTGATGACGGCTGGGGGAATAACAAAAACAAAAAGTCACCCCCTTTTGGTACACAAGGAGCGAAACGTGAATGGAGCATGACTCCAAAAACTCAAGCAAACTCGACAGCAACAAAAACAACAACAACTACAACTGGAACTGAAATACCGAGAATTAATGCTACAAGTATGATGAGATGAAAATAAATGTTGTGGGTGGCTCGCTATTGGGTGTGTGTGGCAGAGGTTGGTAGTTATGGAGTGAATAATTTTTCCAGGGGTTGCTTGTTGGCTATGCATACTCGTACAATATTTTCTCTATGACACGGCAATGCTTTTTAACGGTAGGTATATGCTTGCCATCAAAGCTTATGCTGCATGTAACTATGAAAAATCCCAAGGAAAAGTAATTTCTTTTTTTTTTTGTGTGTCTATTGATTTTGTTTGTATTTTATTTTCCTCTACTAAAACTGTGGGATTTCAAATTCTAAGAAACTATATGGTTGCCAACAAAATAACCGTTATTAAAAGGACACATTTTAGTATATGGAAGGAAAAATCGAGAAAAACCCAGCAAAGTTAAAAAAGTTATTTTTTTTTTTAATTCATTCGTCTCATCTGTACACTCAAGGGAAGGAAAAAGTCATCATCATACATAGCTAGTTGAAGCAGTATCTATCTATAGATACTTGGTGGTAGTTGTTGGTTTGTTCCTTGTTACAAGAGAGCAACAGGGGTTTAACGACTCCACAGAGCAAATTATAGGTGAATTTGTTTTCAACTGAGAATTTCTATGGAAAATGTATGCGCACTAGCTACGTCGCACTACAAAATGGCTTCATAGAAACATAGAGCAAGTTTTCCAGCATATGATTAATCGTACTTTTATTTTAGCTTGATTTGAGAATGAAAAAAAAATGGTGATTCAATTTTTCTAAAATTATTTTCTTATACTATGTATATTAAATAGATTTTTAAGAATAGAGAGGTTTCTAAATGCCTTTATTTTTTTAGTTTTATCTAAGTAAATATTATCATTTTTTTTGCGAAAAATTGAAAAGTTTTTTCGGAAGATCATATCGTCTAAGAGTTTACATGAGCTTTTGAAGCACTTTAAGCAAACGCTTAAAATGAAGGTTTTTCTAAATATATTTGTTGCGAAACTATTTGTTTTTTAATATACATAGTGTGTCGAAAGAAATATTACAGATATTAATAATTTAACATTTGTTTACAAAATATTTATTTAAGGAAAAAACAGTGACCACTATGGCTTTTTGATTTTAAATTTAAAAAACTAAAAAACGATTTTTTTTTGAAGATTCATTTATTTGAAAACCGCTTGTTTATTATTTGGTTTGAAATAAGGTAAATTAATAAATAAATGAAATTTTTTCACTAACATTAAAGATTTACAAGTGACTTATTAATGTCTTGTTAATAAAAAATATGGAATAAGATAGTTTGAGCTTAAAAAAAATGTCTGATTTTCTATGTTAAATAAAGAAATATTTTTCTAAACATTTTATAATTCGTTAGTGCATCAGTTGGCTTTAAAATTATTTTTAATACATAAAATTTCTTTAAAAATCAACATGGGATTAAAACTTTGAGATAAAAGTAATATACGCTAAATGTACTAATCTGACAAAAATCTCCAAAGCTACATACATATTTATTTAAATTTTCCATACAAAAAGTTTGAAAGCTTTTTTAAGAATCCAAAAAGTATCGCCACAAAATTTTAGTAAAATCTATTTTGGCTAAAAAGACGATTTTATTAATTTTAATCGATCTTGCATCAAAATTAGCTTAGCCTGTTAAAAAAAAATTCAACTTTAAGGAGCTCATGGTATCAAAATTTTGATTGAAATTGGAAAAACATTAAAAATTAGATCAGTAACAGTTTTTGGTAGGTACCTATACATTCTAAGACCAGTTATCAAAAAAAAACCATGACTCGTTTTCAAAATAAAGAAATGTATTTTTTTTCGCTAGATAGTCTTGTACTGTTAATTTTAGAAGTAAAAATAAATAGGTCTTTTAAGTCTGAAGCTTAAAGAAAGTTGAAGTACAAAAATACAGATAGACAAAAAAAATTTTTGAGATGATTCGCTATCGTTATCTTTAGTCTAATTTTTATCTATATATTTCATGCGCATATCTCAAAAAATCAATAAAAGTTATAAACTTCAAATCTAAAAGTAGTAAGTCGGCGATTGAAATTTTCTTAGATCTTCTACTTTAGCTAACTTTTTTTTTTTTTTTTTTTTTTATAATCTACCCGCGATCAAGGGATTATGATTACCCTTTAAATGTTTCAACACAGCGCGGGCGTGAAGTTACGGAAGAGAAAGAAGGATAGGAAAGATGTGTGGCACGATGTTCTGAGACTGAAGGTTGTTGTCTCAGATATTTTATTTCCAGGGATGGCGGCTGAACTAAAGCGGAGAATGCCGTGTCTTATTTCTATGCCGCTTATAATTCACATTATTTTATTCGTGTTCATCCTTGTTGGGCATACTAGTTTAACTCAATTACATGTTGTTAGTGTTATGCCTGAACAACATGCAATGAGTTAACCAGCAACCCATTGCTGACAATTTTAGAAGGTTTTTAATGGAATTAAAACGACATAGACGATGGCAGGGATCGAACCTGTGATCATGAGGTTCACAGGTGAGCACACATCCATCGCGCCACGGCCACACCCAAACTAAGTAAGTTAGCTCTAAAATATTGATATCTAGGCTAGTTATTTTCAGAATTTTTCTAGCTTTAAGATAGGGCAAATTCCTAAACGCATATCTTGCGCAAATTCTGCTAAGTATACAGTTCCAAAATGCAAATACAAAAATCTCTGCTAAAATCGATGCTACTTTCTGGCATTTGTGCAAATGTCAAAGATTTCTTGCGCAATTCTCTTACATATGTGTATTCTGATTTGCTATATCTGCTTTGCAGGTGTTTTGCTTTGCAAATCTTGCGTTTAGGAATTTAGCCATAGTTATAAGTTAATGAAAAATAAAAATGAATTTAAAATAAAGACATGTTTTTGTAAAAAACTTTTAGGACCTTAAGGTTTAGTTACATGAGAGAGCGACCAACGAGTAAACGAACAAATGGGATTTAAAACATTTTTAAGCCTAATACAAAAACTAGAAAATGAAATTAATGTTAAGATAAATTAATTTGCGTTTTAATTGGTAAAGTACTAGAAATTTGAGGAAAAATAAATTTTTTAAATTTAAATTGTTAAAAACTCGAAAATCTCAAAATAAATGTTAGAGAAATACAATTAATAAAAAATAGGACATTGTTCGATTGTTATGTTGTCTAAAAAAGGATACATACATATAAGATAATTTTATTTATTCGATTGATTTTTAGAAGATGGTTTGAATTTTTGTACGGAAAATTCTCATTTTTGAAAAAAAGTGTACCTATTTCTATTTTTTTGAAAATCAGGTTTGTTTCAAAATTATAATTTAGTTTTTGAGTGAAAATTTATAAATATATTCTTCAAAATAACGTGTATGTCTTATTATTTGAGAATAATAATTTATTTTATTGGAGCCAACAAGTATATATTTTTAGTTCTTTTCTTTGGTTCCTAAGTCAAATGCTTCAGAAAATCATAGTACCTAATCATTCAAATATATTTATTTTATTTAAAAACAATTTCAAAGGTAAAAACATTTTACAATTCATTTAAATACAAACATACATACATTTATCTAATATCTGAAACAGTATCCTTTTATTATCACAAATATACATTTGGGCAACTTTCTGTTTGAAAAATACATGCAATATAGTTGGTTAGTAAAAATAAAAACAAGGCTGATCCACGATTTCCTTTTTTTGTTCTATTTTGCACACTTGGAATCAAGTCGAGAAGTCATTGGGTTTTTTGTTTGAATTAAAAAAAAATAAAACTTCTTTTAGAAAAAGTTAAGCTTAGTCACAGTCACAGCTTTTAATAATAGACAGTTCTAGTAGTAGTAGTTACCAGTCTTATATTTTTGTAGCTAAAGCATTTTTTTTTAAGTTATAAAATTGAAGCTGAGAAAACAGCTACATGAAACTCGCCTTTTCTTCTTTTTTTTTTTTAAATACCGATTGCTAGAAGACAATTTTTCCAGCTAGCGTATTTTTATTTTTCATGCTAAATTTAACTTGTGCTTAAAATATTCTTTTTTTTTGGTTTTAACATATTTTCATTCCATAACCCATCATTATCACATTTTTTAAATCATACTTGGAGTAATTAAGTTTCCATGGAATTTTTAAATTCTGTTATATTTAAAAAAATATAAATATCATATTTGTAAAATGTTTCTTGCGTCAATATCTTTATTATTAATACAAAAAACAACATTATTTTGTTTTTAAATTAACAAAACAAACTTTCTTTGCCGATCCTATATTATGCATAATAATTTTAAGGAAAAGCAAAAAATATAAAAAAAATTAGTTTTTGTTCTTGTGGACTAGGTATATTGATTGAATCAATTTAAAGTTTTTTGCCTTTGGAGGTTTCGTCCAGGCACGATGATTAGATGCTGTCGTACCCTTCTTAGAAGGGTATTTGGACGGACCTAGACTAAAGGTCGCAAAAAACTTTGAATTGATATAATTTTAAGGAGTTGAAAATATGTTTATATCGCCCACATAATTGCAAAAAAAAATGGTTTTAAAATACGACAAAATTATAGGTTTTAAGAAATTTAGAAAAACGTAAAAATTAAATTTTTATTCGTATCAAAAATTCAACAATGCAGATAATGCAGATGTTTTTAACCCGATTTTAAGCATCTTTACGGTTTTCAAAAGAAGAATATAAGGTCTTTTTAAAAAATAAATTATTTTGCTTGCTCTTCAAAATCATGTAGGTAGGTACATATAGATTTTTAGAGGCAATATGAAACGTGCAACTATTTTTAAATTTTATTGTCAGCACAACTTTTTGAATAAGATCTATGATCTAAATATCATTAAGAAATTTGGAAAAAAAAAACAAAAACATCTGTTAAAATCTTTAAGAAGAAAAAAGTAAATTGTGGATCACCTTAATTTACATGTATACTAAAATAAGATCAATTTATTTTATGTTTTATTAATGCTAAGAAATACCTAAAATTTTATATGATAGGTAGGTAGGTATACCTTCGTCTAAAATTCAATTACTTTCAAGCACTACTGTATTAAATATATTCAGCTCATCCTGCAACATTCAGCATCTTTTAAAATTATTTTCAAACCAAACAAAATGGCGTCTTTACAGTTATTTTTGTTTATTGCTTTAGTTTAAGAAGGTATAGGTATTTTATTTGTTTATTTCGAAAACGATCTTTTTACATGAACAAAAAACTACAAATGTGATTATTGCTTCCCCCAACAAAATAAATATAACAAAGACATAAGAAGAAGCAAGAAGAATAATGATACTTATTCCTACCTAATTATGCAAAGACAAAATACATACCTACATATAGCTACTTATAGAAAAGAAGCACGCATTAAAATTCAGCGGCCATTGATGAAATAAAATTTAAATAAAAAGAGATAAATTCATAAATTTTAGTTATTTGTTTAATGTCCTATCATTATTTTTGTTTGTATGTTTCCACTAGGCATACCAACAATTTGCAGGCAACAGCATTAACCGAAAAACAGGAAATAATGGCCGCCTTTCATATAAGTAGGTATATCCACTTCAAATATTTGAATTCTGTATATTCTAACTTTTTGCAAATGGCTACTCCTTGTCAACGAAAACGAATTAAAATAACGAACAAAACATAATTCGCACTCAATGGGAATGAGAAAAAAATGCGCTCTTTTTATTTGGTGATTATTTGCTCACATTATGGCGGCGGGCGGCGTTGATGATGATCAAATCGAAGAAAAAAATGGTTTTTAACCTAAAAATTATAATATCTACCTACCATGGGTGCTGAAAAGAGTTTTAAGTACTTCTATACACTAATATACTCTGTCACTGTAAAAACTCTTGATGGTTAGTGAATTCTTTCCCCTGCCCTGGATTTTATGTATGTAGTTCGAATTTAACCCCCCTTTGCATCGTGCATGAAGTTAGGTAGTTAATGCGCCTTTTTCCTCCCCGATTATGCCCATAGCCCATCATCCGTCGTAGTCGTCGTCGCCGCTGTTGTCAGAGTCGCCGTCACTGTCGCCTTCACCAATCTCTCCCCGTACCAACGACTCCCCTATTTGATCCACAAACAAAGAGCAGCAAACCCGCCCGCCACTGCTTCTACCGCCGCCGCTTCCACAACGCCTATAAAATGAAGCACCACCAGAGCAAACCAACCAACCCAATATACACATACACCAGCAGGCAGCAAAGTGTTCGAGTTTTTTCCTCGAATTTTTTTTGAGAATTTTTTTTTATGATGACGAAAACGTTTTCAAGACGTAATTTTTTATCAATTCAATTATTAAATAACCATATTTTCAAATATTCATCTAATCCCTTTCATTCGTCGTCGAAAAATTTAGTTATTCACAAGAAAACACACTTTAAATAAAGAAAATCCGAATAGCGACGTCCATTTTCAGTACAAATTATATGAAATCGCCATGGAATTGTTGGAAAAGAAATTTTCATACAAAACCCACGCCAAAATGGGTCGATGATTTTTACAAATTTTATATAATAAATGGCAATTAATTTTTGTGGATTTTGGAAAATAAAATACCCCCAGGGTTTGTCGATAAATTGTAGAAGAACAAATTTCACTCACCTGTGTAATTTAAATTAGTAATTTATATTTGAATATGGCCACTAAAAATTTATTTTGACCGAGAACCAAATAATGTATGTGGAATAAAACTCTTCACTATAATACTCAGCAGATCTGATGTAGAAGCAAAGGAAAGCCAAAGCCAAACGCCAAAGCAACGACGAACCAAGCAAAGTTGAAAGCAGTACAAGTATCTACCAGATACAATGAACGAAACGAACGAATATACCGATACCGATACGAGAAAAAAAATGTATTTCTGCTTCTATACTTCCACCACACACAGTGTTTCCAACGAGCACTCAGTATATTCAGTTGTAGTAGGTATACCTTGCCTTTGCCTTTGCGTTTGGTTGAGAAAATTTTACTTGAAAATTTTGTATCTGGCTTTCTGTTGCTGCTTGCTGGTAGGAATTCGACGGATTGAATTTTGTAGGTAGCCGTAGCCGTATGCCGTTTGCCGTATGCCGTATGCTCTACGTAGTGTTCTTCTTTCGTTGAATATAAAATTTTTGTTCGTAGTCGTGGGGTACTTTGGTAAGTATCACTATACACAGAATACAGCACAAAAGTATCTACAGCCAGTGACGATGACGGTAGTAG
The DNA here is from genome assembly GCA_963931855.1 of Philhelius festivus. NCBI lineage: Eukaryota > Metazoa > Arthropoda > Insecta > Diptera > Syrphidae > Philhelius > Philhelius festivus. The sequence continues at coordinate 48,703,295 of OZ007557.1, read as the reverse complement.
AGTATATTGTATGGGAAAGCCAAAGCCAGCAAAGGCAAACTATATGAACGTACGAGCAAGCGACACGACGCGAACGAAAACGACCCAAGCAGGGTGAACAGGGAACAGGGAACAAACAAGCAACTACACCATAGTATAAAATTCAATATGAATGTGTATCTCGAAATCTCTATGCTCCTATATCAGGGTAGGAAAAGGCAAAGCCAGGCAGCAGGCAGGCAGGCAGCAGTACAAAATGTGTTTCTCTCTTTCCCTTTCACCCCCTTTGGATAGCTATGCGAGTATCTCTACTTTCAACCATGAAGTGGTTGTTGGTTGGCGAATGTTGAATGGTGAGGAGAAATATGATGTTAAGGGCGTTTTGGGGGAAGTGTCGACGGGCAGGGGGAAAATGGTGATGGCAACGCACACAAACAATTCTACCCGAACAAAAATTTTTATATGAAAACTAACAGAAGCATATCACTGCGTGCGAATATGGCAGCATGGCAGCAGATACCTATTCAGCTCGAATATAATGTAGGTACGCTGCGTATCAACTACAGAAAATAAATGCTACTGTATCGCTCTGGGTTAAAAACATTCAAGTAAAATGTTTACGGTTTTTGTAAAAAAAATTGTTTGGAATAAAATAAAATGTTACAATTATTTAATTAATAAAAAAAATATAGGTACCTATTTATAAATAGGTATATATATTTTTTTCACTTTACTTTCTTATATTTTGTAGAACAATTTGTTTATGTAGGTAAAGACTAGTGTTGCCAGACGTCCCGGTTTACCCGGGAAGTCCCGGATTTCAGACATAAATTCTTCTGTCCCGCCGGGGCAGTTTTTTTCCCGGATTGGGGCTCAAACTCACAAAAGCCATTTGTCCCACCGAGGTGTAAGAAAAATCTGGCAACCCTAGTATAGACTTAGTCATGTTTTGCTCACCAGCATATCTTTCTGCATGAAATGCAAAAACAAAATGGTGTAATGTAAATACAGAAAAACCAAGTCAATAAATTGTATCTTTAAACTGCACTTAAAGCAAACACACTCAAACCCGCTTACCATTATGTCCCATAAGACGACGTCCCTCTTAATATGTCGCAGTATACTTACCTACCTTGTCGTACAAAATTAACTTCCTACTTTATAAGCTCAAAATCCGCTTATTCTTTATCACTTATAGGTAGGCAGTCAATGTGAAATAAATTCTTTTCTTGTCACTATATTTGTTCATTTTGTACAAATATTTTTATATTTAAAGTTACTCAGACTGTTGGACTCGAAAAAATAAAACTTGGTAGATTTTCGTTCGTTTGTTTACGTTCAGTTAAATTTTTTTTTTAGCAAACTAACTCTAGCATTGGATACAAATATAAAACGTTTAAATTTAAATATTTTTAAGTTATTTTCTTCATATCTTTGTATAAGCGGGTCTTACAGTACTACATAAATTGACTATTTGATAGTCTTTGACTATAAATAAGTTGCTTAAATTTTCTTTCAACAAGACTACTTAAGTTTAAGTTATACAAATACATAGGTACATGCATTCACGTCACATTGTCATTTTGTCAAACTGTCCACCTTCAAATTTCCACACGTTAACTGTCAATGTTGGGCAGTATCACACTTAAAACATAATATACATATGTGCCCAACGCCGTCAAACAGTAACATTGTCATTCTGTCACACTTTTACAATGTCACATTTTCACTCTGTCACCTTTTTTACACTGTTATTCAAGCAGAATATACCGAAGACTGTAACATTTTTACACTTCCCAACCGAATGTACCCGGCATAGACTGTTCTGTTCTTTTGTGTGAAAAGTTTTATAAAGTGCATTTTCCTAAAAGTAATAAAATGTTAATCTTCCATATTTACAGACATTATTATAACCTCAATTGAAGTTAACAAAAATGAAAACCTGCTAAAATTATTCGTAAATCCGAGTTAAAATTGCTTTAAAAATAGTACGTATACGGCACAGTGTCCCATTTGAACAATGTGTTTTAAAATTACAGTTTTAATGTAATTTGCAGTCAAGTTATATTTATCTAAACTATTTTTAAGAAGTATTGAACATTAACAGGGCCGGATTTGGAAAACAGTAATTTCTGAAGGGCCCCATATCGAAGATTGTACTAAATCTTTTTTTTTTTTTCAAACACACATTTTGTTCAACCTGGTTTTAGGAATTATTGATAATGAGAAGGATATTTTAAGATCAATCATATACACCACTTGAAGAAAATGTAATCACTTTATAAAAGATTTTCTTAAATTACGAAAAAATTGTTATGTAGATACCGTAATTTCTGACATTAGAATATAAGAGAAAAAAAGTCGTAAGCAAAATAGCGCAAAATTTTAAACAGCCTATTATTAAGGCATTGGTATGATACTACTTTACAATTTGCTAACTTTAAAGTAGTTTATTAACTCATTCTTAATTTTAAACATTTTCTAACTAGTACTAAAGCAATTTTCTTAATAAATTGCTTCTGAACACACCTAAAACGATGACAGTTCGTGCAAAAAATAAGTAAACAGATCTTTTGTGACGTTTGCAAATAGCACGATACTAAAAAAATAAAATAGGTATTCGATGATTTTAACTTTAATAAAAGGGTAGAGAAAGTATGATGCTACATATGTATATTCGATTAAAATTTAAAAAATAGTTGTTTTAACCAAGTTTCCTACAAAAACAGCTTTAACATCGTACTAATTCAACTGCGCCATTGTTTTTTAATTGCGATGTACCATTGATCTGTAGAACGATTTTTATTGTTTTTGATTTTCTCAAAACGATACAACTGATTTTGATCAAGTTTTATGCTTAAGCTCCTAAAAAGTTAAAATAGTATTGTGTACTGAAACTTTCAAACTTTTGAATTTGTCATTATAGTCATAACGAATTTTATTGAAAGTTTTTGTACAAGATTCTTTAAAGTTTAAAAAGAAACATTGCATTTCAAAACTAAAAAATATAATTTTTATTTTTGGAAAAAGAAATCATAAGCGTCAACAATTTTATTTTAAAATAATTTTTTTTTAAATTTGGCGTACCTACCTACAAAATTTTTTTCTTAAAAATGTTGTAAGAATTTTATAGGTAGGTAGGTATAGTACCTACATAAAAACATATTTTTTTAATAAAAACCCCTGCAACGACCTACAATTTTCGTTCTTGCATAAATTCATGTTTTCTTAAGAAATGGCATTCTGTTTTTAGCTCCAACTATTAAAAAAGGTGTTTTAGCCTTTTAAAATGTATTTTTTCATCAATTTTTAAGTCTATTAAACATAAGAGCAAGTTCTAGCGACCCAGTTGTGCATTTTACTTGTAATCGGCCGAAGTTATAAAATGAAGCCGCAAGATCATAAATACGCACGTAGGTATGTTCGGTACACTTATGGATTTTATTTTACTTTGCTAACCCTTATAATTAAAATAACTCGGTACCTATGCACCTAAATAGATATTTCAAAAACTATGTACGTAGGTATGTACCTAATGTAGGTATTATTAGGTGCGTTTTATTATTCACAAATCTATCTGGATCCGGATCTGGATCTTCCCTTGAAAATAAAACGATACGGATCTTAGTGACAGCAGTGTTATAAGTCCGTCTCTTTTTATCCTTGGGTTTGGAAATTTTAAATTATGTCTTGTCTTTTTTCTTTACACTATAGCTTACACTACCTTACCATAAAAAGCCATCTACTCGCCAGTGTAATAACTAATTTTTGGATCTTTGAAATAGATCCCGATAGAAAACAGGATCCCAAATTGTTTTTGTAATACATGTTAAAACTTAATCCAGATCCGGATCCAGATAGATTTGTGAATAATAAAACGCACCTATTGTTTTCTTAAAATTCGACACACAATAAGGTCTCCAAAAAAACAGTTTTCGGATTTTTTTTTATTTTAACTACCTACTTATGCATACATACTTATGTATGTATGTAGGTATGTATGCCTGTAATCTACTATATGCTTCTGTCCCAATATAGGTACCTACCTACCAAGATTTTAAAATACCCTGAAACCTACCTAGCTACAACACTACGTCGTAAAACTATTTTTTTTGTTTCCATTTCCATAATATCTATTACAAATTTTCAAATATGGCGCGCATTTATATCTCATACAAATTTCCAAGCTGAAAATAATTTCTACCAACAGCCCTTAATGCTTCAACCTACCATGACGAAAATGTTTGATATAAAGCAACACTTTTGTTCATCAGGTCAATAAAATTGCCTTATCATAATCATTATAATACAGCGACCTAATCCGAAGGAAATTCAGCACATCAGAGTCAGAGCAGAGCTGCAGAGCTGAACCCAAAGCGGCAAATACTACCATACGAAAAGAAGTATTTTTTCACACGATGACACAAAACACAACGGGATGATGCTCGATACGAATACGATGCTATCTCCTATCAAAAAAGGTACACCATATTACAAGCCAGAGAGGCAAGCAAGGCAGGCAGGGCAATGCCAAGAGGCAAGCATATGAAACACACATAATTCCCTTCTTTGCTTCCTTTATTCTATCGTTGTTGTTGCGCCCAAAGCCGAGATGTCGATTACCTACATACTACTCCAAGCAAACATTTATGATAGAAAAAATCATTGAATGAGGTCTACCAACGCGCAAAGCCAGGCCAATTCAACGCACTTCGTCGCATATGTGTACGTGAAATTCTTCGAAAGCAAAATGCCCAGCCAAAGCGGATGTATGCCAGCCATTTCATTTCATATAAAGACGACGCACGACGACAGACGGCTACGATGACATCGATGTTGAGTTGATGGTGAGTGAGTACACTTGCACCAAATTTCAATATGGCTTGGCAATCGGTGTTGGGTGAATTTTTCAACGCATCCAATCGCATTTTGCATTTGACGAAATAAAATATTTGATTGATAATTTTGATGATGAATTATCAATTTATTGAGTAATTTTAGGTTTTGTTTTAAAGTTGATTTGTGGGGTATTGTTTTTGGAGAAAATTCTCATTTTCATTTATTCGAGAAAAATCCGTAGTGAGGTGAAATCGAATTTTAATTATGTCCGGCGCAGTTGTATGGAAAAGAGCTCTTTATAATTCTGAGGTATAATTGTATGCTTGCATGCGTTGAAGCACGGCTGACGTTACACTTTGAATTGAGGTTTGAAAAATACAATATGCTATGTTAAATGAATCTTACCCCCCAGTTTCACAGTGAAGGTTTAAACTTAAGTTCAGCTGATCCTGAACTCGAGTTTAAATTTGAAGATCAACTCGTCCGGTTTCACAGTCTAAACGTTCTATTGAACGTATGTACATACATATTTAGATTACGTAAATTGTTTTCTATTTCTATCTGAATCAAAGAAAAAACAATCAAGGAAAGTTTGCTTTGTTTCAGTTGTGACCCATGACAGGAATAAAAATGAAAATAAATTCTATTTTCAAATGTTTGAAGGGGTTGTTGAACTGAGGTTTAGACCAATAATAATAAGGACAAATTTATTTATTTTGAAAACGGCTTTTGCAATTTTAATTAAAAAATCTGTGTCTTATTGTATTGTGGTGTATAGATATATTTTGGTTGTACATACAAATTTTTTCAAAAAATATAATTAACGGTAGGTGCCATAGAACCGACTGTATTACTAACGGCGTTACCGATTTCGATTAAAATTTTTATATAGGGGCATATTCGAAATACGAGTAATATTAACAAAAGAAATATTTTTTTTTTGAAAATTCTCTTACTTTCTTATATAATCTTCTATAAAGATTTTATATACAATTTCTTTAAATTTTTTCTAACATTAACATTAACATTTTGGGAAATCATTTCTAAAACTAATCGAAAATGTTTACTGTATGTACCTAACATTTTAAATTCAAAGGAAATGCTGTATAAAAATTTTGGTCAGAATAGTTTAAGCCGTTAATGAGAAATTAAGTAAGTAAGGTTCTATGACATGTGCCGGTAGTAATATTTTTTCTTAAATTTTGTTTGACCAAAATGTAGTCCATGCTTAGCACACTTGATTTTTTTTTATTTAAATGGTTAGATCCTTTGTTGAAGTAAATAAGATTTTGCATATCGGCTGTATGGCAAGTCTCGTTATTTTTGGAGTAAAACAAAAAAAATTACAGAGGACAGAAAATATCTTCAGTGGTTTAGGCTGTAATTCGAGGTACAGACACACATACAGACAGACGAACGGAATTGCGGGACCCACTTTTTTCGTCTTCTCTATAATCGTTATTTCAACTTGATGCAACTCTCGAGTTCAATTCTATTTCCTAATGAAAAACTTGGCTTATAGTACCTAAATCTAAAGTATAAGCGATTGTACGATTCACAAAAAAGAGACTTGGTTGCGTTGTTTATTTACATACAAATATTGGCGCAAAATTTAAGTTGAATAAGTAAGATGTTAAAACTGTTTTTTTAAGATACCAGATTAAAACGATGATTTTGAAAGTATGAATTGAGTTCAGAATCAAACTTTCTCTAACATTTAATTAAATTTAAAATAATCAAATAGCAATTTTATTTTTTAGTAGGTATCGTTCTAACTTCATATGTCTCTTTGACATTTACAAACGTCAGGAAAGGTATGTTTACTTTGTTTTTTTTTTTTTTTTTGCATGAACTGTCATTGTTTTAGGTGTGTTCACAAAAAATTTATTAAAAAAAATTTGCATGACACTAGTAACAAAGGCGCAAAATTTTATTTGAATCAGTACGATGTTAAAGCTGTTTTAATATGAAACTAGGTTAAAACGACGTTTTTGTAAATTTTAAACGAATTTAGAATTTTATTGAAGTTAAAATCATCGAATACCTATTTTATTTTTTTAGTATCGTGCTATTTTCAAACGCCACAAAAAGTCGGTTTACTTAGTTTTTTGCACGAACTGTCATTGGTTTAGGTGTGTTCAGAAGCAATTTATTAAGAAAATTGCTTTAGTACGATACTAGTTACAAAATGTTTAAAATTAAAAATGAGTTAGTAAACTACTTTAAAGTTAGCAAATTGTTAAGTAGTATCATACTTATACCTTAATATAATAATACTAGACTGTTTAAAATTTTGCACCAAAATGTTTAAAATTAAGAAAATGGCCAATTTTACATTATGAAAAATCACCCCAATCGATTGGGCTATATTTCATGTAGCCATATAAATTTGTTTCTTGTTTGAATTAAATAAATCTTTGCTAACGAATATCATTTTTTTGTATCAAAATTATCATTTTATAGGATAACATTTTAGTTTTCGAAAGCAGGGTTTAAAAAAAACAGTATTTTGCACCTATAATCCCGTTCGAGTGAATAGGAAAACACTTTTTGAGAGCCAATTAAAGCTCAATATTTTTGTAAATGGTATTCGAAAAAGCGATAATTTTTAAAAAGAATAGTATAAACGCAAGACCAATAATTATGCCCTTGCTTTTCGTTTTTTTTATGGTTCATTTGAATAGGTTAATGGGCTGTTGTTTGAAAAGTTTACGTAAAACAATAAACAAAAGACACTTTTTTGATAATATATTAACTTTTTAATAATTTAGTAATGAGTACTTCCACCTTTATTTGAAACTACTTCAGAAATTCTACGTGGCATTGAATCATACAATTGCTTGTGGTAGTTTAGGAAAATTTCGCTCCAAGCTGCCTGAATCGCAATAATCAAAGATTTTTTGTCCTCGAATTGCTTTTCGGATTTATACACTTTTCTCGCCAGTAGTCCCCCCAAATTTTTAATAATATTTAAATCAATAAAGTAAGGTGGCCACTCTAAAAGTTCTACATTTTGCTGTTGAATGCAACTTTTAACGAAACGCATAGTATGTATGGGAGCGTTATCCTGTTGGATAACGTCCAAAAACTTCCGGAAATTTAGAAAAAAAAACCCTTTCTAAAATGTTTTTGTAATTTTTTTGCCGTTTAGTGGAAGGAAACTTTAATTCAAAACCTCCGATTCGACTATGGTTACAGTTTAAAAAAAAAACATTAAAACCCATCTGGTCCATCGGAATTAACCTTTTTTCATCAAAGCAAACAACTGTACCCCACTGTTTATTCAATCGGTTTTTTTATTTTTAAGTATGGGCAACTGACAATTTTATGCCGGACTTTGGAAATATTAGCTTTTATACCGGCTTGTTTTCTTATTTTAGGAATAGAGTACGAAGAATTGGATTCAAGTTTCAAGTGGTTTTTGAGCTCTGGCGTAGAAAAGTTGGTTAACATCGTTAAATACCCGCAAAAAAAAATTTACGAAATGGGTGCGTTCATCCTCATTTAAAAAAAATAAGGTCCGATGATGCCGCTATGCCGGATCTTCGACGCAAATTTCCAGCGAACCCATGACGTTGCCTATAGCCATCCGGTTAAAATGTCGAACCTCACTGAATATTTTGACAACTGTATATCATTCGTAACTTTGACAGCTGAAGAATTCTAAAAATTTGAAAAACTATCATTGCTATCTGGTCCCACTAAAGAAAGAATGTTAGCTCCATAAGGATTAACAGAAATTTTAAAGATTTAAAATAAAAACTCTAGGTAATAAACGACGAAATACAAGTTGACTAAAAAATTTGCCTTATTTTGTGAACAACTATGTATGTAGGTACATTTCAATCAAGAAACATTAGACTATAGCCTACTAGAAAGCTGAATAGCAGGCAAAAAATAGTGCTGCTAATGCAATTAATCTACCATCTCGTCAAGTGACCATTAAATTAAAAAAAAATAATACAATTCTAGGGAGTCCTTGAAAGATTTTCAGAATTTCAAATTCTTTTGAATTTTCGTTTTAAATATGAGTTCATAATGTTAAACTCCTAAATAATTTGCATTCATAAAACGATTTGCGTGTTCTTTATTCTTTATTTTTTTTACTAGTACCACAGTTCTAAAATTATTTCAGATACCTACATAACTCTGGGAAATAACTGCCACTTTAGATCATACCGCCAAAAATACTATCCTGCAGTTTTTTTTCCAAAAACTATGAATGTCGACGCCTTTTGAAAAAAGAAAATAAAACCCAAAGAAGTGACTCCTTTCTAGTGGGTTTTTATACTTACATATAAAAATGTTTCATACCTGAAGCAATTTCTCCCTAAGAATATACCTACAGTATGGGTATTTTCCTGAAGGATATTCATGGTAAGATAACGTTCGTTACGTTCGCATCATCGTCGCACTGTCAACCTAGGTAGACTCATTTAAAATATGTCAAACTGGAAAAATTATATTCACAGTTGATAAGTTTAGAGCCCAGAAAAGGTTACCGACCTATATGCACCGTGTACCTCTCTTCGAATGCATTTTTGGCGGCAAAATAAAAATCAATACTTTAGGTAGGATTTGCTTCAAGCAGATTTTCCCTTTTGGTTTTGTTTTGTTTAGATTCGTAAGACAGAGTGTTTTTTGTTTACTTTCTTAATCACCCAAGAAAGAAAATGGAATCAATACAGAGTAAAATATCAAGGGAATAGCAGATAATGGGATGTGAAAGGGCAATAACGCATGCGAAAAATGCAAATGCATACAATTTAAACAATTTCGTATCTGGCCCTCTAATTGTTCTTTGATTTTTGTCTTTAATGTTAATGTCACCTATTATTGAATACCTTTCACATTTTGTCCTAAGCCATATTTTCAATTTCACAGCAATTGAACGAACACATGTGAAGAATCTGAAATAACAGATAATTATAGCTACACAAGTTTTTTTTTACAAAAGTGCGTCTAAAAATCAAGTCCATCCAAAAAAAACACAAGGAAGCGGTTAAAATTACCGTTATATAGAATGTAGCCCATACATCATTCAAAATCATGTTGTTATTATCGTTAAAATTCTTTGCATTTGAAAAAATAGATAAGGCCTAACCAACTGTGGATGCAGTTCCGCTGGGCCTATGTTGACAGATGACACGGGCCCAACGGGACAAACCTCATTAACATGTTTCGTATACCGAAAATAAAAATGGCATTTTCCTTTCTCTCCATTAGAATTTGGTGTAAAAAGCTGGACTGAATCCTTGTTTGGCGACCAAACGAATCTGGCCCAAACTAGATTTGAAACGGTTGTCCCTCCAGTAGATCTCAGATCAGCTCCGTAATAGGTGTCATAACTGGACACTGCCTTATATACATAGGCAGACACGCCGCACGGCTCGTTGTACTATCAAACGATTTCTATAGGGTTACGTAGATACGACAGAAAATCTGGGGTGGAATCGCGTAAGGTGATAGTTGACTGTCTATTTTGATTATCAACTTTCGGTTGCTCTGTGTAAAGTGATCACAAAAACATGTTATTTTTTTGGCATCACTTACAATTCTTTAAAGAATGAAATGTCATTCTGGCTCTCTGTTCAATTCGTTTTTTTTGTTAGTTTATTTTACAATATTGTCCCTGCAAAGTTTTGGATATTTTTATCAAAATATGTAAGTCTATTCATAGATATGGAATAATGGTTTCGTGCGTTTTTTAAAATAATTTAGTTTTTTCTAAGGTCTTATGCAACAAAGAAACAAATCGCTAAGCTTTCAACGTTCATGCAAGAACATGACAAAATGTATGAAAACGGCACCTAAATAGCTGTCAATTAAAATCATCGCAAAAAAGTGATAGTCTTTTTGATAATCACTTTACGTTGAGCAAAAGTATCGATTTTGACTGTCAACTTTCAACTATCACCTAACGCGATTCCACCCCTAGTTTCTTCATGCGCCTGCTGGATATGCGTTTTGAAAAGTGTGGCCAACCACAGTACAGTTTTGACGAAAAAAAAATAGATTTGCAACATCGCATAGATCTCTTCAGTTAATTGTCCCTCGCTGGTTATTCTGAGCGACAAGTTTTTGTCAATTCCGTCCATCTTTAGAAAATCTCATTTTTCAGTAAATTTATGAATGTATGTATGTAAATGAAATCGTAAAATATTAATTAAAATTTTAAATTTATTTTTTAATTCCTTTATACGTATGTATATATGTATATTAATTCAATTTATTTTGCTCAATTTTGTAAAAATAGCTTAAAACTATTTTATTAGATATCGTATCCAACAGTTGTTAAGTAATCTAATCACTTAATATTAATAAATTAATAAAGAGATCGGGTCACGTTGGGGTCAGATAATTCTTTGGACCATCGACATCTTTTCACAAAGCCTAGTGCTGAGTTTGGTTTAAGAATATTCTCGTCAATATTTGTGAGAAAGTTGAGCTCTCTATCTTATAAAACATCAAGGTCACGAAATAACTCAGCGCAGCGGTGGATATGGGTTAAAATGGAAAAAGTAAAGACGGGGAGGAGATTGGATGTGTTTTCGTGAAAATGTTTCACCCAGCTATATTTACATAAAAGCTTAACTGAAAAAAATTCATATTTGGTGAGCAATGGTCTTTGGTGACATTAGAGATTTTCAATAAATTTTCGTGCATATTATAAAAAAAACTGTTTTTCTTTTTTTTTTTAAATTCGTGATGAATATCTTAGTTAACTTGTGAATTAGAAGATAATTAAGTTTTTAGTTATTAATAAAAAAAATTGAGGCCACCACCTCGTGACAATTGTGCGTGTTGAAGGCAGTGACTTTTTCGCCCAGTTTGGAAGGCTGAGATAAAAGAATAACTTTTCACGATGTGAGATAGGGCGTTTTCCTAAATGCAGTGTTGCAGCGCATCGTGAATTTTGATGCTTTTTTTTATTCGCTTGCCTCAATAAAATAACTTTATTAAATACGAATTCTAAATTTTAGAGTTTTAATGAATTATAAAAGTAAAAAAGTAAATTTTGAATTTCAGAGTGAAGATAAACGTTGCGAGGGCATCAAAATCTACGATGCGCTGCAACACTGCATTTAGGAAAACGCCCATTCTCTTTGAGAATTTGTCAGTACCTCTGGCATTTGTTTCTTATTTTTAGGGGGCATCGGGTTCTATTCAACAAGAAGGCCATTTTTACTTTCGATATATGTAGGTACTTGCGATATAAATATATAGGTACTAACGGTTCCCCCCGTACACGCGTATTGCATAATCTTATTTATCTCGAAAACCGCTCTAACGATTTTGATAAAAAAAAATAGGTGTGTAGACATGGACTACATTTTGGTCAAGAAAAATTGTGGGGCAAAATGTTATTAACGGTACCTGTCATAGAACCGTCTTTTTTTATTTTCGACTTTCTCATTAATGGCTCTAACGATTTTAACCAAAATAATTTTAACGAGGAGTCCCCTTAAGTTTAAAATAATATTGTACCTATATAAATATATTTGAAAAAATATTTTTTGGATTTTTTGAAAAAAAAAATTCCAATTTTTTTTTGAAAAATTAATATCTTTAAAACGTGTGAACGATTATTTTTTGAAATTATTTCCTAAAATCTATACTATTAAATACTTAAAATTGGCATACCAAATTTTGTTCTCGAAAAATTTTAAAGAAATTCGTTTTTTAAACTTTGTTTGCATAAATTCATACTTTTCCGGAAATCAGACGGCAATTTCATGCATTTGAACATTTTTATCTCATTAAATCCATGTTTTATATTTATAAAATGTATTTTAAATTCCAAAGTACTTTTACATAAGAGCAAGTTTGTGCTATCCAGTAGTGCATTTTATTCTTACTTGTTGTTCGGATCAAGCGACAGGTCTACCGTTTAAAAAGAATAACTGGTATAATAGGATTAATTTTTCGTTTACATTGTTGTTCAATGGAGCATTTATTGATTTAAATATTTTAGCTCGAAAATAATATATTGAAGATACGTACATTTATGTACACATGAATATGATTATTCATTAAAATTTACTCGAAAAAGTACACCCATCACATGAGTTCCATTAGAAGCTTTAACGTACTTTTAACGCAATCAGTTAAGTAATTTGAAAGTCACCTATTACGAATCTTTACTATCTGCAGTTGAAGATTATTTAATGGTTTAAAAATAAATTCGAACTATTGATAGCTTAATCTCGCAAACAAAATATTCATTGATATCTTTCAAAAGTCTGTTATATTTTCTTAAAGTTTTTTAAATGACTGAATTTTCTTGCTTTCAGTTTATAGTAATTATATCAACCTTCTAAGAACGGATTGATCTCTGAAAAATTAAGCCTTCCCCTAACTTTACACATTGTGAATACAATAAGCTGATACTTACTCTTAGTCATTATTGCTGTCTATCATTTTTTCGGCAGATGATGCCTATTTGCCATAGTCTTACTTTGAGTTTGTTCTTGTTTGTTGAGGTTTGACCTAGTTTATAATTTATTATCATCAACATAATGTTTTCGAAAGTTTGACTGAGCATAATTTCTTCAAGTAGGATGTTCCAGAAGATCCATAAGATTATTTAAATTAACAGCAATTTCATAATATATTTGATAAGTTTTCCTTTGTGGATAGATTGCCCAAATTATTAAATTTATGAGGATGTGGTTACGTTGTTGAGAACTTGAACAAATGAATTGTTCACGAAAATCTATGCCCAATTTAACTAAATATTTTAATTCATTAAGATTGAATTGAAAGTTTTCATTTTATGACTACTGATTGTGATTAGGATTTTTTCAGCTTAGTTCGAGATGGTCCCGAAAGCTCATTGCTATTCTTATATTTTGAATATATAAACTAAATGGAACCACAATGGTCTGCATACACAAATTCTAAGCTAAAGTCTACCTTGAATTTTTTTATTTTCTTAGAGATTTTTTCTATGCTTATATGTCAATTCCTCGTTGCATTTCTTTGATAATCACGCAATGGGGGTTTGTGTTTTCGTTCTCGTAATTTTGTATGCCTTCGAATAAAGTAAATTGTAACGAACATTCATTTCGTCGAAAAAAGGTCCTCTCACAGTGGTTGCTAATTTCTACCTTTTCATATTTTCAATAAAGTTAAGGGTAGTTGCATTCTATACATTTTTATTAGAAGAATAAATTTAGATACGTATAGTCGTTATTTATTCATGGTATATGCCTGTGGTACTTTCAAAAATATTGATGACTGTCCTATAATTATGTTTAGGGTAGGTTTTTAGTGTCAAAGTACATAAATATGTATATGTACATATGTACGTTCAAGGATAGATTGTTTTTTTTTTATATTGTGTTTCAGTTCTGTGCATTGAAATCCTTTTTATCCTTTAAAAGCGTAACGTCACTTTAGAATTATGTGCGGTATTGTTAAATTTATATTTAATGTTGGTCTACAGGATGGGTTATGGATGGTTGAGTGACAAATATGAAATCATGTTGATTTGATTTTAAATAAGAAATAGGAACAGAAATTCTTTCAATCAATGGCCATGTTTGGATTTTTAAAGCATTACAAACAATAAAAGTTCTCAAAGCAGAGCGTACAATTATTTCAACGTTTTTCCTTGTTTGAATATATTATGTATGTACATAAATAACCATACGTACTATGTTGACGACATCTAAAAATGTTCTTTGTTTGTCGCCCTAGGAGAAAACTTTCACATCTAAACCTTATACTAAATCTAAACCCTCAACATATTTTCACTATACTACTCGTATACTACTCTATAAAATACCATTCAATAAACTTGAACTAACAGAGATATCTTAACAAGAGCTTATCAATTAATTTATTGAAAATACGTAGGAACGCAAAATGGAACAAACTTCTTCAACCTATAAACTTTTGAATGTCACGAAGGTATTTAAATATAAATGAATGCCTCCTAGTCCTCAAATTATAAGTTTTTTTTCTTCAATTATATACATATACATGTGTATGCTTTCTACTTTGTCAATGTATTCACCAAGATAGTGGCATAAGTAAGTGAGTGTGTTGTTCCTATCTTTATTTTCTTGTAATCATCCGGTCCATTGTCCGTCCGACATAAGTCTAGTAGCTTCCCTTTTTGTTATCCTTTTAAATAAACTTTGGTATGTTTATATTAGTATTTAGCAAAAAGTGTCTTGATAAGGAAAATGCCACCGTCCTTAAACACAGCACCAAAGTCGCCCCTGTTTAAATACAGAACATGTAATGTTCCATGTAATACAAGTTAATTTGCTCTATTTAAGTGTAGAGGATTTACCTTCTCGATGATTGTTCTCTGGCTCGAGAAGCTCCTTGCCCTTATGGCATTTTTATCTTGTGTCTAGTGATTCTTCTTGGAGCAGGTCCTAAATATCTGAATAAAATAATAAACTAATGTCTTAAGTTGCAATATTATCCAGACTTAAAAATAACGAAATTAATTCCAATCCCGAAACCTCTTAAACACCTTCATGAATGTTTTACCTAGACTAAGGATTTGGTTTTAGATTTGGACATAAATAACATATAATTCGATCTTAAGAATTACTAGACATACCAAAGCCAACGGGTGAGAGCAAACCATCAACCAAGTATGGGTGGAAAGAAGCATGCCCCATGACTGGACTCCATGTGCCCCATCTACAAAAAAGGTGATAATATAATATGTCTTGCAAGACCTATATCGAGGCATATCCTTACTAAATGCCGCATATTAGACTATATGCAAGGTAGTGTTGAAACGTCTTAAACCGTTCTGTAATAATTTATTGGGCAAGTACCAGTGTGACTTCCGGCCCGGCAGATTAAATTGTAACAAATTTATTGTACCATTGTAACAAATCCTGGAAAAGAACAAAGAATTTCAAGTCGAGACTCACCATCTATTTATAGACTTCAAAGCCGCATATTATAACATTGATCGTCAGGAAGCCCATATAGTGATGGCCGAATTCGGGATCCCGGGAAAACTGATCCAAATATGTAGCGTGACTTTGGAAAATACGCGGTTCAATTTTCAACTAGGGAGCAAATCTTTTGAACTATTCGAAACACGCACAGGGTTTCAGCAAAGGAGATGCACTTATGTGACTTCTTCAATATTGTTCTAAAGTAGATGTTGCGCAGGGCATGCGTTAATACGGATAGAACTATATTTAACAAATCTGTCCAAGAGTTTGGGTATGCAAACGATATCGACTTTATCGATCGTCCGTTTCCAACGCTCTGCAATAGTCCTTCACGGCTGTTGAAAACCAGGGGAGCTATTTGGTCTTGAAGTAAATGAGGAGAAGACCAAGTGTTATGCTATCAAAAAACAAATAAACATCTGTGCACCAATTAGAAAATCACTGCTACTTCAGATTAGCTAAACAAATAGGTTCAAAACTTCTCACTCTTAAGAAGAAGTACACGCTCTACAAACAGTTATGCTAAAAGTGCTGCTTTACAGCGCTGAGTGTTTTACTATAAGCACACAGGGAAAGATGATACTGGGCTCTTTCGAAAAAAAAAGTTCTTCAATGGACATTTGTACCCGTGTGCGGGGGGAGGAAAAGATATAACCGCGAACTCTATCAGCTGTTCCAAGATGTGGATTGTGGGTGTAGTCTAGAAAGCCAAAACACGTCGAAAACATTGGCTCGGCCACATTGAACGAATGGGTCGCCGAGGATGGAAAACTACCGTGTCTCAGACAGAGAGCTTTTATGGATTGGGAGCCGGTTAAGTAAGTAAGTAGTACCAAAGCCAAATTCATTGCGAAAAAATGTACTGCACTCGTGTTGCTTAACATCAAATGCCTTAACATCAAATGCCTGGTGCCTGATACTCGATTTCAAAAAAAGATAAACTTTAATTTTTTCATGGCTTCATACCTAAATTCTTCTGCAAAATTTTCCGCGTAGTGGAGTAACAGAGGCCCAATTGCTGTGAACGGTCATCACTAACACTGGCCGATACAGCTGCGATATTTTCCTCAGTTCGAACTCTAGGTAAGCGTGTTGGTGGTTTAATGTCCAACAATGTAAATTTGGTGCGTCACAATAACCCAGCCCGAATAGCCGCCTCAGTAGGTCGATTAAATTGACCATAAAATGGAAGAACAGTCTTCACTAAAACTGGCCGATACAGCTGCGATATTTTCCTCAGTTCGAACTCTAGGTAAGCGTGTTGTGTTGGTGGTTTAATGTCCAACAATGTAAATTTGGTGCGAAATTTAGTCACAATAGCCCGAATAGGCGCCTCAGTAGGTCGATTAAACTTATCATAAAATGGAAGAAGTGCGCGATGAACTTTCTTAACGGAGCACGCATTTTGATAATAAAATTCAAGATTCATGGTTAAATTATAGACCAAACTGAAGATGTTTGACAGTGACAAAACACGAAACGTACGTAAGTTGCCAAAACCAGCTTTGCCAAAAAGAGAAAAGCAAAAAAATCACGCAATAAGTTTGAGTTGAGTAACCATCAATTTGAACTATTTGTTTTCTATCCATCAGATAAGATCTTAACCAACCGAGAAAATTATCTTTAAGACCCACACTTTTTAGTTTTTGTAGAAGTAAATCATGATGGTTTTTACAAAATCTTTTTACAATACTTCAATTTATTTAACTTTTTCATTCTGATTAATACAAAAACTGGTAAAAATACACAGATTAGTACTAGTAGATCGCCTTGTTACGAAGCCATGTAGATTAAAAGAAATTGCGCTTTTCACAGAGAAGTGCAGATTCTGTGTAATTAATCACCCCGATTACCAATGTCGTAAACGACAACGAAATATACGCCCTGACACGATCTGCATTTCATAAGTCGTTTCCAACTTTTGTCACTCGTTTTGTCGTCGTCTCAAATGTCAAACGTCGTTGAACACTTTCGTTTTGCATTCTATAAGACGAAAAAATACGACGACTAAAAAATAAAACGACGATATCTCTCGTTCAAAAATTTACACACGACATTTAAATAAAAAATTTATTTGCAACATTTTTTGAGAGTGTATACGTGGATCATTCTACTGCAGTAATTCCAGTAAATGATAATTACCTATATTTTGTTCCAAATATAAATTTAGGACACCTTTTTATATCTACTGAAGATTTAATTAAAGGAATTTCAAATCTTAATTCAAGTTTAATAGCTGGCCCAGATGGCATTCCATCTTTTTTAATTAAACAATGTTTCTCATTAGTTGAACCCCTTCAAATAATTTTTAATTTGTCACTTTCAACAAGAATTTTCTTAGAAGAATGGAAATTTTCTTTTATAACTCCAATTTTTAAAGCTGGTCAGAAACATAAAATTGAAAATTATCGTGCAATTTCTAAACTTTCTGCTATACCAAAACTTTTAGAGCTCATAGTTAAACAGAAAGAATATTTTTATGTAAAGGAATATATTTCTCCATGTCAACATGGTTTTGTAAGTGGTAGGTCCACGACAACAAATTTAACCTTTTTTACAAAACAGGTGTCTAACGCATTAGAATCAGGTCATCAGGTGGATGTAATTTATACTGATTTTCAAAAAGCTTTTGATAGTATTTGTATAAAATTGCTTGTTAAGAAACTAAATAATTTTGGAATTCATTCAACTCTTCTAGTTGTAAAAATTTTTAACTGTAAGTCTTCAAAAGTAATATTTGTGTCATCTGGTGTACCACAAGGAAGCCATCTTGGCCCATTACTGTTTTTAATATATATAAATGAACTACCACTAATACTGAAAAATACAAGTGGTTTATTATTTGCTGATGATTTTAAAATATTTTCAATAGTTAAAAGCATTAATGATTGTCTTAAGATACAGAATGATATTAATTTAATAGTTGATTGGTGTAAACATAATTTTCTTTCACTTAACATAAAGAAATGTAATATTTTCTCTTTTCATCGATCTCAACCTGTTATTCTACATCAATATAGTATTTCAAACACAATCTTAGAAAGACTATCGGAAGTAAAAGATCTTGGGATATTGTTTGATGAAAAGTTAAATTTTTCTCTCCATATCGATTTTATTGTTGCAAAAGCAAACTCAATGTTGGGTTTTCTTAAAAGAAATTGTTCAGAATTTTCCAATCCTTATGCAATTAAAGCAGTCTATACTTCACTTGTACGTCCGCATTTGGAATATGCTTCAGTAGTATGGGATCCACAGTATATGGTTTCTAAAAATCGTATCGAAAAAGTTCAAAAGTCTTTTACTAGGTTTTTAATCAAACAATTAAATTGGAATCTATCCGAAATACCGCGTTACTCCACAAGATGTGCTTTAATTGGTCTGAGTTCTCTACAAAATCGTCGGCTTGTAAATAGTGTTATGTTTGTTTATGATATATTGTCTTACCATATTATATGTCCCGATTTACTAAATCTCTTAAATATTTATGTTCCAAGAAGAAACATTCGTAGCAAACAGTTGTTTTATATTCCTTTACACAGGTGTAATTATGGTTCAAATGAACCATTCTCAAGATGTATGAGATTGTTCAATGAATTAAAATTAAATTTAGATATGTCTTGAAAGAAATGTATTTAAATTATTATTGATTGAAAATGTAAATATACATATAGGTTAAGCTAAGCAATCTGTAAGAGAAAACTCGATAGATGAATGAAATAAATATATTTCATCTCACGGTTTGATAGTATTTCTGTAAGTCAAAAAATGCAAATCAAATTCCTTGCTCGAAAAACGTTTCAAATAGCTGCTCAATAGAAGCCAACATCCTTATTCCTCCGTTTCAAGAGCTGTGTAGTTTTACTGGCGCTTTAATACTTTTAAAAAGGGCTTCTGTAAAATTTAAAAAAAAAACAGCTCTCCATTTTGTGAGATGACAAACGATATTTTCTCATTTGCAACATCATTATATATGTACGTAATAACTATTTAGACAGTTATGTTTAATTCAGAAAATCGATAATGCTACAAAAAGGACTTAAAATTAAGATATTTAGAAACTTTAAAAAGGGGCAAAATAAAAAAAAAAAAACTTCATCAATATCGTTTTATCTCTAAAGAATCCTCTTCCCTTGGAGATTATTCTGGTTGTTAATTTTGATATGAGTTTGTCTTTTCTTCTCCTCCTTGAACGCCTCCGTATTTGCCTTTCGTTCTATACGCCTTTCCATTCTGTATTCCTTGAGCAGCCTTTTTCGTTCCTTCTTCTCTTCGGGTGTTTCGTCTTTAGGTCTTATTGAAAGAACACTCAATGTTGAGAGCACAGATTTGGCACAAAGAGATTTGGGTCCACCACTTGGTACATCATCACTGCCCAACTTAGCTAAGGCTTTTGCTGTGAGTTTGTCATTATCACCCCCACGGAGGGTATTCGCAGGCAGGCCCGTTTTTGGATCAATTTCAATCTTTCTACTCTTCCGAGGTTCATCGATGAGTTTTGGATGATTGTAAATGTTTGAGTAGGTCGACAGAATACTCTCGCAATCCCATTTCTTTTCTTTAGGATCGTCAACTTCGAGCTCCACCATATCGTCGTCATCGTTGTCATTTGCCACGGTTCTGTACTTTTCCAAGCGTTGTTTATCCCATTCCTTATTATAATCATCGACTAGTTTAGATTTCTTCATAAGTTTGTAGCAACCAAGCACATATGGATGTTTCTGACCCCAGGTGCCTTCGATTTCTTCCATGTCTAGTGGACCCATCTCAGGGTCATCGTAACTGGCATAGAATTTGTCGAACCTGTCATCCAAAAGCGTCAACTGTTCATTTCGACGAATAACACTGCTCGACATCGAATATTCGGTAAAACGAGATTTGGTTTCCTCGTCATCGAAGCGGCGTTCTCGCATCAGGGGCGCCAAGCGGTCTCTCAACTCTGCCTCTTCATCACCACTAGACATCAAATCATCTGAATCGATGTCTTCTTCATCCTCTTCATCGAAGTACTCATCATCATCATCTTCGTCATTCTCATCGCCCATTGCTTGAATAACAAAATCATCGTCCATTTGATTCTCTTCATTGTCGAAATCGAAATCATCATCCAGCGCAGCTACTACATCTGGGTCGAGATCGGGCCGGGGTCCAGGACGTGGAGCTGCTTTATTCAACATTCCCTCTTCTTCTTCGAACTCACTTGCAAACACAGAGCTCGGCAGTTGCAGTTTAGGCTCAGGATTCTTGTTCTTTTTTACCATATTTGCATTCTCGACGTACTCCCAGACAATTTCTTGTCCTGGCTTCTTTAAATGCTGCAAATAGTCGTAGTCATCATCGAACTGAATGCCAAACTTCTTTTGTTCTTCTTGGCGTTTTTTAACATCCACTTCTTTGTGCTGACTGTTGGATGGTGCCGCTTCAAGGAGAACTCGTTGGGGAGCATTCTCATCGGCTACCAGAGGATCGTGTTGACTTCTATGTACCAGATGGAAAGTGACCGACTTCTTGCGATCAATGAATGCCTTCTTGCCTTTACCCTAGCGTAATATTTATATTAGTTTATTTGTGTAGACTTTTAAATGTAAATTCTTACCATGTTTTAATAATTGTAAATTGTTTTTTATTTGTAAAAAGCAAAGAGAATTTAGAAAATTTTGTTATTACGCTTTTGCGAAAAAATCAAAACATGTGGTATACGTCAACACGAAATGTCAAAAGAAAAACCTTCAGTTGACATGACACCGAGATATACAGCGTTCAGTGCGTATTTTGTTTGACATTTCAAGGGTTGGCCTATACTTATGTCGATTTCCTTTACACACTAGGGTTTTCGATCCCTTACATGTAAATCCCTCTTCAAATACGGATTCGAGGAATTTGATCTCTGTCAAAAAAAAAATCGAAGGAACGTAAAATCTGTCGAGAGATCGAAATCTTCAAACAGAAATTGATTTCTCTGTAAAGGAAATCGACATTAGTTTGATTCTTATTATTTTTGTTTTTATATAAATGTTCACAGACTTTAGACAATAGGCGGGTTCTTTTGTAAGTCCATAAGGAATTGTAGAAAAAAACAACATCGGGACTAAGCGCTTTACATGTAAATACAACAACTACTTTATACTGCGTTTCCACTTGAAATCTTCTTGAAATCACTAGATTTACCATACAAAAATTAATCATCTGGATTCGAGATTTCAAATAAATCTACTTGAAATCTACTGTTCTGAACGGATTCACTTTTCCAATTCCAATGAATCTGACAGTTTGATGGAAGAAAAAAAAACAGTCTGTTGACAAATTGAACAAAAAAAAAAAACATGTTAATAACTGACACTGCTTGTAATTAAGATTTTAGATTTTAGATGTCAAAATAAATCTAATAAGTCCAGTGGAAACACTACTAGATTATTTTAAATCAAACTGGAAAATAATCTAGATTATCGTTCAGTGGAAACGTAGTATTAAAATAATCTGGTTGTGTTTCCACTGGACTTGTTAGATTTATTTTGACATCTAATACTACGTTTCCACTGAACGATAATCTAGATTATTTTCCAGTTTGATTTAATAGGTGTGTTTTTTTTGCAACTCCATATAGAATTGTAAAAAAAAAACGACATCGGGATTTAGGAGCTTTTTTTTCACATAGCTGGAAGCACTGTGTATGCTATGACATTTGTCAGCTTATTGACGACTAGCATCAACCAATCCAAAAACTTCACTTTTGACGTCTCTGAGCAAATTATCGATAACATATAGATAATACTATTTTGGCATCACCATTTTTATCGGGTCTTAGATTAACGCTCGATAATTATCTGGTCTTAGCTAACTCTGTATAGATTTAAGTAGTTGTTGCATTTGCATGTAAAGCGCTTAGTCCCGATGTCGTTTTTTTTTACAATTCTATATGGACTTGCAAAAAAAACACACCTAATATAATCTAGTAGTGTTTCCACTGAACTTGTTAGATTTATTTTGACATCTAAAATCTTAATTACAAGCAGTGTCAGTTATTAACATGTCAACAGACTGTTTTTTTTCTTTTTTCTTCCATCAAACTGTCAGATTTATTGGAAATGGAAAAGTGAATCCGTTCAGTACAGTAGATTTCAAGTAGATTTGAGTAAATCTCAGATTATCGTTCAGTGGAGACGCAGTATAAGTCTATAAGGACTTAGCTAAGCCCAGATAATGTTCGAGTCTGGGGCTAGAGGCCCACACATTCAATTTTTAAGCCTAGTACGCAGATCGAGTTAAGACAAATTTTATCTCTACAAAACTTTTCCAAATCTCGCGCAAAAGTTTGAAGTTGGAGAATTAAAAAAATAATTTAATGTGTTTTGTAGTGTATCTCTGGAACGGGTTGTCTTACAAAAGTCGTTCATACCTTTTTGGAATCTCCTCTCGATGCTTTCAAGAGTAGCATCAGCACCTTTTACATAAAACCTGTTTTGACAAAAATCACTTTCGAAAATACGGTGGCTGTCAAAATTTGTTCCGCAAAATAATGCTTGTATCATTCTTTTTCCTGTCAAAATTTAGTGGAGACATTTTGTAGGGCAATTCACAATAGTATGAATTTTGAGCGTGAACTACTGCGTACTGCTCGGAAAAATATCCGAGGCAAAATTTATCCCAGGAAAAAAAATGTATGGGAGACAAAATTTTTCCCAATCTGCGTACTAGGTTTTAAAGAAGATTTATGTTAAATCCACTTAAATCCAGGATTATCTCTTGGTGAAAACGTAGTATAAAGTTTAGTGTATCTACTTCGTGTGTTTCACCCTTTTACGAGAAGAAAGCTACTTCCTGTGTACACTTGTACAGTACAAAAACAAAAAAAGAGAGTGATTGATGACAACCGAACGTATGCTTTGCTCGCGAAGTTGGAACTATAGAGTATCGATACGTTTAGTTTCAATAAGCGGAACGCTATGAAATGTATCCGATGGAGGATATAGTTCCTGGAACAATTTAGGTCCGGAACTACCCAACTCTATTTTGAATTAATAGCCTAAGAAAAAGTTGTTCAGATGATTACTACATCGAAGAAACAAAATAAATACAATTTTCTGACTTTTGTTAGGTAGTTGGATTATAGCTTGTCGAAGATAAAAAAAAATTTTCTTCTTCTGCGACAATTAATTTACAACACACCCTATGAAGACAGTGTCAAAAATCAAAATCAAACAGATTTTTTCTTATTGAAATCATATGACGACAAACGGCCGACCCCCAAAGCAGGAGTGAACAGATAATTTCGCAGAAGAAAAAGTGAAAAACAATTGAAATATTGTCGATTGTAATAAAGATTTATCTCCAATAACACATATTTATAAATACATTTCATCAATCATAATAAATTTCTGCTAGACAACAAGAACATTTTCAATGTGTCATTAAATAAAGCACACCACGAGCAAAAAATAAACGAAGTTCATCAACATCGGAAGCAAGAAAAACAAAGATGAGTGAAAATGCTGAAAACTTCCGTAGTGCTGTCCTAAATGAGCCCATAATTACTGCTGGTGGTGGTGTCACGACGTCTGGAGGTGTTATGCGCACTCCTTTCGGAAACGTCAGAGCTCTGGGGCCACAATTACCACCATCAATTCCACCACAACCGTTGAGGTCTCCATTCGCTGTTCAACCTGGTGGATATTTACAACAAAACAACTTCGGTTATATGAGTAATCCCTATATGTCGACTGGAGCAGGCTATGCAGGGTATGGTGGGGGATTCAACACATTCGGTGGAAGTGCCTTTGGTGGGGGTGGTGCCTATGGGGGTTACAGTGGCTCATATGGAAGATTTGGAATGAATCCTGCTGATCCAGAGCAAAAGTTCATTCAATTAGCTGAAAACAGCTCACGTCCGGCGTTCCAGAGCATAGAGTCTTTAGTTTCAGCCATTGGAAATATTGCTCAAATGTTAGACTCGACATTCTTCGCCCTTACTAGCTCGTTTCGGGCTATTTTAGGAGTTGCAGCTAACTTTGGTCGACTAAGAACAGTGTTTGCTCAGTTTTGGCAAACATTTGCCATATTCCGAGGACTAAATTGGATTTACAGAAAGCAAGTCATCAAGCCTTAAAATATCTAGACTTATTTTACTAATTATCTACAATTACAGGCTTCTCTATTGGTTAAGAATATCAAATCTAGATCCTTCATCTTTAGCATTTAGAGAAGCGTTTGCTGCTGCTATGAAACAATCGGCAGCAACCTCTGGGCCAGCCTTGCCAAATAAAGGAGCATCACCCTGGCCAGTATTAGCATTCATTAGTTTTATATTTACGGCACCATATCTGATTATGAAGCTGATAGGAACAGTTTCAGAGACTGCTCTGGAAGAAAGTAAGTAATCATTTCATTAATTTAATTTTCTTGTTAGCTTTGTTATCTAATACAGTTTTTCGCGTTTCGGTTCTTATGATTTAGATTATTTATTTTAACTTATTAATAATAATGGTGATGCGCCAATCTGTGATAAGCCTAATGATAAGATTGTGTTGCATTATTGGTTTAGCGATAGTGAGCATGTTTTATTTACTTTGAATTATGCTTCTGAAGTTCATATACAGCGTATTTTGTTTTGTTTTTAGAGTTGGTCATTTAAAACCAATTTTTTTTTATTTTAAAAAAATTAAGGAGCATTGAGTATTTAAAGCTAAACTAGTATTAAGATTGTTCGGCTGGAGCCTAAACGGCTGCGTCGATCTTCTTTAAACTTGGTATCTAGAATTTGTTTGAATTCTCTCAAAATACCTTTTTTCATGTATGTGAGATCAAAAATAATTGTACCAAAATCTTTTTGACAAATTTTTTATAAAAAATTCAAATTAAAATTTTCAGTAAAAGCTAGATCAGATTAAGTAAATAAATGGTCGCAAAGATTTTATTCTTTTATTTTGGATTTTCTTAAAAACTGCAAATTATTTTGATAATTTTTTTATTCAAATTGTCTAAAAATCTTAATAGTGTTTTGGTCAAAAATTTACAAAAAAAAAAAATACAATCTGAAAGATTAAAAAAAAAACAAAATTTTAAAAATGCGTTATGGAAAATCTTATTTCTATAGATATTGGTTCCAAGGTTAAGTTAGGTTAAGGTGACTGTCAGCCGGGGAGCCAACACACTTAGACCATGAGTTGGTCCATTGTGTTAATATATTGAATCTTTGAGACTTTCTCCCTAATCGTTTAACTAATTGGAGCTCTTCTCCCACATGGAGTCTTCGTTTTTGGAATCAAGCAGGTCATGTACAGAGAAGGTGACGGATCGATTTCTCCTCTTAAAATCGTTATGAAAATTTCCAAGCCACTTATCAGACAGTGTTCTGTTATAACTAAAACCTATTACGGAGCCTATGTGCGATTTGTTTTGTTGTCAAGCCAAGACGATCAGAGACCATCGGCAGTTAAGGGCTGTTATTGTTCTGGTAGAGTCACAGTAGTTTGATTTGTATGGGATATCAGAAAAAATGTTTAATACATACATAGATGTTTAAATCTGTCTAATACATATTGGATCAAAATTTGGTGAAGAAAAAATAATTGGAAAAAAAGTTATTGACATTTTGCTAAAATTGGAGGGTTCTGATGTTTGTGTGGGAGAACAGCAAAAAATTTGTAAAATCTAAACTTTTAAAACGGATTTAATTGAAAGTTGTGCACATACGTAAAGATAAGTCTTATACATATTTGGTCAAAATTTGCTTAAGATAAAATTATTACTAAAAAAGGTATTGAAATTTTTCAAAAATTTGAAGAAAATTTAGTTGAAAGTTGAAATTTTTTTAAATAAATGGTTTCGCAAAAATCGAATTTCTCGACCTGGGTCGATATACATATAAGTTTTATTTTATTTTTTAAATAAAGGTACACATTTTTTTCTAAAAATAATGGGCTCGTTTTGACTATCAGTATCGAAGAAATCAAACTTTTTGATAAACACCACTGTCAAGACGGAGTTTATTGAAAACCGATTCAGTGAGACAATTTTGAACATAACTCCCACATCTGCATCTGATTTTTGACTCTTTGAAATTTTTCCCATTCTAAATAAAAAAATAAAAGCAAGTTCTTTGTTAAATAAAATGATATACATATATGTACATATGTATGTATGTATTAATTAATAGCTTTCTCTTAGAAAGAAATTTCTTCGTTAACCGTTATTAATGATCCCAAACACAGTATCTAAAAAATATATTTATTTGAAAATTCAATATTTTTAAAACCGGTCAGTGAGTTTTTTTACAATAAGTTTGTATTGTAGATATCAATACTTCAACATGGCATACTAGTCTTCATCATCTTTATATTGGCATAGTGGTTAGTGCTTTGAACTGTTTGGTCTCTCATCTTAAAATAACACAAAATGTTTTTCAGGGATAGAGCCTCTTGGGAGGAATTGACAAAGCATCCAAGTTCTCGTCATGAAAATTGCATTAAGCGTCTTTGTCTGAGACAGCGGCTTTCTATTCACTATCAAATAATACAGATCAATCGTTCTGGCATCCCTAATCCCTAATAGCATGGTCTTTGTACAAAACGTTAAGTCTTCCTTGTCACATCAAATCTGGGGGCTGTCATACAAGACTCTCTAGGCAAGAATATTATTCTTTCGTCAATGTGACCGAGCAATTTAAGTCGAAATGTTTTGACTTTTTGAACTTCATCTCTATCTTGGTCCGTGGTTGTAGCTTCTCTTGTGAATTAAAGTGTTTATTTATCTCACATATCAAATAAATTGTGTTTTTTGACCCCTCAACCCAAAAAATACCTCAGAAAAACACTCGATATCTGAACATATGTACATACATACATGTGTATGAGTCGCGTTGATGAATTTTGGTTTTATATTTACTTCCGAAATTTGCTTTCAGATTGATTATATATCTGTCTTTAGATCTACATATGACATTAGCCGTGTTTTTTTTGGAAAAGTTATTCGTAGTACAGTAGGATTTTATATGAATAACAAATACAACATCCGCAGTAGGATCACTATCGATACTCGAATAAACGTCAAATCTCTATCCGCAGCAGGATTTCACTTCTCCTTTTATCGGCAGTGATCCTACTGCGGATGTTGTATTTGTTATTTATATAAAATCCTACTGTACTATTGATAACTTTTCCAAAAAAACCCGGCCATTATTTACATTTCTGAAATGTCGAAAATTTCCCTCCGGCAAAAATTGGCAAAATGTGTTTTTGTAATTTTTAATAATTCGTTAATTTATTTTGAATACTAAAATAATTTTGTTTTTATTTCAATATTTCGTATGCAAATTCATTTGAAACCTATTAATTTTTTGTTAACATTTTCTAGCTCGCAATCCAGAAAAATGGGTAAACCCACTTGAAGCATCTGCTTCTTATGATTTCCAAGCGAGAAATCCATCGGAATTGTCATTCCAAACAGGACAACGTATTCTAGTTGCACCCAAAGAAATACAAAATACTCATCACCTCTTGACTACCGGTTGGGGTCTTGCTACTATTGATGGTCAAACATCTGGGCTAGTTCCAATTAACTACCTTAAAACTCCATCACAGATGCGACAGCAGATGAATTCAACAATACCAACAGACAACAGTATTCCTTTGGCTATACTAGATCCACATCCTCAATTACCAAATCTAGGAGTTACTGGTTTTGCAAAAGCTCCTCAATTAATGAATAGTGAAATTGTCAGCCCCGACCTGAACGAACAGGAAGTTACTCCATCTCTGAATTAGATTTTTTTCACTAAAATGTCGGAAACTATAGTTTTTTACTTTTAATTTAAGTTCGGTGTAACGTTCAAATGGTATAAGACAAAGTCGTGTGTCGGTTTTTTGTTCATTCATTCTATGTCAAGTTAAAAATTTTAACGAATTTCTTATTTTCTAAGATTGGTATTTACGTTTATATATTATTTAAAAAAGCAAAATAAAAATATAAGAAAAAAATCAAAAAAGGAGAACAGTTAAGTTATTAAGCGTTTTTGAATTTTTAAGGCAAGAAGGCATGTTTTTCGCTAAATAAAAAATGTAAACGACGGAGGTATTATGGTACGTTATATTTCAACACAAATTATAGTTTTTCTTCTTCGTTTCGTTCCATCAATATATTTTAATGTTATGTTAACATTGTCCAAAAATAACAATTCAATATTGATTCAGATTTGTTTGAGTAAATCAAGGCTTTCCTGTTTCAAAGTCTAAACCTTCGCTATTTTACTTTATTTAACTCGAACCAGGAAAGAATTAATTTCTTCAAATAAATTTTGGAATTGGTTCACAATAATAGTTAGTTTTCAGACCTGTATTTTTGTGACATGCTACATAAAATATTTATGTAAATTCTTATACATATGTGTAGTCTTTAAATGTAATTGTGATCAAAAGCAGCGGACTTTAAAAAGGTTGAATATCAAATGTCTTTGGAACACTTTTCCACCCAACCCACTTTTTACCCTTCACGGTCATTTACTGCTCTTCATCTTGTTTAGTGATTTGAAAAGCCTGATATGTAAGATAAAGAAAAATTGAGAAAAGAATAAAATTCGTTTGTGTGGAGTACATAGTGAGTAAACGGGAGTAACCGGGAAAACTATTTAGCAACACCATTAATTTTTTGCTTCTTAATCGTGTAGTGTAAACTATGCACAACTAAGGATTTTACATTTCACAGGTAATAAAAGCACAAAAATGCTATCCTCACAGGTAAGCGAAAAGTTTACCGGATACACTTTCGATTGCCTCATTGTTTCTTGTCTTAAGATATTTTATCGTAGAGATATTATATCCAGATGGGCATAGCAGTGTCAATCTGGCTTTACTACTGTTTTTAGTTATTGCTAACTTAGCAGAACTTGGAAAATTAAATTATATGTAGTTTTTATTAACCTTACATTTGTGAGAGCATCATTGTCATATATATGTATAAAGAAGGTCCACAAGTGACTTATACTCACTATAACTCACGTGCATTCCTAAATCCTAAGTATATACATACATTCGAAAAATGTATCTTATATTAATTTTCTTAATTACTGTGAAATCATTTGTAGTGTAATTATTGCCATAAGACCCTTCTGTAAGACTTTCAGATATGCATACTAAGTCGTGAGTATACCTTTTCTTATTCGAAAACCTTTGTATAGCTGAAGAATGTGTTTTAAATTTGAATTATCACCCCTATTCGAAGTTCGTTTTAGGTTAGGTTAGGTTATATGGGCCGACGATTGATCTTGCTCTCGTCCCACTTAGATCATATTTGATCCATTGTGCTGCCCGAAGTATTACAAGTTCTGTAATATATAAAAGAACCTATGAGTCAACAGGGAGTTCTAGCCATTTGGTGGTCTCAATAAATTTCAGGATTAGTTTCAGAGGGTAGTTAGAGAGATCCTCTAGATCATCAAAGAAGTAATATCCTAAAGTCCTATTCCTTATGTGACTGAGTGCTGGGCAGTGGCAGAGGAAGTGAGTGGTATCCTCGACCTCGTCGGCGCTGCCGCAGCCTCTACATATGTCATCCGTGCTAAGTCCTAATTTAGTCTTGTGATAACCTAACGGGTTGTGACCCGTTATGACACTAATAAGAGATTTTATGGATGGTTTCTTAAATAGTAGGATTGAGTTAGATTTTTTCTCGTCCCACTGAGGCCACAGCCTCCTGGTGATACCGCATGTACCAAGGAGGCTCCATCTTGCATTGCAATTACGCTTGGTTATGCTGCCAACGTATTGCTTGATAGCACATGGGGGGATGTTGATTGTGCGGTCTATTAGAGAGAATTCAAGTGTCGAACCCCTTCTAGCGAGTTCGTCAGCTTTTTCGTTGCCTGGGATACCACTGTGTCCCGGGACCCAGCAGAGTCTAACATTATGCTGCGAGCCAAGAACCTTGAGCTCTTCGCGACAGCAAGAAACAAGCTTCGACTTGGTTAGATTGGCAGAGAGTGCTTTTATCGCTGCTTGACTGTCAATGAAAAAGGTGATATCAGATCGTGATAGCGCCATCATTGACACCTGTGTTGCAGCATTCTTTACTGCCAAGATCTCGGCTTGGAAAACACTACTGTGATCGGGGAGTTTGAAGTAGGAAGCAAGATTGAGGCTTTCTGAGAAGAAACCTGCTCCAACCCCAGTATCCATTTTCGATCCATCTGTGAAAATGGAGTGTGTTGTTTCAGCTACGAGCGGTATATTGTTCTCCCATTCCTGTCTGTCGGGGAAGTAGGTGCTGTAGGGTCTTTCAAAGTCTAACTTTGGGGTTATATAATCCGTGGTTGTATTTGTACTAACATAATTCGTCAGGATTTGGGAGTGACCTAATGGGTTTAAACTCCAACTCTTCGTCTGACTGAGTCGTAGGGCGGTGTTAGCCGCGGATTCTTGTACAAATAAGTCGAGAGGAGTGAGGTTTAGAATAACTTCTAAGCCTGCAGTTGGTGTTGTTTTCATGGCTCCCGTGATCATCATACATGCCATTCTTTGAACCTTGGTAAGTGTTTTAAGGTGATTAGATTTAACTAAGGCACGCCACCAAACCAAGTTGCCGTGGGTGAGGATGGGTCTTACAATTGCTGTATACATCCATTTAATTATTTTGGGATTGGGACCCCAGTTCCTTCCTAGGATCCTGTTACATGTATATAGTGCTGTCATTGATTTACTATACCTATCAAGTATGTTGGGACCCCAGTTGAGTTTTTTATCCAAGATTACCCCGAGGTACTTGGCACTATCGGATAATTCGAGTATTATGCCATTTAGCCTCGGTTTATTAAAATTTGGAATTTTCCTTCTATTGGTGAAAAGTACCATTACTGTCTTTAGGGGATTCACAGCAAGTCCGCACTTCTTTGTCCAATTGCATACTTTGGAGAGTGCGGATTCTAGCTGTTCACTAACTGTGGTTAGGTATTTGCCTGTAGCAAGGAGAGCTAAGTCGTCTGCGTAGGCAACTACCTTAACGCCACGTTCGTTTTACTAAAAGTCTATTCTTGTTTGTATTTTTTAGTGAAACCTCTAGCATCGTCTCTGTTCTAATATTCTCAAAAACGCAGCACGAAAAAAATTGCATTGTACCAGCATTTAAAAAACAACAAGGCAGGACTACAACAATAAGCATAAAAGCTGTTGTATTCGGTATTTAAGGGAATAAAAATTTAAAAAAAAGTAACCGCCCCCGGGTGGGCTCGAACCACCAACCTTTCGGTTAACAGCCGAACGCGCTAGCCAATTGCGCCACGGAGGCCGTTGAGAAATAGAAGTCAAAAACTCAACATTTTCTCATATGCAATCGAAAATTGAGAAAGTGAATTATGCTCGAAAATTTGGCCAAATGAAGTTCTATATCTTAGAGTAATCCTAGATACATACTAAAGGGTTTTTTAATTGGTACGGAGAGGATCCATGACACCATAAAATGCCGAGGCTCGCATTTGAACGATATCATATTCCATACAAAATGGCACATTGAGAATTTTGTTAATTAAAACCTCACAGCATGTTTTATTCCATTTCAAGTTCTACCCGCCCTTATTGAAAAACCCTTTATAATTTAATAAATTAAAATGTTATACCGAATAGTTTTGAATTTTGGATCTGAAAATGTAAACGAATTTGTGATAGACACATTAATAGCCTATTTTATCTTCAAATAGGGCTTTGTTAAACGAGTTGAAAGCTCAAGGAAGAAACGTTACAGAAATATCAGAATTATTGACCCTTATTGCGAAGATCAACTATCAATAATTGACATTTATCAATCAATTTTATTAAAAGGTATTGTGACTGTCAACTGTCAATATTGTAGATCCATTGTGATTTTTTTTAAATAATTTATTGTGAATGAAAAAAATCGGTATTGTGAATAACAATTTTCATCGATTTTTTTGTCAGTTGTCAATTTTTCTTTCAATCGTTAACATGCAGTCGATGAGTTCGTGCTGATTAGAAAAATAACTAAAAAAATGTGAGTTTCGAATTAAATAAGTGATCAAATTTTTGCATTTCCAAAGGTCTCAAAAAGAAGTAAGTATCAAAAAACAGTTATGCAGATTGGTCAAGTTGGCTGAAGAGAACGTGGAACTCGCGAAGAGATTTTGTTCCAAACCTTCAGCAAATACAAAGCGGAAAATAATTGCTGTAGACAGGACCCCCCCCCGAAACAACCAACAACTAAGGCCGGTATTCACCGAGCGCTCATAACTTAAGAAGCTCATAAACCTATTCACCAAGCAATATTAGTGAAGATCTACGAGCGCTCTTAAAAGTTAGGAGTGGTCCCGACCACTCCTAACTTACGAGCGCTCTCTTCGAAAGTTTGTTCGCTTGTGCGTGTGCCACGCACGCATTTGACTCGAATCCATGTGAGCAATGCCAAGTAGAAGAGTATTCATTTGCTGTCAAGACCAACATTCCACAAACCACAACATTTCACAGTTTGGGTATGTCTGAACAAGAGAGAGTGGCTCTCATTTTCGAACTTCGAAAAACACTTGCGAGTGGTTGGTGAATACCCCAAAGAAATTTCAAGTTAAGAGCCTCGTAAAGTTAAGAGCCGTTTAAGAGCGCTCGGTGAATACCAGACTAAGAGTTCATTTTGTTAAAGAAAAAACAGACAAAGTGCTATTTTCGTGCCATATTAGTATTAATGTAAGTTCAATTAATTATTAGAAGTTTTGTGTTTCCCTTTATTGGTTCTCTGCGTTTTTCTTACGACTTATAGGTACTATAAGGCAAGTTATGCATTCGTACAATAAATCGAACTCAAGATTTTTATCAAAGTTGACATTACGATGATAGCGAAGAAAAAGTGGGTCTCGAAATTCTGTCTGTCTGTCTCTTCGACTACGGCCTAAGAGCATGGGCCGATTTTCGTTAAATTTTCCTTTTTTTAAAACAAAAATAACGGTACGAATCATCTTTTGGAAGCCCTCTTGGAACCGTTTTATTTTGTTTGTTTTTGATTTTCTCGAAAACAGTAAAACCGATTTTAATCATTATGAAGCTCCTCCAAATTTTAAATATTGAGCGTTTTTCTTTTTTAGTTCAGAAAAGTACCTGAACTGTCAAACAAAATATCGTGTTTCTTTTTTAGCTCAGAGTGTATAACAGTTCAAAGATTGTGTTTCTTTTTTTGTTGAGAGCGTGTTCAGAGATTGTTCAGAACGCACTCTATGAGCTCGGTATAAAATAGCTGAGTAGACAGAGTTAAATGCTGAAATCATTCTGACAGACAGAAAAAAAACTCAAAAACTCGCGTGTGTTTATAAAATAATTCAGAGCTCTTAGAACACACTCGATTCGGAGAAAGTTCAGAGCATGTTTGACATGCTCATGCTCTGTTCAGTGCTCTACTCTGAATGAAAAAAGGAAAACGCCAATTATTTTTTTTGGAAACTCAATATTCCGAAAACCCCTGCTCGATTTTTTAAACTTGAATAAATAAAAGTTTCTTAATATAATCTACAAGATCTGAGGGAAAAAAATTGTTTTAACTAAAAATTAAGGTACCCACCAAGTGTTAAAAAATAAAAAAAATTAAATTAAGACAGTACTGAGTGTACCTACCATAAAATCAGTTTTTCGAATTTTGAATTTGTCATTATAGGCAGAACGGATTTCAATGAAATTTTGTGTAGAGAAGCTTCTAGTCAAAATGTTCGTACCAACATTTTTTTTTAAATACATATGTTTTAAAAATCTTTTCCAAAACATATTATGTGTTTAGCTCTAACTACTAAACTACTATTTATAAAATAATAACTTACGGAGTTGTTTTAGTCATTTAAAAAATGAATTTTTTGCTTATGAACATTTTTTCTCTAGAAATATTAATTTTTGAACTTTTTACATAAAAGCAAGTTCGTGCGACCCTGTCGTGCATTTTATTTTGTGTCTTCGTATTTTAACGAAACTGTCCTATTTTGCATTGATCATTAACAAATAGACACACGAAGCCAGCAGCAATTGCGTTTTTGATGATTGACATTATGTGTTTAAGTATATGAGCAGTAACGGAGCAAGTTTGAGTTTTTGAAGGCTCCAAGGTCGGAGTGTGTTCTATTGTAGCAAAAAAAAAACTAACTCATTCGTTTGTTCGAAAGTTACAGTTACTGATGAGTAGCACATAGCACCTTCTGGAAGCGTTGTGGTTATAATTATGTAGTATAGTAGTTAACGTAGGTACCAGTTGAGTGTCCTTATGTTTTCGGATAACTCTATTTCGTATGATCGCAAAAGTACAACAAGATATGATTTCACGTATTAATAAACTCCGGAAATAATTTATTTCTGAAAATCTCATATTTTTTTGAAACCCCCCCCCCCCCCCCCCGAAATTTTTTTCTGCGTTCGCCCCTGGCTGTAGAACTAAATAGCTTTGGGCCACCAGAACGAACTTCAGAAAGGCGGCAGAGAGTGTGGATCGATCTAAAATGCAAAATAAAAAAGAAGAAAACAGAAAACAAAATAGAAGTCACAGCACTGGTAGTTGCATAAACAGGCTTCACCAATTCAGCGAATTAGAAAAAGCTGTTATTTTATTTATTATGCGTTAATCCCCCTGGAAGAGTTTAATTTAGAAAATATTACCAACTCCAATGCAAATATATGTCAACTGAAGACGCTGCACATGAACAATCTACAAATCAGCTTGATGCTATTTAGCAACAGAAGAAAAAAATTCCTAGTAAGGAAAAACTTCAGGAAGATCGTTACTCGAAAAACCAAACTTTGACCAAAAATATTTTTGTTTTTAATTTATTTCCTTTTAAGTGACCTTTTTTTGTCAAAATAATTTTGTTTTTAATTTGATTGATTTTCTTTGTAAGTTCCTCAAAAAAAAAAAAAAACAAACAAACATCTGTCATCATCATTCACAACAATAGAAATATTTTGAAGGCATTCACAGGGGAGAGTAGGATAACTTAGGCGCCAAAAATTGTTAACGGATTTTTGTAGAAGGGTCAAATACAAGCGTTTTTTACTATGGGAGGGGGGGGTCTATCTCGCCCCGTTTAGGAGGTAGGGGCGATTTTAGAAAAAATGACTTAAATTGAAAAAAAAAATATTAAAAAACAACGGCAACACTTACAATAAAATACTATACCGGTTTTGAAAGCCAGAAGTCTGTTCTATAATCGTAAATTTAAATTAAATTATTTATGTCAATAGTTTTTGAAAAATTTGCATGAAAACTCAAAATTTTGTTAAAATAATTGAAAAAAAAAAAAGTTTAGACCAATTTTTTTCAAAATTGTAAAATGAAGTGCTTAATTGGCTTTTTGTGGTCAATGCTACTATTAATTCTGAATCGAACACAAAAAACCGAATGGTTTTGTCCCTTCTAGTTTTTGAGAAAATCGAAAATTACTAAAACTACTTTTTATGAAATTTTTGATTTTTGGTATTTAACTACGGTGATTTCATTTTGAGGATTAATGTTAATGTGGTTCATTTGTAGCTAAAGTACAGCAAATCATTTAGGGTTACCAAGAATGCACCAGAGGAGGTAGAATTGCATGGCATTTCGCGTCTCAGTCAGTAAGTTTGTGAGTAAGTCAGGTGTTACTTAAAAAAAGTCAAGTCAATTTTTCAATGTTCAATGTATTAAAACCGTGTTTACAGGCATTTTGATCACAAAAAAAAATTATAGCAAGCACCTCCCGAATCTCTAGCCAATATTGAGGCCCATGGAAAAATGTGCCGATAGATGGGTTTATTGCTCTGAGATTAACTTTTATATGGATTGCACCAGAGAAACTTTTAAATCATTAGTTTTAAGCAAAATTTAAGTAACGTTATTTATTAAAATAAAAGATTAACTATGTAAATCATTTAAATGTAATTTGAATTTTATATACCCACCTACAAATTTGTAACGATATATTTACTTATGTATCTTAGTCTGTACGAGTATAATATGCTCTGGTTGATGAATAAATAATAATAATAATATTGTATTCTTACAATTTTTGTCACCTTTTTGAGTTGGAGTTGAGGGGAGTTGACGCTTTAATTGGAATTAGACCAATTTCTTCTAAGAAATATTGAAAAGTTATTTAATTTAGGATGAAGTAGTGGATGCTTAGTCGCCATTCTTTATTCCAAGAAAAAAATACTTCACTCTTACAAAGGTTGAATAACGGTAAACAATAACCTGTACCATATTAGCATTAAAAACAAACAATAAACATACACATTAATTAAGGAATTATATAAATTTGCTGCATTCGTACAGTAGTACCTAGGTAATGTGAATTTTTCATAATGTATTAAATTTTCATGTCTGAACATTTTAAATGTGCAACTTTGGGCTACGTACATACATATATTTAGTAGACATTGGATATAGACCATAGGGTAAATTCAAAGTTTCTTTAAATCCAGATTCTGTAAATGCAAAAGAAACCTTGCATAAACCAAACCTCGCACCTACCCCAAATCCTATAGTGTGCCCAGGCAGGGGGGTTGCAGGGGGGCAGCATGCCCCCCCATACATATCTCACTGTTTATACGCCGTAATGCGTAAGCAAGCAAAAAAAGCAAATATCCCATAAAAAAGTAGTTTTCGTTATTTTCAATTTTCTCAAAAACTAGACGACATAAAATCATCTAGTTTTCAGTTTTTGAATAAGAATATATTAGAGCAACGAATTTTAGGAAAAATAATAATATATAAATTTGCAGTTTTGAAAAATTAAACTTTAAACTTTTTTTTTATGTTTTTTTTTTCACCAAAATTTGAGTTTAAAACTCGTTTTTTCAAAAACTGCGCATAGATTCTACTTGATTTAAAAATTATCTAATAGATCAGAGTATTGGCTTTAAAAAAAGGTATAATACTTAATTGTAAGTATTACCGTTATTTTTTAATATTTTTGTTTCCATTTTAGTACCTTTTTTATAAAATTGCCCCTCCCGACCAAACGGGGGGAGATAGACCCCCCCCCTCCAATAGTAAAAAATGCTTGTATTGAACTGTTATACAAAAAACCGTTATAATTTCTTGGCGCCTAAGTTATCGTACTCTTGCCCATTCACAATAGCAAAATATTTATCAATTCATTTTCACAATACCGATTTTTAATTCAATTGATAAAGTCTGTCAACCGTCAATGGGTTGATAGTTTAGCTTCGCAATAAGGGTAATTAAGTTGTTTCAAGAAGCTTGTCTATTTACTATCTTGAGACCTTTTTTCACTATAAACAAAACATTCAAAAAAAATTACTGCAATAGATGGTGCTTTAACAAAAGAATTTTTCACTTTAGACTTGATTCAAAGTTCAAAGCAAAAATGAGACACAATTTCGTATTATGTCAATATTGTTCAATAATAAGATCACACACGGTGGTTGAATAAAAATCAATTAAGGAAACAATCCGTTTGTTTTTCGAAAAAGAATTTAAAATGCAAAATTCAATTGGCTAAGGAGCGTCTGCGAAAACCAATTAATTAAAAAAAAAAACTGCTATGAAGTGATGAATCATGGTTCTGCAGATTCGGGTCAGATAAATAAAACTGTTTTTGGCGTCCGCGTTACAAACAACACAACCAAAAATACACCCTACAAACAATAAATCACGGTGGAGGAAATTAGTTGGTGTGTGAGAGCATTCTCTTGTCACGGCCCTCGTGTGGAAGTGGATACACGATTCAATCATGGAAGCTAACATAAAGAGTTGTTTCCAGGAATTCATAATTGAATGCAATATTTTTTTTAATCTTTAATAGCTATTGGAAAGCTTCTTTATTTGAGTACCTGCAAAATACTTATTTGCTCCATTTATTTGACTTCTTGTCAAACCTCCCATTTCTTTACCCTGATACTTAAAATTTTATTCACGTTTGAGGTATTAAGGCATACAAAAAATTAATTCAACAGTACAATTCTTTACATGAAGGTTAGAGTTGCTTAGAAACGCTATTTAAAATGCCAATGCAATGGAAATTCAACTAGTGCGCGACAATACCATGAACTTTATCCTTACCGAAGATTTCCTAGTAAAGGAAATACGTACCCCAGAATTCGCGAAACGGGATCACTTTCAAATACAAGACGCGACGCTTCAATTTCAATACACCGTCCATCGCGTTCAATTTTCAATGACTTCCGAATAGACCCAATGCAGCTGAATTTGAGCGATGGCATGTGTTATGTTCACCTTACGGGCATCGGTCGGTTGTGGTTTATTTGCATAGACCTGCGACTTCTGGAAACCCCACAAGAAAAAGACTTGTAGGGTCAAATCACATGACCTTGGTGGACAATTTTATCATTGTTCTCTAGCCCTCGCCATTGACAGTAACCGCCTCAGCAGCGTCGTTTTCGAAAAAGTACGGACCAATGACGCCGCCGGCGCTGGCCCAAACTGCACACCAAACGGTAACTTTTTGAGGATAAGCATTGTCGTATGGATTGGTGTCGTCCAAAATACAGGTTTGTTTCTTGTTAATACGCAATCAAAATTCACCTCGTCATGTCAATGACTAAAGATAATTTTTGAGCTAAAATTTGGGTCCTATTCTAAACGCTCCAAATTTAGTCAGCGAACAAACGGCGTTATCGATGGTTATGAACTTTGAGCTCCTGGGTCAGTTAGATCTTATGCGGGAGTAGTCCCAACTACAAATCTCGTGTTCCTTTGACGTACGAATATTGGCCGATTGATTACCGAACTGGTCGTCTCAAATTTACCCACCAAACGTTGAGATACGACTGTGAAGGGGCACTACGACTAGCATAAAATGGATCCAAAGCGTTTGAACTAACGAACATTCATTTTGAAAATAATATTTTATCATGTGGACTTGCTGTTTAATCGTCTTAAGCTTAAAAACTAAGCTACGGGTTTTCATCAAAAATTCGTTAAAAGGTATCGGCTCAAAATCCTAAGGATTTTCTCTTCAAGGATTCAATGATAGGCTTTGTACGAGAACAGATATGAACCCATAGACACTGTTATACGATATCGTGGAAGTGGATTAGTGCTATGTCACGCAGACAGACGGGCGCATTTTCGAGAAGTTAGTACATAACGAAGTACATTTGAGGAAGAGTTAGGGAGTTGTTAAATAAAGGTAATAAAGTTGTTTCAAGAAGTTTGTCTATTTTCTATCTTGAGACCTTTTTCTACAAACAAAACATTCAAGAAAAATTACTCCAATAGGTGGTGCTTTAACACATGAAGTTTTGACTTTAGTTCGAAGGCCGTTTAGGCACCTTAATGAGAATCCCATAAACATAACACAACATAAAAAAGTATTCAAATTTAATTTTTTAACCGAAAAACTCAATCAAATGTTGTGGGATCATGAGACTCATTTGTGTATTTGATTGACAATCTCCAGTTGCACGCATCGGCATCATCATAACAGACTGAATTGAATCTGGCGTTGATAACCTTGTGCATGATGTAGAATTTTCAGACGACAAACGGCAGAAGCCGGCTTGCAAATTATATGACTTTTATATGCCAAAATAATCACATATAATTGAGGCAAATGTTTGTTTTTTTTTTTCTTTAAGTTGAAAGACAGTTTTAAATTTCTTCTAGAAGGAATTTTCCACTTCTTCTTACGCGTCGTTAGAGCAATAAGACCGCTCAATTGACTTAGA
Organism: Philhelius festivus; assembly: GCA_963931855.1. Taxonomy (NCBI): domain Eukaryota; kingdom Metazoa; phylum Arthropoda; class Insecta; order Diptera; family Syrphidae; genus Philhelius; species Philhelius festivus. The sequence continues at coordinate 48,662,905 of OZ007557.1, read as the reverse complement.
GAACAATTTATATGCAACATAAACAACTTTAACTACAATACATGTGGTCACCACAATGGCAGACTCACAATTTTCCTCTTGTGTAATAATTCTATTGTGTCATATCAATGGAAAATCACTGACAAGACAAGTCAAAAAAAAAAATAAGTAATCAAACAAATGCGTTTTGAACCTGATTCAGTAAGAAAAATTTAATATGGTCAAGCACCAACTGGAAAGTTTTGGATTCTGTAATTCAACGCTTAATGTGGGGTCTTGATTCTGGATTAATAAACGTACCTCATTGGTTGGTGGAGATGAAACATATGATGAATGTCAAATATATTACTTCTGCAGAAGAATCATTGTTTTTCTTTACAATTTGCTAGTATTTCATATATATGTACATAACATATATTGGACTATAGATAATATAGAAAAATAAGTAACTTAATCTTAAATTTGGATACCTTCTCTGAGAAAATTCCTGGTTTTACCTCCAACCTCAAGTCACGGAGTCACAGAATTTCATTTAATGTCTGCACCCTCTTAGACCGAGAGCCCACAACAATTTTTGGGTGTGATTGATAACAAAAAATAATTAGCATAATTCGATAGGCCCTTAGCAGTTATTTACAAATGCGAACGCCTTGCATGCTCAAGTGGGAGCAATAGTGCATAATAGTGCATCATATATGCAGTTCTTTCCAGACAGCTTTCTGCCTGCCAGACGCGATAAGAATACGGTACTTCTTGCACGAAGAAGTCCGCCTTCAAAACGTCGTGGACCTTGATATTTGCAATCAGGGTACTTAGCTCTTCATTTTGAAGTTATGGCAAATTTCTTATCACAATTTTTTAGACTTTTGAAAGAACTACATATCTTATGCACTCTTGTGCACTATTGCTCCCGCTAGAGAATGCAAGACGTTCACATTTCTAAATAACTACTAAAGGCCTATCTAATTATGCTATTTATTTGTTGTTGTCAATCACACACAAAAATTGCTGTGGGCTCTTAGTCTATCTAGTTGAACAACAAAACAAAATCTAGATTTCAAGCAAAATATCGAAAATTTCATTAAAATCAAGAAGATTATTGTCGTTTCCATTTGCTTTCCTTCTTTAACACTTCCAATCATCTAAAATACTTTCATTGGTTTTTCGGTCTCATGTTTTCGGAGCGTTTGTCCCTTTTTGATATAATTTAGGATAGTGCTTTAATCAAACATATACATATGTTCATATAAACCCATTTTTCAGTGAAAAATGTTGGAAGAAACCAGTTCTTAATGTTAAGCAGAGTTTGGAAATTTAAGAAGATGAGTTTTTATGTTTTATTGGAAACAAAAAGGAGTGATACACTACAAAAATCAAGGGGAAAAAGACGTATGAAAAATACTTCTCAAAATCTCTTAAATTCATTAAATCAACTTATTTTTCTCTTGAGTATAACAGTTAAGTCATAGAAAGAGAAAAAAAGAGGAATTTTATTCCTTTTAATTTTTTTTTAATCTGAAAAAAACAGAAAAAGTGAATTGTGTGGAACTATATCTTGGAGGTCTTGAAATGAATCTTTTAAGAAAATACCTATAAAAATTGAGTTTTTTGTGATGTCAAACAAAATCAAGTGTGGCAAGAGTATTTATTATATTAAGTAGAGAACCGACCGCCTTTCCCCCACCCCGGGCAAATACTATTTGGGGTAAGTAAGAGAAAAAATCTCTTAATTTTGCTTATACTCTCGTTGAATATGTGTGCTGTGCATGATAAGTGCAAAGTGGCAAGCAGTAATGATATTTTATTGTATTCATAAAATTCCGATGGAAGTGGTTCGGAAGGCCGTTCTTTAAATAATATATTTCCTCTGTAGTAAACGTTTCAAGTAGATTTTAAAATCTTGCTACCGAAATACGAGATTATAATTCATTCGGTGTGAAAAGGCCATAAGGTTATATTCTCCTTCCTCGAGCAGTAGGTTTGATTCAATAAATGCTCTATTAGAATTTGTATTAACTTTTGTTCTCCAATCATTATCCGCAATAGTTTAATATGGCTGGCTACTTCGTCTTTTAATACAAAGAAAAAATAAAATTCAGGGGCCAAATTACCGCTTTAGTGACCGAGTAAGTGAGTCCCATCAGTGATCGAATGAAAATGTCAAATTATGCGCGAAACAGATTAAACCAACAACATCACCAGCATCGTCAACAGCAAACAGCACGCTGACCAGCAAACATTTCTCAAATACATTGCCACCAGCAACGTCATTTCATCTGCTTGACATTTCATATCGAAAAAAGCTTTTTATTGTGGTGCCACTGAAAATTGCAGTGGGAAAGTTGACAACACTGCACCAGCAACAGGAAATCTAGGACTTTGGCCTAACGACGCTGTTGGCGTTGCTGTTCTTATGTGTGTTGAACAATTGAAATATACATTGGCTCTAAATTAATGGCGGCCGCTGTTGCTGTTGACGGTGCTGTTGCTGGTTCAATCTGTTCCGCGCTTTAGAGTAATCGATTGCTCGATAACGTAAGCGGTAATGCCAAACTCACATAATTCAGTCACGTATTACTCGAAAGCTGATGCGGTAATTTGGTCCCAGGACTTGATCGCACATACTTGCTTTTATGTAAGAGTACTTTTGAATTTAAAAATTGTTTATAAATATAAAAATATGGATTTAATTAGAGAAAAATATTCAAATGCATAAAATTGCCGTATGATTTCTGGACAAGTATGAATTTATACAAACAATAATATACATTTTGGAAATCATTTCAAAAATTAAACAGTCCATTATTAAGGTATTAGTATGATACTACCTAACAATTTACTAACTTTAAAGTAGGTTACTAACTCATTATTACTTTTAAACATTTTCTAACTAGTATCGTACTAAAGCAATTTTCTTAATAAATTTCTTCTGAACACACCTAAAGCACCGTGTAAAAAAAAGAGTAAACAGACCTTTGTGGCGTTTGTAAATAGCACGATGCTAAATTCGATGATTTTAACTTTGGTAATTATTTAGAATTAGAGCTCCAGACAAAAATCGCTCCAAAAATGTTTCACCACCTGGAAACTATTTTATTAGGTAGAATAAGATAATTAAAGGTGGTTGAGACATGTTTTATGGGGTTTCATCGAAAAAAAAAAACCATTAAGGTATAGGTATAGCTTAAATTCGAATAGCAGGGGCCTGCAGCAACAGTTTTCTTGGGCAACAGTACCTTGGGTGGCCCGCTTCGCGGGTTTTCAGGTTTTTAACTCCCTTTTTCGGAGACACACCCGCTCAGGCAACTTCGTTCGCTTAGGGTATGTAAAGTCGCAAGGCAGGCGCCTGTGGCAACAGTTTTCTTAATCAAAACCTATACCTAAAAAGGGTTTTTTTTATGAAACCCCATAAAACAAGTCTCCCCCACCTTTAATTATCTTATTCTACCTAATAAAATAGTTTCCAGGTGGTGAAAAATTTTTTGGAGCGATTTTTGTCTGGAGCCCCAATTCTAATTAATTACTTTAACTTTAATTTAAAGTAGAATAATATTGAAACAGCTACAACGTAATAGAGAAATTTTATTATTTAATGATTACTGACTAAAATTTGATGAGCTCACTGGTCAAGTTTTTAAAACCTTTCGAATTGGGAATAAAAAAAAAACTTGCCAAGTAAGCCCATCAAATTTTAGTCAGTAATCATTAAATGATATAATTTCTCTATTACATTGTAGCTGTTTCAATATTATTCTACTTTAAATATTCGGTATTAAACCTTCAAAAAACTTGGCGTATTTTTAGATCTCAGTACTTTTTACGGCTGACTTGTTACACAAAGGTTTTTGTATAGAAGAACTTGGTTCTTTTTTTAACATTTATGTTTTTGGTCTGATCTCACTCCTTTTTACAAAGATTTTAATATTTTGCCATGTCAAAATCTCGAAAGATACGCAAAGAAAGAAGGGTGGACTCTACCCACTAAAATCAACTTAGTTTATAGCTTCCTATTTCTTTTGGTATATTTTCTTTTTGTTATTGGTTGTTTTGATTGTTTTTTCTTGTCCTGGCAAGAAACCTAACACTAACATACCTACCGTAATTATAAATACTAGTACCTACATCCGCTCAAAGTCATAAAAAAGCAATAATTGTTGAGGATGCCATGATGTTTTCGTTGCAATCTTAACTCATTTTTTTACATGACGGTAGCTCACCAATTAATAGCCTCATTAGTGGTTTGATTATAGTTCACATCACAGTTAAAAGTTTTCTTATGTAAGCTCGTAATTTTTTCAGGTATGCAAATGTTTTCTTTTTTCATTCATGTTAAAATAACATAGAGTACCAAATCGAGCACTCTAGTTCTAAGAAAAGTCATGAATTTTTAAAATGCATGTCTAGTTTCAAAATGACAATAAAAAGACACTTCGAATGAAAAATCTTAGATTTTCTATTTTTCGCTTTGAATGTACATTAAGCTTTACCACTGTACCAAATTTAATCATTCTACAGCAATCGGGAGTGCTCCATATAAATTAAACATTTTCTCAGTGGGCGGATACCACGCCCCTGAATGGAAAACCTCAAATTTTATATTTTTTCTTTGTATGCAATTTAAGCCCTGCCACTTTACTAAATTTCCTCGTTTTACAGCAGTCGGAAGTGCTCCATTCAACCAACACCAATTCGGAGAAAGTGGGCGGATACCACGCCCCCTGAATGGAAAACTTCAAATTTTCGATTTTTTCCTCTGCTTGCATGACAAGACCTACCGTTCGTTGTGCAAAATTATAAGATTCTACGATGTCGAGAAGTGCTCCATAATTTTGATGATCTGTCAGTCAGTGAGTCAGTCAGTTACGGTTTTTGTGATTTTTGAGGCTTTATATCTCAGGAACCGTATATGCTAGAAAATTGAAATTTGGTGAGGCACCTGTGCCTGACTAGCATAGCAAATATTCGAAATTTTAAGTTTCTGACTTTATTGATACTGAAGATAGGGAGGCGTCAAAAATCGCCTTAGTTTGTTCCTGTAAAAAGGGTGTAGTGCCAGAACTTGGACTGGTATAAAAATATTTTTTTTTATAAATTCAAATGAGCAAAAAAAAAAAAAACAAAAGTTTTGGTCAAAATCATTAAAGCTCCAGTAGTTAATTTATTTATTATTAACATAACTAAATTGCTAATTTTACAAACAAAAAAATCTTACAAAAGTGTATATCGATACCTTCCCGTAAGAATGTACTAAGCGACATTTCTAAAATTGTTCAGGAAACGAAAAAAACGAAGAAAGTTCTAGTTGAATCATAGTGTGCTAAGATACAATTTTGGTTAAACTAAGTGACATCTAACAAAATTTTTTGTTGCTCACGACAATGAGATCTTTATTAATGTCTCTTAGCATAATTTTTTTGGCGGATAATACAAATTTCAGGGGGCAACATTATTTTAATGACAAAACATGGCAGTCGATAAATTTTTTTATTTGTACTCTAGTTTCCTTTTCATGCATAATAGGTTGGCGAAACCCAGGCCAAAACGTGGCCCTTAACATATAGTATATTTCCTCATCAAAAAGTCATTTTTGAAAAAAGTGTCGCTTAGTACATTCTTACGGGAAGGTATCGATATTAAGATTTTAGTTGCTGCAAGGAAAAATGTTGATTTAAATTTACATGAATTAACTATTGTTTTATTTAATAAATTGTTATATATATTATTATAAAAATTAAATAGTTTAAAAATTTTATTTAAAGGACAACATTTTTCATAATTTGTACGATAGTTTGAAATAAGTAAACTCTCCGGGACGGTCCTCAAATTGATTTGAGGAATATTAAAGTTAATACGAGACATAAGGTGCAAAGTGTCTATGTTACCGTGGAATAATTTTACAATGAAAACAAAACATTAATAGAAACGTCTGTTCTCGAAACTGGGTATATCAATAGGTCTTAGTCTGTTGTTATAGATGGGAGATCGTAAGGATTATCACACCCTATTCTTCTGAGCGCTTTATTTGAAATCGAGTTAATACGTTGAATGAATTCGAGTTCGCGATCAAATATGACACCATGTGGGTCATGACTTGAAATATTATTTAACTTGAGAACAGACGGGTAAGGACAAGATTTTCTTTTACTGTTAATATAATTTTAAAAACACTTTGAATTCATTTTCAGATCTCTTTGCACCTTCTTAATGTAATCAAGATACTTTAAACTAGATATTCTATTGAAAATATCCCTCGATTCACAATAATTTTTAGTTTAGGCTGTAGGTCGAGATACAGACATGCAGACAGACAGACGGAATTTACGGACCCAATTTGTTCGTGTTCCCCTTTGAGTATATATAATATGGAGGGCTCGTTTCTATTCCAAATGCGTGACTATCATAGGGGGCGCTACTCAAATTTGTGTAAGACAAAGTTATTGCCGAGTGCTTCATATCACATGTGACGGAGAACTATATGCGAGGAGAAGGTAAGCACAAATCGGAGGATACGGCTGTATCCTTAACTTACAGAAAGTGAGACAGCGACCCCTATCACAACTTCAAGTACTACAATGCATTAGGGATAGGAACGAGCCCTCCATATTATATATACTCAAAGGTGTTCCCTAACAACGTAGTGTCAACTTTGATCAAAATCTCCAGTTAATTTTTTTTAATTTTAAATGATTTATTGTTTCTCGTTGGATGATCTTTTACAAGAAAAATTGAATTTCATTTTATTTTTACACGCTACCAATACTATCCTTATAGAGGAAAGAGCAAATAAAAATAAAGCATTTGATTTTTCCCTTTAAAGAATAAAGAGCAACTTTCATGCAATACTCGATACTTTATACTTTTGATTTTATTTCTAAAACACCCTGTTTAAACATTATTTGGAAATATAATCATCGAATGGACAGTTATTAAAAGAAGACCTTAAGGTGGCACCTAACAATTGATAGGCAAATTAATAAATTATTAGAAATAGTACAAACAAACATCAAAACTAACATAATAATTATGCTTCTAGTCTTTCGCTTTAGAAAGCAACAACAAAGAAGGTTAAAAACAAAAACAAAAAAAAACATTATTCTCTGTAGAGAGATGGAAATTCCCTCTCCCATTTTCCATTGAACATTTTTTTATCCATAAATAACAAGTTCTTAATTCTGATGGAAGACACAATCTATCCAATTGTTATTGCTCGTGCCATATTTGTTATTGCTCCCATCAACCACCAACAACAGCTCACACTCAGCTGATTTAATACATAATGTAAATTAAAGGCATGCGCCCTTTAATAAGAGTACCATAAATAGATCCGGCAATATGAGAGGAAAGCTCATAAGTTTGAGGTAGCTCAAGTGGTTAAGACCGGCATCAGACTCTGTTCTCCATCGAGTGCATCGCAAAACGCATTTAACTTTTCATCAACGAGTCTAAATTTTTGCTTTCAAGAATCAAGATCAAAGAAATTTCTTAAGAATTCAACCATCTTATCAAAAACTGGTTTAATTTAATTTGATTTATTTTCCAACAAAGAGATTTAATTTCTGCCTTGAACCTATTGTGAGTGGCTCAACAAAAAACAAAAAGGACTCAATATATACAGAAAAAAACATTTTTGTGAAATCCAAAGACTGTTTAGTTATTTTTATGCAAATATAATTACAAATAAAATCAATCAATTTACAATGAGTGCATCAAACTTAGAAGTTCTATCACCTAATGTGAAAATCGATGAAAATTACATCGAAGTTGATTACGAGTATCAAACTTCATCAGTTAAGCGGGATGGTGGTAAAATCAAGGTAAGACTTCTATTTTTCTGCCTAAAGTTCCTTTTGAGCGTTGCGTCATCTTACAGAAAAATAAGACACAAATTGGGTTTTTTATTTGGTTTGTCAAGTTAATAAAATCGATATTTTCTCCTTGACCTTGAATATACATAATTTAGTAGGGGTGGAAGCGAATTGGTGTTGTTGTTTGCAGTAGCCGGTGTTCTAGAACATTCCATTCAGGATTTAAGTGTAGTTGTAGAACAAGGCCGTAGCCAGGAAATTTATATTTTCTTTTTCGGAATAGGGGATAGTTATGTGTATATGAAAATAAAATTTTCTTAGTAAAATTCAGTAAAATTGAGTTAGATACCTCGAAGTAGCTAAAACAAATATATAGAATATAATGTGCATTCCAATCATTTTATGTATGCTCTGGACTACGAAACCTCAAAATCTTTTGTATTGAACAGAGAGATGTTTGATCAAAATTCGTCCTGCAGTTTGTCAACAACTGGGACCTTACGTGCAGCATCGCTCACCCGTTACCTGCTGGTTATATTTGTTGTTATAAAGATAAACCCTTGAATAGTCTCCATCGACATCGAAGACAAACATTTGCAGAACTGGGTCGATCTTTTCTCTTTCTCTATGACTTATCTGTTATACTGAAGAGAAAAATGTGTAATAAATTGTGTTTGTGCCAGGGTTTGAACCTCAGTCATGAAATTTCGGAGCAAATTTGAAAAAAAGTGGAGCAAATGCAAAATTTCCGGAGTAGATTTGAAACAAAAAGAAAATCGTTACTTTTCAGGAAAATCAAAACATACATATGAACATAAAAAAATAGTATTAGCAAAAAAGAAAAATAAATCACAGGTTTCATTGGAAAACGTATTATTTTCAAAAATTGTTTTTTTTTTTTTAAATAAACAAATTACAAATTCAGAAAGAATTTTTAACAAAGGTTTAATGGTTTTTTTCAACAATGTCATATTTGTATATAAATTAGACAGTTTGTCTCTGTGGAAAAAGTGGAGTAGGTCTCAAAAAATCGGAACGTTGGAGTAGATTTTTTTTCCTTCAAAAGTGGAGCAAATTTGCTCCGAACGGAGGAGGGTTCGAACCCTGGCTTGTGCGCTTTTTAATGAGATTATAAAAGATTTTGTTATAATTTCCTAGATTACGAGATCTTATTAGATTTTAATTCAGTGTGAAATGTACATAATACCTTTTGACGTGTATGTCTTTTGCACTTATTTAGAGGGTTGATTTTTGCTGACATTTCTCAAGCATTTTCCAATCACTGTCGTCCCTCTTTGAATGAATTTTTTATATTTTTTTTTAAATATATTTTTAATAAATAAAAGATATTGGAGCAAACTTTTAAACAGCCTAGTGTTATGATAAAAGTATGATACTACTTAACAATTTGCTAACTTTAAAGTAATTTACTAACTCTTTCTAAGTTTTAAACATTTTGTAATTAGTATAGTACTAAAGTAATTTTTTTAATAAATTGTTTCTGAGTTTCAATTTAATAAAGTAGAGAAAGTATGATGCTAAACTCAAATGAAATTTGCAAACTTGTCGTTTTAACCAAGTATCATATTAAAACAGTTTTAACATCGAACTATTCCGACTAAAACTTTGCGTCATTATTTTTAATAACTTAAATATTAGACAAGCATTCCTAAGTCAAAATTTTAATTTATTTTCAACAAAACTTCCTGTATAGCCTTCAACAGAATTTTTAGAATATAGGAACAAGAACTGTTTTTTTCCATACAGATAAAAATAAGCACTGAGGCAATAATTTATTCAAAATTTAAGCAATGGCCAACAGAGAATCATTGAAGTTATTCAAAATGTTAGAATGTAAGCCATATCATTATCGCAACTATAATTATGTTTAAGGACCTGAAGTGCCAATGAAAACTCTTCCAATTTTAATTCAATTACAACAGAAACATGAAAACAAGAAAAGAGTTCCAAATGAATCGCAATGCCTGTCAAATTAACTCAATTAAAATTTTCTTTCTGAGGAATTTCTTATAGAACAAATGAAAGTCTAAAATAATTTTCCGGCTCTCACACTGAACCAATTTTAACAAATGAGGTGTCAGAAGAAAGCGAATTTTCTGTAGACTATGCGAATTGTATTTTTTTAATGAATATTAATTAATAATTTATTGTAAAACTTAACTCTTTATTAAATAATATTATTCTCCCAATGAAAATTAATTCGCGAAATAAATAATTTTTTGACATTAGTTCTGTTCTAGATGTGTACCTGCAATCAACGTGTTGAGTAGAACATAAAATGAGATTTAAGTTTACTTGTTAATTAATGTTGGCCTTTGAATAACTGTATCGCAAAAAAAAAAATCAACGTAACGCAAAACAGACCGAAAACGACGTTCAGATAAATGTCACTTTTCTTGGTGTTTTTGCAATGTGCATGTGCAAATCCATGTAAATCTTGATTTGCAGAAATGACTTCAAATGACAAAATAATGCGAGTGTTGCGAGTTTTTCGTATTCTGTGTAGCCGGTCTAGATCGAAAATTCTTCAATTATGTTTTATTTGGACTTTAAGAAACTGTAGTTGTAACAGAAACAAAAAAAAAACATCCGCTATTGTTCTCCAGCTCCTCAGTTATCAAGTGCTTAATTCTTACTTTTTTTATTATAATATTTGAGCCCCGTTGCTGGGCTCTCTCTCTCTCCCTCTCTCTCTCTTTCTCTCCCTCTCCCTCTCTCTCTCTTTCTCTCCCTCTCTCTCTCTTTCTCTCCCTCTCTCTCTCTCTTTTCAGAACCATCTAATCATAAGAATTAGAAAATGCATGTTAGCATGTTCGTCTCAAAATTCTGAAAATTTATGTAGACAAATACTTTTACTCTCTCACTGGGTCTTGGATTCCGATTCTCGAAAACACAAGTTCCACCAATTAAATCACACTTAAACTTCCATCTCTTAGGTTCATTGTTTCTTTCTAACTTCCCATAGGGAGTTATTGACAATTTTTTTCGGTTGATTGAAATCTCTTTATCTGAATTCATCTGACAAACTAATCGGTTTCAATTTTCAAAATTTGTATACGAGTATGTTCAAGTTTTCTATTTTCGAATTTCTCGTTAACGGTACCAGGACTTTCGATCAACTTATTCAATTTTTTATTTGAATATTCGATATCTCGAAAACGAGAAGAAGATGTTTTTCAAACTGAATTTTAAGATGTGTATTATTGAATCAAAGAAATTTATTGAAAAAGTGCTTTAATGGTGTTTAATATTTGCTTGTCTAAATTCATATATGTTCAAGAAGTTATACGGCATACTTTTGTTAAGATACAATTATGAATTTTATTTTATAACCTGAACTCGTTTTAATTTATAAGAGAGTCTGAAGCCCGATGGTCGCTCTCGGCTACGGTCTTGAATCAGAGGGTGTATATACTGCAAAGCCCAAAAGTTCCAGGAAATATTTTCATAACTTTCTTTAGATACTTATAGATACACACAAACTAAATACATACAAGAATGTATGTATTACATATATAGTTATTGCTGTAGAGATACACAAATTATAATTTTTGCAGATTTGTAGCATGAATAAGTGGCAATAATATCGCATGATGAATGTGAAAAATATATTCGTTAATTGGCGAATATTGCCCAAGAAAGGAATCACACATACTCGTATAGGAGCCAGCAGAATCGGAAGATGATATTGATTTTCGAAGCGGCCCAATCTAATATGAAGAACTCAATTAAAAAAAAATGCACGACTTGATCGCATGAACTTGTTCTTGGGTTTCAAAGCTTTAAGTGGCTAAGCATTGAAGATAGATATAATACATAAACTACTAGTTTATTAATTATGTACATTGTTAACAAGAACTATGAACAAGTCAAAAGTACTGTACGAAGTTAAAACAAAAATTCGAATGTATGCTCTAGGTAAGGTTAGGTTGAAGTGGCTGTCAGCGTCGCATCTGTTGTCTGTTGTGATATGAATCTAGAGATTTTATCTCTACTCTTTGAACCATTTGGATCTCCTTATGAAGCGGGAGAGACTATAAACGTCTATATTAATTAGATCACTAGGTTTCTCGAAGAAAAACTCTCGAAGATGGAGCCTTCGTCTATGGGATAGAGTAGGAAATTATCATAGAAGATGAGAAATTTATTCTACCTCTTCCACGTCCATACAGCTTCTGCGAAAATCGTTTGATTAAACGTCAATCCGCATAATTTTTTGTTGAACTTGAACGACATGATGTGCTGACTTTGATGGTGCCGGAAGATTTTCGTCAACCGTTCTCCCTTCTGGTCTAATTTTCTGAACTAAACATGAGGTAAGATAAGTTGCGTTTTCGACTCATCACTAACTAGGCGATTATCAAAGTGGGTACAAAACTCAACTAATGAATCAGGACACAGAAAATCTGAGTCCGCAAATCACTCACGTTGACTAATACTCTTTTTCGCTTACCTCACCTTATCAGTTTTCAAGCAATAACTATTTAAACTTGAATATTTTCTGCTGGACTAAAGGATTACTTTTAATGCAAATTTTGCGGTCGTTAAGGAATTAAAAAATCAAACTAATTACTAAGCAAAGGCATTCGTCTTAGTGGTTTAATTTGTACATATTTTTTTTTTTTGGTTCAGATGCTTTCAACGCCTACTAAATCTAACGTTCCCTGTTAATACCTGTATGGATATTAATCAACTGGATACATTATTTTGATTGATTTCTCGTACATAGTAAATGAACCACTTCACTGAGGTTATCAAAATAATATAAAACTAATTGAAAATAGAGAGATAAAAAAAATATCAAAATAAGATTCATGACATTAAATTTTGCGATTATGTATATGGTATCAATCAAGAATTAAAGAATTCGGAGCCCTACACCCAATCGAAAAGCGGATCACACAGTTTAAACCTAGTGCGCTACTGAGGCCAAAAGTAACATCTCATGCATTCACACAACAAAATGAAAGCTCTGAGTTTTTACTCAAATAGGAGAGAGAGATATTGACCCATGCTTAGCATTTCACACTAATGTAGTGCGGCTAAAAAAGGAATATCTATACTTGACACCAATTCCGAAACTGGGCTCTCGACCAAAATGTTGTGCGATTTTAGAGTACATGCGAGTTTTATAAGGGATGGGATGACACTGGCTATTTCACTACAGAACATTGTGCTTAGAAAAAAAACCGGTAAAATAATGAAGCTTGACAAATTTCGGTGGTGTTCGAGAGCAGATGTGAGAGAAAAACTCAAGCTTTGCATGAATGAAGACTTTACATTACTACGAGATCACAAGAGTTATAAAATGTCTCGCATTGTCACAAAAAATCTAGAGACCTTTGGTGACGATGTCACTGTCACCAGCGAGAAAATACCCTACTCCGGCCAAATTAAACGCACAATCATTAGCAAGGGCATTTTTCGGAAATGAAGATCAAAAACTTGACCTCTTTTTTTCAACGCGACGAAAAGGCTCTAGGACTTCAGTTACTTCTGTGCCTTGCTCCCGTTTGAATCCTTAGATCCCGAGCTAGCGGACTGAGGGCTTTGATGGAGGTTTATAGTGCGGGGGCCGGTTGATCACGCCAATCCGATTGGCTGCTACCAGTCAACAAGCTGCCTAGTTTGGCACAGTGTAGATGCTGTCGGATGAGTGCGGTGGTCGGGTTGAGTGTGTGATCCAATTTCCGGATGAAACACTCAAAAAGAGACATCAAAACTTACTAGATCCATATTTTTGAACTAAATCCAAGCTGGATGGCTCCATGAGAATGTCCACAATTTTCCATATAAATTCCATCCACAGGTTCATACGGGATATGGTATCAAAATGGCGCACTTCCAGTGTTAATTTGGGCACAGGGCTATACTCCCGTGATCGGTCGCAATTTCTACCTACCTACCTATCTTGGTGAAGTCTTTTATCTCGAATTTTATTGTCCCAGAACTTACTTAAAGAAAAACAAACAATTTGTCTGAAACACCCTGATAGAAATCTTTAATATCATTTAACATATTCAACGTCATTTTTGTCGTTTTCCGTTTACAAAAATGCTTTTAGAATATAAACAGATAGTCAAAGTATTTTCTTCAACTGCATAGCAGATGTTTCATATTCAACTGAAAAATATTTTCCCGAAACAGGTAAAAATAAAATATTAAGAGTGCAGTTACGTAATATGCATGCATTATTTCTGAGAGGCGAAGCGTGAGAAGCCATGCATTTAAAAATAGTTTTTATTCTAGAAATATAAATAATTATCCACATGCAAATATAAATTGGCATGCATGTAAAATATTTCGTATGGCTATGTGATTTAATTATTGCCTTTTATATTTTGTTTTCAAATAATTTATGAAGAACGTTCATATATTTTATCTAGAAAAAAATTCCCTCACCTGCAAAACAAATGCTTTGTGTAGTAGATACCGCTAAGTCTGATATCTTCTACAATACGGTGTTGTTAGAATTATCCGGCGGTCAAAATTATAAAGATTTAAAAAGAGCGCAAAATTTGAAATTCAAGTTCAAAAGTTACAAAATATTATAAATGTGTTAAAAAGGTGAATTTTAATAAAATCTAAGCTTGCGGTGGCGGTGATGGGAAAGTCCAACGATGAGGTTTTCACCGTGGCTTCGGTCGCACTACTAGAACAAATGACGCCTTTCAAAAATGTATTGTTCAAAATAATTTTTAAAGGTAATGTTTCTGCGAAAATTAACAGAGAGATAATCAAATAATGTATAATAATAAAAAGAACATGTTTAAATTGACTATTAGTATTAATCCATACTCTTTCTAAAATGTTCTGTTAAGAAATTGTATAGTGGAGCTAATATTCTAATAAACGTTTCCTGTTTTCGTGACCTTTTTTTAATTAAGGACATATGATTGCTAATGTTTAAGCTATTTGGTTTAAGTTGCTGGTGACGTCTATCGGAATGAAACTTCTCCCGCTTCGCCAAAACCCCAAGAGCCCGAATGACTTCCTTCCAAAAACGGAAGTGTTAACTTTTGTACTGCTTTTGGCATGAGTCATTTATGCTTGTATTTACTTTTCCTTATGTAAAAGCGAAAAGTGTTGACAAGAAGAAAATTGATTTCCTTATATTAAAAAAAAAAGAAAAGAATGATTGGCGCAAAATTTTAATTGAATTAGTACGATGTTAAAGCTGTTTTAGTATGAAACTAGATTAAAGATTTTGCAAATTTTAATCGAATATAGCATCATACTTTCTATACCCTTTTATTAAAGTTAAAACCATCGAATTCATATTTTATTTTTTTTTAGTATCGTGCTAATTACAAATGCACAAAAGGTCTGTTTGATTAGTTTTTTGCACGAACTGTCATTGTTTTAGGTGTGTTCAGCGGCAATTTATTAAGAAAATTGCTTTAGTACAATACTATGTAGTTAGCAAATGTTTAAAATTAAGAATGAATTAGTAAACTACTTTAAAGTTAGCAAATTGCTTAGTAGTATCATACTAATACCTTAATATTAGGTTCTTTAAAATTTTGCACTATTAATTTTCATTTACAATAATACTTAAGGTGACAGCACATTACAATTATGTGAATATTTAGTCCGAACTAAATAGGACTTCTTATCTTTAAATTTGAATTTGAAAAAAGCAAACTGTGAAGGAGACATTATTATTATTTTTTAAGGCTGGGTGTCGCCATTCCGAAACGTCCAATTTTCCAGTGGCGGTTTGTGGTTTATTGGCATAGACTTGCGACTTAAGAAAACTTCACAAGAAGAAATCTAACGAGGTTAAATTAATTCACTTCGCCTCCGAGTGAGATAACCACATGTTTTGATATCGCTCAAGCAAAACGTCCATTGAAACACGGTCTGTGTGCCAAGTAGCGCAGTCCTGTTGAAACCACATGTAATCGCTATCCATATCATTTATAATCATCGACCGATAGCGCTCGCCGTTGACGGTGATGGATACTGCCGTCAGACCAAAATCCATACCAATAGTGACTTTATCTGAATTCATTAAAATTTGGTGGATCTCGTGTCAATTTGACAATTTGCTTGTTCACGAACCCATTCATCTAGAAATGGGTCTCGTCACTCAATATGATTTTGAAATCGAAGCGTGCAAAATGTTGCCCGAACAGTATAGACCCACATTCACAAAACAATTTAATTATTTGTATACGAGTATGTTATTGAACGCTATAGCTCTCCACGTTGATTTGGTAAGATGATCAAAATAAGTGACAGCTAATTTGCCAGACGTACATAGCTTCAACAATTTGGACGCAATCTTCTGTCAAAGTTAGGAAATCTCTATTGGAAAAACCCTTGGCTGTAAACATTACAATTAATGTCGTTTTTATTTTGGCAATCCGGAAGCCTTCTGGACTCTTCTGAAAGTGTTCACTTGGGGAAAAATGACAGTTTTATTCTGAAAAGAAGAGAAATTTGTTTCTGGATTTGAACTCAGAATCGAAACCAGAAGCACTCACACATTCATATACTTGAACGTCAAACTCAACAGCTGTGATTTTTTGTATCCTAATTGTGCGAAGTGTATCTTTCAACAAACATTATTCTGGTTTTTCATTACTGTCCACATTTGATGTTTCACATATACAATCACAAAAAACTTCAGAATCATCAGAATAAAAGAAAAAGTGTTCAGTTGGGATTCCGGATCGGAGAGAGATTCCGGATTGCCAAATAAAAACGACATAAGTTGTTGAGCTACGAGTTTTTTAAAAGTGGTGTTAAATACGTCCAAGTTTACTACAAACATGCAAGACGTAAAGGTGCGTGTCCATTTGAGAGTTCTTTCGCTAGTAAACTCTCGAGAGTTGCTCTCGGGTGCCTGTCCATTTGAGAGTAATTTTTTTGAGATTTTACTATCGCGAGTTTACTACTTAAGTTTTGGGAGATGATTTTCTTAGAGTACTTTCATAACCGTGTCCACTTGATATATTTTTGCAAAACTATAATTCTGCCCGAACAAATAGAAACTCACGATGTACTGAATGGAAGCTGGCGTTTAGACAACAGTTTCGAAAACTCATTTTCCGATCTTCAAAATGGAAGAAGGCACAACTATAATACTTCTCAAAAGGATTTCAGGGATGAATTCAAAAATTACTTTATGAGCCCATAAGGTGAAGTTCCTTGGCAGTACAGGCACATCACAAAAAATAATTAAGAAATAAAATACGTACCAGATTTGACTTATTGAAGCAGCCATTAAAAATGGAATAAAAACCTGCAAACCCCGAAAATATGGCCGCCTAGTGCTATACTTCATCAGATCCGGCTCCAATTTTCGTTTTTTATTTTTTTTTCAATTCTTGTGACATCCGTTAATATTTTCGTGATTATAAATTAAATGTGCATAATAGATTCAATATGATTGACACAAATTATTTTCTTTACCTGGTTTCGCAAATTATGAAGCTTTCTCTTGATTTCATTTTCATAAGTTTGTTTGTCCCCTTCTGTTTAATGTTTTTACATGTCAACTCTCGGACAGCTAATCGCAAAATACGAACCATGTTGGAATTTTGCGAGCTCATCTCCGATAGTAATAAAAAAGTGTGTCCACTTGCGAGTAACTCTCAAAAAATTCGTATGTCGAGAGTGAAAAGTCAACTCTCCGCTAGCTTCTCTCAAGGCTGTGTCCACTTGAGAGTTTACTCTCAAGAGTGGCCTGATAGCTACTCTCAGTGTTTTTGCTCTCAAATGGACACGCACCTTAAAATTTAGTAGAGTTAGTATGACCTTGATACTACATTGAGAAAACGATGTTGCTAATTTGAATCGCTTTTAGTATTATTCTAACTAAAAAGATTTATTAAAGTTGAATTCAACAAACGCCTAGTGTTCTGTTTACTGATTTCATATGAATCTTTGACATTTCCAAATGCCTTTGCTAAACTTTTCCCATGAGCTCTCATTGTTTTAGATGTTTGGTAAGAAATTTATTTAAAAAAATGGGAAAACATTTGAATCGAATTAGTACAATGTTAAAACTGTTTTAGTTTGACTTGGTTAAAACGATGATTTTGAAAATTTTAATTGAGCTAGGCATCATACTTTCTCTAACAATAAAATATCAATTTTATTTTTATATGATTGACATTTACAAACGTCAAAAAAGGTTTTGTTACTTTGTTTTGTGCACGATATGATATTGTCTTAGGGGCCAGTTATAGCTCATCAGAAAAGTCCATCAGAAAAATTAGAACAATCGAAATCTGAGACATTTTTCTGATGGCCGGTTATAGCTACCAATAATTTTACGTCAGAAAACAAACAATTTTGTCTTGTCATATTCATCAGAAAAAATTTTTCTCATCAGAAAAAATTTTTCTGATGCATTCGCAACAGAAAAAAATCGGAACACAAAAGAAAAACGAAATGGAATATATTTTGAGTTTTGGCAATCAGCTGTTCAGAAAAATTTAATTCCATCAGAAAAATATTTAAATCCATTTTCTGAGTAAATTTAGCAACAAAATGTTGTAATTCTTTTTGTAAAAATTAGTCCAAGCAAGTATTCGTCTAATTGCATTAAAATTTTACTCAAAATCGAGTCGTAATATGTTCAAATTTGGAAGACAAAATTTTTTCTGATGGACTTTTCTGATGAGCTATAACTGCCCCCTTAAGGTGTGTCCAGACCAAAGAAACATTTTTTAAACATTTCAGAAACATTTAAGAAACATTTCAGAAACAGAGAAACATTTCTGAAATGTTTCTTAAATGTTTCTGAAATGTTTTCTTTGGTCTGGACGCTCGGATCCACTCTTGACGAAAATTTTAAAAATAAAATCAAAGAAGCCAATGATATATCTGAAATTTGCGAAAATATAAATTGTGATAAAGATGAAGTAGAAAAAAAATCAAACAACAACACAGGCGAGAAAAAAATTTACAGACAACTCAATCTGGAAGCAATGGGAAACAAAGAAACATTTCGGAAATGTTTCTCAAAGCGTCCACACCAAAAAAACAAAACAGAAACATTTCTGAAATGTTTCTGAATTGTTTTTTAAACAAATGGGAAACATTTCAGAAACGTTTTTTAAACAATGTTTCCTGAAATGTTTCTTTGGTGTGGACACACCTTTATGTACGTTCGGGGAACAATTTATAAAAAAAAAACTTAGCACAATACTAGTTAAAAACTGTTTAAAATTAAGAAAGAGAAAGTAAACTACGTTTTATTTAGCAAATTGTTAAGAAGTTTCATTCTAATACCTTAACACTTGGGTGTTTAAAAATATTACACTAATTTCTCTAGCATGATATTAGTGAAAAAGTGTTTAAAATTAGTAAACAGCTTTGAAAGATAGCCGATGGTTAAGTAAAGAGTGATTTTTTATAGGCGAAGAACTTTAAAATAAAATAAAACATGGACAAATGTTTTTAACATCCATGAAATTGGATTTATTTGACAATTAATCGTATGGCATTAGGAGTTATGTTATTTGAATATGTTATTGGAAATGTGTGCGTACATGAGTAATCTAGAGGTTTAGTTTCCATTCCTGGAAGTAAATCAATTTTTTCTTATTTTTAGCTGGCGGGATGCGAATGGAAGTTGATCGGTGTTTGCACTTAGTATTGCCCACGGGTGTTCATTAAGTTAGAGTCTAAACGGGCGATTAGATGCTTTATTTTATTTCTGTTTCACACTCAAGAGATTGCAATTAAATTACCCTTGAATGTGCTAAAAAGTTCCATTTGGAAGTAACAATAATTCAAGCTGAAAAGTCTGCATTCTTAAAGCTCGGCTAAAAAACTGTACATTCCTAGAAATGAGAGTAGACATAATTCTTTCATTTCACTAAAACTCGTTCAACGATCAAATAAACACAGACCGGAATCATTTTGACGTTGAATCATCATGCCATTATTCACTAATATCATTTCACTGTCAGAATCATTACATTATTCATTACAGTTTATTCGTTCAGAAGTCATTTTTGTTTATCTTATATTGCATTTCTTATTGGAATGAGAAATTCTTTCACATTTCAGTGAGAAAAACTTCACTTTTCAAGATCACAATATTTACTACTTCGCGTGAAAAATGGTTAATTTCAATAACTATAATGGCTATAAAATTCCATTGGAATTTCATTAATTTTATTTTGTTAACTTGTTACACTTGTAAAAATTTCAAACCAAAATTCTGAATAGATTCTCATAAGTTTGTTTCACATTTCTTAACTTTCTTTCAACGAATGCTGGTGTCCCTCAGGGGTCTATCTTTACACCATTGCTTTTCTGTATTTTTATTAATGATCTTCCTGAGATTCTCAAATTTTGTAAGTTATTAAAATTAATGTATGCTGATGATGTGCAGATATACTTAAGTTATCCAATAGGTATGGTCGAAGATGCTACTTATCGAATTAATTCTGATTTGACCAGGATTTTCCAGTGGGCCGCAGTAAATCTCTTACAGCTAAACCCAACAAAAAGCCAAGCAATTGTCATAAACAAAAACTCGGTTGACACGTCTTATTATCCTAGCATTGAGCTTGGGAGCTCAATGCTTCCGTACGTTGATAAGGTCAAAAACTTAGGCATAATTTTCAATCAAACCTTAACTTGGGATGATCATTTATATCACGCGCTCTTGGAAAAACTTACAGTAAACTTAAAGTAAAATCTATTTTGATTAAAACCCTGGTTTTACCGATCTTAACCTATGGTAGTTTAATTTTCTGTAGTGTCGACAGTGTGAGCCAAAGAAAACTAAGAGTTGCATTTAACAACGTTATACGCTTCGTTTATTCTCTTCGTCGATTTGACCATGTCTCCGACTACGCGAATGGCTTCTATGGAATGTCATTTCAAAATCATCTTGACAGCAAAGTTTTATTATTTTTATTCAATTTGATGCAAAAGAAAACTCCTTCATACTTATACGAAAAACTTATTTTACCTCAGTTGCAAAGAAGCCGAGCACTTATTGTCCCAACACATAGGTACAACGTTTCCAAGCGCCAGTTCTTTGTGTACTCCGTAGGTCTGTGGAACTCATTACCTGCCGAGTTAAGGGGAATTAACAACTGCGATAGATTTAAAACGGCTCTAGAAGATCATTTGAAGTGCTAAATTCAATTATTTCGTTTTCTTAAATAAAAAAAAATTATTTAATTTAAAAATCAATTTAATATTATAAATATATCAATTAAAACATGTTAACCACTTTGTACTAAGTATTACTTAAAAAGACATTGTGTTTTTAACATACTTATGTTATTAATAAAATAGGGGAGAGTGGGGCCCATTTGAACAATGGTTATAAAATTTTACTTTATTACTCTTTTTTAAAAGTAATTTAAAATTTTAACCTGTCAATACCATATCCATAAACGTCATTGACTTTCCTTGAATATCTCAGTTGTCTCTCGGACTTAGAGGTGAAGGGTACTTTTGCTATCGGAAGTGTTTTGTTTTCGTTTTTTAGTTGTAAGAGTTTAAACAAAAATTACTGCGCGATTTTAAAACAGGAACACATTTTTTTGGAGGAAAAATAAATTTTAAACCTAGTTGCGGTAAGTTTTTTACTGGATATATTTCAGTTAAATATTTATAATAAATTTTGTGTCACTGGAACAGTTGGGGCAGATTTGAACAAGCGTGTTGGGGCACTTTTGAACATGTTCAAAACTGCCATGATTAGTTTTTTTTTTTAACATATTTAAGACATTTAAGAGAAAATTTAATCAGCTTCAAGCAATTAATCAAGCAATTTGTTATCTGTTCTATAGTGCAAGTATTTGTTTCAGGTAAAAAATGTTTTTGTCATATCGACCATCAGTCTCTGCGTCTATACGTTCTCTGTCTCATTTTTGAGCTATTAAATACTGAAAATAAGGCCCAGTTAAAGCTTTCAAGGTCGAAAAAATTTTGAAATTTTTATAGCTTTAACAATAATATTCTAGTTTAAGCTATTTTTATTCACACAAATTGAAGTTTAGGCTTAGAAAACAAGCTAAAACTAAATGAACTTAACGTTGATTATTTTAAAATAGCTATTACTAGAAAACATCTTTAACTAGCTAGCTTAAAAGCTTATTCTTATTCACTAAAAATCCAGCTTTTACTTAAAAATCCAAGTTTTAGATTTAGTTTTTTTTTCTTATTAATCTTTGTGGATTTTTGTTTTTTTTTTTTCTACAAATACATGAATATGATATACCAAAAGTATTAATTTTGAGTTTTATTGATAAGTTCTTATTAAAAAATAAATATACAAATAAAATTTAAAAGTTCTTTTATTCAGTAAAAAAAAATTATATCACTGTTCAAAGGTGCCCCTGTATTGCTTGGAGATAAAAATTCAATATAAGTGTTTCGTTAAATGAACCAAATATTTTTCTAAATTGAACGTCAATACCACTGTTCCATGTGAGTAAAATATCAGGCCAATTGCTCGAATATTTTAGGTTTTATCAGTCTGGAAAGCAAAAAGTGTTCAAATGTGCCCCACTCTCCCCTAAATATCAAATATCAAAAATATTCAAAATTTTAAAGAGAATAATAACCAACACAAAGTTTTTAAAGTGGTTTTAGTAAAATTCACTCACAGCCGTGCCCACATTCATTAAATTTGGGTATATTCCTTATATAAAAACCCTAGAATCCTGCAAATCTTTTATTAATCTATCCTGAACTTGAAATTCCTACTTTTCTTATAATTGAGTGTTCTCCTCATTAAACATACATAAATTCGAAAATAAAGCTCTCTCTTTAACCAAAGCTTGTATTATTTGACACATTGACATTACTAAAAACGTGTGGAAAGCTCTCTGAGTAATGTTCAATAGGTGGCGCTGTGAACCATGGTAAAGTTCAACGATTTGTTTATGAAATCATAAGCATTAGATTCACTCCCGTAACAACAAAACTGCCCATATGTTTTTTATGTTCAACAAATATACTGTCATACTTTCACATCCCACATATTTTCATAAAAATATAATTTTACAATTAAATTTATTTACTTCAAGGTGAGACCCGAAACACTATCCCTGAAGATTCGAACTGAAATAAATGTGCCAAAACTGGGTCTGATGCTGGTAGGTTGGGGTGGCAATAACGGTTCAACCTTGAGTGCTGCCCTCGAAGCCAATCGGCGTCAGTTGGAATGGAGAAAGAAAACTGGAATACAAAAAGCCAATTGGTTTGGATCTATAACCCAAGCTTCTACAGTTTATTTGGGTAACGATGAGAATGGCAAGGATGTGTATATACCAATGAAAGATCTTGTTCCAATGGTTAATCCTAATGATATTGGTAAGACTTTGGAAACATATCGACTAGCAATTCAAATTCTAATTGAATATTTCTTTTCCTTTTATAGTCGTCGATGGTTGGGATATCAGTTCTTTGAATATTGGAGAATCAATGCGCCGGGCTGAAGTTCTAGATGTCGAACTGCAAGATCAATTGTATAAGGATCTTTCTAAAATGCAACCTCGCCCATCCATCTATGATCCAGACTTCATAGCTGCCAATCAGTCGACACGAGCTGATAATACCATACAAGGGACCAGATATGGACAGTTCCTACAGATTCGCAAGGATATTCAAGATTTCAAGGCATCGTCAGGAGTTGAAAAGATAATTGTACTATGGACTGCTAATACAGAACGCTTTTCTGAAGTCAAAGAGGGACTGAACACAACTATGGAAGAGCTACATGCATCTTTAAAAGCTAACAAGTTGGAAATATCACCATCGACAATTTTTGCAATGGCTAGCATTGCTGAAGGAGTAAGTTGTAGGAAGATTTGAAAAAGCCGAATAAAACATGTCGATATTTTTAGTGTACTTATATCAATGGATCGCCACAAAACACATTTGTTCCTGGACTTATCGAAATGGCTGAACATCATGGAGTATTTATAGCTGGAGATGATTTCAAGTCTGGCCAGACAAAGCTCAAGTCAGTTTTGGTAGATTTCTTGGTCGGCGCTGGTATCAAGCCCACGTCAATTGTCAGCTATAACCATTTGGGCAACAACGACGGCAAAAATTTATCTGCCCCTAAACAATTTCGGTCCAAAGAGGTATATTTTTGAAAAGACTAACATCTGTACTTTTTTTTTAATTTGAATCCATTTTCTAGATTTCTAAGAGTAACGTTGTTGATGATATGGTCGAATCAAATAGCATTCTTTATAAGCCAAATGAACACCCTGATCATGTGGTGGTCATAAAGTATGTCCCATATGTGGGAGACAGCAAAAGGGCCATGGACGAGTATACGAGTGAAATAATGATGGGCGGTCATAACACCTTGGTCATTCACAACACCTGTGAAGACTCCCTTTTGGCATCTCCTCTGATTCTAGATTTGGTCATTTTGGGAGAGCTCTGCTCAAGGATTCACCTGAAGAGCAATACTGAAACAAGTGCTCCATGGGTTGCTTTTAAGCCTGTACTATCAATACTTAGCTACTTGTGCAAGGCTCCTCTGGTCCCCAAAGGAACTCCAGTTGTGAATTCTCTCTTCAGTCAAAGGTCAGCAATTGAAAATATTTTAAGAGCCTGTGTTGGACTTCCTCCAATTTCTCACATGGCTTTAGAGCAGAGGGTAAGTCGTTCGTATAAATTTTTCAAATAAAACTTTATTGATGTATTCTTTCTTGTTTAACTAGTTTGATTTTGCGAACATCTCCGCCAACGAACCACCGATAAAGAAACTAAAGACCACAACGGACTTGAAGAAAATCGACAATGGTCATCAAAATGGTCATGCCAAAGGGAATCCAAAAAATCATACTCAAGAAGTAACATCAAATGGCTACCATTAAGACAATTTAAAGTATACAAATCTTCAATCTCATACATAATTCTTAAGCTTTGAATAGCATTTTAAAACTATTCAAAAGAATACCTATTTAGTTTTCTAAAAAAGTTTTATTTTTGATTTTTTTTTGCTCAAAAAAGACTTATTTGTCTTTTTCATATATACATGAAAGGCAGTTACTTTTGTACAACTCAGAAAATCAGTACCTAAAAGATTTAGTAAGTGTATTTAGGAATATGAGTGAATGTTTTAAAGGTATTATGTAAAACATATAACTCAGCGCATAAAATATGTTTGTATATCGTTTTCTCAATAAAGTGTGAAAGAGTATAGCCCTAAGGGTATTTTAATGTGTATTAAATTGAATTTAAATAAACACAACAATTGATGTAAAGTTGTATACTTATACAAATGTTAATAAATGTTTGACTTTGACAAAATTTAACTGTGAAGTTAAATCGGTAGTTTCTTAAGGATTTGTACGAGTTGCTAGAGGAAGGGTGATTTTTGTTTTTTGAAAACAGAATGGGAACTTTGTAATATATGTAGTATTGTACTACTACTAAATCTGTCAATGTGTTTCTTTTACAATAAGGAAGGAATAAGGATTTTATCCGCCAAAACAAACGGTCATGCTTATTTTGACATTCTCATGAATAGTCTATTCGTTAGAATGATTCTATTCCTTCGAATGAACTTTCTTAATTTTGAGATTCGAACGAATAACATTCATTTGCGAAAGATAGCATAAAATGAACTTCAAAAAAGATTCATTTTCATTATCAGCTGTTTGACATTTACTATGGTGCTTATTTTGACATTCTCTTTCGTTAGAAAGTGAGTCGAATTCGTTGAAACTTAATTTTGAGACTCGGTGGTGATTAGAATGTTAATCGAACAAATCGAAAGTTCACCCAATCCATAGAAAGTTCATTCATTTGCGAAAGCTTATTCAATTTTGACATTCGAAAGAATAGAATTAAATGTCATTTTTGTGCCGTTTGAATTTTTCTGTCGAGTAAACAACAACACATGTAAGTTTTTTATTATTTCATAGAAAACAAATTACTTTTATTATTTTTGTTGTTGTTTTATGTTAAAAGGTCGCATTCCAACTGGACAAACCGCGAACAAAAGGAAAAGTTAATCAAAATAATGGAAGAAAACCAGGAGGTAGCATTGTAGGTAGTTTGAAGCATCCACTATCCTTCTCCTCTGCACTTCTTCAACACCATCTTCATTTATAAACAACACAAATGCCATATTTTTATTTTTTATTTATTACTTTATGTTTTTATCAAATTTAAATTATTAAACAATAAACAAAACCATTACATTACTTTTTGATTTTGCCATTTCACAAACACTTCTCTTTTGTTTTTGATATTTTAGTGTGACCAAGTGTATACGAAAAAAAAATAAAAATTTAGAACGCGTCATGAACAACTTATTTTTTTTAAGAATAGTTTCAAAACAGCTGAGTTCACACAAAAAATGTAATAAATACATAAATATAATGAAAAAGTGTATTATTTATTTTGTTTCTTGATTATTTATCCAACATCTATAAAATGTTTAGAAAAAACAAAAATGTAAAACGGTCATACTAATTCAAATAGAAATATAGTAAATGTCAAACAGCTGACAATGAAAATGAATCTTTTTTGAAGTTCATTTTATGCTATCTTTCGCAAATGAGTGTTATTCGTTCGAATCTCAAAATCAAGAAGGTTTATTCGAAGGAATAGAATCATTCTAACGAATAGACTATTCATGAGAATGTCAAAATAAGCATGTATATTTCTATTTGAATTAGTATGATCGTTTTACATTTTTTTTTTGTTTCTAAACATTTTATAGATGTTGAATAAAGAATCAAGAAACAAAATAAATAATACACTTTTTCATTATAAAGTAAAGTTTAACCATAAAGAACTTCATGTTCATTACATTTTTTGTGTCAACTCAGCTGTTTTGAAACTATTCTTTAAAAAATAAGTTATTCTTGACGCGTTCTAATTTTTTTATTTTTTTTCGTATACACTTGGTCACACTAAAATATCAAAAACAAAAGAAAAGTGTTTGTGAAATGTCAAAATCAAAAAGTAATGTAATGGTTTTGTTTATTGTTTAATAATTTAAAATTGATAAAAACATAAAGTAATAAATAAAAAATAAAAATATGGCATTTGTGTTGTTTATAAATGAAGATGGTGTTGAAGAAGTGCAGAGGAGAAGGATAGTGGATGCTTCAAACTACCTACAATGCTACCTCCGGGTTTTCTTCCATTATTTTGATTAACTTTTCCTTTTGTTCGCGGTTTGTCCAGTTGGAATGCGAACTTTACACATAAAACAAAAAAAAAAATTAATAAAAGTAATTTATTTTCTATGAAATAATTAAAAACTTAAATTTTTTGTTACTTACTCGACAGAAAAATTCAACCGACACAAAACTGACATTTAATTCTACTCTTTCGAATGTCAAAATTGAATTAGTTTTCGGAAATGAATGAACTTTCTATGGATTGGGTGAACTTTCGATTTGTTCGATTAACATTCTAATCGCCGAGTCTCAAAAGTTTCAACGAATTCGACTCACTTTCGAACGAAAGAGAATGTCAAAATAAGCACCATTTTCGTAATAGTTTATTTACTTTTCAAAAGCTTGCTTTTCGAGTAACGATATGCGATCTTCCTGAAGTTTTTCCTTCCTAAGAGTTTTTACTTGCGGCTTATAGGTTATAGGTACTATAAGGCTAATTATGCATTCGGAAAAAAAATCAAACTCGAGATTTTGATCAAAGTTGACATTACGATGATAGCGAAGACCAAAAAAGTGGGTCTCGCAATTCTGTCTGTCTGTCGGTTCGACAACAGCCCAAACGGCTAGGCCCATTTTCTTTACACTTGGTAGATATGGGTTTTATTTTTTTCCCCCGGATGTTTTTTGATTTGATTCTTTTAGACCAAAAATAACAGTACCTGCCATACGATTTTTTTTCGAAATTTTATAAATATTTTTTTTTTATCAAAAACTGTCCTACAGATTTAAAAAAAAAATTCATAAGATTTCATTTAGTTAAAGCTAGGTAATGAATGAAAAAAAAATTCCAAAAAATTATTATTTTTGGTACCCCCATTGGAACCATTTTTTTGTTTTTGATTTTCTCAAAAACAGTACAACCGATTTTGATAATATTTTAATGTTAAGGCTCCCCAGCAGTTTCAATATTATTGTGTATTCAAATTTTCAAAAAAAAATTCAAATTTTTTTTTTGAAAACTCAATACATATTTCGAAAACCCTATGCTCGATTTTCTTAAAACTTAATAAATAAAAGTTTCTTAAAATAATCTACAAGATATGAGAAAAAAAAATTTATTTTACTTAAAAATAACGGTACCCTCCATACAAATGTTAAAAAATGGTTTTCGAAAATTTTCCGAGAATTTTGCTTAAATTTTTAGTCTTTCGATTAATTTTTAAGGTCTA
Organism: Philhelius festivus; assembly: GCA_963931855.1. Lineage (NCBI taxonomy): Eukaryota > Metazoa > Arthropoda > Insecta > Diptera > Syrphidae > Philhelius > Philhelius festivus. The sequence goes on along the minus strand of OZ007557.1, from coordinate 48,634,783 downwards.
TAATTTAATAGAAAAGATTTTGAAAACAAGACATTAGTCACTGTACCTACCATAGAACGATTTTTAAAAATTTTGAATTTCTCATTATCGACACAATGGATTTTAATGAAATTTCTTATAGAGATGCTTCTAAAAGCTTTAAGAAACATTGCATTTCAAAACTTTAAAAAAAAAATATTTTTTGAATTTTTGAAAAAAAAAAATTATTATTTTTTTGGAAAATTCGATAACTCAAAAATGGGTCAATATTTTTTTTTTTAAAATTTAATTTTCATTCGTACAGTGATAAAAACCTAATGTTGACGTACTATTTTTTTTTTTTAATATTTTAAAAATTTTATATATAAAACCTTATTTTATTAAGAAACCACTACAACGACTTATGTATAATTTTTGTTCTTGCATAAATTCATATTTGCATAGCATTCTGTTTTTGTATCTTACTACTAAGAGAATTTAAAAAATGATAATAATTTTATGCTTATGAACAGTTTTTTCTAAAGTGATGAAAATATTAATGACTAATAACATTCGTTTTTAAAATTCCTAGTCTATTACATAGGAGCAAGTTCGTGCGGCAAGTTATGCATTCGTAAAAAAAATCGAACTCGAGATTTTGATCAAAGTTGACATTACGATGATAGCGAAGACTAAAAAAGTGGGTCTCGCAATTCTGTCTGTCTGTCGGTTCGACTACAGCCTAAACATTTATCATTTTTAATTTTTCCCCCCCACACGTTTTTTTCTTCTTTTTTTTTTAAGACCAAAAATAACGGTACCTGCCATACGAATTTTTTTCGAAATTTTGTAATTTTTTTTCTCAAAAACTGTTCTACAGATTTAAAAAAAAAGATAAAAAAAATTCATTTAGTTAAAGCTAGGTACTAGTTAAAAAAATTTCCGAAAAATGGTTATAGAGGGTACCCCCCAAAGAACCATTTTTTTTTTGTTTTTGATTTCCTCAAAAACGGTATGACCGATTTTGATCATTTTTTGTTTGCTTAAGCTCCCAAAAAACTTAATTAGAATTGTGCTTTCAAATTTTCAAAAAAAAAATTGGATTTTTAAAAAAAATTTCAATTTTTTTTTTCAAACTCAATATTTTGAGAACCTTATGCTAGATTTTTCTTAAGCTTAAAAAATAAAAGTTTCTCAACATAATCTACAAGATGTATGAAAAGAAGTTTTATTTTACCTAAAAATAAAGGTACCTACCATACAAATGTTAAAAAACCGTTTTCAAAAACCGGCCACACAAAAATATTAGAATTAAGTATTTAAGAACTATGTATATCATGTACAACACTATAATTCCTTCATTTAAAATAATTAATTCATTTTTTTTAATACGTACGAGTTCCTATTTAATACTTTAAGACATGCATACAGAGCATTATTGAAAGAGGCTAAAGTAAGGTAAACGAAGATGTTTGATTTACTATTTAATAGTTATTTACATACGACCTACATATATTATGTACCTGCACATGCTTTCCTTAATTCAATTTAATAATTTGTTATTTTTATATTCGATTATGTTTTTACCTTTTTTATATTTTAAGACAGAAATGCAGAGAAATGGACCATTTTTTTTTAAGTTAAGCAAAATATCACGAAAATTGACCCCCCCCCCTGAACGAAATCCTGGATCCGCGCCTGAATACACTCATACTCGTATAATTACGCCAAAACCCTAACTATCTTAAACTTTGAAGCCGTATTAAAGTTAAAGAACAGTCAATGCGATGATAAGTTATTCTTGGTAATAATTTCATACTGAAATTATCATGAAACTCAAAAAATTTATGCTTATTAATACTTAAAATTATTTCTGTTTAAATTCCAAAGGCAGCAAATTTGGTTTCTCAATCGCTTTTATTTTACAGATTTGCCAGCGGGAAATTGATACTAGAATTGAAAAATTCCTGCTGCCAAAACACCCTTTATAAATCTTACGAAATACCTACATACCCGATAGCTACAGCAATTAAAAACTAATTTTAATAACTTTAAAAGTATCTAAAGATACTAAAATATACTTATAAACAAGAAATTCCAGAGGCAAGTGAAGTACCTTTTTTGATTGTGTCGCAATGTTTAAAACTAATTCACTTTAACCAATGGAAAGATAAGAAACCTTAGCAAACTTTGAAAATAATTGGCTTAAGCGGCGCAGTTGCCAAGATCAAAGTTGTAGGGCATGAAATCATCTTTTATTTATGTCATTTAGTTAACTTTTTCGTCTTTTTCGTTTTTTTTTCCCCGTTTACTAAGCAGTTTACGTAAATTTTTCTTATAAAAAAAAAAAAAAAAAAAAAAAAATTCTTCTAGATTATTGCATTTACCGGAAATGCTGTCAAGACCAAAGTTGCAAGCAATTTTTTTTTATTCGTGTAGACATTTTTTTCTGCGCTGGCAATAACCTCGATCTTATGTGTTTCTTTTTTAATTTTTTGAATATTTCTGGAACTTAAATATTTTTTTATTGAATTCTCAAAATTTCAATATATTTCTGGGGGATGTAGAAAAAAGACTAACGTTCTTACAAAATAAAGTTATGTTGACACACCCTGTATTAATAGGTTGCTTATCAGCCAGGTTCCAAAAATCGAGTGAAAACGAATTTCCAAATCGAGTGAATTTGTTTTTAGTGTTCTACATTTCAATCGCTTTCTTAATTTCGGAATCTTTTCGAAATCACTTTAACTTCGATTTTCTTTACACAAAATCAATTTCTGTGTGAAGAATTTGATCCCTCGCCAGACTTTGCGTTTCTGCACACAAAAAATCACTTTTTTCGACAGAGATCAAAATCTTCAAATATTTATTGGAACAGGGATCTACACGTACATTACATACACACCAAACCAAAGTTCGATCAGTTAACGAAATTTGTATAGAGTGTAAAAGAAATCGACATAACTTCAATTGAAAACAGCTGTCATCTGTCATTTCTCAGTTGGCAAATACAAAACGATTTTGTTTGCGAAGTTTTTTAACTGCTTTTAAGATTTTGTGTGTAAATTTAGAGAAAAAAAAGTAATTCTATAAAATATTGTAATGAGTGCATTATTGCTTACTGTAACATTACAACGTACGAGTACCAGGCGTAAATATGCAGAATTGCTCATGCTGCGTAAGTGGCTAAAAGATCATATTACCAACTTAATAAAAGTGCCTTTCCATCAGTAAAACTGCCATTTCTGCATCGTTGCAACTGGCAGCAGTCTTACATTTTCTTGCCGAAGGTAATTTCCAAAGATCAGTTGGAAAAGATCGAATTAAAATCACTTGAAAATCGAAATCTGGAACACGGAAATTCGCATCAATTCACTTCGAAAAAAATGAAATCGATATTGGTGAAAGTGAATTGTAGAACATCAAATTTTACTTTGTATAGATTTCAATTCCATTTTAAATGACGGTGAAATGTGGAACCTGGTTATATGTTTAAGTCATCGAATTTAACTGTAATAAAACAAATCTCAAAAAAGCAACAAAAACGGATGATTCTTTATGCTAATAAACGAGCTTCAGTGGCACTACAAATTTAATTACAACAATAAATCCATCAATATGATGTTTAAATAACGCTTAAATTGACATTTATGTAAGCAAATTAGTGAGGGGCAAATTATTTCTTACTAAATGATTGAATATTGAACATTTTCAAATTGACATAACTTTTACTGAGCTAATTACAAACGGAGAGACCGAATAGACAGTTTCGACAACGAGTAAAATTTTGCTGCGATCGACACGTCTAGATTAAACTATTTAACAGCCTCTTTTAAAATTTGAACGGAATGTTTTTTCGTATGTTCCACGAGAAAAAGTCTTAAGAACAATTGAAAGCTGATCCAATTCAACTTGACTGTGTTGGCAACTCTGCGCCAAGTTTGAAGAAACTGTCCTGTCGTTTAGGGTTTATGTCGATATACACGGTTTTTATGGGATAAACCGAGGAAAAAACGAAAAAGATACCTCTAAACTAAAGAATTGTATGTGTTATTGTTCGTTTGTTTAACGAACTTTTTGTGACTTTAAAACGTCATTGTTTTTGGTATTTGAAGATAAGTTCTTCCTATTATGTAGTTTTGCCTTGAAAATCACTTGTATACTAAATATTTTGTAATAGATTGTTAACGTTATCTTATTTTTGTGATAAGTTCGGAATGACGGTGTTTTATTTATCAACATTTACGGAGACATCAGTAAACTATTTTCAACGAAAAAAAATCTACGAATAGCTCAGATAACAAAGTGTCATTGTCATTATTATTGACGTAATTGTTTACTAGACTTCTCAACATTCAAGCACTGTATTGGAAAAATCATCATATGAATCATTGTAATGGAACTCAATAAAAAATAACAATAGCATTATAAAGGAAGACACTACTGACTACGCGAAGAGATTTGTAGTTATCATTTCAGGATTTTATTTAGTTTTGCTTGCGACACACATATCGCAGGTGAACAAAAAATTTGTGTTTGTTTCTGTTTAAAACCATTTTTTTTTTCAATTTTTGTATTGAAAAATTCCTGAAAACATCGTTAATTTTTTCAAAGCATGTTTCTTGACCTTATACATTGATAAATAAATATTATCTGTTGTCAACTATCATTGTAAGGTTAAAGTGTTATTAAACGAAAGAGCACAAAGAACGGTGAGTTCATAGTCAGGTAATTACATTTCAACTTTTCAGCATAAGGGTAGCATGGCCTTCCGAATGTGTAAATACGAGTACAGTACTTCTTACAATGGCACGGATTTGAGTGGCCCAATTTTCTCATAGGTCATTGGTTAAATTTGGGCCAAACAAAATTGATTATAAAAACTTTCTGTAGCGCTTGCCATTGATCCTTTTTTTAAATAAAAAAGTCAAAAACTACAAAAATGGTTCAATGTTTGGAACTAAAAGTAAATAAGGTTTTAATAATATCTAGTTTTCGAATAAATAAGATTCTTCATATCAGTTTTTTTAACACTTGTATTGTAAGTACCGTTATTTTTAGACAAACAACAATTTTTTTTAAATCTTGTAGGAAATGATGAAAACAAAACGTACGACTGGGTCACATTTATATTTAAAAAAGTTAAAACATTTAATAAATGGATGTTAATTCACACAGAACAGATGGGAAAATTAGGATTGGACAGAAAGGAGGTGTCGATGAACATTGGTTTTGAATGTTTGCAAATTGAAATGGTAAGGAAAAACCGTGTCGGGTAAGTTATTCCATAAACATGTTGTGCAACTAAAAAACGAATCTTTATATTTGACGGTACGACCAAAATTAGGCTCCAGGGTGAACTGATGGGTATTTCCATCGAAGCGGGTATCACGGGTGAATTGATAAAGGGGAGGAATGCAACTGGCTACTTCAAGTGAGCATTGCTTGTGAAAGAAACGATAAATCAAGGAAATACATGAAACATTCCGACGATGTTCAAGAGATGGGAATGAATCCATAATAGCTCTGTTTCATATCAGTTTAAACGCTCTGTTCTGAATTCTATCGAGTAGGTGGAGAGAATTTTGTGCTGAGCCTGCCCAAAGATGTGAGTTATAATCGAGTCTTGGACGTATAAGCGCCTTATAAATGGTAGCCAGATCAGAAAGGGTGAACATTTTTTTACATCGATATAGAAATCCTAAGTATTAAACAGCTTTTTGGCAGTCTCTTAAATGTGGTAATTTCAAAGAAGATCAGCAATAGCATAGATGCCAAGTTAAACAAAAAAACGAGAATAAGGTTTTCGAAGTATTTCGTTTTGAAATCTAATTTCTTTAAAATCTTGAAATCTTAAAAACTTTAAGCAATTATTATGTATACATTTTCAAAATCGAAATCAGTTGTATTGTTTAAAAAAAAAAAAAAAAAACAAAATTTTGTAGAACAGTTTCTTGAGAACAAAAGATCTTCTGCAAAATTCATTTATTTTAAACTTAAAAAAAAAATGTGACGAAGGAGTAACTAATGCACGCTACTCCCACTAAGGTTAACCTTTTAATTATTATTAAAAAATGCTATAGACTATTTAGACTATAGTAGAATAGACAGATAGAATTGTTGGACCTCCTTTTTTCTTCTTCCCTGTAATCCTATGTCATATTTCATCAAAATCTCGAGTTCAAATTTTAACGAATGTATAGCTGGTCAAGGCGGTCAGCCATCAGACGATTAGGGGGAATAACATGTAGCACACGAAAACATGCACGTTCCGTAACTATTCGGGACTGGTGGAAGTGTAATCATAGCTAGAAACAAGCCTTTTAAAAAGGTTTGGCTAATATGATCAGGCTGGTTCCTCAGGTTGGCGACAGATTAATTCCCTGTTCCGTACTAAAAGAATTATGAGACCGACAACAAGCCTCGGAAACGGACTGATCTCACGACGACAACCCACGCAACGAAAACGGAAAAACGATTTACGAATTTTCTTATGGAACGTACGATCGCTCTATAGAGCTCGAGCTGCTCAGCAGCTAGCTGACATAACAGCTCTTCAAGAAATCAGATGGACAGGGAATGGTGTTTTCAAGAATAAAGAATTTGACGTATACTACAGCTGTCATACAAAACACCATGTGCTCGGGGTAGGCTTCCTATAGTCAGCGAAAAAATGAAGTTTACCATCATCGGCTTTAACGCTATAAGCAAAAGGCTATGCACCCTTCGCGTGCGAGGCAAATTTACGAACATCAGCCTCATTAACGTTCACGGACTTACGGAGGAGTCCTCAGACGAAGAAATAGAGACTTACTACGAACAAGTCGAGAGGGCCCTCAATGCCTGTCAAAGGTATAATGTTAAAATCATCCTTGGGGATTTGAACGCAAAAATAGGTCAGGAGCTGGTATTCAGGCATTACGCAGGCACCAATAGTTTTCACGAGAACACTAATGACAATGGACTTCGAGTCTTAGAATTGACAGCATCGAAAAACATGGTCGTTGCGAGTACCAGGTTTCCGCGTAAAGATATCTACAAAGCCTGAGTATCACCTGATGGAGTCACTCGTAACCAAATAGACTACGTTTTTTTTTTTTTTTTTTTTTTTTATAATCTACCCGCGCTCAAGGGATTATGATTACCCTTTAAATGTTTCAACACAGCGCGGGCGTGAAGTTACGGAAGAGAAAGAAGGATAGGAAAGATGTGTGGCACGATGTTCTGAGACTGAAGGTTGTTGTCTCAGATATTTTATCTCCAGGGATGGCGGCTGAACTAAAGCGGAGAATGCCGTGTCTTATTTCTATGTCGCTTATAATTCACATTATTTTATTCGTGTTCATCCTTGTTGGGCATACTAGTTTAACTCAATTACATGTTGTTAGTGTTATGCCTGAACAACATGCAATGAGTAAACCAGCAACCCATTGATGACAATTTTAGAAGGTTTTTAATGGAATTAAAACGACATAGACAACGGCAGGGATCGAACCTGTGATCATGAGGTTCACAGGCGAGCACACATCCATCGCGCCACGGCCAGCCACGTGTTGATAGACAGTCGCCACTACTCGAACTTGATGACGTTACGAACGTACCGAGGTGCCAATAGCGACTCGGATCACTATCTTGTTGGCATGGTTTTCCGAAGGCGGATTGCCTTGCGAAGACGTATTGCATCCTCCGATCAGGTTCGAATCAACACGGCTGCCCTGCGCAATAAAAACACTAGTAACACCTTTGGTAATGCGTTAGGACTCGCCCTAGAATCACTTGATTTAGCAATCCGTGACTCTGGCACGGCAACAAGAGGGACCATCGTCAACAGGTCCAGCCAGTTACTGGCTTGCGCAAACGACATCGACATCATCGGAAGAACCGAACAAGCTGTACACGATTCCTTCATCCAGATCGAGCAGGCGCCACAAAATCTGGGGCTGCACATTAGTGAAGGTAAAACAAAGTACATGGTGGCGTCGAATGCGAGAGGAACAGTTGGTCAAACAATCAAGGTAGCGGAGCACGAATTTGAAGTGGTGCAATCCTTTAAATACCTTGGGTCAATAGTAGCAGCCGATAACAATATAGAAGAAGAAATACGCGGGCGGCTTCTCAAATCCAACAGAGCCTACTATAGTCTGTCAAAGCTCTTCAAATCTCTTCAAATCCAGAAATCTCACCATAACTTCAAAACTGCTGCTGTACAGGACCATGGTCCTGCCAGTACTCACATATGGATCCGAGACTTGGGTGCTTAGCAAAAGGCACTCCGACCTCTTAGCTACGTTCGAGAGAAAAGTCTTAAGGAGAATTGTTGGCCCCATATGTGAGGAAGGACGATTCCGGAGACGGTACAATTATGAACTGTACGCAATCTACCTTGAAGCAGATATCGTGACAAAAATTTATCTCGGTAGACTCCGGTAGGCAGGGCACCTAGCTCGCATGAGCGAAGAGGAACCTGCTCGGAAAGTTCTTTGTGGTACATTCTATGGTAGACGACAGCGTGGTAAACCATGCTTGCGCTGGAGAGACGGCGTAGACCAGGACGCCCGAAGCCTTGGGGATGGCGTCGACTCGAGACCGGGATAGGTGAAGAAACTTGTTGAAAGTGGCCAGGACCGGAACCCGGTTGTCGAGCCAATGATGATGATGATAGATGGTCAAAGTACATGAATATAATTTATAATTTACTATTTAATAAAATAATTATTAAATAAATAAATTCGGAAACATATAGGGTGGATTTTCTTTGTACTTTTTGATTGACGAATTAAAAAAAAAAATAACATGAAGTATTAGATTCAACTGAATTGCTTTTTGAATGCAGTTTCTCACCCTACGAAATTCTGCATGCGCTTTTGCTTTATGGGTGTCATATTATGGATGCATAGTTCACCAACTTAGACTACTGTTGTCAATTTTTGAATCATGATTGTGGAGACTAGTGAACTTAAAGATTAAAGTAAGATGTATGATTATGATGATATAAGTATACCAAGTAAGATAATGATGTCTCATTGCTCGATCGTTTCTGCCTTTAAAAAAATTTCATTAATTTTCTTAACAAATAAAACAAAAATAAAAAACAATGCTTTCTTTGATAGATTAGAAATCTAGAATGGTGGAAACAATCAACAACAAAACATTCACTAAAAATAATATTTTGGGTATTTATGATTTATATTGACTTAATTTATAAACAAACAAACCAAGCAAAAAACAGTCAATTTAAAACCAGTTGGCAACTTCAATCTTTATTTTTGGCAAAAAGTGTGGTGAAAAAATAAATTGAGTTAAAATATATTATAAGTTGTTGTTTATAATGCATCATTAAAGTTCTGAGTCAAAATTTTTACATTTTTAAAGCTAAAATATTAGAATTCAGTTAGTCAAAACAATAGGACCGGTCTGCAATTAAAATATAAACTCAACAAAGCTACTTGTTCGGTGCATATTCTTAAGCCATACACCTAAAAATGTCTTATTTTAAAACAATTAAATAAATTTAAACAGCGTCGTCGTTTCCAAAGACAGACTGATTTCACTGGCGTATCCGTAGAATGTTTTTTTTTACCAACGACAAATCGAATGCGTATAATATTAGTGCATTTTATTATTTAACATATGTAGTATTTCTTAAAACGATTTTAACTGCCGGTTAGTTTCAGAATTTAAATCGATGCTTACAATTTTTTAAATATTATTCAAAGTGTCTCGTAGTAACTTGTTCGAAAAAAACTTTAAATAACATTCATAAAATGTCATGGAATTCCTTATTTTGGAGCTTTGCAACTGTTTTGGAAATTCTACTCAATCATAAAAAGAAATCAGAAAAAAACATAAACAAATACACGTGTACATGTTCGTTTATAAATTAGAAGTCGATATACAAAAAAAAAAAAAAAAAAGAGAAGGTGAGTGTTACATATTTACACAAATGTTTATCTAAATACATATTAGATTTCAAATATTCATTCAGCTTTACGAATTTGACAGTATTTTTTTAATTAAATTTTGATTTATGTTTTCGCATAATTGTGTCTGTATTTCGCGAATAAAAAAAATTGTGTCTCCCTTAATTGTATGTATAAATTATTGATTGAACATTGGCGTTGACTTTATATTTGCTATAACCCCAAAGAAAAACTTTGTATCGTGTTAAATTGCATAATCTAGTCAACCGAATGAAGTCTACATTTCAATACATCACTTGTAACACAAAACTACAAGTACTTGTAATACAAGTGAATTAATACAAGTGTAAGAAATTTCTGTAACACAAAGCTACAAGTTTGCTGGCTCTTCTACAAGTGTAATGAGCGAACATTACAAGTGGGAAATTATATGATTTCCCTCTTTCTGTAAAACAAAGCTACAAGTGTAGAAAAAAACTAAATCCTACTTGTAGAATAATCAGCCAAATCTTACAGGTGATTCAAAACTTGTAGGATGAAGAAGACGTATTTAAATATAAGAAAAAAAAATAATATTTTCAACTAATTAGCAATTCCATCATTTTTTTCTTCGTAGTTATGATAAAAACAATACCAAATTGTGAATATATTTTTGTGTAAAGTGTGTATTTGTGATCTTTTTTTCAATAGTAAATTATTTCGGTAATAATTGTTATACAATGTGTATGCGCATAATTAGAGAAAAGTGTTATAGGTATATTACCTATACTTTATAGGGTTTTGAAAAGTTAAACATTTTTAAATCTCAGTAAACTAAAAAATTAAACATAACACAAAATAATGCATTCTATTACTTTTCTTAGATTTACTTAGAAATAATTGAATTTTTATTTAATGATGTATGTTTTTAAAAATAAAATGCACGACTGGATCGCACGAACTTGCTCTTATCTAAAAGTACTTCGTAATTTAAAAAAACATTTTTTAAATATAAAATATAGATTTAATGAGATAAAAATCTTCAAATGCATGGAATTTCCGTCTGGTAAATCCTTTTAATATTTAAGTAATTTTTTATATAACAAATTTCCTTATAATTTTTCGAGAACAAAATTTGGGATGCCAAATTTTGTGTATTTAGTAGTATAGATTTTATAAATAGTTTCAAAACGATTATCACACGTCTTCAGTGATTCTCTAGAGGAGAAATTGAAATTTTTGTTAGCTCTCAAACTAACGTTACACCCCATCATATAGGCGTAGTGCAAAACGGCTCTAACGATTTTAATAAAACAAATAGGTGTGATATTACACACAAGGGCTACATTTTGGTCAAAAAAATTTCGAGGCAAAATGTTTTTAACGGTGCCTATCTGTCATAGAACGGCTTTTTGATTTTCGACTTTCGCATTAACGACTCTAACGATCTTAACCAAAAATTTTCAGCAGGAGCCCCCTTAAGTTTAAAATAATATTGTATATATAAATATTCAAAAAAAATATATTTTGGGTTTTAAAATAATTACTTTAATAATAAAACGATTTTTAAACTTTGTTTGCATCAAGGCATACTTTTGCGGAAATCAGACGGCAATTCCATGCATTTGAACATTATTATCTCATTATGTCCATGTTTTATATTTACACATGCGTAATTTTTAAATTCCAAAGTACATTTACATAAGAGCAAGTTCGTGTGATCCAGTCATGCATTTTATTTTTATTAATATGCTATCACGTTGCTTACCTTTATTTCAATAAGCACTTGTAATCAGAATGCCTACAAGTGTAGGGAAATTTTTGTTTTCTACAAGTGTAAAGTTTTTTTTTTTGTGTTACAGAAATAATCTACAATTGTAAGATTAATAAAATCCTACAAGTGGCTATTGACTTGTAGACTTGTAGCTTTGTGTTACAGGCCCCAGGAAATTGTCCAAACAATATAGACATTGTTTGACGAGCTGTGTACAATGTAGCTAGAAATATCGGTGACAACTTTGGTATTAATTTAAGTCCAAAAAAGACTGTCAACATTGCTCAATAACGCAAGCCACAATTAATTTAAACGATTGCACCTGCATTACTTTCGTAGAAATATGAGGCAATGTAGGTACCACCCACCAGCTCAAAAATCGCACCAAACTGTCACCCGTTATGGATAAAAGGTTATGTAGGTTATTCCACTATTACTCTTGGATATTCGGATCCTCCGATATTTTGTTTCAAATGAAAAATTAAAATATATAAATACAAAAAAAAAAAATAGAGAATCTAGGAAACAGAAGTAAGTGTTTTCAGAAATAGGAACACTCTAATAATCTGCATAGTAAGGAGCTTAAGTAAATAACAGTCGTATTTTAATTTTTAAATTCAATTCATACAAAAAAACGGGTCAATATTTTTTTAAATTAAATTTTTATTCTTACAAAAATTAGAACTTAAAGTTGGCGTACCAAAAATGTTTTAAAAAATGTGTACAAGAAAGATTATTTTTTTAATAAACCGCTACAACAACTTATAATTTTTGTTCTTGCACTAATTTATATTTGCTTAAGAAATCAAATGGCATTCTGGTTTTATCTCTTACTACTTAAAGAATTTAAAAAATTAATCTTATGCTTATGAACAGTTTTCTGTAATAACATTCATTTTTAAGATTCTTAGTCTATTACATAAGAGCAAGTTCGTGCGATCCAGTGGTGCATTTTATTCTAAATATTAAGTGCTTACAATAGCCGTGTTTTATTGGTTAGTGAATACGCTACATCGCAAAATTTAACATGGAAAACAACAACAAACGATTAGTGAATAAATATAAGCTAGTAATTGAAAAGAATATTGTAGTGAAGATGGAGTTTCGAATGTTGAAATGTAGGAGGTGATTAGGCGGTGCCCGAAAAAATATATGTTGGCATGCTTGAGGGTGCGTTCGTTGGTATTTATTTTGTTATACTTTGCCTTTACAAGTCCAAAGTGTGATCGCTCCGCAATTTACAGAACAAATATTTTTTCAAATGCAAAATTTTAATTCATGCCATAATTCCGGTTTTACACTACTGCCAATATTTTTGTCACAAAATATTGAATCAATTTACACAAGGGCGAATAGTTTCGATTGGCATGTTTTATCAGTACAGTAAAGTGTTCGTGTAACTGCGGCATTACGCTGAATGAATATGACAACTGACAAAATTTTGCACAAAAATTTAATTGAATTAATACGATGTTAAAAAATAAAAATATTAATCGAATACAGCATCATACTTTCCCTAACCTTTTATTAAAGTTAAACTCATCGAATTCCTATTTTATTTTTTTTAGTATCGTGCTAACTTCATAATGCCTTTGACATTTACAAACGTCAGAATAGGTCTGTTTACTTAGTTTTTTGCACGAACTGTCATTATTTTATGTGTGCTCAGAAGCAATTTATTAAAACAAATTGTCTTAGTACGATATTATTTAGAGAATGTTTAAAGTTAAGAATAAGTTAGAAAACTACTTTAAAGTTAGGAAATATATAAGAAGTATTATACTATTACCTTAATAATAGGCTGTTTAAAATCTCCAATACTTAAAACAATTCAGTATAACGCAAATAAAATAGTTTTTTTTTTACGAACGTAAAAATTAAGAAATACAATAGTAACGAGAACATTTTGAGTAGATTGTAGAAAAAATATATATTTTCGCACTTTTGCAAGTGTTAACGCAAAATTTAATAGTGAGAAAAACTCTAAATCAACTCGATCTGCATTTTCATGAATATTTCAACTCCTTAACATAAAAACGATATACAAATCTTTCGAACACATCCGTGTAAGTTAATTCAACAAGTAGGAAGGTTTTGGCACATAATACACTGATACCAACTTTGAGAGATTACTAAGAGTGAGTTAAAGAGTGAATAAAGCGTTTTTGGTGCTTGTATTACTGCGCTAGATATAGATTACCAATAAAACACGCCTACTATTTACAAAACTAAAACACGCCATCTATCATAATTTTTGTTTTGCCCTCTACACAAAAACAGACTAGATAAGCGTTGTTCCGGCTTAAATTATACTGTTAATGGATAATTTTGAAGATTTTAGTTCCTAAGATTTGTTTTAACTATCCTAATTTGACGATATATTTTGAAACTTTACTGAAGAAAAATAAAAAATACTTAAATATTTAAAAAAAGGCACCGATTTGTCAAACAGATTTTGACAAAATAAAAATCTTCAGTGTGTTTTAAGGCATCCGTTTATTTTAATTTTGTGTAGTTTTCATTTTTAATTTTGGAGGATGAAAAATTTGGATTAATAGCTTATCTTTAAGTGGAGAAACTTTTAGGTTTATACAGGGCTTAAGATTATCTACTAACTGCTCTTAGTTGTGTTTCCCTTTAATAATTTTGTTTGTCTTTTATATGCAATAAACATTATTTTGGTATCTCAAACGTTACTGTAGCGTCACAATATTTATTCGAAATCATTCAAAAAATATAAAGCGCGGAACAGATTTAACCAGCAACAGCACCGTCAACAGCAACAGCGGCCGCCATTAATTTAGAGCCAATGTATTTCAATTGTTCAACACACATAAGAACAGCAACAGCAACGCCAACAGCGTCGTTAGGCCAAAGTCCTAAATTTGCTGTTGCTGGTGCGGTGTTGTCAACTTTCCCACTGCAATATTAATGAAAAACTTTTTTTCTATATGAAATGTCAAGCAGATGAAATAACGTTGCTGGTGGCAATGTGTTTGAGAAATGTTTGCTGGTCAGCGTGCTGTTTGCTGTTGACGATGCTGGTGCTGTTGCTGGTTTAATCTGTTTCGCGCATAAAAATGAATTCAATCAAAAACTAAGGAAGAGTTGAAATTCGATGATAGAAAGAATCAGTTGAATACTGATGAAGTTTTTTTTCAAACAGTTTCTGATTGGCCACAATGACCACAAATGAAAAAAAAATCTTTAGAACCTTCTAGTGATTTCTGTCGTGAACATACGTTTAAACTCAGCCAGCTTAATTAAGTGTATATTCACTCTGAAGTTACATAACATCCGGTTGTTTTATAAAATTTAAAAAGCTTTTTATAAAAACAAATTTTTGATTATGAAAATCTGTGAAGCCAAAGACTAGAAAGATGTTAATAGATTATAATATTATGTAAATTGCAATTTATAATTAAAATATTTATGTTATTTTTATATATAAAAGATTTTGTAGATCTAAGCCTACAGTATTATTTAATTTCACAAAAGTCTATCTGTTGGCTTTCTATGCCAACAATATTACTATTTCAAAGTGCATGCATATTACTATTTCAAAGTGCAAGTGATTTGAGCACTTGACGGACGAATATTTGTCAAATTACAGAAATGGGAACTAACTAAAATTTCTGGGAGCAAATAGGATGAAAAGGAATACGAATTTTAATTAGATTTAATAAAAGTAGGCATTTTATGTGATACGTTATTCTGTTTATCTCTGATAAACATAACAGAGAAGCAAGAATGTCGACTTTCCAGAGTTTTGTTACCGAATAATATGCACCTTGTGTTGTAAGTTGGCATGTCAATTCGCCAATTTATTTCATACATAAAATATCTAGTAACGCTTTTTTGAACTTTCTCAATTCTATTACAGGAGTTTCTATAAAAAGGATTCCAACCTATACTAGAGTATTCCAAAACAGATCTTACCAGAGAGTTGAGCAAATATTGTCTCTTGTGTTTCTCTTTAAGAAAGCGAGCATTTGATTAGCCTTATTGATCATATAACCGATATGTGGCAGAAACGAGAGTTTTACACCTAAGATCATTCCTAGAACTTTTGTACGATCAACGCATTCTAAACATACATCATTTAGTTCATAATAGAACAGAATAGGCGTAGTGTGTCTGAAACAAGACATAACTTGACATTTAGATACATTAATATGAAGATCATTACTTTGACACCATTCAGTTAATCTAAGTAAATCTTCAAGAAGTTAGTGACAACCTGATATACAGTTTATTTTACGATACAACTTTAGATCATTTGCAAATAAAAGACATGAAGAAGATAAAAAAATTGAAGGTATGTCATTAATAAATAATAGAAATAAAAATGGACCCAAATGACAACCTTGAGGGACGCCAGATGGGACACATAAATATTATCAGAGCAGCAGTCTTCAATTTTTACAATCTGAGTCCTATTAGAGATATAAGATTTTAACCAACTCAATAGCTTAGAATGAAATCCAAACGAAGACAATTTATGTAAAAGCACCCTATGGTTCCCACGATCAAATGCTTTTGCAAAATCTGTGAATATTACTTCGTCAAAATTATTTACGATGTAATTAGTCATTAATGATAAATTAGTCGCTGTTGATTTACCTGACACAAAACCATATTCTTATTCCGATATATAATTTCTTAAAGTACTAGTACGGTCTAGAACGCCAAAAAAACGCACGATTTTTGGAATTTTTTTTTCTCGGAAACCTTATTAGGTAATAACATATTTTTTTTTTAAATAATGAATACATGCGTCAAGAGTACAAAAACAAAATTTTTTTTAAATTTTAGAATTTTGGCCGAATTATAGAAGGCCCAACGTCGACTCATCAAAAAATACATTGTCCCATGGCGGATAGTTAATCTCAGGATTGGCTGGACTGAAACAAAAAAACGAAAGTGGGTTATTTAAAGGAAGGTTTCTTATGAGACAATTTAAAACAATTTGTTTAAAAAGTCAAAACAAAAAAAATCTCGAGCTTTGAAAAAAAAATAATTTTTTGTTTGGAAATTTTTTTGGCCATTTTTGGGTCGCCATTTTTTTTATTCATAACTTTTTGGTCAAATTGTGGTAAATTGTCTTAGAAAACGTAAAAACAATCTAGTTGCAACAAGTTTTTTGAAAATCGGTTCAGTATGTAGGTCCGGAGATTAACTGTCCGCTGTGGGAAAATGTGTTTTTTGATGAGTCGACGTTGGCGCCCTCTATAATTCGGCCAAAATTCGACAAACAATTTTTTTTGTACTCTTGACACATGTAGATATATGTTAAAACTCGTGCGTTCGATTTCTAGACCGTACTAGTACCTTAATTGAAAAGATAACCTATTGCAGACAAGTTTTTCAAATAGTTTAGGCATTGCAGAAATTAATCCGGATTTGAATAAAGGCGTTATTTTTGACGATATTTTCCAACAATCTAGAAATTTGCCCCCAAATAGTGATGTATTAAAGATGTCAGTAAGTGGTTTAGATAAATGACAGATAAAGA
Source organism: Philhelius festivus (assembly GCA_963931855.1). Taxonomy (NCBI): domain Eukaryota; kingdom Metazoa; phylum Arthropoda; class Insecta; order Diptera; family Syrphidae; genus Philhelius; species Philhelius festivus. The sequence goes on along the minus strand of OZ007557.1, from coordinate 48,617,637 downwards.
GCCAATGTAATTCAAACCATGTAAACTCATGCAATGTACACTGTGGCGTATACGTATTTTTTTCAGGCAAAAAATAAATACATGCATTATGTAATTATTATATTCCTGAAGCATTGTAAGAAAAAAAAAACTTGACTTCTATAAAAAAAAACAGGTTTAGTTAACAAGCCTAGATAACTAAACCACATGGAAAATTCAAAGCTTACATTCATAAGCCTTATAGGGACTTATTCATAAAAAAAGAAAATCTCACAAATTAGCTTTTATAATATTCTTTCCTATATTCTAGCATTAACTGATATAGGGTATCGTATCCGTTAATTTTTTGCATATAATTTTACTAGCACTAATAATAATCATAATCCCGACTACCCCTAAAATGTATGACCACAGTGCGAGCGTTTAGGAAAGTTGTAGAGGATTAAATAGAAGATGCCGATGCACATTGATTTTGAATGTCAGAATATTGTAATGGGAGGAAAATATTGAGCATTCCACATTCGTATAACGCTAAAAAGCAATCTCTTAATTTAAGGTACTAGTACGGTCTAGAACGCCAAAAAAACGCACGATTTTTGGGAATTTTTTTTCTCGGAAACTTTATTAGGTAATAACATATTTTCTTTTAAATAATGAATACATGCGTAAAGAGTACAAACAAAATTTTTTTGTCTTAATTTTCGAATTTTGGCCGAATTATAGAGGGCTCCAACGTTGACTCATCAAAAACCACATTGTCCCATTCCGGACAGTTAATATCCGGATCTACTTAACCGATTTTCAAAAAACTTATTGAAACTTGATTGTTTTTATGTTTTCTAAGACAATTTACCACAATTTGATCAAAAAGTTATGAACAAAAAAAAGGCGACACAAAAATGGCCAACAAAATTGCCAAAACAAAATTTTTTTTTTCAAAGCTTGACATTTTTTGTTTTTGACTTTTTAAACAAATTGTGGTAAATTATCTCGTAAGAAACCTTCTTTTAAATAACCCATTTTGTTTTTTTTTTTTTGTTTCAGTCCAGCCAATCCTGAAATTAACTGTCCGCAATGGTACAATGTATTTTTTGATGAGTCGACGTTGGTGCCCTCTATAATTCGGCTAAAATTCAAAAAATTTAAGACAAACAAAATTTGTTTTTTACTCTTGATGCATGTATTCATTATTTAAAAAAATTATGTTATTACCTAATAAAGTTTCCGAGAAAAACATTCCCAAAAATCGTGCGTTTTTTGGCGTTTTAGACCGTACTAGTACCTTGATGGAAGTATGTTTTTTCGAACACAAATAGGATTTTTAGAAATTTCACAATTCTCAGCGATAGGTCGTAAAAGCATAATTTTAATTCATACAAATTGTAAATATTACAAATTAGTACATCTGGTATAAAATTTACACTCCAAAACAATTTGAAAATTGATCGTTTTATTATTTATTATTATTTGTATATAAGTAAGTAAAATAAATTAGAAACTTTGAAGTGCCTCAAAATGGTTTTTAAAAAGATTTTTTTTAAACATTCAGGGTATGAAATGCGAATCCTGATTCCGATTGTTACGTTTGTTTTTTGCGTCAAAAAAAGTTCCGCGAAAATCTAGACACATACATTTACTCTTAAATATTAATTAATTCATGTAGCGAGAGCTGTTTAATTCCATATATTCAATCATACAATATTTTAATCATAATTTTTCGTACATTTTCGTACACAAAATCTACTCCAACGCTCCGATTTTTCGAGATTTACTCCACTTTTTCCACACAGACAAATTGTCTAATTTACGAGTATATACAAATATGAAATAAACCATTAAACCTTTGTTAAAAATTCTTTCTGAATTTGTAATTTGTTTATTTTCACAAAACAATTTTTAAAAATAATACTAAGTTTTCCAATGAAACCTGTGATTTATTTTTCTTTTTTGCTAATACTATTTTTTTATGTTCATATACATATGTATGTTTTAATTTTCCTCAAAAGGAAGGATTTTCTTTTTGTTTCAAATCTACTCCGGAAATCTTGCATTTGATCCACTTTTTTTTCAAATTTGCTCCGAAATTTCATGACTGAGGTTCGAACCCTGTTTCTGTTGTGCTCGAGCGATTTTTAAGGTTCCGTCTTAGTCCTATGGCCTCTTAAAGCTCTTTGAATTTTGTCCAAAAGACATGATTGCGTTGTAGGAGCACCTGTTCAAATATGAGAATTATATACTCATTCTTAGAACGAATAAAGGCTTATGGATTCGGATAATCAAATAAAAAGATGTTCGCTTTTATTTAATATGAAATTCAATTTATTAAAAAACAACTTAACAACTACTTGTACTTATAACTTAAATTTTGATTGTCGCACGTGTCGTCGATAATCGGAGGAGAACCAGAAGAAGGATTTTTCGTTAAACCAATTCTATTTATACTCTTTATACAAAAGGAAACAAAATGAAATTAAAAATCTGGAAAACTATCTAATGTACATTTATGGCAAACACATATATAATTTCATTGCGAAATTTAAGATGTCGCCACAGGCTTAATAGACTATAGCCAGGGTATAATATAAGGGGTAAATAATTTATTGTATCGTCGAAGAAATCTTACATACTTAGCTGCATTTTTAGTGACTTCGAATAAAATATGATCATTCGACAGAAGGTGGTCTGTGATAATTGCTATTTCTTGAAAATCGCATGGGGGATGACATCCGCTTTAAGGAGAGGAAAAAGCATCAAGGTTTTGAAGCATTAAATTGTAGACGCTTTTTGATTCTCCATTGAAAAATACTGTCAAGATCTGTTCTAATAAGCAATTCATACTCTGCTGTCAGAGTTCCACATCCGAAGAACAGGGAGGTGAATATAGAAACCAATTTGAAAAGCTAAGAGTACTGTTATACTCGTATGCAAATAAATTAAGTGGATTAAACGTTTAAAAAAAAAAGAGTCGGAGATAAATCAGAGCCCTGGGGCACACCAGTATTTGTATTATGGATTTCATATTTAAAACCATCCAATACAACTTGTATTGAGCAGTCCGAAACGACATTTCTAATCCAACGAAGAGCAGATTTATCGATAACAAATGCACACATTTTCGACAAAAAAAAAGCTTGATGCAAACCGTCAAACTCTTTCACTACTATTCCAGGCACCGCTTCAATTTAATTCAATTTAATTTCTTGTGAATAAAATAATATTTGATTTCATTAATATAAATAGGTACAACTTATTCTTCCTTTTTTATAGAAGTAGTATTTATTTTATCTATTAAAATTGTAAATAGTCTGTTAAGCTAAGCTTGTAGATGATTATAAATAAATAAATTCAGTCGGGTAAAATTTACTATAATTCGAGTAGAACTACACTAGCTCTTTTGTTTGAAAAGTGATTTCTCGTGATTCGTCAGAATGTGTTTCATGTTTCAGGTAATTTTCATACAATTTCTGAGAACAGTGTATATTTTATGTATGATGAATAAACTAATATTATTGTAAGTCAGATTAACCATTCTAATCGTGAAGCAGTTAGTCTTATCTGTTTCTTTCAATAAAATAAATCTATGTATGTACATACACATGCAGAAATTAGCACTTATTATTGAAGCAATTAATCGTAGGTATAAGATAACACACATTCTAGATATATACAAAAAATTAGCTTTTAATTGAACTACATAAATCATTATAATATACATATGTATATGTATACATACATATACACACGACACGACGCTGATATATATATGTATTTCAGTTATGTATATACATTAGATGTATAAAGAATTTGTAGCTATTCTAATAACAAGGTGTTATATTATGTATAAACAATGTACAACCCTGGGCTAAACTCCCAGGCTTACTGATTAAGAGCTTTTTTCTTGTTTGATTTAGAACACATCGAACTTTTACAAGAAATCTAGGTTAGATGAACAGAACGCAACAACAAATTCCTTATTGACAAAGGTCCTCTCTACAGTCGAAATTCCAAGTGAGATCACCGACTTTAAGGCCCTCAACACCTATTATAAATTCACAATCCAACAAGTCCAAAGTGCTAAGTTTCTTTATTTGCCTAATATATTTCTATAGTAGCTATATAGGTGTACATAAAAACTTTCTTATATACTATTTTAGCAAACATTAACTAAGGTTAGAAGGTTAACCTTCATAAAAGTAATTTTCGTCAAACATAATGTCTCCTTTCCAATAGCAAATAGTCGACCAGCCAACAGAACGGTTGTGTGACTTCTAATCATTAAAATTGCCCTGCCAAAAGTTTGATTACCAATAAATCAGCTAAAACTTAGTTTTTGGTTTGAATTCTTGCCCATAAATATATAATATCATTTATGTGTTTATATGCGGTGTGTGTGTTGACCATCTTAATGTCTAAAAGGTGTGGATTTCCCACTAAAGTAAACATACTTGGTTAGAGCTAAGGTCAAAATACAGATACTAATAAGTACAACGCAGACCAACAACACCTTTTCTCTTTTTTTTTGTTTTGTTTTTAAAGTGAACTTATTTGAAATCAAAAAACTTGTCCCACACAATAATATAGTTCGCGCAATTTTCGCAAAATAATAGCATATCCTTGAACTACATATGTATATGTGTGGATTAGACCTTTCGATGGGAATTATGTCCTACAATGAGCGATTAATATAGGGGAATACACAATCAATGATTCATAGTACACCTGTATCGCAAGTGAAACAGTCTCATGCATAGGCGCCCTCAAAAGTACGTATGGGGGAGTTCTGACCAATATAATAAATTTTTATCACAAATAAATTGCGAAAAAATCGCCAAAAAGACCTAGAAAAATTAGATGTAAGCTTTAGATCATGAACATGATCTCTACCGAATTTGAAGAAAGTCCGTCCATGGTGTGTAAGCTGTAATTCGATGTTTACTTGGAGGCAAAACAGAGATATAGAGACGGTAAGTCGAATCTATCTGATCTAGGCTTCTCCATTATAGTTATGTTGTATTTAATCAAAACCTCGACATTTGTGTATACACGAAACCAATACTTGCTTGAAAGATTAAGTTAAAAGTGACGAGAAATGCTCAGCTTGAAATTCTGAATATTTTTCCTGTAAAAACGTTTAGCCCAACTATACGTATATATGCATATGTGATATTCATAACTTTAAACTCAATCTGCATCGAAGTACTAATTTTGTTGCGCTTGCACTGGTGATGTCGAATCATTGTTAGGGTAGTCAAAGCCCCTTTAGTGCGCACACAATGACAACTAATACAACATGAAAGAAAAGTATTTGCAGTTTGTACCCAACAAGTAAGAGGGTTTGGAAGTCTTAAGAGAAAATGTTTCTTTTATGTTTAAACCTCAAAAACTTAATAAAAGGAATGAAATTGCAAATGTTGTAAAGTTGTAGATGTCTTAACAAAAAAGAGACCACAGTAGCATGTCTGTTTAGAGTGTACTAACTCATTCGCCCAAGGATCCCGCATTGCATCGGACACCTATCCGTTAGCCCAGACAAAGCCCTCCGTAGAGTTAAGGCACACATGCTTAGACTCTGGGAATATAATCTCCAATGGGGAATAAAAGTCAATCCCTCTAAAACGGAACTAATCTGTTTTAGACGACCCTCGCATAATGGCATAGCCTCAAAATGCCTAGCCTCTTTCTGCCTCTGCCTGACAACACAGTGTAACTACCAAGCAAAGTGTTAAATACCTTGGAGTTCTCTTCCTCGAAAGTTTCAAGTTTAACCAACACACCAAATTCACACTTCGTATAGGTCAAATTATGCTTTATCCCTTTTAAGACCTCTTATAATAGTGAGGGGCGATCTCTTAACCAAGAAGAAGCTTTTGCTTAACAAGCAACTCATTCGACCAATATTAACATATATTCTTTCCCTATACGGTACCCATATAAGCCCCACTTATATGAAAAAATTTCAATTATTCGAGCGAAAAGCTCTCTGCCATCGCACCTCCCTTCACCGAAAACCCAACTCTTACCGATATTATAGCAATGAAAGGCTGTACGAAGTATCAGGAATTTACAAATATATCTACAACCTCAGCGCTTAGATAATATTAATTTAATTACAGGTAACGTACAGACGACCGATATCTCCAGGTGCTCTCCCATGATGGACCCAGAATTCAGAATAGCTGGAAACGGAAGCTTCGGGAGCTTCTATGGTAATATTCTGAGCATAAATAAAAAGAAAACCCTCTGCAGATCTTGACTACCCTTTGTTGAAGTTGTTTTGTCTAAACATTTTCTGTATGGCCAGTAGAGAATTAATTGTTTTTTTGTTCAATCGTCAAAGGGGGCGAAACGCTGAGAGGAACGGATTCTTGGGTGTTTCATTCTTTAAAATCTAGTGTGTTTTTGACCAAATTCAGCGTTTTAAAGTACTATTTTTTTAATTGAGTAGTAGATGGCAAACAGACCGCCATCCAGCACGAATCTTTCCTAGTCTTGACCTTAACTACTTGGTCTAGCTTTTTGTCTCATCTTATGCGAAGCAACTCGTACTTCTGAACCATTTTAAAGTTTGATCTTATTTGTAATCTTGACTTGTTTCCACATGATTTTCACTGCGTTCCAAATTCATATTAACGAATGAAATTAGACTGCATTTAAAAATGTGTGGTCTGAATTCATCGGATGATATGAACTAAGACCTTGGCCAACAATGATATTAGATCGAAGAAGAAACCAACATTTGGAAAAGTTTATATTCCCTTGTCCCCTACGACGACAGTCGGATTCATAGCACATTGAATAAGGGATATATTTTGACGGCAGCCATGTTGTTTCGGTGACATCATCTGTTAAATGTGGTGTTTATTATTCAGTTACTGATGATAAATCACCAGGGCAAGTTACACTAGGCGCGTTTAATTGGTAATCTATATCTAGCGCAGTAATACAAACACCAAAAAAACGCTTTATTCACTCTTTAACTTACTCTTCCTTCCTACTTGTTGATTTAACTTACACGGTTGTGTTCGAAAGATCTGTATCTCGTTTTAAGCTGGAGTTGAAATATTCATGAAAATGCAGATCGAGTTGATTAAGAATTTTTCTCACTGTTAAATTTGGTTTAAAACTTACAAAAGTGCGAAAGTATATCTTTTTTCTACAATCTACTCAAAATGTTCTCGCATATATATACTGAGCATTGGAGAAAAAAAACATGGCACTCAATAAAATGACATTGGCGCAAAATTTTAAACAGCCTCTTATTAAGGTACTAGTATTATACTTCTTATATATTTCCTAACTTTAAAGTAATTTTCTAACTTTAAACATTTTTTAACTAATATCGTCCTAAGGCTAGGAGCGCAAATTTAATTTTTAGTTGCACAACTGTTTGGATACTATAGAAAACAGATGAACTATTTGTTTGTTGTTGTTTTCCATGTTAAATTTTGCGATGTAGTGTATTCACTAACCAGTAAAACACGGCTACTATTGAAGAGCACGTCCAAATGATATAACTTTGTTACCAAAATAAGTGTTCGTGCTCTTATTTTACGGAAGACATACTGGTCCTTCGCAGTTGACTCTTCAACATGGCAACTTGTTCGGTAATCAATCAGACAACATTTTCGTACTCGAAGGAACTCAAGATCGGCCAAGAACATCCCTCCAGTCGGTGAAAGTGTACAGCAGAGTCCGGAGCAGTCGATTCCTCGCCGTGCAAAAGAACTCGGCCCTTCGCAGACATCAAACTTCAAATTGGCTAATTTTGCATGGGGAATTCGGCCAATTGGGAATTGGTTCATGACCAAAGAAAACCCCGTTTGTTCGTTTACTGAGCTCGGGAGCGTTTGGAAGAGTATCCCAATTTTGAATGGCTAGCAAAATTGCCATATAGAGGACGACACAAACGCACACGACAATGCATCCTCAAAAAATTACTGTTTGGTCTGGATTTTGGGCCTGCTCGCCGTCATTGGTCTGTACTGTTACGAAAACGGCATTGGTGAGGCGGTCAACGTAAATGGCGAGCTTTACAGAACGATTATAACCAAATTCTTATGGCCCAAATTGGACCACATGGACCTACTTAGACGACATGCTGTTCAAGTAAGACTGCCCAACGAGCCACACAGCGGTTTTTACGTGCCACACCAGTAAAAGCCAAGTGCCATACAGCGGACGCCATTATTGACATTCTGCATGAACGATTTGAGGATAAGGTTATCTCCATTAAAGATGACGTGAATTGGCAACCAATGTCATATGATTTGACTCCGCTAGACTTTTTCTTGTGGGATTTTCTGAAGTCGCAGATCAATGAGAATAAACCACAATCGACTGATGCCCTATGGGATCTATGAGGAATAGTCATTGAAAATTGGACCACTCGGATCCAGGGAATTTGAACGATGTCATATTCCATACATAATCGCACACATGGACCTTTCTATTATAAAAAAATTGTTAATACCTACCGGCCCTTATTGAAAAATCCTGTATGCGTTGGTTCACGTCTATTTTTTTTTTGTCGATTGATTTCTCCGAACGGATATGATTATTTGGCTAAATGATTCTCACGCCGTAATTTGATAAACACGTCTAAGACCCTTCCACACTGTTTTCCGTGTTTTTGTATTTTTTTATATTAATATTTCAACTAAATCAGTCGAGTAGTTAACTCTAAATATAGGTGGCTCCAGCTTAAAACATCCACAATATAATTTATGTTATGTGAAAAACCCCCCTGAAAAAATTTTGCGACCGCTTATGGTCATGAATGTTCTTCTTTGTTGAAATCCAATTCCACGGATATTCACTTAAACTGTGCTATAGGTATCGTCGAGAAGATTACGACGCACCTCCAACTATATGCCATCCTCTACCCCTAACTCTTTCTGATAGCAATATATGTTCAGCATTGGAAGCAAAAACAACTAGGGATGATGATATCAGTTCCATATAGTCATATGGCTGATAAACTCTGATAACACCTCAACAAACCACACGACGACCAACCGACGACGACTACTATAAACTTATTTCCAAAAGCATTGACAAATAAAATTGGTTTAGTAGACTAAAGACTGGAAGTCTTGAAAACGCTTTTCCTAGACACTGCGCGTCCGTCGTCGGTTGACTTCTTAAAAAATTCCGTGAATCGTTCAATTCGAAAAAAAAAATCTGCAAGGTACTCGAAGGTTCAAAGAATTGTTTTGGACCACACAGCTATTGCATTTATATCGTATGTATTTTTGTTTTAATAATTTCGTGTTGATTCAGCTTTTTTTCAAATCCTTATCTTATTCAACTCCTACGCGCCCGATGCGACGCGACGGCTTAATAATAATTTCCCGGTGTTCTTATCTTTTTTTTTATATTCTTGGTTAGGGTTTGAACGCAATATTGAAGTGACAAGCAGTTTTTAATATACCAACGACTCAAGAAGACGTATTGACGGAAGTTCGCATTCACTTCGGTCGTCGGGTTGTGATGGGGCATATAGTCATTTTATTCGAAGAGTGAATTTGTAAAATGTAAATTATTAGAAAGCATGTAATACATTTAAACCTCCCCTCACCCCAATTTTGTGATTCTATTTGAACACAGAAAACATGAAAAAATCGTGTTAACTAGAGTTGTTCGAACAGAAGTTAGCATGTTAAATGGAGTTTTTTTTTTCAATTTAAACTATTTTCTATTTAGATACTCTTATTATTTCAATTAGATAAAACACAAATGCAATTATTATTTGTTATTTAAATAACATCGCAGGGTCGTAAATTTTATTTGTTTTTTGCTTTATGGCCCGTAGTGCTTGTAATAAAAAAATATAAATTGAATTTTTTTCAAGTGGCGGTTTAAGTTTCGAGTCTAGAAAATTTGTTTGAAAACTTGTAATTCTTTTCGAAAATTACGTTGATCTAGAATTTTTTTATTTTTTTATAAGTGATAGATTGTGAGTAAATAATTCCTTGATTATTTGTTTTTGTACTACTTTATCAAGAGATTTCATAAATTAATGAAATGATTCATTGTGTATAGGGAACAGTTAATATTGTGAACTAATTTTAGATATGCCGGTGAAAGTGAATTGGTTCATCAATCAAGTGATTGTTTTTTATATTTATGTATTTTTTTTTAATCTCAAGCCTAAAAATAGATACATACATACATGGACTGTCAAGGAAATTGATTAAATTGATAGATTCAAAATGTGGTTCTGAACAGATTGCCTGGGTTTTAAAGGCTGAGAACTGAAACGAATTTGTCTGTAGTATAAATTATATAACCTAATAAATCTATAAAATGTATTTATTTAATTCGTTAAGTAACTAACTATATATATAAAAGCTTACAAGACTAGTTCACACTACAATACAAATTAATGTAGTACTTTTAGTGCTTTTAAAATTGTCATTTATGGCAGAAATTAAAAAATAATATTTATTGAAAACTGAAATCAATTAATTTAGTGGATTATTGAAACCATAGCTTGTTCTACTGAAAATTGGACTTAAGGGCAACTGACTCTTAAGCTTTGCCTAACTGTAGCTGAAATTTAAGCGACACAGTGCTGATTGAGATACAATATATTTATCTACTTACTAGCGTACCCGTGCGGGAACTCCCGCAAGCAAATTTTTTTTTTTCAACTGAAGTTTTTCAAAATAAATCATGTGTCTAAAAGTTTCTGTAGATTCGCTCAGTTTTTCTTGCATTGGAAATCTTGTGTAAATGGAAATCTTGTGTGAAGTAAGGAATGTTGTTTTTGGGTGTTTATTTTACTTCTGTGCGTCATCGTTGAACAGCTCTATTTGAAAAAGACTACTTACCACTGAAATAATAAACACGTTTAGCTTAGCCAAGAACTGTCACAACTGATCTCCTGTTCAACATGAGAAGTTGAAAGCGTACGAATTATTTTTATTTAACGTATGCATGTACCTGGATTAAAACAAAACAGCAAACCAATAAATCCAATCAAGTCTTTTTCTTAAGGGTAATGGAGCCAAGCGAAGGATATTTTGAAAAAAAACTAACAAACAATGAGCAAATCACATACGTATGTAACTATCCTATAACAATGTATGTAGGTAAACCTGTAGGCACATAAAGTTTAACTTACCTTAAAATAGTTTAAATTCAAAGACACACAAATATTTGTCAAATTTTTTGTTTGTTTTTAATTCGGAGAATTTTATTTTTTTTAAAAACTTTTTTGAGTGTTTTTATCGTTACTGCTTAGGTAAATTAATCAAACAATGCCCCTCCTCTGGGCCCGCACCACCAAAGTATGGCATTTCAATGCAACTACTTATGTATATGTACTACATTTCAGTGCAATACGAAGATAGAAGTAGAGATAAATAATTTTGGGGTGTTTCGACCACCCAATGGCCCTCCCCTGATAATAAAAAAAAAGTAGCCTATACGGTAATCCAGACTATAACTTTTTTGTGTGTTAAATTTTATCAAGATCCATTCAGTTGTTCAAGCGTTATTGAGTAACAAACATCCATACATCGTAACATTCACATTTATAATATTAGTAGGATTTATTTATTCATCTAATAGCTTAGCTTAATAGATTACAATATTCAATTTATTAAGGGTTTTGATTTATGAATTAATATAAAAAATTAAATTAATATAAATAATTAAAGAAAATATTTTTGAAGAAAAATTTCGACATACGTCATTGAAAGACTTTATAGATCTTGAAATTGGTTCGCTTAGACCGTAATTCGTCCTGTGCAAGGGTTGGAAAAGAAATTGTTGTTCCCTTAGTGGTCTAACAGGAGCATAAATAGGAGCTTGAGATAGAAGATAGGGGATCTCTTACGAACATAGTTTCATGTTCGTATCTTCTAGATTTCAGTGAATGTATGTATACCAGGGTTGCAAAAGCTTAAGTCACTTTTTAGCTTAAGCTTGGCTTCAATTCACAAGCTAGTGGGTGACTTATGAATTAAGAAAGATGTAATTCAGCAGCTAGTTACTGACTTGTGAATTAAAAAAATTTAATTCATAAGTCAGTTGGTGACTTGTGAATTAAATAAATTTAAATAATAAGCTTCTTAGTGACTTATGATTTTAAAAAAAATTATTCAGAACCTACTTAGTGACTTATGAATTAAAAAAAAATAAATCATGAGAAAGTAGGTGACTTATGAATTAAAAAAAAAATAATTCACAACTTACCAAGTGACTTATGAATTTAAAAAAATTTAATTCATAAGCTAATGGAAAAAGTTTGATTAAAAAATTATTAATTTGAAGATTTATAAGCTAGCATGATAATTCTATGACACACAAAAACTTGAAATCTACTTTCGTTAATAATTAAATAATTACATATGTAGTCAAAACAAGCTTAATTTACCAACTAGCTTATGAATTAAATTTTTTTTAATTCATACATAAGTCACTTAGTAGCTTGTGAATAAATTTTTTTTTTAGTTCATAAGTCACTTAGTAGCTTATGAAATAGCTTTTGAATTAGATTGTTTTTAAATCACAAATCATCTAGACTTATGACTTATGGTTTTTTTAATTCAAAAATTCGCAACCCTGATGTATACCGAGAAGCCGGCATCTTTCTTCGTAAGATGGTGAAAAGTTCCAATTTATTTTTTTTTAAATATATTTTGTAAAACCCCTTTGAACTTTTTCAATTCGATCAGACTGTATTTCATTAGACGGGTTCCAAATAATATCAGGCAACTCTAGAATGGATCTTACTGGAAAAGTATATAACATTAGAAGGGTATGGGGATCAGGGAAATCCTTTGAATTTCGTTTGATAAAACCAACCATGGAGTTTTCCTTTGCTTCAATATAATCAATGTGATAATTATCAGTTAACTTTGTGTCTATCATTACACCCAGTTTTTTTTATTATATCAACTCTTTTTAATAAGATATATCTCTATAAAACAAAATTGAAATACATTATTAATATTTAAATAAAGGTAATTTAAGTACACCCTCTGGATAGTAGATTGATATCTAACAGTACTTTCATACAGTCATTACTAGGCTTCGGATTGTCATGCACTTAAAATCTGAAAATATGCGCTTAAAAATGCAAAATATGCATTTAAAATATGCACTTAAAACCAATTCAACTTAATTTCTATTCAATATAAAAACACAATTTCCTTATCTTTAAAAATAAGTTAAATTTTGTATTCAAACTCGTATTTATGACTCGTGTTCGACTACAGTCGTATGTTTGTTATTCCAGGAGTTGAACATCCGACTTCACTTGTACTGAAATTGGAAAACGCAAAACATCGCATACGACTGTTCCTAGGACTGTAGTCGAATACGAGTCATAAATATTGAATATTGGAAAACATCGCATACGACTGTAGTCGAATACGAGTCATAGATACGAGTTTCAGAATATGGGTGAATATCTTAAAACGAAATTAACATTTAATAATAATAAAAAAAAAAAAACATTGTTAAATAAAAAATAAACATCTTCATTTGTTTAATTAAAATAAATTATTCTAAATAACAAAAAATTCCTCAATGAATTTGAAAAGTTTTATTTGCGTAAATCATAAAATTTTTCTTGAAGTTTTCGAAGTCGAAACGTTGTCGATTGGGTCTCAAGAATGATTTATATAACGAAAAAGATCGCTTGACGTCAACTGAAGTAAGTTGAGCGTTTTTTAAAGAACCAATCTCATCGAGGGTAAAGTTCTTTGGGTAATATTGTCGTCACTGCATTCCAATGTGAACGTCTTGCTTACATTTTTCATTATTGAAAATCCTTCATTTTTTGCCAGAACGCACTGAAGTTTGTTTTTAATGACTTCCCCCATAAGTCCGTTCAACCCCATTTATCTTTGCAACAACATCTTCAATTAAGGCTAGGCGCGCACATTCAATTTTTAGTTTCGCAACTGTTTGGTTGCTAAAATGAAACATATGGGATTATATGGGACACCGGCACACCGCGCACTTAGAGCAACTCGATTTGAGCAACTAAAAAGTTTGTGTTTTGACACAAACTAAACGATTGCCTTCGCAACAGTTGAGCTGTTTTCTATAAGCGGAAGAGAGAAAAGAGTGTGAGCGTGAGTAAAGAGTTGCCAGGGCGCGGTTCTCTTTCAACTGGTGATTAAACTATTTGATTTCGATCACAGTTGCCAGTGCGCGACTAGCCTAAATCAATTTGGTTTTTAAAAGTGGTCCTGCCTACTAGCTTTGTGATGGTGTCACATAGGAAATAGGTGGAGTAGATTTTATTTTGTGGTAGAAGATTTATATTTTGGGAAAAGTGCAGTTGATCTCCTGCAATTGCAGCAAAGTGGCACCGCTGCGAAAAACGTCAATTCATGGCTTCAAGAAACAGCGGCACAACGAGATACCTACTTATATTCGTATTATGGTGTGGTAGACTCAAAAACTAAGCATGAGTGCATCAGTCAACATTTTTAAGTTTACGAGTATATGTAGTGGTTTATGTGTAGTCGCAACCGAAAAAAGTTGGCTGTTGTACATAAAACGTGTTAAGCTTTATGCGCGAAACAGATTAAACCAGCAACAGCACCAGCGCCGTGTGTTGTAATTTTTTGATTTTTTGACATTTATACGTCTTATTGTTGTTGCATTTTGTGTAATTGTAACCAGCAACAGCAAATTTTTGATTTTGACCAAACGACACTGTTGACGTTGCTGGTGCTGATCTATTTTGTGTTGAACGATTAAAATACGAGTACATTGGTTCTAAAACAATGGCTTCCGCTGTTGCTGGTGACGTTGCTGGTGCTTGTTCAATCTGTTTCGCGCTTTAAGCTTTACCACATTGTACCATTACGCTAGGAACGCACTTGCGATTTCAATCGCGCAGTTTTTTAGTCGCAAAAATAGGACACATGAATTTAAATGAGAATGAACGCACTTGATACCAACAAAATCATGACGATTTAAAAGTCGCAATTTGTTTCATTTTCTTGCGATGCGATTGTCGTAAGCTTAAATGAAACAAATGTACTTAAATGGATATGCACACACTTGCGATTTAAATTACTACGACTTAGAAATCGTAGTCGCAAAGAGAAATGGGTATGCACGCACTTGCGATTTTTAATCAACGATTTCTTAGCCGCAATGAATAAGACACATGGCGTTAAATGTGAATGCACGCACATGCGACTTAAAAATCATAGCGATTATAAAAATGAAACGAGTTCTATTTTTTTAAGCGAATTTTTTGTCGCTACTTATTTGTAGCAAATGCGTGCACTCACATAAAAAGTAGTGTGTTATATTTTTCGCGCTCAAAAAAATCACAAGTGCGTGCATGACAATAATTTGTAGCGACTACGACTTTTTAATCGCCTCGACAAAAAATCGCAAGTGCAGTCCTAGCCTTACAATTTCATTTTTGATAGATGATAGTGTAAATTTCGATCTCATTTATACAGTTTCAAACACACAGACTTAATTTTTTTTTCATTTTAATGTTTTGCCGGGACAATCTAGTCAAGTTCATATATGCACCTTTGTTTATATAATGCTTTATATTGTGGTGTTTGAATATGGTTCAAGATTGTGAAATGAATAAAAGATATAGATAATAGTCTTAAGGTTCGTTTGCACTGACATAAAATTTATATTTTTTTTTGCTGTCTAGTTTAGTTTTTGAACAATATAGGTAGGTACTCTAAGAATATAAATTTATTATATAAAAAATATGCAAAAATATGCACTAACGGTTAAATGCCATTTTAAAGCAAATTTCTTGATTCGTATACATAATTAGTTGCCTGGCTTCCAAGGTGTTCCTAAAAAAATTTAAAAATACACATGTTTAAATCATCTGCAAAGATTAATGAATAACAAAATTTCAAAACAGAAACAATATCATCTATAATAAGCAGAAGGCTGAAGTGAATACCCTGTGGGACACCCGATGGCCAATTTATAGCCCTTGAATAATTCTTATCGTTCACTACTCTTTGGATTCTACCAACTAAAAATGAAAACCAAAAATTTCTAATTTTTTAATAAGACCTCTATGGCCTTGCTGAAATCAGTCTAAATTGCATCTACCTGTAAATTGGAACCCGATTTAAAGGTAGGGATAAGATATGATGATTTCCAATCATCAAGAAAAATTCCAGATAGCAATGATTCATCAAAATAAGGAGGAGTGGATAAGATAGAAATTGGAAACATTCTTTTAAGATAATTGTAGGTATCTATCCCATGAGTTCCTGGTTTAAAATTCAGTTTAAGGTTTTGTAGTGCCTTTTCAACATTATATAATTCTAAATGAATATAACCAATATCGACTTTCAATTTAGATCAGGATTTGGTCGGGATGAATCGAATTATTTAATAAAGGGAATGGTGCTTCAGAATCATTTACCTAAACCTCATCAGAACATATGAAAACTAAATTCAAAATATTATTTAAAGAGTTAAGAATATCATTTTTTTGAATAAAGCTTAGAGAAAATAAATGATCAATATATTTAAACTCAAAATCTTTTTTCATAATATTTATATATATATATAATATAAATATTTACATAGGAATAAGCATTTTTATTATCACTAGCACATCCATTAAATAATTTTATAATAAAGTAAGCTGTATAAAGTGTCTATGTTTCGAGAGTAAAGCCTAGTACGCAGATCGGGAAAAATTTTGTCTCCCATAAATTTTTTTCCTGGGCCAAATTTTGTCTTGGATATTTTTCCGAGCAGTATCTACACAGTTCGCGCGCAAAATTCATACTTTTAATGCACAAAAGCTGTACAAAATGTCTCCACTAAATTTTGCCAGGAAAAAGAATGATACAAGCATTATTTTGCGGGACAAATTTTGACAGCCACCGTATTTCCGAAAGTGATTTTTCTCAAAACTCGTTTTATGTAAAATGTGCTGAAAGCATCAAGAAGAGATTCCAAAAAGGTATGAACGACTTTTGCAAGACAACCCCTTCCAGAGATACACTACAAAACACATTAAATTAGATTTCATCTCTCCAACTTCTAACTTTTGCGCGAGATTTGGAAAAGTTTTGTAGATATTAAAATCGTAGAGATAAAATTTGTCTTGTCTCGATCTGCGTACTAGGTTTAAAGCCTTGTACGCAGATCGCGCTAAATTTTATCTCCCATACGAAATTCTCTCCAAAATTTAGCCAAGCTAAAATTATGTCAAGCATTTTAGCCGAGAGGAACGCTGCTCCAGTTAAAAATCAAAATTTCTCTTCGAACTGTACATAACTTATCTGTCAAAATTTAGCGCACGTAATAATTGTCTGGCACATTTATTCTCGATCTAAATTTCATTTTCAATTTGAAATGGAATAATATATGAATAATATTTAGAAGAATATTTGGTGACGGAAGACTTAAAAGATTTTCCACATCAAAAATCACTCATAATTCATAATTCTTAAAAAATCATACTTTAAACCAAATTCTTTTAAATCTTTGAAAATATTTTATTTAGAGAACAGCTGTTTTCTATGACGTATTCTCCATAAGGTTCTTATGTCAAAATTTAGCTTGGATTTTAGCTGATGTTTGGAGAAAAAGATTAATTAGTATAAGTCTTTGAGAATAAGGGATCACGGAAGAAAACGAAGACAAAATCGCATAACCCTTTTTTGGATGCTATATGAACTGCATATAACCAGGTTCCAAAAATTGAGGGAAATCGAAATGAAAAACCAATTTCCAAATCAAGTGAATTTGTTTTCAAATTCACAAATATTCCACATACATATTTCACTCGCTTTCCTAATTTGAAATTCTTTCGAAATCACTTTAACTGAAATTGAAAATGCCCACTGACACGCCCACTTTTGATGGCTTATAAAATTAATATTTGTGTTATTGAAAAAAGTTACACACAGGAAATGTATTGTCTAGTAGTTCTCCGATGCTAAGTTATTTAATTATTTGCTTACTAAAATGTTATTTTGTGATAAGTTAGAGGTCAAAGGCTCGTAGAGAATATAAACTTAGAGACAATAAATTTTATCAACCATTCCCAGGTGCATGTTTTTTACTTAATAAATAAGAGTTCAATCATGCCAATATTGATCCAATCATTAAAATGATTTTCGGCTTCGCTGAAAGTGCATCTAGCCGTTGTCGGTCTAATTTATGATGACTCACGAAGTTATTTGGGTAATAGCGTCTCTAATGTTGGCCTTGTGCTTATCACAAGTGGTTGGCTTGTTAGCGTAGACTAAATACTTGACAGAGAAAGTAACCGCGTGTTGTCAAGTCGCAATGATCGCGGCAGTCAATTGATGTACGGTCGCCATGGGATGACCAAGTCCCCAAATTTCTCCTTGAAAACTTTGAGCATTGCATTACTTGTATGGCATGTAACACTTTCGTGTTGAAACTACAGCTCGTTGTTGTTGTGCTCTGGCTAAACAAAGTAGAGTACTCTTACCCGAGGCCATTGATGCTAACAGAGTTTTCTTCCTTATTTCGAAAGAAATAACGTCATATGATTTCACCATACCATAAACAACACCAAGGATTCAATCTTTGTGGATGAATTAGATTGCGTAACGCCAATTTTGTTGTTGAAATACCCGCTGAGATATAGAAATGGGCCTCGTCCGAGAAAAAGATTTTTTGGTCAAAACCAAATTTCTGGCCAAAATGTTCAGCACCCAATTAGCGAATTAGTTCATGGTCGTCCGGAAGAAATGGTAACTTTTATGCTGAAACAAAAATTGTAAAAACTATCAATGCTATCTGGTCACCCTAAACTTTGTTGGACTTCTCGATCATCGTAGTGCCTATCACGATTGATTAAAACATTGATACTCGTATTTTTGTACACGAAAGCAAAACTTGCTCTATAAATTAAGTAAAAAAATCATAGCTATGTACAGTGGTGGACACAAATTTAGCACACTGAGATGGGTACTACCATATTTTTAATTTTCTCTCTTGTTTTGTTCCAAGCAACGGTACATTTTGAACTAATATATATGACAACAAATCAGAGAAAACAAAACTGTATATTTTCATATGCAATCCAATTACATAGTGAAAAAATCGTTGATAGTTTGTCATTTACATTGTTTTTGGTTGGACATCAATTTAGCACGTGTACAAATTTTGGTTATTTTTTTTTAATTTGTGGGTTTTTAAGAGAAAAAAATTATTTTCGAGGTAATTTTATATCTTCTTAATGTTATATATTCAAATAAAATTTTAAAAAAAACAAAAAAACATCATGGCTCATGGCATAAGGGCAATGGTGTTCTGAGGACAAAAGGAGTATTATCTTTAAGATGAAGTCAAAGGGTCGCACAGTAACGGAGATTTCTGAGCTGCTAGAATGTTCCAGGAAGATGGTCTACAATGCTCTTAGACATTTTGAAAAGTATGAAGTGACAAAACATGTAAAACAAGCCTCTCGCACACGGAAGACAACAAAGAGGAAAGATAAAGTCATTTACATGTTATCAACAAAGGATCCATTTAAGACCTCTAGTGTCATTCGAAATGAATTAATGGAGAATTACAATGTCAATGTATCCTGAAGAACCGTGAGACGACGCCTGAATGAAAAAAATTTGAGAGGGTGCATTGCGCAAAGAAAACCATTGGTTTCGAAAAAAAAATCTGAAGGCTAGATTAGAGTTTGCCAAATTACATCTAGGCAAACTACTAAATTTCTGGAAAAATGTACTTTGGAGCGATGAATAAAAGTTCTGTCGATTCAAATCAGATGGAAAAAAATATGTGTGGCGTCCACAAAATAAGGAACATGATCCAAAATACACCATTAAGACGGTGAAGCACGGTGGTGGAAACGTGATGGTCTGGGCTGCCTTTTATTGGAACGGTGTTGGTCCAATAGTGAAGATAGACTCCAAAATGGACCAGCACCTGTACAAAGATATTTTCTCGAACCATATGATTCCATATGCCGAAGATAATTTGCCGGTTTTATGGCGCTTCATGCACGACAATGACCCTAAGCACACTTCAAAACTAGTGAAAAGTGCCTTAGAGGTCAATAAAGTGAATGTTTTAAAGTGGCCTGCTTAATCACCCGATCTGAACCCGATCGAAAATTTGTGGAATGACGTTGAGCAACACATTGAAAAACAAAAAACTAAAAATTTAACAGATTTATGGCAAGAGATACAGAATGCTTGGTATTCAATACCTAAGCAACGCTGTCAGGCCTTATATGAGAGCTTGCCAAGAAGACTCAATTCAGTATTAAAGAACAAAGGATTTCCAACAAAATATAAAAGAAAATATAGTTTTAGTAACGGTAAATAACATAACTAAGCAATTTTCATGAAATGTGCTAAATTCATGCCCAGACAAAAAAGTATGTTTTCTGTTATTTTTTTCATTTTTTTCTTTCAGATATAAAAAATATAAGATTGTATTTTGGAAAAATATACTTATATCCGTAAATAATGTAAAAAACATAAAAATGAAAATATTGAAATAGAAACAAATTGTGTAAATATAGTTTATTTTTTTCTTTTATTAATGTGCTAAATTCTTGTCCACCACTGTATGTATGTCATGACTCATCATCAATATTATATTCAATGCTTTATCACGAATAGCCCTGAATCATAATAGCAAGAGTTAATCTGATCATATTTAATAGTGCAATAAAAACTGCGAGAAATACAAGATAACAAAACAAATGTTTAAACATCAAGACTTAAACAAATATTGCACGTTTTGCTAAGCAAATAAGCGCTAAGTAATGATACTCCACTGCAATCATGGTTCTTGTTGAGTAATTACTATTGAGTTGAGATCAAAGACTGGCGAAAAGATGATTTGAAATAAAAATGAAACTATATTAGTTGACTGGTCTGGCGATTTGACACATCTCCATCGGAATATTGTCATCGTTGAATAGAAACTTCCTAAGTCCATTTTAATTTTTTTTGTATTATTTCTATTTGGAACGGACTTTTCACAGATTTTTGTATAATTTAGAAATATAGAAACAACTTAATATGTAGGGAGTTTGATTTTGTTATTTAATTGTTGTTAATTGGACTTCTGGAGTTTTTTTGAAAATTAAGATTCCATGTTTACGAGTAGGTTACTGGTTGTCGTCATCTCAAGATGTCTATATTTTTCACGATTTCAATCGATTCAACGTTAAAGTGCAATTTATCATTTCCATTTTAAATATGACCACTTTTCATTTATTGAGACTAACTTTTTTTTTTTCAAAGCGACCGAAAAACCTATAAGGACCGAAAACCACGTGCTCATAGGAGTGTGAGGTTCTTAATTCACTAAAACCACCTCTTCCTCAACAATGCAACTAAGTTGAGACTTAATCTAGCAATTTATTTTAAACGAAATTAAATAACGTGTTGCATGTAACTATCAGGTAACACTAGTTGCGTATTCCGAGATGTTTGACCGGTTTCCCGTTAAATCCACTCGCAACTCGCATACGAGAGTAGTACTAAATGTCTCAAGGATTCGATTATGGTTATAGTATACAGAGGTCCAGTAATTCGTACTTAATATTTTAGGGGGTGATTCTTGGGTATATTTTAAGAAATTTTATTTCCATTTTAATTTCGAGTTCAGTCATTCCGTGATAATTCACCTCCTTTGAAAATAGAACTTGAGCTGCATTATCAAATACTGGTAATCCGTGTTCACTGATTTTAGATCATTGAGCGTTATCTGCCGTACTTTTGTCCATTTATCGACGACAGCAAGATCGTTTTATAACTTATTTAATTGTAGCTTCTTTAATCTTCCCACGTACTGCTAGTATTACAGTATCGTCAGCAATTGTATCTTTCACTTGCGGTAATTCTCGTGTTAAAAAAGTACAAAATTGGAACTAGCACACTTCCCTGCTGTTCCCCAACCACTATTTCTTTGAAATTTAAAATGTTGTTTCCGTGTCCTACCCGAAAGAGTCTGTTCTCTAAATATTCTTTTACCTATATAGTCGTAAAAATATTTTAGGTAAAGCTCGTCTTAATTTAAAATTCAGGCCCTCGTGCCACACCTTATATCAAAAGCTGACACATTGTGTTTGATGGACAAATGATTTAAATGTTTTCTCCAGGTAATCCAAGAATACCTACTTTCGGTTTTTCTATGTCGCTTTTTGCCCATTCGTCTTGATTATTCTGAATCGGAGCCGCTGGAAGCTTTGATTTTTTCATTACTCCAGTAGCTTTCAGTAGTTCTATTCTTTTCCTGCTGTCAGGCAACTTTAATGTTTGGGAATTTTGATATTGTCTTTTTTAGCAAATTAAACAAGCGAATTAAATTTTTGTTTGTGTTGAAGAGCACTAGTTTGATGTCTTTCTTACGCGCTTTTCGTTTCTCTTTTACTAAACCATTAAGGATATTTTTCGTCTTTAAAGCGCTGCATTTCTCTTTGGTGTAGGGTGTTGTTGTGAGTACAATGAAGACGATTTATTAGGAATTAAAGTATTTCTGAAGAATATGCAAAGATAACTACTATACATAAGCCGTTGTTTGTAAAAAAATGGGATTCATCAATATCCCTTAAATTTCTATATCTACAGCAACAAATTATATGAGATTTTTGATGATAAGAGAAATAAAATGCACGACTGGGTCGCACGAACTTGCTCCTATGTAATAGACTATAGGAATTTCAAAAACGGATGTTATTAAAGAAAACTGTTCATAAGGATAAAATGAATTTTTTAAATTCTTTTAGTAGTAAGATTAAAACAAAATGCTATGCAAATATGAATTTATTCAAGAAAAATTATAAGTCGTTGTAGTGGTTCCTTAAAAAAATACGCTTTTATGTACAAAATTTTCAAAACATTTTTAAGAAAAAATTTTGGTACGCCAACCAAGTTTTTATTATTGTACGAATAAGAATCTAATTTCCAAAAAAAATACCAAGCCGTTATTGAGATACCTATCGAATTTTTCAAAAAAAAATTACTTTTTTTCTAAAAATTGAAAAAATATTTTTTTTTTAAGTTTTGAAATGCAATGTTTTTTAATCTTTTTAGGAGCTTCTTTATAAAAACTTTCATAAAATCCGTTATGCTAATAATGAGAAATTCAAAATTCGAAAAAATCGTTCTATGGTAGGTACAGTCAGTAATATCTAGATTTCAATTTTTTTTTATTAAATTATAGATCGTAAAAATTTATCGGAACCGTTTTCGAGAAAAATACGATTTTCGAAAACCATTTTTTTAAATTTGTATGGAAGGTACCGTTAGTTTTAGATAAAACAAATTTTTTTTTCTCAAATCTTGTAGGTTATGTTAAGAAACTTTTTTTTGTCAAGTTTGAAAAAAATCGATATTGGGGTTTTCGAAATATTGAGTTTCCAAACAAAATTTTTGAGTTTTGAAATTTTGAATATGTAATAATGTTCAAACTTTGGAGGAGCTTTAGCATAAAAAAAAATAATTTAAATCGGCTGTACCGTTTTCGAGAAATTCGAAAACAAAAAAAATGGACCCAGGGGGTCTACCAAAAATAACAATTTTTTGGATATTTTTTTTTAACCATTAGCTAGTTTTAACCAAATGAAATTTTTCAAATTTTTTTTTAAAAATTCTGTGGGACAGTTTTTGAGAAAAAAAAATATTTATAAAATTTCGAAAAAAAATCGTATGGCAGGTACCGTTATTTTTGGTCTTAAAAAAAAAGAAAAAAACGTGTGGGGGGGAAAAATTAAAACCCATATCTACCAAGTTTGAAGAAAATCGGCCGAGCCGTTTAGGCTATAGTCGAACCGACAGACAGACAGACATAATTGCGAGACCCACTTTTTTGGTCTTCGCTATCATCGTAATGTCAACTTTGATCAAAATCTCGAGTTCGATTTTTTTTACGAATGCATAACTTGCCTTATAGTACGAGTACCTATACATAAGTCGCAAGTAGAAATCTATTTTTTATTTTTTGGAAAATTCGATATCTCAGAAACGGCTCAATGTTTTTTTTTTGTAAATTCAATCTTTATTCGAACAATAATAAAAACTTTAAATTGGCGTACCAAAATTTTTTTTTTTTAAATTTTGTATATAAAAACTCATTTTTTTAAGAAACCAGTACAACTATAAAATTTTTGTTCTTGCATAAGCTAATATTTGCTTGAATCAGCAAATTAGCTCCAACTACTAAAGGAGTTGTTTTAGTCATTTAAAAAATTAATTTTATGCTTATGAACAGTTTTTCTCTAATAACATTCATTTTTGAAATTCGTCGTTTACATAGGAGCAAGTTCGTGCGACCCAGTCATTCATTTTATTTACTTTCTTCGGCTCTAAAGCCGAAAATTTGTATTTTATTTTATTTAAAAGCGATACATTCATTTAATCAAGGTGTAACAGCTCGAAGAGAGCCTGGCCCTAATGACTTACAACTTCTAACCATTCCTGGGTGCGTATTAACAGAAATGGAAGGGACCTACAATTTTCTGCCGATTCCGAACGACTAATGAGCAGCACTTTTCATGACAAGAAATACTATTGAAGGATTTGTCAATTCCTCGCAAGAGGTAGTACACCACTGATAAAGTTGTTTGCTGCTATACTGATTAGGCTTTTAAAATTCGATGTTCTTAAGGCCATTAACGATAAGAAATAAATGCTTTTCTAGTTTTTCCGAATCTTATTAATTGAAAAAAAAATATGAAGACAAAACTAGTTTTCACAATTTTTAATAACATTTAAATTTACAAAACATAAAACATAAAATTATCGGGTCAAATATTTTGGTGTATTAATACAAGACATAAGCTTTGCGTGACCATATCACAAACACCCTTAACTTTCAATGTTATACATACCTCCTCACGTGTTAGTAGGAAATATCCCTTGAGTAAATTTAAATTTAATTAGATTATAATCTCTACAGTCATTTTGCAATCCATAATCGTTTATGCAACATTGTGGAGTCAGTATGGAGGACTTGTGCCAAATTACACACACAAAAATTACAAGTTTCACAAAGCAGAAAGTTTGATTACGAATACTGAATTAATCTGCTTATTGGACCAAAATCAGTATCGACGAGTCTGTTCGCGTACCTATTAATTTCTACGAATTTTGGGCGAAAGTCTGGAAATGTTCATGTACATTTTTTTATTTAATAATTCCTTTTTCTCCCTGGAAAACATTTTGTTCATTAGCATATTACATACGAGTATTATTAAGCCATTTTTTGAAATGGTAAGGTTTCGTTTTAATTCATTTTGACACAAAATGACTTGCATTAACATGATCTGTAAGTTCACACATCTTCTAGTTATAGTGGGTCCAAATAGCTTCATGTAATGGGGAAGGCATTTTTTATATTATTTCGATTAATATAAAATAAAGAATATGACACTTAAACATTAAATTCGAAAGATCGTCAGAAGAAGATTTTTATGAGATAAATCAGCCAAGTAGAAGAATTAGCACAATTATTGGACTTTTTGAATTATTGATTTTGATTTACTCGTATATACTCGTAGTTACAAATTTATCGAAATCGTTGAAGCCGTTGTTGAGAAAATAAAATTTAAAAATAGGATAGTGTTTAAAAACCACTGTGCACCACATTTAAGAAAATCGAAGAACTTTTCGAAATACATGGAAAATAATGTTTGTCTTTAAGAACCCACTTAATATTTTTTTTTATATTAAACGCGCACTCAAGGGGTTATGAATACCCTTATAATGTTAAACACAGTGCGAGAAATAAGGAAAGTAGGATTAGGATTGGAAAGGAGATACCGATGCACATTGGTTTTGAATGTCTGCACATTGAAATGGGTGGGAAACACTGAGCCGGGTAAAGCATTCCACATTCGTGTTGTGAGGCTAAAAAAAGAATCTCTATGCTTGACAGTACGTCCGAAATTGGGCTCAAGGGTAAACTGATGAGCATTCCTAGAAGTACGAGTATTACAGTTGAACAGTTTGAGGGGAGGAATGCAACTGGCTATTTCACTAGAGCACTGTTTGTGAAAATATCGGTAAAATAATGATAGACATGAAACATTGCGGCGGTGCTCGAGAGATACAAATGTTTCCGTTAGACAAGCGTCGCCTATCATTTTTATAGCTCTTTTTTTAATTCTGTCCAAAAGACTCAAGTGGGTTTTTGGAGCACCTGCCCAGATATGGGAATTGTACTCGAGCTTCGGAAGAATAAAGGCTTTATATATAACAACCAGATCAGAAGGGGTAAAATACTTCTTGCATCGGCGGAGAAAACCTAAACACTTAGCAGCGTTTTTGGCAACGTCAAATATGTGATCACTCCACAAAAGATGATCTGTGATGCACATACCTAGAACTGAAAGCTGGTCAGTCTCCTCGATACAAGTGCAGCTCATAGAAAGTGGCATTAGGGGAGGGTTGCGCTTTAACGACAGTAAACAGCATTGAGTTTTTGAAGCATTAAATTCTACACGGGTTTTGATTTCCCATTGGACAATGCTGTCAAGATCAGAATTTAATGAGCTTATCATACGCTGCCGTTTGAAGTCCACATCCGAAGGACAAGGATGTGAATCTAAAAACGAATATGAGAAGCTGAGGGTACTGTCGTCAGCGAAACAATTAAGTGGATTAGAAGTTTCAGACAAAAGATCATTTATGAACATAAGGAAAAGTGTCGGAGACAGAACGGAGCCCTGTGGCACACCAGCGTTTATTTTGTGGATATCAGATTTGAAACCGTCCAATACTACTTGTAGAGAACGGTCCGAAAGGTAATTTCTAATCCAATGAAGAAGAGATTCGTCGATACCAAATGCACGCATTTTCGATAAGAGAGCTTGATGCCAAACTCTATCAAATGCCTTTGAAATATCAAGTGCAATAATCTTACTTTCTCCAAAATGATGTAAAGATTTGTTCCACTCTTCGGTGAGATATACCATCAGATCACCAGTGGACCTATTGCTACGAAAGCCATACTGCCGGTCATTTAGAAGCTTTCGTTCTTCTAGATATTTCTTGAGCTGATAATTTATCAGGGTTTCCATGACCTTGGAAAGAAAGGACGTAAGTGCAATTGGACGATAGTTAGAGGGGGAAGAAGATTCGCCTTTTTTAGGGACAGGCTGGACAAATGCTGTTTTCCATCTGCTCGGAAAGAGACCTGAAGAGTAGGACAGATGGAAAAGCTTACGCAAAGGTTTTGCCAGCGTTGAAGAACACCTCTTCAGAACAATAGCAGGGATACATTTAGAACTCTTGTAACTGCACGAGTGCCTACCTACAATATATTAAAATATCTGTCAGTGTTAAACAACATTTTTATGTTTTATTTCAAAATTCCCTGTCTTCTCCAGACTTGTCAGTAGTTTGAAACTCTTTCTGGCAAATCACTTCATAAAAAACACCCAAAAAACTAACCTGACAATTTTGTAATATTCAGATCTTTCCGCCCAACAGTATGTTAGAAATCTTAAATTTTTACCAAATATTATAATTCATAACTTTCATCATAAGTTCTAACACCGCATTAAATTGAATGTTTTTTTTTTTATTTTCCGACACTTTGGGAGGTCTGTGTTTGATTGGATGTGCTAAACTACAACCCCCTGAGGAATGGTTGGGAGTTGTGAGTCACTAGGCCCTGGTTTGAAGAGCAATGCGCCTGAAATTTATTTTATTTTTTTTTAACTTAATCATAATAAATCAAAGATTTTTCATTCGGTGAATTCGGATTTTAACACGGGATTACTTTGAATTGCTCTATCATGTCAGGTTTTTTATGTCTTTTATTCTTTTAAATCTAGTAATAATAAATGTATAAAAGCTTTTAAATATGATCATTATACAACAAACAACGATACTTTCATTTATTCTTCAATTATAAGTTAAATTATTTCTAATTAAATTTTTTTGAAAGGTCATCTCTGAGATCTTTAAAGACATATGTATATGTATGTACATATGTATGTAAGTGTCTTATTGGTTAGACTTTATTTCTTTTAAACAAAATCCAACAAATATTAGAGCTAAATGTACGAACTAGATTTTCATGCAACAACTTTTACACAAATAATAATCTTTGAGTTTAGCTTTTTTTTTAAAGGACCTTTCGCCATCAGGTTTAATTTTTTATTTTTCTGATACCTAGTCCATTTCCTTTTTTTTTTTCTTAAAAATATTTAATTTCAAGTCAAAAGAAATTAAAACAAATTGAATCTTTTAAAAAAAAATTGCTAAAAAAATTTCTTCAAAAAGTAAAATAAAATTACTGAATTATAATCAATCTTCTTCTTTTTTTGTAGTTGATGTTATAAGACAAATTCAAAATGATTAACACGGAAAGCAATGAAAATCAAGAATTTATTGTCAAATACAAACACAACTATTATGATATAACAAGATTTATGAAAAATCATCCTGGAGGAATAAACACACTAAAAGGCCTCAATGAAGAAGATATGACAGAGAGATTTATAAAAGCCCCCCCACATTCTGATGCTGCAATGTATTTGATGAATGAGTATAAAATCGATAGTGATAAGATACCAAAAAATGGCAAAAAAACACCAAATGGTGATAGTAATAATAATCCGACAAATGTGAAGTTTGATGATAGTATGGAGGTGAGTATCTACATATGTATAAGAAAGTAGAAAAAAAAAAAACACTAATTATAAAAATTCCTGATTAGTTATTTCACACTTAAGTCTTGGTAGAGGATCATATCATCATATTTTGATCCAGCTGAGTCGGTTATAAACACAACACTTTAAAAAGTTTAGACTCTAGACTTATGTATGATCTTGCGTCAAGAAGTATAAAGCATAACTCTTACTACTAATTTTGTTCTATGTATAGTTTTGGTCAGGTATCCCAGTTCTCTTATAAGTTGAATGGTCCAATAGCCCATTTAAGTATGATTTTTTTTTATTAAATTATATTTGACCATGTCCCGTACATGATTATGTATTTCTTCAATCAAGCACAAAACGTAAATCGAATTTAATTATGCAAGCAGGACTAAAAGGTCTTTATGTTTCAAATTGATCATAATCAAAAGTTAATTCGTCAAATAACTATTACTTGCTTATGTATGTATGTACATTATGTCGATTTCCTTTACACACTAGGGATTTCGATCCCGGACCAATTTTTTTCTTTTGGTGTGCGAATTTCGTATACAATATGTAAATCCCTCTTTAAATACGAATTCGAAGATTTTGATCTCTGTCAAAAAAAATTGATTTTTTTGGTGTGAAGGAACGTAAAATCTGTCGAGAAATCGAAATCATATTTTCTTTGTAATTATTGCATATTCATACTCGGACGATTATACCTTTGATTCTTATCATTTTTGTTTCCAAAAATTCTTTGACATACAAACATGATATAAGGGATTCGTCATTGTCAAGAAAAATTAAGTTCCGCAACTAACCCAATAGTTCTGTTTGACTGCCACTGATGTTGAAGCTAGGTAGGGATCCATTTTTTTACTTCCCCTTTTGTTTCCGTTTGGTTTCCGCCATTTTTTTATCGAAAAAGAAGAAAAAAGATCCTGATCGGCTGCTTGGGCTGGACCGTTCTTTTCTTTTTGGCTTGCTGGTGGGTACGGAAGGCGACGTGGACACGAGGCGAATAAAAATTGTTTTTCTATACTAAAATTTAAGCCAATTGCTAAATTAATAAAATATAAAGTAAAAGTAAATTGTTTGTGCTTGAGTTTAAAAAGTTTATGACAAAATTCTTAAATTTTAACTACGAATTCCGTGCTCGTCAAAAATATGCCATTGAAACGTACGCCACCAGCAATATTTCAAGCTGGCGATAATGGGCCAAGCCAACAGAATCAAGAAGATGATTCAGAGCAGGCGCAGCGTCAACAATTATCGCAATCTCAACAACAGCAGCAAGCTGAGCAGCAAGCGCTAAGCCAACAGCAGCAAGAGCATCACGTGCCGCACCAAGAGCAGCAAGCGGTGCACCAAGTGAACCAAGAGCAACTCCAAGAACAACAGCAGCAGATAAAGCAGCAGCACCATCAGATGAACCTCAAAAAGATGCAAAAAGCCAGGAAGCACCAGGCGAAGTGCAAGATTTGCGGAGAAGACTACAACGAAGAGATGGTGCTCTGTGACGGGGTATGTAAAAAATGGTTCCATTATTATTGTGTTAATGTCAGTGGTAGTCAGGCAGAAAGTTTATTTAAGTGGTTTTGCGAGGAGTGCTCAATTATAAATTTGAGAAAGATTGATGCACTACATGGTAAGCTAATGAGACAGTTTAGGCAAGTAGAGAAAAATGTTGCAGAAAATCGACGCAAAACTATAGTAGATAGTTCCTATAGAAAGTGGTTATCGATAAAACAAGATTACGTAAAGTTAAAGGGCTCATTTCTTGATTCAGAGAGCAATAGGTTACCTGAACCCAAGTTAGCTATTGTTGGTGTTTCAGGTGTTCACTCTGAACAGGACGAAAGACGTTCAGTTTCATCCAAAAGTAGTTCATCTACGCAGCGAAGTTTTCGGTTGAATCTAATTCAACAGCAACGAGAAATTTTGAAGATGCAACGAGAAAATCTTCGTCAAGAACAAGAACTTCTTAAACGACAAGAAGAAATATTCGATGAGGATTCAGACAGTGATGACGACGTGAGCTGCATAGTCGATGAAGTTATCTCCGATCGCAGTAGGACCTACGTTATGGACCCGTTAACTCCAGCATTTATACCAGCATCTACAACTGCATTTGTACCAGGATCCACAACTGCATTTGTACCAGGATCTACAACTGTATTTAAGCCAGCAACCAAAACACCAATGCAGACTGCACTGCCACCTCCACCAACTGAATTCGAGCTTCTACCATTATTGAACCAGAGACAGCTGGCTGCCAGAAAAGTTTATAGGGAGCTTCCAACTTTCACAGGCAATCCAGAAGAATGGCCACTCTTCAAGCGGATGTTTCAGCAGTCCACTCAAACCTGCGGTTACAGTATCGACGAGAATCTTATGCGTCTCCAACAAGCTATAAAAGGAAGGGCAAGAAATTTAGTTTCTAGTCAGTTAGCAGAGCCATCGTGTGTACCGCAAATTATAAAATCTTTAGAAATGGCTTTCGGCCATCCGAATATAATTTTAGACAGTCAACTAGAAAAATTCGCTAAGCTTTCTGTAGTTAAACCCGACAAATTGGAATCCATCGTTGAGTTTTCTACTGCAGTTACAAATCTCAATGCTGTGATGAAAGCCTCGGGGCTTGAGGATCAGTATGACAACCCACTATTACTTAAAGAATTACTAAAGAAACTAACAAACGAAATGAAGATGAAGTGGGCCACATACTCTCTCGACAAGGAAGTGAAAGGTGTTTTAGCGTTTGGTTCCTGGTTAGAGCTGGAAGCTAAAAAAGTTTATGAAGTATTTCCAAGTTTTGAAATAAGTGTTGGTAGGAGGGAAGTTGTTCGTAATGAAAAGTCAGGTAGCCATTGTAGGGTCAATGTTCACGTCCAAGGCAAAGCAAGTTCAACATGTTTAGTTTGTAAAAGGCAGTGTAAGAGTCTAGAGTTATGCGATGTCTTCAACCAAATGCCTTCTTCGGCTAGATGGGAAAAAGTGAAGGAATTAAAACTCTGTCGTCAATGTTTAACTGTCCATACAATGAAGTATCCTTTTGTATGTAAGCAGGCAGTCAAATGTAATTATACGGGTTGTATCAGAAAACATCATCCGTTAATGCATCAAGACGTTAAGAGTATAACAGATCCTCCCATAGTAGTCACATCGCAGAATAGTCATACAAACGAGGGCGACTGCTTTCAGTTCCAATACATGCCGGTCACATTACGCAAGGGTAACAAAAAGGTAACTATATTAGCTTTTCTTGATGGGGGTTCCAGTGGTACTCGAATCGAAGAAAGTGTTGCGAATCAGCTGGGACTATCTGGACCTAAAGTTATGTTACATCTTAAGTGGACAGCAAACGTAAGTCGTCAAGAGGAATCAAGGAAGGTTTCGGTACGAATTTCAGGAGTTTACGAAGGTGCCAAGGAATTTGAAATTCCAGTTGCTCATACTATAAAGGAGCTCAATTTGCCGAAACAAACTCTGAACTACGGTGAACTTATTAAGACACATCCTCATTTACGTGGGCTTCCAGTCAATTCATATCTTGAAGAACAACCCAGAATAATGATAGGAATGAGTGATTGGCATCTTGCTATTCCTAGTAAAACTCGACTGGCGGGTCGCAATGATCCGGTCGCAACGAAATGCAAACTGGGATGGACAGTCTTTGGTTCAGGAAGTTCTTCTCAAACTCAGAGCATAAATTATCATATCCAGGAGTATTCAGAACCAGATGATGAAAAGCTGAGCGAGACTTTGAAGCATTTTTTCTCCGTAGATAGTTTGGGAGTAAAAATACCAATTTATGATTTGGTATCTAAGGAGGAAAAACGTGCTAAGAAGATCATGGAAGAGACGACAAGATTCGATGGAGAACGTTTCGAAACTGGCTTACTTTGGCGCTATGATGATCCAGTGATACCAGACAGTATGCCCATGGCTAAGTACAGACTTTCAACATTGAATCGAAGACTACAGAAGAATCCACAGCTGAAATGTGACATGCAAAATCAAATCGACAATTATATCAAAAAAGGGTACGTTCGTAAGCTGTCACCCGAAGAACTAAAAGAAAAGCATAAACGAATTTGGTATCTTCCATTATTCCCCGTGGTTAATCCGAACAAGCCTGGAAAACTTAGAGTAGTATGTGATGCTGCGGCAAAAGTCGATGGAGTGTCATTAAACTCTCTTTTGCTCAAAGGCCCCGATCAGCTACCATCATTATTCGGTGTTCTTTTAAGATTCAGGGAGAATGCGGTGGCCATCAGTGGAGACATTTCTGAAATGTTCCATCAGATAAAAATTCCTCGTGACGATCAACAGGCTTGCAGATTTTTATGGGATGACGGAAGCGGAGAAGCCGTATATATCACCAAAGTAATGACGTTTGGAGCCACCTGCTCACCGAGTAGCGCTCAGTTCGTAAAAAACCGAAACGCCTTAAAGTTTAAAAAGGAATTCCCAAGGGCAGTTGAAGCAATCATCAGAAATCATTACGTTGATGATTTACTTGACAGCGTAAGAACACCAGAGGAGGCAATAACACTCGCTAAAGAAGTTAAGAAGATCCATGCAGCAGGTGGATTTCATATCAGGAAATGGAAGTCAAATTCAAAAGAAGTTTTGGCTGCTTTAGAAAAAGAATCTTCAGAAGTCGATAATAATCTCGATCTGGATAAAGAAGCCGTCTGCTGCGCCGAGAAAGTATTAGGGATGTGGTGGGACACCAAGACTGATTCATTCACGTTTTCGTTGAGGTTTAATAAAGGAAATAAAGAAGTTCTTAGTGGTGAACGGAAACCAACAAAACGCGAACTATTACGAATAATGATGTCAACTTTTGATCCTCTCGGCTTAATTGGACACTTTACCAGCTACTTGAAGGTGATGATGCAGGATGTCTGGCGCTCCAAAGTGAATTGGGATGATGAAATCGAAGACGATCATTATGTGAATTGGCTTAAATGGCTTAAGGAATTGCCGCAAGTTGAATCAGTCCTTATTCCAAGGTGCTACTTACCTCCGTCGTCATGGAATCTTGATGAAACAGAAAAACAACTTCACATTTTCGTGGATGCCAGCAAAAACTGTAGTGCTGCAATCGCATACCTACGATCAGAGTCAGAAGGTAAAGTAAAGTGTTCATTGTTGGGGTCGAAAACGAAAGTGGCGCCTATTAAACTTATCTCAATTCCACGGCTGGAATTAGTTGCAGCATTGATTGGAGCGAGATTCGCCAATAGCATTCGACAATCACTATCGATACGTCTTAACCGAGTAGTGTTTTGGTCGGACTCACTGACGGTTTTAAGCTGGTTAAGATCCGATGCAAAATCTCTTAAGGGGCAATTCATAGCATTCAGAATAGCAGAAGTACAAGAAATTACCAATATAAATAGTTGGAGGTACGTGCCTTCAGAAATGAATCCAGCAGATGATGCGACAAAGTGGAAAAAAGGACCATCTTTAAACATGAACGACCGTTGGATGAAAGCGCCGCAGTTTCTTTACAAATCAGATGCAGAATGGCCTGAAGATATTTCTTTGAAATCAGAGCGCGTGCAAACAGTCATCGAAGCAATACATCAATCAATCAATTCAGTGATCCCAATGGAAAAATTCGAAAATTTTCAAAAGATGTTGAGAGTTATAGCATTTGTCTGCAGATATGTTGATGCTCTAGGCGGGAAGAAGAGAGATGACTGCTGCATTATTTCATCCCAAGAATATGAGCGAGCGGAGCGCGTGATCTACAGGTTGATTCAAGTCGAGGGATTGCCTTCCGAGGTTAGGTACCTGTCCAAACAAGAAAATCTAAAGTCCAAGAAGAAACCTCCGAAGAGCGCCAGCAACATACTCTCAATGAAACCTTACCTGGATGAAAATGGAGTCCTGAGGTCACAAAGCAGACTAGACAACGCAATTTGCTTAAGCATAAACTCTAGGCGACCAATAATTCTTCCGCACGATCATCACGGGACGTTGCTACTCGTTAGACAGTATCACGAAAGATTCCGACACATAAACCATGAAACAGTGGTGAATGAAATACGCAAAAAATACTACATACCAAGAATACGTCAGGTATTGAAGCGAGTAAGGAAACTGTGTAGTCGCTGCAAGATAAGGATGGCTAAAGCAATTCCACCCGAAATGGCCATTTTACCCGAGGCACGAGTCGAAGCGTTTTCACCTCCATTCACTTACACTGCTGTGGACTACGGGGGCCCATTTGAAATTGTAAATGGTCGAAAGATGGAAAAGAGGTGGATCTGCCTATTTACGTGCCTAGTAACCAGAGCCATTCACGTAGAGATAGCCTACAGTTGCAGTTCCGATTCATTCATACTTTGTTATAGGAATTTTTTGTGTCGAAGGGGGACTGTACGGAAAATGTTTAGCGACCGAGGTACAAACTTTATCGGAGCTGAGAAACTGTTGAAAACAACTCTTAAGTCGGTAAATCATCAACTTATTGCAGATAAATTTGTAAGCTCAGAACTGGAGTGGCACTTCAATCCCCCGGCGTCTCCTCATATGAACGGATGTTGTGAAAGGCTTATAAAGTCTGTTAAGATTGCTCTATATGCGGTGAGCAACGTTATATCCTATAAGCCAAACGATGAACTATTTCGAAGTTTTTTGATGGAAGTTGAGGACATGATCAACTCCCGGCCATTAACCTATTTACCTATCGACAGCGAACAGTCTGAAGCTTTAACACCGAACCATTTTCTTCGTCAGTCACCTGGAGGAATGACGTCACTTGGCGAATTCGATGATAGTGCTAAATTACTCAGATCACAAGCACTGATGTCGCAACTTCATGCAAGGCACTTCTGGAAACGTTGGGTGTTGGAGTATCTGCCTACACTAGCAAGACGAGATAAGTGGACCTTACCAGCTGACCCTCTGACAGTCGGAGATATCGTTTTAATAATTGACGAGAGGGGTCCTCGGAACCAATGGCAAAAAGGAAAGATTATAAAAACACACCTTTCTAAGGATGGACAAGTTCGTAGCGCAGCAGTGCAAACCCAAACTGGAATATATGAGAGACCTGCAGTCAAACTGGCTAAGCTGGATATCGGCCAAGGTAATGGTACATTTGCACGCAGTAAGGACAAATATACCGAGGGGGAGAATGTCAAGAAAAATTAAGTTCCGCAACTAACCCAATAGTTCTGTTTGACTGCCACTGATGTTGAAGCTAGGTAGGGATCCATTTTTTTACTTCCCCTTTTGTTTCCGTTTGGTTTCCGCCATTTTTTTTATCGAAAAAGAAGAAAAAAGATCCTGATCGGCTGCTTGGGCTGGACCGTTCTTTTCTTTTTGGCTTGCTGGTGGGTACGGAAGGCGACGTGGACACGAGGCGAATAAAAATTGTTTTTCTATACTAAAATTTAAGCCAATTGCTAAATTAATAAAATATAAAGTAAAAGTAAATTGTTTGTGCTTGAGTTTAAAAAGTTTATGACAGTCATTTATCTATTTTAAGTGGAAATCGGTATCGATCGATCTTCTCAGTGAATCAGACCTGCATATAAGCCCAGATCTAAAAGTAAATTTAAATTTCCTGTGCACAAAAAATGTATATCCACAACCTGAAGTGCACCTATCTTCCAAGTAACTAAATCCAAACAGGAAGTATGGATGTGATATATTCAATGTCTACATGGATATATGAATAATGAAAGTAAAATTTTATGTAAATAATTGTATCGGCTTTAAATTACGTTGACTATATCACACTTCAAATAATAAGTCTTATCTTTAGGTGTACATAATTTCAGTTATACACACAAATACACCTCACAAGCAGGTGTTGGTAAACAGAAATTATCGACCACTCATTGGCGCTGTTAAACCATATCATAGTATGTAAGCTAAACCAAATAACAAAATACCTCTAAATCGCACAATTTCTACAGAAAAAGAAGATAAGATAAGAGTTGGGATTTTTTATATTTTATGACCCAATATCATTTGTCATTAAGAATAAAAAAAAATCCACAAACTATTAGTTACATACATGCGTGAGTATGTTTAAGATATACAACTAAATTACATTATGTATTTTAAATTTGATCGAAAAATGTTATTATTAAATTGTACACTGCCGCCGTCGTTGTAGATAAGGATCACAGTAAATAAACATTGCATAAGACCACTAAAACCACTTGTAAATGGAGATGATATTTGTTTCTTTCAAAAAACTCCATTTATCTTCACGTAAACCTTTGGCTTCGAAAATATTCGAATATCATTTTCGAGATCAATAAGTTCACGTTCAATTTCAACCTTTCGACTGCGAATACGAAGAGTTTCTGTTGTCATTGGCATTCGATTCAGTTCTCCAATGAGATCTTGAAATTCTATAAAGATACATTCATAAGAATAATTTATGGGATGTCTGAATACAGCATTTTATCTACTTCTCTGTGCTGTATTAAGAGCTTTTATGCGTTCTTCTTCCGTGAGTGGCTCATAGCCAAACGGACAATTTCTATCCCGTTGGAGTTCTTTTTGCTTTAGTTGCTCCTTTTCTCGTTTTTGTCTTTCTAGATACTTTGGCAAACGGACATCTTGGCGGTCTATGAAGAAAACAAAAATAAGGAAAGAAATTCAATAAGATTTATTAAGAATGACAAACTTACCTCCAAGTTCATGTATCCTTCTGGTTAATCGTTTGCTACTCAGTTGAGTGCTGCTTGCTGTTGGAGGAAGTCTTTCGGTGTCTATGGCTAGATTCTCGAAATGAAAATCGGTTTCAGAATGATTGTCTGGCATCAAGTCAGGAAGTTGCTTCTGATTAGGATCTTTTTGTGAAATCTAAAACAAATATCACTCAAATAAGTCATCTTTGAAAGTCCCATTCCAACACACTCAATACTCAAAGTAAAAAACTTAATGCACAACAGATAGAACGCGATTGCCGCAATTGGTAACATCGTAACTTAGATTAAGACCCCTGTATGCTTACTGATGCACATCTGGCATTAAAGAACCAAAGACTCTGGTTCAGTATGAGTTTTTAAAATAGCTATAATCCTATAAACTTGATGATAGTAAAGCCTTACTGCGTTTGATTTTAATTCAAAACTCCATCAATTTCCAAGAGTCAAAATTTGGCTCGGAGTTATGGAGGGCAATGTTCTCTCAATTTTTATTAGGAAATCAAACCGTAGGTAGAGCAGTTTAACTAACTGCATTATATCTAGAAAGATTTGGCCCACCTATAATAAATCCAGAACACTTGATCTGATATGCAGACTATTGCAAGACATAGCCAGGATCGTAGCTACCTTTAGCGGAAAGTGACCATTAGGAGAGCATGCAGCGAAACTAGGTATTTTTCAGAACACTCACTGTTATAGCAGCGGGGACCAACGGGAAAAGGAAACAGTCTCCATTTCCTCTGCAAATGTCCTGCTCTGGCCAAATTTAGAGCACAATCATTAGGAAGGACATTTTTTGACGAACTTTCAGAAATGAAGATCAAATATTTGATCCATTTTTTAAACGCGAGAAATGGCTCTAGGACGAACTTCGGTTACATTTGTAACGTGCCCTCCATTTGACTCCTTAGTTCTCGAGCTAGCGGGCCGAGTGCTTTGACGGAGGTTTAAAGTGCGGGGGACTGGATGATCACTCAATCGGATTGGCTGCTGTTTCAGAACCAGTCAATAAGTTGCCTAGCTTGGCATAGTGTAGATGGTGTCGGAGTGTGGTGGGCCGGCTGAGTGATTGATCCAATTTCCGGATGATTGTGCAAAAGCAACAACAGAGACATATTTTTTAACTTAATCCAAAATGGATGACTCCGTGAGAATGTCCACAATTTCCCATAACAATTCCATCTACAGGTTCATACGAGTTTTGATATCAAAATGGTGCCCATCAGCTATATTTGGGCCATAGGGCTACACTGCCAGTGGTCGCCATTTCTACCTATCTATTTACTTGGACTCGAAAGTTAAAATTGGCGAAAATCATACCAATACCAAAAAATTCGTTATGTGATGACTTCCGACCAATTTCAATTTTACCTTTTCTTTCAAAAGTATGTGAGCGCATAATGCAAAAACAACTCAATGACCACATAACAAAAAATCATTACTTAGTAAATATTCAATCGGGATTTCGCCCTAAACACAGTTGCACAACTGCTCTTCTAAAGGTGACTGAAGATATAAGGACTGAACTCGATGCCGATTGCGTTTCGTTTCTCGTTTTACTAGATTTCTCAAAAGCATTCGATATGGTTAACCATTCATTGCTTTTAAATAAACTGCGTCATAAATTCAATGTTTCTCCAGAAGCAGTAAAGTTGATCTCCTCTTACCTAAGCGACAGAAAGCAAGCCGTATACTTTCAAAATAGTTTCTCTGAGTTTCTTACAATATTACGAGGTGTTCCCCAGGGATCGATTTCAGCTCCACTTTTGTTTTCACTCTATATTAACGAAATATCCTCAATAATCATGGAAGCATCCAAACACTTCTATGCTGATGATATACAGATTTATAAAAGCTGTTCCCTGGGACTAATAGAAAATTGTGTCTCTTCAATTAATGATGATCTTGAGCGGATCTTCAATTGGGCAACAAGTAATAGCCTGACTCTGAACCCAAATAAATGTAAATGTTTAGTTATATCAAAAAAATTACTAGATATATCTTATTTCCCATCGATTATGCTGAACGGATTCCCCTTAGAATTTGCAAACACATCAAAAAATTTGGGGATGGTGTTTAATAGAACTCTGACGTGGAATAACCACATCAATTCATTAGTGGGAAAAGCCTATGGAGTTCTTAGAACTTTGTGGACCGTGCAGCAATTTACTCCAATAAATTTAAGAATCGTTCTTGCCAAGACTGGTCATTCCAACTCTTATATATGGATGTGAAATATTTTACAACTGTGATTTCAATAGCAAGGCAAAATTAAAACTAGCATTTAACTGTACTATTCGATATATGTGTCGCTCATTATAAAAGTGGTGTAAATCCATTTTTTTTTAAAAATGGATTTCGTTGCTTAATGGTATTATATTTGTTAATATCTTTCAATATAAAAGAGATTCTTCTCCAAATACGAATTATATTTCCGATAGTTAATGTTTTTTGTTCTTAAAGTGATTTTATTATTTAACTATAAAAATTGAGTAAGTCACAAATCCGTTTAATAAAATAATTTATAAAAACTGTAAAGGTTATTATAATCTTGGACTTTTTACGAATAATAAAAAATATTTACCTAAAGTGCATTGATTTTGTTTTTTTGTCTATTCATCATTTCGCAAAAAGCTTATTATCTCGAAATTCATTTATATGGAGATAGTTAAATTTAATAACAGTCTTGAATTATATTGAAGTGAACTATGGAATATGTATCCTTGGTTTATAGGTATATCTTCTCTCACATAAAGAAATAAATTATGCAAAAGATACATACATAGAACTTAAAATGTATTACTCACTTTCCCGCTTAATCCTTCCAGTCTTATATCTGTAGATGAGCACCTGAAATAATAATTTTATTTTAAATTAGTAGGTACTTAGCCACCGTTGCCATTCAAAACGAAGATTCTTACCTCTTCAAAGCCTGATATAGGAATTCTTCGTCGAGAATATCATCGGTTTGTACTTCTCTTGTGCAAGTCTCTATTTGTCTAGAACCTGTCGATTCTGGTCTACACGATACTTCGGTTGCAATTGTATTCCCACATTCACAAGAACAACCTGATGTGGGTCTCCTCTGTGTAACTGGAAATGATCTGGCATCTAATGATTTGTGTCGCAATCGCTGGCGTCGCCTTAATTCCGCTAATTTTTGTTCTTCCTCCTCAACTTTTTGTGCCAATTGCTGACGACTTGAATTTCTTTGCAAATCTTTTAAATGGAGTTTATTTTCACGTAGAAAATCACGTTTGTGTTGTGTTTCTTGAAACAAAAAATTTAAATTGTATTGTCAATGTGAAAGGGGGTTCTTAGGTGGTTTCTTTGGCAACACTAGTTGCAGTTATGTTGGGCCATTATAGTTACTCACTCGGTTTGGGGAAAACTCCCTTTAAGCTCGGAAGCATGTTTCTTTTAATAGGAAAACAAGTAAAGGTACACAAAATTGTATATTTGAAGTTAAGAAATAAATTGGATTTATAACAAATATCAGAAAAGAGCGGGCATTTTTTTCAAAGTTGAAAACGTCTCAACTACCAACTTATCTGCTCTGCTTATTGTTGTTCAAAACAAAACAAATATTTAACATGGAAAGGAAGTGTTTGGAAATTGTTCGTCCTCGATAAATTATGATTTATGACACGGCGTTCACATTCTCAAATTTGTTTGATAACTACGGTATGATGAATGTTTGATGGGTGATGCTCAAACATGCTATCAAACATCAGTTCTCATTAGAATTTTCACTATGTGGATCTTTTGATTACAGCTCTTGAAATTAAAGAAGAAACAAATGGATGTAAGAAAATATTAGAAAAGGTGACTTTAGACTAAGGAATAACCTAAAAAAAGACCAAAATGTCTCAGGAAAACTACGGTTAATTGAAAAAAAAAATTCTCCAAAAATCCGATAAGGCCAATTTTATTTTCTGTCAATGCGCACTGGTTGAAAAAATTTTTAAAATGAAATTTCCTTCCAGCTCGAGAAGAAAACGTTCACATTGTCAAATTTGCTTGTCATGCTAGCCAAATATGAAAATATTTTGAAATCCATCCAGCATGCTTGACAAGCCACTAGATGGAGAGCTTACATTATCAAAATCAAGCCAATCATGCCGCGTTTGACAAATATATTTCACAATGTAAACGGCCCCTACCAAAACGATATACGACTATACGAGATTTTGCCCGAAAACTTTTGATATAAATTGATGAATCAAGTACGATGTACAAGTACAAATACATTATCATAGGTTTGTTCGTTGAACTTTACCCAGGGTTGACCCAGGTTTTCTTGACAACCCTCAGAGTTGTCAACAAAAACTGGGGTTTTCGGTTTTCAAAAAACACCCAAGGGCTGTCAACTGTTTTCTTGACAACTAAAAGCAGGACAAAATAATTTTGTGATCTGATAAAACTTTAAATTTGTTATAAATTAGTTTTAAAAATGAACGAAAACAATTTTGCGTTGTTGCTGAATGTTTCATTTGATGAGTACAACAAACATTCAATTGCAAACACAAGCAATAACATGCAACATGCGAGTCGGTAAAGGACAAAAAAAGAAATACATATGAAATCACATATGACTTTTGACAGTTTATTCTTTACCTGAACTCGCCCCAGCAAAATACCTAGGTCTACTTCATGGTGAGTTCAGGGCGACCTCAGGTCTCAAAAAACACAGAATTTGCAAACCAGGGTGACTTCAGGTTTTTCAAAAAACGATTTAGGGCGACCCCAGGGTGACTTCAGGGCTCAACGAACAAACCTAAGATTTCAATGGGGGTTTTGTTTTGTTTGTACGAAACCTCAATAAAAACTCTAGATTTCACAAAAAAATGAAAGAAAATCAGACTATGTTATTTTATCATTTCTTTAAGTTTTAAGCATTGGCTTTTACCGTCAGCCGAATATTTTAAAAGTTGATCCAAACTATCGCTAATCACGACAACTGTCTCCTGAGGAAACTCCAATTTTCTCTAGTAGTTCTAGATGTTATATTCTTGATGGTTTTCATATGATATCTTTACATTAAGCTCCCAAGTCCTGATCTGGTGATTAGGTTGCATTAGGACTATGACTTTTTCAGAATGTACATGGATATGTGAAGTATAGTCTATCTCTATTATGTATAAGTGGAATGGTGGTAGACCAAGGCCATTCTCGGTGCAGTATATAATTTTGGGTGTTACTTGACTGTTTAAATATTCGTTTGGAAATTTATCTAAGCAGATTCTCCACTTCTTCAGAT
Source organism: Philhelius festivus (assembly GCA_963931855.1). Classification (NCBI taxonomy): domain Eukaryota; kingdom Metazoa; phylum Arthropoda; class Insecta; order Diptera; family Syrphidae; genus Philhelius; species Philhelius festivus. The sequence goes on along the minus strand of OZ007557.1, from coordinate 48,575,129 downwards.
TGGTACATACCCCAAACGTGTGTGTAGCAGAGCACATGATTGATCTAATCACTGCTTCAAATACCTTGTAGGTACTTAGTGCTCGGTTCAATACTGTTTATCCTGACGACTTCCCCCCCAGCAGCAATTGGCTTCGACCAATTTTGTTTGCGGATGATTCTTGAATGAGAGTTGTGGCATAATAAAGACACTGACACTGATGTATTCTTTGAATTTCATCGTTTTGCCAGATTCGTTTGTTTTACAGGTGTTGAGTTGTAGATTCCACAAAGTACAATATTTAATAAGTTTATTAATCATCAATTGCACCCCGTTTGGTATTCACTCAATAAATTGCTTTCGTGTACTCATTCAGTTAGGGTAGCCAGATATGTTTAGATGAAACTAGTACTGGACTTTCAAAAACCCGGACTTTCCCGGACAAATGAGGATTGAAAAAAGAGTACAAAACAAGGACAGAATAAACACATTTATATTGTAAGAGGAAACAGAGGAAACAAAAAATTGTATTAACATTTAAATAAAAACAAATATTTAGTTTAAAAATCACATTTTTAAGTTACAAAACATCTTTGATGTATAAAAAAAGGAACTTCATTTGTTTTTTTTTTAATACATAAATAGCCTTTACAGTGCTTGTTGTATTTTTCATTACATCTAATACTGTTAAGTATATCACTGTTGTCTTTTTTGTTAAATTAATTCCTTTGTTAAAATAATTCCTTTGACGGTCTCAGGTAACAGTTTGTTTCTATCTTTTGTCCCGTGAATTTAATAACGTTTTCTTTACAGCTGGAATCATCAAGCTTCTTTGAAATAGATTTAATTTTAAGTGGAACAAAATCGTTATCGATTCGCTCGTAAATATTATTGACAATATTTTGTAAAATTTCCACGGTTTCAATAATAGGAATGTCTTGTTTTTCAAGTTTTTGAATATTGACGTTGAATGTTGACATGAGAGAATGAACCAAAAATAAATACGCCTGGCTTAAGTCGTCTTTAAAAAATGTTTGCAATATTGTAGGCGGATTCTCGTACATAAGGAAAAGACATTCAACAGCAAGATAGAGGGAAAGCCATCTGGTTTTCGAATGGTATAAGAAAGGCTTATATTCATTTTCAAGAAATTCAGAAAAATCTCAAAGTCTTTCCGTTCTGACTGTGTAGATAGAGAAATAGTTGTATATTTTTACAATTATGATATCGGCGTCAACTGGTAAAGTATCACATCCATGGTAGATCGCATTGACTAATGTCGTGGACATCCTACACCTATCATGTTTTGGTTGACTAAAGATTTTAACTTTGAATAGACATTGTTAGAACCTTTCCTTTGTCTTCCACCAAAATTAGTATTGCAATAATTGTCAGCGCAAAATCCACTTACTTTTGATAATAAGTTATTTTGTGTAAGAGCTTTAACAATAAGTTGGGCAATTGTTCTATAATTTCTTTTCTCATATATTGGATCTGTTCGTTCACTTAATTTTAATGGGCCTCGGTTCAATTTTGAATAACCATTTAATTATAAGTAGCATAAAAGTAAATAGATACACAATGGGTAAAAGGAGTACAATCCCGGACAATTAACAAAAACTATCCCGGACCTCCCCCACACAATGAAAAAAGAGTACATGTCCGGGAAAATACGGACGGATGGCAACCCTACATTCAGTAAGTCTTTGTTTGAGTATTGAGGAAAGAGATTCCTCAATAATTATTTTGGCTCCTTGGGATCACCTTTTCTTAAGATTGCAAATATGACGATATTTTTCTTGAAAGTTGAATGACACTTAGCCAATATTGAAAATATAAGCAAACGCTCTTGCGAGTTCGATCTTCAATGAGGAATGGATTCGTCCCATTTTTGAATAAGACGTAGGGAATGGTCTTTAGAAATGGATAAGTTGCTTTCTATTTGCCTCTTGTCGTTGATTGAAGTGGCTTAGAAAAAATTGGTTGTAAGAATATCTTTTTTTCTTACTGTTAAGATACTGCTATGTTTCAATCTTCTCTTCATCCCATTGTAGTTTTTCAAGCGAACACTTTTGCCTCAGTAGGGTGTCCCCTTGTGTTTAAATTTACCATCACGGGTATTACTAGATGATCAGAGTTCGTAAGATCCTTCCTCCATTTGTTGCAGATGATGTTCACTGGAATCACAAACATTTCTCCCCTTTTCGGTAGTTCTCGGTCGAAAAACTTTACGAAACCAAAGCCCATCGTACACACATCCTCGGCTTGTCCCGCCTTGTGTAAACATTCTTACTGCTGGTATCCAGAGAAGTAGTTTTCAAATAAATGTTCAAAACTTTCTATACTTTCTTTGTAAACATGTTTTCTAGAACATGAATATATCACTGATAATTATTATTAATGTTCATAAGCATGAAATTTATTTTTAAATTGTTCCTCGTAAACTGTTTTTTAAAAAAGTAAGTTTTAGGTAAATAAATTTTTTTAAGTAAATACAAAAATTGTTGAAAGTTGTAAGTCACTAGTTCCTAGTTCTTTTCAACCTGTTTCAAGTTATACCACCAAATTTATTTGTTTATTCAAAAAGAACAATCCAAGCAAAGTGATTGTATAAACGCAAATGAAGAAAGCTTAGAAATTTAATTGTTTTTTTCTAATTGTTTTTTTATCTTCTTTTAGCACTTGGTCGATTGGAATAAGGCAATGGTTCCACAAATTGCAAAAATCACCGCACATTATGATGAATGGGTGCATAAGCCAGTCGACCGCCCACTTCGTCTATTTGGACCATGGTACTTGGAGGCGTGTACAAAAACTCCTTGGTGGGTAGTACCTTCATTTTGGGTTCCCATCATATTCTATTGTATAATCGATAGATTTTCAGACAGCTGGCATAGATCAGAATATGGGAAGGTAAAATGGTACTAATTTTCTGTCGTTCTATAACTATATTTTTTTTTTGTCCCTTTATTAACAGCTTTTTGGACTATCGGTATATTTTGCAGTTGGAATTCTGTTTTGGACTCTTCTCGAGTATTCCCTCCATCGGTGGCTATTTCATATGAAGACGAAAAAAACTCAAAGCAGTGCCGTTTGTACGATTCATTTCATGCTCCACGGGTTACATCACAAGGTTCCATTTGACCCCCTGCGATTAGTGTTTCCACCTTTGCCAGGAGTTTTTCTGGCTTCAGTTATCTATTTGCCGCTTAGTATGATACTACCTAATCCAAGGGTTGTTCTTGGAGGAGCATTATTTGGTTATCTGTGCTATGACATGATGCATTACTACCTTCATTATGGTAGCCCAACACGGGAGCATTTGTATTACATGAAGAGATACCACTATCAGCATCATTTTGCCCATCAAGATCAAGGCTATGGTATCAGTAGCCCTCTGTGGGATTTCGTATTCAATACAAGAATTCATTTGCGAAAATTGCGATACATTTTGAAATGGAAATAAGAGTCACGAATTTATTATTAAAATTTTAGATTTTAAGTTATTTAAAAGTGTGTTTAATATTATAATTATTATGAACATGACTGCTTGTAGTTACGTACTCCCTTAGCGGGGTCCTCTGTAAACAATTATACGGGACGATTATTTATTTTTTGAACAAAAATTATGTGTGTTTATCATTACAGTATTAACTCCGTACAGAAAAGTATACATTAATTATACCAACTGAGAACTGAGATTCCCTGATATTTTTTCAGAGTTCTATTTGAAACAAATTAAGGTAAGATAATTTTTGAGTCCTTTTTTTTTAAGCTCATTATTTATTATCTACGATATATCTATAATCAACAGATTCGAAATAACAAATTCTTAAATCCTAGAATTATATTTGTGGGATATCTAGATTATAATATGATTTATTAAAGGCTCACGTAATCCATAACAAGTTTTATGCCGAACCTCAAATAGTAACGGCCTCTTGAAGGAGCATTATATTCATTAAAGCAAGTAAATTTTCGCAGTCAAAAAAACTGCAAAGAATATCTCGAACAAACATTACACTATAATTTCCCTGTGTGAATGGAGACGTTGCATTCCTAACAACAAACATTTAGACCTATAAGAATGATGTAAAGTGTTAACATTACCGAAGAATTTTCTTAAAGCAAAGCGCAAAAAGTTCCTTTGAACACTTTCAATCCTATTTATATCACATTGTGTTAATGGATTCCATAAAACACAAGCATATTCTAAGGAAGACCTAACAATACTACAATAAAGCGCTATTAGATTGTAAGGAACTCTGCCGAGTTTGTTTTTAAAAATCCCAACATTTAGAAATAACTGAATTGACATGAAGTTTTTATATATTTCGTGAACTCAAGCAAATTTGAGACCCTAGGTTTACCCTTACAAAAAATATGTTTAGAATTTGATACATGTCCCTTTATGAGATTGATAAATATATCTTTAACCAGACAATCTAACATTTTTGGAATGATGGAAAGTTTAGTTATAGGTCTATAGTTGGTTACATCATATAGATTTAAAATATTCATCAACTACTTCGCCAGTGTTGGTAGAATTATTTATACTTTGAAAGTAATCAGCAAGCATATTAGCAATATCATTTGGTTCACATGAAAATGCCAGAACGAAAAAAAAAACTATAAATCGCAGAAGAATATTGCTATTGATTTCTAAACCAGTATTAATTTAGGAAGATTCCGAAAAATGTAGATTCTCTTAAAACGATAAATGAATATCCCGAAGGCGTTCATGGTCAATTTCTTATAATAGGTCAATATTTCTCGGAATTCAACTAGCGATGAGCTCATATATATAAATTAATAAATAAACAAGTATGTAATTCAGTGGCGTAGCGTAGGGGGGGCGGGGGGGGGGGGGCGGTCCGCCCCGGGCGGCAGGCCTAGGGGGGCGGCAAAATTTCGCCGGTGATGCGGGTAGAGTAGAAATCATATGTTTCATGACAGATCGTTTGACAAGTCAACAAACAACAATGATGTAAATTTGAAATTTGCCACCCTATCTGTAGTTCGTCGTTGACCGCTTTCGTGAATTAGACGGTGAGTAGGGCCGTAAGAGTGCATTCCGTATTGTCGCGCTGATCGCGAAACTAAAACAAAACGTTCCGAAACTCTCGCGAAACTGAAAGGGAGTATTCCGAAACATATGATATGCATATGCGAGATATGATAAGATAACTAGGATTCGACGGAAACGTTATTCTAGTCTCAGCCAGCTCAATGTTTTTGCTCCCTCCCGCATCACAGAAAGTTATTTCGATTGTGTTGTTTATAGTTTAAATACTGTTGAATCTTCTAAAACTAAGCACTTAGTACTTCACTGAACCTTTGAACTAGTTTTTGAAAATGAAAAGAGTTAAAGAAAGTGGCGCGGAATACTGCAGGAAAAAGGCTAAGAAAGAAGCAGACGCGAAATATTTCAGTTCTAGTTCTGGTTCAAAAACTACGTTAACGTCTTCGGCGGCATCCAGCAGCAGCGGAAGTGATTCCAATGTAAGTAAGATTCCTCCAACTAAAATCGTGAGTGGCCTAGAATTGTCCTCCGGCCAATATTCATGGGAATGCATAACTTATTTTACGGGCAGAAGAAGAAGACGTGCCTGCCGTCGAAGTTGGAAGTTGTTCTGGTCCCACCACAGAGCAGGGTCAAGACGAAGTCGACTCACCAGAAGTATCTCAAGCATCTAGTCACAAGCCTGCAGAAAAAGTGAACCTCGTGAAGCTGTAAAGACGCTTAAAAATAAGTTTGTGGAAGTTCTTGAGGTACTGGAAGAATTGATGGATCGGTAGCCAGTCTTCTTCTGACAGTCATGCAGTCATTCAACTTCCTCACTTTTCTTGGCGTTTGAGCTGCAGAGCTACCTGAAGATGACGAACAGATTTACCTGCAGCAATGTGGACTGAGTGTGGATAAGTGTGCTCAGAAACTCTGCGTTTTAAAAGCTCTCCTGGTGGAGAGCAGAGACCGTTTTGTCCAAGCCGCAATCGACTTTTCTAAGACTTTTTGGAAAAAACTGGGAATCGATCTCAAAACGAGTACAATTCGCAGGAAAAAACGCATGCATGGAGATGAATCCGCAGATGCAGCTTTGTCTCACGAGCCTCATTCGTAAGGCTCGTAAAATCCGTTTATGAAACCGCTAATTCTATTTTACTTTCAATAAAAGATACTTCATTGCCTGTGAAATGATGTCTCGAAATTTAATTTTAATTTAGTATTGAATGGGGGCGGCAAAATGGGTCTCCCGCCCCGGGCGCCGAGATGGTACGCTACGCCACTGATGTAATTCATTCAATAGTTTTGATATTTCAGTATACTGAAAATGATCTTTACCCCCATTGGAAGAATACACACCTCATGGTAGGCCAAAAAAGATAAATTTGAAGGTTGTTTTTAACAGCACCCTTTAGAAGCTTGAAGTGATACCTGACTATTGGTAGCAATAACTTTGAAGCATCTATATATCCTAGAAAAGCATTCCTTCTTCTGTTTGGCGAATAAAACTCTCTACAAAACCCTTATCCTACATGTCATGTTTAATGGAGAAAGATGTGGGAATTCGCTCATCTATTGGAATTAAATTAATAGCGCTTAAAAATTTAACCATTTCAGAAAATGATACAAAATGATCAAGATACAAAGTCTTAGTCCTTGTCCTGTGTAAAAAGCATCGAAATTAATAGGAAACCCAGACTCTAGAGCTTCTAAAATATTAAGGAATCCTTCTATATCGATGCCGGTTACCTCAAACGTTTTATTTTCGTCTCGGAAGAAACGAAAACCAATTCAAAAATAAAATATGAACCTCGCACCTTTGTGCAGCAACATAAAGCGCTAAACGATGACAAATCAAGCTTTCAAATGCATATAGTCTTTCATCCGAACAACATTGAATACTTACGAGTTTTTATCTCATGAATGTAAAAACTGAATAAAACTACCCGCTTTTTTTATCCCAACCACCAAACAAAATTTTTAAAAACACTATGGACTAAAATTTCACTTACTTTTCAGCTCCATGGTATCGTATTAAAAACAAAAAACTTCTTTCAATAAAAACGCACTAAACACTCGTAAGATAAGAAATTCCAAAACTACCTTCAAAAGCCGATTGCTAATTAAAATTAGCACCAAATGCAACTTCAAGACCAATTATTTTAATTTAATTTTACGTGCCCCTTACATAACAATTCTTTCTAATCGCTTAGTAGAAAGTTTAGGCTGCAAGTCTTTTGTTTATTTAAATTCCATTAGATGAGGGAATTTCAGGAAGAAAGAATACTTATATTTGGTCTCACGTGCAAGGAGCACAAATGGGGGAGAAAATCACCCTTATTCCAGTAGTCGTTTTAATAAAACGCCTTTAAACGAGAAGGCTCCAGAGACCACATTTTGGTGTTTAAATAATACGAAAAGGCAGCGTTCTCTATGTTCTTCACTTTTTTAAGCATTATAACGAGTCGTTTCAATAAAATTCCAATTTTCGTTTCTAGAGCCTTGTCGTTTTACTGGCGTTTTAGTAAAACGACTATCGGAATAAGGGTGAATTATTCTGCTTGAAGATCATCACAAGTGAGAAAAAAATCACAATACCAAAAAGAACCCTCTTGTATGTAGATCAACCTGTAATATGTAAAGTTAAGAAAAAAATAGTCACGCTCGAAGAATCCAAGAAAACAAACAAATGTGACCAAAACAACCTTAAAATGCTCACTAACGGTTTTGCAAATTTTTAGTATGAAGATTTGTGACTATTACTATTAAAATAGGTAATTCGGATTACCAGAACCTTGATTCTATTCAAAATGAACACTAAAAACCAGATATGTAAGTAAAAAAGCAACAAAAATTAGTCTACATTAAACGTAAAAGGTATGTATATTATGCTTTATAATAAAAAAAAAACTCGATCTGAATTAAGACACATACAATACTAATTCATTTTCAATTACACAATTTATGATGCTGGTCTTTTCTTATTTTTTTTGTTCTTTTTGTCCTTTTTAGGCGATGTAGTCTCGGTTTCTTCTGTGGTTTCCATCTCAACAGGCTTCTCCTTATTTTTCTTGTTCTTTTTAGGCGAAGGCGATGTTGTTTCCATTTCCTCGCTGGTCTCCATTTTCTCAACAGCCTCTTCCTTGTCAACCACCTCTGATTTGGGTTTCAACGCCAATGTAGCTTTCCACTGTTCTTCACTCAACTTAAGAGTCTCCAATTTCAGAATATAATAGAGAATCCGTCCGTACTGGTTTCCCTTCAATTTGTTTTCCTTTGATAAGAGCTCTTTGGCAATTACCACTTTCTGTGCATCACTTGATACCTTAACGAATAGTTCTATTACTCTGGATCCTCCTTGTGATATCGCCAAATCCAAGTAGAATCCCTCGAAGAGTTTCACGAATTTTTCACGAGACTTTTCTCCAATTGTCGGACTCGAAAGGAACTTATCCGCAATGAAACTGCCTTTCGACCATTGCACAATTTCAATTAGGGTTTTATTTTCTGTTTCCAAAATGGAGTTGACCAAAAAAATTGGCTTATTGAATTGTAGAATGTCTTGAATGAGCAGATTTCCAGTCATATCTAGATATATTTTACGATCGTAGGGCAAACTTTCGAATGGCTTCATTTTGGCCAGACATTTGAAGAAAGCTTTTGGACGATCCTCTCCTAGAGATGCATTGCAGTGCAGAGTATTCTGCAAGGCTGTGATTAAAGCTGCCTGTCTGGTCTTCAGTCGGAGGCATGTGGCTGAGAGAGAAGTCACCAAAAATGCTTTGTTTGTCGTTAACAGCCTCTCAAAATGCGGACAAAACTCATCAAAAATGGCTTCAAACTCCGATTTCTCCGAAACGTAGTTGATGAATCGTTGGATAGCATAATGACCAAAATTACTTTTCTCCAAAGATAGCAGACGATCCTTGAAGAGTCCGTAGATGTTTGTCAAAAGCTTTGGAGAAGCAACTGCTATCAGAGATTGCAATAGACGAACGGAACTATCAGTTTTGAAAACCGATGGCTTCTCTTTGTCATCGTCCTCTTCTTCTTTTTCTTCCTCTTCGACTTTTTCCTCTTCTTCTTTTTCGTCCTCTTCTTCTTTTTCGTCGTTTTCTTCCTTAAGTTCTTCATCACCATTTTCCAACTTTTCTTCAACTCCATTTCCATTTGCCTCACCTTCTTCACCATTTTCGGCATCATTGTCTTCGTTACCATTCCGTGAAAGTTGATTTTTTAAAGCAGTCTTGGGAATTTCCACGTCTATAAAGGCATCATTTATCAGTTTTTTACCGAAGGCTTCGAGGGCTTTCTTGTTTGCAGTGTGCAAGGCAATACAAATAACCTGAACTAGAACAGAAGTTTGATGTTGGTAGGGAAAAGCTTTAAACTGAGGCCACATTTGTAATCTGTTTGGGAATTCCATCAAGATTTCAGCCCATTCCTCAGGAACTTTGAAAACTGTCTTGACTAGTTTAAATTCTCCCATGCGATGAAATGCCGTTATGCCATTGAATTTATCTGTAGACTTGATGATCACTTTGCCATGGTTTACGACCGTTTTGGGAATATGGACGCCAGCGAGGCCAAGAATTGCCAATTGGAGGAGATAACATGCATTCGAGTCAAAAACAAAATCTTCCAGATTATTGAGCAGGAACTTGCTGATTCGCACAAAAAATTCAGCGCACTTAGTACGGTGTGATTCGGGGAAGTCGTGAATCATGTTGTACTTCAGTTCGGTCACAATTTCTTTGGCTTTCTTGGGTTTGCTGCTGCCATCCTCTTCTGCAGAATTTCCAACCGCACGAATTAGAGCTATTTCCATCAATTTCTGGATGACATGGGAGGAATAGATGTCTGAGCAGATTGGCCGCAAGCCTTCTCCGAACACTTCGAAGTACCTCTCCAGATGTTCGGAATCGACAAAGCCCAACAAATTCTCGAGGACTTTGGAGACAAGTTGATTGGATGACAAACTTATTTCCTTTCCCTTGGTCTGTTCCATGACGTTGTTGGCCATAGCCACTGCACATAAAATAATGAAAAAGTATGTGATTAAAAGAAATTCTCAAAGACCATACAAAAAGACTCACCTTTCTCCTCCCATAATTCGGGATTTGTTTGATTTTGTGCCTGAAGGATTCCGATAAAATATGTAAACTCCTCTTCTTCGATGTGTGTACCACGACCAAAATTACCCTTTTTACCGAAGCCTTTTGCGTTTTGCAAGAATCTTCTGTTGCCATCTTTATGGAACTTGTTGAATGGTCTTCCGCCTCTGCCACCTCTTCCACCACGACCACCTCTTCCGCCAAGACCGCCTCTTCCACCCCTACTACCACCTCTTACACTGCCGCCTCTGAATTTTTGGAATGGTTTTCTTGGCTCTATTAAACTCATTTTGTGTATTATTTTGTGATTTTATTGTGTAAATTAAATTTTGGGTAAAAGCACGTTTTACTTTCGTATTTAACACATAAAACTCCGGACTAGCGAGCAGGACGACAGTAAGAGAGAAAAGAAAATTGAAAACCACGCTGCCAAAAGTCAAACGTCGAATCGAATGGAGAGTTTGGAGTTTGAGAGCTCCTGATAAGTTTATGGTTTCGGGTTGTGTTGGTGAGGTTTTTGTTTTGAAGAAAGATTGATCTACCGCTACCCTCGCCTGGGCGAGAAAGTTTTAAGCCTAGTACGCAGATCGCGCTAAATTTTATCTCCCATACAAAAAAGGAAGCAAGCTGCAATGACTGCTTTTAAACGAAGCAATAGGTGCGTTTCATTATACACAAATCTATCTGGATCCGGATCTGGATTAAGTTTAAACATGTATTACAAAAACAATTTGGGATAGTCCTGATAGCTAATGCTTTATTTATATTATTTTGTAATTAATTATAGGTGCGTTTTATTATTCACAAATCTATCTGGATCCGGATCTGGATTAAGTTTTAACATGTATTACAAAAACAATTTGGGATCCTGTTTTCTATCGGGATCTATTTCAAAGATCCAAAAATTAGTTTTTACACTGGCGAGTATATGGCTTTTTATGGTAAGGTAGTGTAAGCTATAGTAGGTGCGTTTTATTATTCACAAATCTATCTGGATCCGGATCTGGATTAAGTTTTAACATGTATTACAAAAACAATTTGGGATCCTGTTGTCTATCGAGATCTATTTCAAAGATCCAAAAATTAGTTATTACACTGGGCGAGTAGATGGCTTTTTATGGTAAGGTAGTGTAAGCTATAGTGTAAAGAAAAAAGACAAGAAATAATTGAAAACTTACAAACCCAAGGATAAAAAGAGACGGACTTATAACCCTGCTGTCACTAAGATCCGTATCGTTTTATTATCAAGCGATGATACAGGGGTGGAATCGCGTAAGGTGATAGTTGACTATCAATTCTTTGATTGTCGTTTTTCACTATAGCTGTCTCTATCATATCAATTAAGAATTATAGACAGAGCGATGGTCAAAACGACAATCAACAAATTGATAATCAACTATCACCAGATAGATATCAGATAGATTTGTGAATAATAAAACGCACCTGGTGTAAAGAAAAAAGACAAGACATAATTTAAAATTTCCAAACCCAAGGATAAAAAGAGACGGGCTTATAACACTGCTGTCAGTAAGATCCGCATCGTTTTATTCTCAATTGATGATCCAAATCCGGATCCAGATAGATTTGTGGATAATAGGTGCGTTTTATTATTCACAAATCTATCTGGATCCGGATCTGGATCTTCCCTTGAAAATAAAACGATACGGATCTTAGTGACAGCAGTGTTATAAGTCCGTCTCTTTTTATCCTTGGGTTTGTAAATTTTCAATTATTTCTTGTCTTTTCTCTTTACACTACAGCTTACACTACCTTACCATAAAAAGCCATCTACTCTCGCCAGTATAATAACTGAATTTTGGATCTTTGAAATAGATCCCGATAGAAAACAGGATCCCAAATTGTTTTTGTAATAGATGTTAAAACTTAATCCAGATCCGGATCCAGATAGATTTGTGAATAATAAAACGCACCTACTATAGCTTACACTACCTTACCATAAAAAGCCATATACTCGCCAGTGTAAAAACTAATTTTTGGATCTTTGAAATAGATCCCGATAGAAAACAGGATCCCAAATTGTTTTTGTAATACATGTTAAAACTTAATCCAGATCCGGATCCAGATAGATTTGTGAATAATAAAACGCATCTAATATAACTTTGCGATTTTTAAGCCCGTAGGAGAGAGGTGTTCTATAAACGCAAGAGAGAAAAAGAGTGATGTGAGCGTGAGTGGAGAGTTTCCAGTGCGCGGTACTCTATCAACTGGTGATTAAACTATTTGATTTCGATCACAGTTGCCAGTGCGCGGCTAGCCTTATCGTTCTTTCTTCTTTGTAGTTTTCTTTATTTATCAGGTATGTTTCATTTCTATTTGGCGTTAGCTCAGCGAACTTCGATTAACTAACTGGAGTAAAGAGTGCGGAGAGATGACTCCTCTTCAATAGAACAAAGTTAACTTTTATTAAAAATCGCTGTGTTTCAAAGTATTCATATAATCGAAAGGAAGCCAAAAGAGAAACGATGATTAAAAATTGCTTTCGTGTAAAAGCAGTCAATACGCAAAAATTTGTTACAAAATAAAAACAAACCTCTTTCACCAACAGATAATCTGGGATTTCAACAGCCTAATTTATTAGATTTCACTAGTACTCGGTCCAACCTCGGAATAGTTAAACTAAGTTGAAGCAGTTTAAACAAAAAAATCTGTCTTCAACTTTAGATTGCAATTGCGATTGCGTGAAAAGTTTCAAATTTGCAGACATAAAACAAAAACTTGGAATACGATTGACTAGGCGTTATTTATCGGTAGAATTCTGGCCTGATCAAACTTGTGTAAAAAACTTGAACACAAAGCCTAGTAAGCAGATCACGAAAAATTTTGTCTCCTATACATTTTTTTTTCCTGGGCCAAATTTTGTCTTGGATATTTTTCCGAGCAGTACGCAGTTCGCGCTCACTTTTGTGCATTGCTGTACAAAATATCTCCACTAAATTTTGCCAGAAAAAAGAATGATACAAGCATTATTTGTTGGTATAATGAACTTCAAATTGTGTGTTGACCCTAAAGCCTAGTACGCAGATCGGGAAAAATTTTGTCTCCCATACATTTTTTTCCTGGGACAAATTTTGTCTCGGATATTTTTCCGAGCAGTATGCAGTTCGCGCGCAAAATTCATACTATTGTGAATTGCCCTACAAAATGTCTCCACTAAATTTTGCCAGGAAAAAGAATGATACAAGCATTATTTTGCGGGAAAAATTTTGAAAGCCAAAAGTGATTTTTGTCAAAACTGGTTTTATGTAAAAGGTGCTGATACTTCTCTTGAAAGCATCGAGAGGAGATTTCAAAAAGGTATGAACGATTTTTGTAAGACAACCCGTTCCAGAGATATACAACAAAACACATTAAATTATTTTTTAATTCTCCAACTTCAAACTTTTGCGCGAGATTTGGAATAGTTTTGTAGAGATTAAAATTGTAGAGATAAAATTTGTCTTGTCTCGATCTGCGTACTAGGCTTTAAGGTATATTTGTTTCCTTTTGTATCTGAACTCATTCATTATCTTTTTAACTTTAGATCATTCTAGAACGTTTCCTTTTCTCTTAATAAAAAGCATTTATATAGAACGGAAGTCTTTTTTGTACACTTAACTTTATTTGTTATTTTTGTGTATTAATTGTAATCCCATCATTATTTTGCCCGAAAAATTTTGATAGCCACTGTTTCCGAAAGTGATTTTTGTCAATACTGGTTTTATGTAAAATATGCTGATGCTTGTCTTGAGAGCATCAAGAGGAGATTCCAAAAAGGTATGAACGACTTTTGTAAGACAACCCGTTCCAGAGATACACTAAAAAACACATTAAATTAGATTTAATCTCTCCAACTTCAAACTTTTGCGCGAGATTTGGAAAAGTTTTGTAGAGATTAAAATTGTAGAGATAAAATTTGTCTTGTCTCAATCTGCGTACTAGGCTAATTCGACTGGCAGATAAGATATTTTTTTTATTAAAATGTCAAAACACATGTAATTTGTGAAAAGTGGTGCGCTCTGAAATTATTACCATTCGAAAAATTGAAAAAAAAAATCACAAATCAATAGGGATTTTAGAAAATGTTTGCTCTCTTTTTTTTTTAAACTCAATAAAAAATCAAATGAAAAATAGAATCAGTAACTTGACCCTGGGGGTCAATATTCTCTATCTGTGAAACTGTGAAGTGATAAACAAGTTATCATTTCAGTTTTCACAGCCATTTTTCATTTTTACATTTCATGAACTCACATAATGCAATTCTGGAACTCATTCTGATAAGTTTGTCAAAACATGTACTAAAAAGTACTAAAATGAGAAACGCTCTCATTTTTGATATACGATACTCATTTTTGAGTATAATTTTGTTTTTGTAATTTTCATATTTTATCAGGGCTTTTCACAAAATCTTTTGTGTGTGAAAACAAATTTAATATTTGAAAATATTTTGATATTTTATTAATTTTTTTCATAAATTGCGAATCGGATAGTGTGTGAAGTTGTGAAAAAACTTATCACTTCACAGTTTCACAGATAGAGAATTGAACCCCTGCTGGCTTAACTTAAAAAATTATTTTTATTTTATATCTGGCAGTGCCTATTTGTATATGTAAAAAATATATCCTTCTGTCACTTTATGACAACCAGTAAAACGAGAAACGTCAAACAAACAATCGACAAATTCCAAAACAAATATTTTAATTTTCGAAATTCATTTGCATTTGAAATAAAAACAATGCTTTCGTCTTCAAAAGCAAGTAAAGGTGGTAAGGTTCTTGTTTGTGGAATGAAAGGCGTTGGCAAAACAGCTCTAATCGAACAACTGATCTATGGAAACATTGCAATAGACTCTGTGAGTGCTCTCTATTTCCAAATATTATTCAAGGATGAATAAAGATTTAACCATTAATTTATATCAGGACATTCATTCTACAATAGAAGATATTTATATGGCGAGTGTTGATACAGGGAGAGGAGGACCCAGAGAACCACTCCGAATATACGATACAGCTGGACTTCAGGTGATTCAAAACACGATGGTGGTTCTATATAATCAGTCTAAATTAACATTTCTAGGGCAAAGCACAATTACCACGTCACTATTTAGTATTCCCAGATGGCTTTGTTCTGGTTTACGATCCAAGTGATGCGTCGAGCTTGGACATGCTCGACGAAATCAAGTCTGACATAGATAAGAACAAAGAAAAGAAAGAAGTTGCTGTGATAGTTCTGGCTAATGTACGATCAGGAAGTGGTACTCTCAAGAGAACCGACTCTCCACCAACGCTACCAGATCCAATCGAAGCGGTTCTTAATCGAGCGAACAGTTGGTGCGCCCGTGAACGCATAAAACACTATACAGTCAATGCCATGGACCGCGCTACACTCTTCGATCCTTTCGTTCAACTCTGCATTCGATTGCATCCACCACAACCCAAAGGGTCTTTCCCTCAACTACGTCAGGTTATGCAGAAAAGAGACCGAAACGACGCTTGATGTTGTCTGTTTCCGCCGCTGCCCGATGAGTAGAATATTCAGGCAAGTCCGTGCGATGATTATTGAATGAGTTGTCCCTCACCGGAACTAAAAACCTATGACATCATCCATTATAATCATAATGTTCTTTGTAAATTATGTAGATCTTAACGAATTTAAAGTTTTATTAAGTTTAAAACCAAACTAATATTAAAGATAAACCTATAATTGTATTTAAGGCATCCAAGTTGAGTTTGTAAAAGCTTATAAAATATGCTGTATAAATAAGGTCTGAAAAATTATGATTAAACTAAAGAACTAAGGCACAGTGAAAACTTCCAGTAGAATATAAATGATGTACGAGTATGCTTAAATTAATAAATTAACTTATTATAAACTTAAGCTTCAATAGACTTTCTTTGATTTGCATTTAATTGCATTAAAATTTCCCCGACATCTGGAATTTTCCCGCGCCAATGATTAAAAAAAGGAGCAAACACTACAGTCTTGTCCAAAATTATTGAGCACCCTATCAATTTTGTGCGTACATGCTTTTTACAAATTAAATTAAATACAGTTGGTGGTGAAATAATTTTTTAGTCTCAGATAAACTAAAAAAACCGTTATCTACGTTGTTATTGAAAATGCATCATCCGTTATCTTAAGATTAGTCATTTCCACATGTTCTTAGGTATTGATCAGTTTGCTTATTTGCCTTTTCTTGTGAAATCTCAAGTGGTTTTTGTAGGTTTTATTTTAAGTATTGGTTAGTATTATTGGAAAATGCCCAAAAAAAGCGAACTAAGTTTAGTTAAAGGTGCACAGGTACAGCAGATACATGATCAAGTTAAATCTCAGGTAGAAATTTCCAAAACTCTGGAATATTCGCGTCGATCTGTCCAGTACTATCTTAAACGGTTCACAGAGACCGAAGAGCATGGGAATAGGACAAGAACTGGGCGCATGCGAATCACAACAAACCGCGAGGACCGAAAATTGGTACGAAGCTCCAATTAAAAATCGCAAAAAAACTTCCTTAGAGCTCGCTGTCGAATTTTCAGCAGAATTTAAGAAGCCAATTTTTGCTGGAACTACTCGTAGAAGACTCCAAGAAGCTAGTATGAAAGGCTATAAGGCCAGGAAAAACCATGGTTATTTGAAAAGAGCAGAAAGGTGCGGCTTGTATGGGCTCGAAAATGCCAAACTTTTACTGAACAATATTGGTCAAATATTGTGTGGTCAGACTAATCGAATTTCGAGCTAACTTGCAACAATATGTAGTAAATAATTTAGTTATATTATAACTCGTAATGAAAATACCTAACTTTCAAAACTACTTCATTTGTAGTACGCTTTAAGATTTTTGGTACCGCTGGCTGGTGCAACCTTTGTTCGTCGTTGAGCCGGTGAAGAATTTAGTCTTGAGTGTTTAGTACTGACAGTAAAACATGGCGGCGAGAGCGTTATGGTCTGGGGGTATATGAGTTCTTCAGGGGCAGGCGAAATGTTTGTGTGTCACGATCGCATGGACTCTACGAAGTACATAAACGTACTGGAAACTGCACTCCTGCCCTTACTTTTATTACTGTTTGGCGTTACAAACATGAATGGAGTAAAGTTCCAGCAAAATAACGTACCTTGCCACAAAGCTGCATGCACAAAGACCTGGTTAGGGGAAAATTGCATCGAGGTCCTTGATTGGCCTACCCAGTCCCCAGATTTAAACCAAGTAGAACATTTGTGGGCCTATTAAAGCACAAGATCAGGCAGAACACAATCAGCAACAAAAACAAAAAAACGACAGTGCAGAACAATGCAATAAGCTTGTACGCTCTTTGCCAAAAATAATTGCTCCCGTGATAAAGGCAAAGGGCGGTCCAACTAAATATTGATATTTGTTTAATAAAAAGCAATGTTATACTATACAAAGTGTTTGAATTTATTTAAATTAAACAGTTGCACGTAAAGTGAGAAATATAATGGGTGCTCAATAATTTTGGCCAAGGCTGTAAATTCATCAGATATTGACCAATAAAAACTATGTTTAATATATTTATTTAAATTATCAGATCTTTGTTGAAGAGAGTAGAGAATATTCGCAATATCCCCAATTATTTATACTGAAATACTACAGTATTGTACAAAATTAAACAACCAAGCATGTGAAGTGTTGTAATTCTTTTAATACTTTTGCAATATTTTATTGCGAAAACAATTTATTTAGTAATAATAAATAAATATCTACTTTGGGTGCTATTATTGGTATATACATATGTATGTGTCATCATATCACCCCAAAACGTTAGGAAAAAGATTATTTCTAAGGCATACAAATCAATCCATTGCAGACTTTTGGTCACTTCTAGATTCTGGTCATTTTATTAATGACTTTCGGATCAATTCAATTCAATTTTGTTTTATTGAACATACTTTATTTACAATTTGGCTTTACAACTAATCAGATACTACATATGTATGAAAATTTACATTTGTTGGCTCATAGGGGGCCTAACTATATACAGTGACTTAAGTTTAATTATTTTTATATAAAATTTACATGACGAAAAAAATAAAATTTAAAAGGTCGGTTCACTACATTGTCCTCAGGGTGTTCATTGCCGGTTGTCAGTGGTGATTTTTGTGAGTTGTGGGCAGGAATGGCGTTTTAGCCGCGGTGGTAGTCTGACCCAATGTCAGCGTAGAACGAGACTACTTCCTCGTTGTCTGATTACGTTGTCATCCAGAGTTTCCATCACACTGAGGTACCTCGGTTCGGGATGTCGTTGTTCTGTGGTCATCCTTCTCATAAGGTGGTCGATGATGTTCCCCATTGGTTTCTTCGTTGAATCAACTAGATATTTGTGCAGTGTGATTAAATTCGCTTCTGTGTAGAGATGCTCGTTCTTGTAGTGTTTATGTCGTTGACGGTCAAAGTAGAGTCCAGTGCAGATTCTCAGTATATTCCTTTCGAATAGTTGAAGCTCCTTAATAGCTGTCTTCGAGATGGAAAAACGCACTGGGAAGGAATAGCTGATCACTGTTAGCAGGAGCTAGATTAATATCTTTGTCGGTTGGCTAAGACCTGATCTTCTTTTCAGCAATGGGGGCAAACGGCTGAAGGCCCAGCTGACCTTTTTAAGGACATTTCTTGAGTGCAGGTTAAAACTTAGCAACAAAATGACTTTCGTATCATTGATATGAAGGTCATTGTTTCCATAAAATTCAATGCTCATATTAAATTGTTTACACACACTGGAGACGTTATAGTACCAGTAATAACTGGGATATATACAAAGAGCATATTAATTTTGTAACGGGTGCAATAAGAAATTGAAAGAAAAAAAAAACAAAAACAATACCATGCATCTTAAATAAATACTTCTCTTCCAAGTCAAGTTCTCTAGAATAATCCACTTAAATCAATCTGGAGTTGTCGCTAAGAAAAGTAATTCATTTTATTTCAAAAGCTTTTTACAATATTTTTATAACCCACGAAGCTTGGTGCTTATCTGTGAGTTGTTGAACTTTCCAAGTTATTTGAATTGATTTGGATGTTTAAAACAATTTGTAAATATTTATAATTAATTTTAAAGTAAAATGTTTATTTAATACATAAAAGGTAATAAAATATTTTTAATAGATACATTTTTTCAAATCACAGTGAGTTTTTATTGGTGTTTGGAATTTAGTTTAGAAAGAAAAGTTTTAATTTTTTTTTTTTAATTTTTTTTTTTTAAGATTTGTTGGAAGCTTATTCATAATTGATGGTACAGTACAGCTGAGTTATCTTCTGCCATAGTTGTTATATACCGCAAGAATTTCAAGTAGACCTTGCGCTCGTCTTCTGGTGTTGAAGCTGTGTGAAAAATAGGTTGTTGGAATCTTGAATCGTCCTATTCTAAAATTGCTGTCATCTTAAATTGTTCGCGATCAAAAACTTGAAATAAAGATGGTATTTATCAATTATTTTAATGATTCTATGCTGAAGATTAACAAGCTTATCTATATTCGTTTTTAATGCAATTCCCCATGACAGTACTTCATACCTTAGGCCGTGGTTACGGCCAACGCTAGTAAGCTAGTGCGCTAGTCCGCGCTAGTAAGCTAGTAAATCTAATGTTTGGATAATCAATAACGTGGTCATAGATCACGCTAGTTGCTTTAACGCTAGTAAAAGAGTGCGCGCTAGTCCTTGCTAGTAAGCTACTAGATCAAAACTCGTTTGATTTTCAAGCTTACTAGCGCGAACAGTGTTTCAATTTTTATCGGAATGGACATCCAATTATTGGTAAGTAAAGTTAAAAAAGGGAATTCTTGTGGGATGTAAGGTCCAAAAACTATACAAAAATAAAAAAAAAAACTATAAAAAAAGCATGGAACGATTAATAATAACAAATACAAGTTATTTATTCATATATTCAGTTTTTTTATTTTTAACAAAGACATGAAAAACATAATATTAAATTCTGCAATCAATTTTTTTATTCATTGCTTAAATAAAAATATTCCGTATAAATATTGCGAGTATTGTTTGCTGCGAAGCTGTAATTTTTAGCAGAAGTTGATGCTACAGATTTGGCAGCTGGACTTTGTCTATGAACATTCAATAAAAGACATCTGTCTACGTCTTCAATATATTTATTTATTTATTTATTTATTTCATCAATTGATTCGAAGATCTGCTGATTACAAAAAATACAAAAAAATAAAATAATAAAGATACAAGATATATTCATATTTACTTGAGTTAGCAATTATTTTAATACTTTAGTGAATTAATTAATCAATTACATATTTGAAGAATTTTTTTCTTAAAACAATCTCTATTCATGCTAAGATCAATTTCATTGTAAACCTTATTAAATAGATTTAGAGAACGCGTTATTGGTTCATTAAGACCATAATTGGTTCTATGAAGAGGAGGATAAAATAACTCATTTCTGTTGCGAAAAACTCTTGATGGAACATAGAATGGAATCAATGAAAGCAGTTCAAAAGAGGTTATTCTATTATCAATAATATCTTTAATGAACAAAATACATTGGACTTGCCTGCGACATTTAAGCGTTTTTAAGTCAATAAGAGAACACCTTGATTTATAATCTGGCAAAGACCCAACCCAATTAAGTTTGCGTAATGCATAAAGAGTGAATCTTTTTTGAACTCTTTCGATTCTCGAAATATTATTTTCATAAAATGGAAACCAGACGACACAACAATATTCCAAAACTGGTAGAACTATTGACATAAATAAGATCTTCAAAGTATAGGCATCCTTAAAATCATTGGAGTTCCGCTTCAAAAAACCTAAAAGTGAATTACCTTTAGACACAATGTAGTCAACATGAGATCTGAAGTCAAGCTTAGAATCAAAAATCACCCCAAGATCATTAACCTCAGTTACCTTCAGAAGATTAACATCATAGAATTTATATTCAAAATCAATGAGAGATCTAGATAAATTAAAAATTTTACATTTTGAGTAATTCAGCTGAAGATGGTTGTAGTCGCACCATTTAAGAAAATTGTTGATATCCAACTGCATTAAAAAGCAATCTTCAAGTGAAGATGCTGCTGTAAATAATTTTACATCATCAGCATACATCAAGCAGTTACAGTATTTGAAAATAGATGGTAAGTCATTGGTAAAGATTATAAAAAGAAGTGGGCCTAAATGACTGCCTTGTGGAAGACCTGATACCACATCTATAAGATTTGAGACACATTCGTCTATCTTAACAGCTTGTTTTCTATCAGATAGGTATGAATTCAACCACTTTAAAAATGAAACATTCAATCCCAACATCTTAAGCTTTTGCAGGAGAAGATCATGATGTACGCGGTCAAATGCTTTCACAAAATCAGTATAAAGGACATCAACTTGTCTACCTTTTTCCACGTGATTATTGCAATAATTTGCAAAAAGACTTAAATTAGTACAAGTTGATCTACCTTTTACAAAACCATGCTGTTTTTGAGACAACGAATTCTTAACAGCAAAATAAAGTCTTTCGGTGACCATTTTTTCAAAAAGTTTGGGTATAACTGAAAGTTTTGAGATTGGTCTATAGTTCCTCACTAAGTGCTTAAGGCCACTCTTATAAATGGGATCTACATAAGATATTTTCCATTCTTTTAGAAAAACACCAGTTTGTAAGGATTTATTAAATATAAGGGTCAGAACATTACAAAGTGAATAAGAACATTTTGACAGAAGAATAGGAGGAATCATATCAAAGCCAGATTTTTTTTGAAATATCAATTTCCTTTAAGCTTTCCAAAACATCCTGTACTGAAAAACTTTGTAGATTAAAATCTATCAAAGGACTAATATCAGGGTACAGGTCATCAATATTTGTTAAAATATCACAATTATATGAAGTTTGAAAAAACCGAGCAAAAAGGTCGCATGAGGATTGAATATCGTTGGATTTAAGATCATCATATTCCATACATTGAGGAAGAGATGAACACTTTCGTTTAGAGTTTAAAAATACCCAGAAAGATTTTGAATTATTTTTTATATTTGATTCAGTATTGATAATATATTGCCTATATAAAAACCTGTTAAGAAAATCAAATTCTTTTCTCAACTGAAAAAATACTAAACGATCCTCGGAAAGATTTGTTTTTTTAAAACGCTTTAATGCCTTGTTTTTAGCATTCTCCAAATTTTTTATTCTTTTGTTAAACCATGGAAGTTTAAACAATTTCTTCCCAGTTAAGGTAGGAACAAATCGTTCTATGCCTTCATTAAGAATACTTTTAAAACTTGTAAACATATCCTCTAGAGACTTGCCTTCAAATAAATCCTTCCAGTTAACAGCATTATAAAAATTATTAAGTGCCATAAAATCCGCTTTTGCAAAATGAAATTTTTTCCGTGTTTTAAGACAGACAGAAGCATAATTATAATAATCAAAAGAGAAACAAATAGCCTTATGATGAATAGAGTTGTTTAAAAGAGGAAAATCATGAAATGAAACATTCAATCCCAAAACATCTTAAGCTTTTGCAGGAGAAGATCATGATGTACTTTAAATCATTGTTAATAAACACTAAATCCAATATTCTGTTTAAACTGTTTTTAACATTATTAATTTGAAACAGGCCCATAGAAGAAAATGAATCAACTACTAACATTTCTACATCTTTATTTACATTAAAAGGGATCAAAATATGATCTTCTTCCATGTAGCACCAGTCGATATCACCAATGTTGAAATCACCAAGTATACAAGGAAATTGGTTATGAGGTAATTCACTTAATATTGCTTGAGCATTAGAAACATGTTCGGTATATAAATCTATTCCGCTCGTTGGGCGGATATAACTTACAATAAAAAATAAATCTTTAATTTCAGCAGAATCTTCAGAACTTACACAAATACAAAGCTGCTCAATATCATCTGCATCATTCTTCAATTTATATTGAGTACTGTTGAAAGTCGTTCGGACGGCAACCAAAACACCTCCTCCTCTATCCCATCCTGTTTTAGTTGAACGATCTTTACGATACACATTGTACGAAGAATCAAAGAGTTCACAGGATGTAAAACTTGAATTCAGCCATGTTTCAACGATGATAATGACATCGAACTCTTGAAGAGAAGATGATAAGAAGAGCTCGTTAGTTTTTGTACGTAAACCACCAGCATTTTGAAAATATACGCGAATTTCAGATAAATTCGCTTTTAACTTTGGATCAGCTATTTCATCTTGGTGTTGCCTTGCACTTTCGGAAAATTTACAAATTTCTTTAATTGGATATGTTTAGGCCACATAGAAGGATCCAAAGCAGCATCAAAATGGCTTGCGGGAATTCCTAACTTGAAATTCACAAACCGGAGTGAAGTTGAATCTACTCCTTTTTTAATAAGTTTTGAACAGCGCATGGTATTCTTTTCGAGATTTAACTTCATTGCAGCATATTCAATTACATTTCCCTCCTTCACATTACTATCCAAGCGGGAAAGATGTAAAAATTGTAGACGAGGAACAGACTGCAGAGTAAATTCACCTTCCACAACAGCAGCAGTGCCAAACATAATCTTTTTTGAACTCTGAGATTTACCAACAGCACTCTTTTTAGATTTAGTCCCATCAGCTAAATTGGCAACACTGTTATCGAGAACAGCATTCACCGCAGCAGCAACATGATCCTTATCAACAAGAGCAGCAACACCACCAGCAACATTTACCTCATGAACATCTGATAGAAGAACATTATCAGAAACGTTTTCACCCACAGTAACAGTAGCTGCAGATCCATAAGAAGCGCCATCACCTTCAACAGCAGCACCATCACCCACAGCAGCATCACCAGCACCATCCGTACCAACAACAACAACCTCTTTCTATGGATGATAATAAGACAAAAGGGATGCAACCTACACAATTCGGAAATTCCCACCTGGTATAAAATTTATTTGCAAATTCCTTTAATTGCTTTTCACATGGGCGTGGCAAATGTTTTTTTCACAAATCTGTTCCAAATTGCTGTGCACACATTTTTAACAATACCAGAAATTGTGCTCTGTGCCATTCTGTAGCTGAACGCCAAACTTCAATATGATGCGCCAGTAGCTAGATATGTATCTTCAAAGGAATTAAAGATGTTAAATTTAGAATTATATATTTTTTAGGAAAACTGAAAAAGAGTCCTTTTGGGTATAAATATCTGAGCTTACTGACTAATTATGATAAAATGAGGAATTTATGTTTTTCCTAGTTGGTTTAAATCTTTCACATTTTATTACCTTTGTTATTAATTTTCAGATTCAACTTCCAAGTTCACATCACCTTCAACGCATTTTGATGTAATCGATACAGACAACATATTAAGAGAAATAGTTTACGAATAAAATTTTACATATTTTTTTTTACGAATTATATTTAATTAATTTTTTGTATAACTACTTTATTGTTAACTTATAAATGGGCACAATAGATCTCCAGATCGCAGTCCAATAACCCCCCAGTACAACTTATACGAGTAAATACGTTAAACAAAATTTCTAAGAATTCATATTTATTTTTGTATGCTTTAAAAGCCCTTTGTGACGTAAATCGAGCTTTGGTTTTAAATCAAACATGACTTGCTTGCTGGACTTTAGCATAACCTTTGAGCATAAATTGGTTGAGCCAATACTTTAAATTAAGGGTTTAAAAAGAAAATGTATATACTCGTACATACGAAACATGCATGTATATTTTCTGTAAATTTGACTACATAAAAGCATTAACAAGCCTCTTTTGATATTCTTATCAAATTATTCACACTCGTGAATGTAGAAAATACCTCCTAATAATACAACATCTACTTATAACACTACTCAATACATTTTTTGGGACCATCAGACTTCACTTTTCGCAAAAAACTCGTTATACACTTCCGAAAGTAGTAATATTCTTCCTAAATATTCATAAAATTTTTTTTTTAAATGTTTAATTCCTTTCGGAGAATTGCCAAAAACGGTATTTTTGAACTTTCAGCTCTGTATACATATCTCAGTGATGGAACAATTGATAAGGTCTTAATTTAAATCCACAAGATAAACATATTTTGCTTACCGCACCGCAGGGTTATGAAACGTCTTTCTGTAGATATAATTGATAGTTTCGTTTTTTGAGTTTGAATGATTGGATCGATTTCTTTCAAAATGTAGTCAAAAGTTTTTGTGGTTATTATGTGGTACTCGAAAAACATTTGTTCGTCCTTCCTCAAACATTCATTTAAACGGTGAAACTCGCCATGCTTCCAGCCAGCTAGCGGTAAGAAAAAGTACCATGTGGTGGTTCCTTGTTTTTATAAAACAATCGAATTCTTTTCGTGAAAGATATTTTTTAAGACATAAAGAACCGATTGATATTAAAACCGACCTCACGCCACGTTCAAATTAGTACCATTTGAAGGTTTTTAAAATGTCTTTAACAAGACATACATTCAGTGGCGTATTGAGGGGGGGGGGCAGGCTGCCCGGGCCCCCCCAAGCCTCAAAGATCAATTATTATTAAGGTGATTTCATCATAATGTACATGATTAACTGAAACTTTTTCGTAAATCTTAGAGACTTAGAGGGAGCTCAGATCCTCGAGCTTCCCAAGTTCTGAAAAGGTTGTTTGTGTTTGTTTGAATTAGACCCCTAGCTGACGTTAAGATTTTTGAGTCAAACCACATAATTCGATAAATCGTTCGGAATTCTTTAGATTAATATTATGCATTCAAAATAACAATTATTGTTAATAAAGCGTCTTAAGAAAATAAGCACAAAACTTATACAATACGTGATTTTAACTAAAAAATAACATAGCATAACAAAGATACAAAAACATTGAGCATTTTAAATATTCAACAAAAAATAAAAAAAAGTTATTCGCAGTTAATAATATTTGTCAGTAAAACACTGACCAAACATTTCGTTTGAATAATTCATAACTTTCTATAAAATATTAAATGTTGACTAAGTACGAGTACTTTCAATTTCAATTTAGTGGTTTTTTGGTTGCTAGTACTGTCGGACGTATGTTTTTATCCATGCTTCCATTTTCTCTTGAAGCGCCGTTTGAGTCGGAAAATAATTGCCAAGAAAAAAGTTTTGGTCAAAGTGATGGTGAAAAAAACCGAAATAATCTTGAATTTACACTACCTTCAAATGATGACGCTGCTACAAGTTCCTCGCAAATTCTAGTTGGCCCAGATTTAAATACATGTCAGGTGGATATTTCAGATATACGAGTAAGTAATTTGTTACCGTATGCTCAAGCACAGATCGATGATAATGTCAAGTATAATGTTATTACCAAAGACTACAAAGAAGGTTTTGTTTCTTATACTAAATTTCCTCTTTCTGAGGAAGGATCTCATAAAAAATCTGTAACGTGGTCCAATTGCATAACTCATAGCTAATCATTTTATAGTGTTCATAATAATCATATGTTAGTAATCATAATCATAATAATAATAATAATAATAATAATAATAATAAATTACCATAATTAGTATCAAACATGCTACGAATATACAATAAAAACTAGGCATACTAAATACCATCCATAATACCTATGAAGGGAAGAGGTGATCATACACACCCCTTCTACCTGTATGTGTCTCATTAAAGGGCATTTACCCTGCAAAAAAAAAAAAAAAAAAAAAACCAAAATTCCAAATTTTTTGGAAAAAAACCAAAAATCCAATTTTTTTGTGTTTTTTTTTTTTATTTTTGGTTTTGCGTGGTTTTCAGTCCATTTTTGTATGAAGTTACCATAATTCTGAAAAGATATAAAATAGTTAAATAGAAATAATAGAATAATGATCTTTTATATCTTAAGATGTAAAGAAAAAAACGAAAATTCATCTAAAATCTGGCTCAGATATGAAGTTCAAAGCCAAGTTTTTTTTGTTTACATCTTATCGACCCATTAGCATAAAATTTTTGTTGCTTGTAGCACAAAATCTGTAAACATAAATATAAATCAAAGATTAAAATCTAATAATAATAATATATAAAACAAAATATATAATAATACTTACAAAAAAAATAAGAAAACTTTGTCGAGATGCCACCACATTTCTTCACCATCCATGAAAAATTTTGACATTTAGACTAAAATAAATAGTCATATACTTTTTCTCACTCTTAAAGGAGTGTAGATATACATCACTCGGGCGACGAACATATTCTTTGCGGCGAATAAAAATAAATAAATATATTTAAAGCATATTGAGTAAATTAAGTAATAGATTTTTTTTTATAGGAAGATTTTTAAACTTACAGGAAGTAAAGCCCAAATGTCTGTTACATTTTTGAAATGTAATTTATGAAGAGGGTAGTTTTTTAAATAAAATAAAATGAACAATTTGTGTTTGAAATGTCTGTGATAATAATGATCCTGTGATATTAGATTAAGAGAAATATATTTATTATTTATTATTTATTAGAAATTTTATTTATTTTATTGTGTTAGTCTAGCTAATAGGGTAAGTGTAGAAGAGAAAAGAAGACAAAAGATTATTCCAATAGTGGGATCCAAATACTAAGTCAGTTAGGAACTTATATACATTTTTAAACAAAGACATAGCGACTATGTAATAGGGGTCTTTGTGAATTTAACAAGACAAAGGATAGTCAGACGTCTAATAGATTTACGTTAGTTCAGTTTGTGAAATTTTTTATTCTGATACTTCGAAAGTTCTGGAGAGTAGATTATAAGTGTAATCCTCATACGAATTTTCTTTTATTAATATAAACGAAAAAAAAAGTAGAAGAAAAAACAGAAAAATTACAGATATAAGATATAAGTGAACAAAAATCAAAAAGACACTAAGAGTTAAAAATATTTTTTTTTGGAATTTTGGGAAACCCCTACCTATCCAAAAGGATAATCAATTAAATATTGCATATTACGCAGAGGTATGTAATTCTATCCGGCATAGAAATTTTAGTGAACTAATTTACGCAATGTGTTCTCCTGTAGGTACTTGTTAGTGATCCTTGGGGTTACTAAAATTGTATAGTGGACATAATAAGTGCCTCTGCTTTTGGTACAGAAGCCCTGACCCATTCAACTTTAATGAAAGGAATCTAATAGCATAAAACAGAGTGAAGGATATCTCAATATATGATCTCCGGAGATTCGTCTCAGAAATTTGTCTAGGAAGCCAGTGAAGAAAATGGATAAAGACATGAAATAAATGAACTGATGATAGAAAAAAAAAAAAAAAAAAAAGTTAAAGCTTGAAATAGATTGTTTTTTTTATAAATAAGTAACGTAAATGAACATTTTAGTTGAATTAATGATAAATTTTCAATTTACAATAATTAACGTAAAGAGGGATATATTGTACAAACTTCATCTGCTTTTTTAGTTAAATAATGATTGCTTTGAGAAAAATAATTTAGTTAAAAGTGAAAGTGAATCATCAGTTCCTGATTTGTGCTGCCGGCAGGACGTCGAGGGACGTGAAAATTGTGAGTAACCTTACATATATATATATATATATATAATTCTTGCTGGAAGCGGATATTAATTCCCAGAAAAAAACACATAATTTTTCTTTAAAGGCAGATATTGGTTTTTTTGTTTTTTTACATTTTCTTTCATAAATGGTTATTTTTATTTGATTTTCCTTTTTTTTTGTGAATTTTTTTTTATTTTTTTTAAATTGAAATTTTTATTAATCAAATATAAAATTATAATAACACTAGCGAGCGTCTTGAAATAATGTGTTTCAAACTATTTAACTCTCCCAAAAAGGTAATTGTTTAAAGATTCTTATTCAGAATGATGCAGTGTTAAAGTTAAAGCGATTGGTGTGTGAAGGGGTCTCAGCAGGCCGTCTATGAAGAGTTGAGGAAATGACAGGATGACTTAAATTGACATACGGAATGTTTGTATAGCTGGGGGGCAAGTTAGGGGCTGTCTTTCACGATATAGGCCAAGAAAGATAGCGATGGATATTTTTCGACATATGGGAGGGTTGGCCAAGCCATGCCAATAACACCAGGCAAACTTTCTTGATCCTAGTGAACCATTCCGTGGCGAGAGGGTGGGGGGTGAGTATGCCTCTCCCTTGAAAATAAAGATACAAAAAAAAAATATTTAGATTTAAAGTATTTAGGATTAGATAGGGAATAGGTTAAACGAATAGGTTAGGTTAGGTCATAGGTAGTAATTCTTTTTTGGTTATCTAATATTCAAGTCGGAGATGTGTCGTCATTTACCCATTCTTTCGTCAGGGTAATGGCAAAGGTACGTGAGTGTGTCTTTTCTTTTTTTCGATTTTCTTTTTACTTTCTTCTCTCCGAATCATTTGTCCGTCCGATATATTATTCATATTTCGTAGCTTTCTCCTTCTTATTCTTTTTCTATAATAATCATCCTGGCATGTTAATATAAAGTGAAATTGAGCTGAAGGTGTGGTGATAAGGACAAGAACCTCCCCGTCCGACGAGCTAAGCTGAGCCGTGACAAGCATGCCGCTGTCCCAAAACATAGCACCAAAGTCGCCCCTGTGGCCTAAGTTAAGCTCATTTCAAATCATTTCAATATTCTTGGTTAACAAAATATGAATGGTTGACTTATTCAAAGATTAACGAAGGTGCATTTTGTAAATATTGTGTGCTTTTTAGAAAAGCCACTTCACATAATGCTGAAGTAGGATATTTAGTATCTCGTCCCCTCAAAAAAATGAAAAAAGCTCTAGAAGCATTTGAAAAGCTCAATTACTTTCAGTATCATGTGAGTTCTCTTTTGGATGCTGAATCCTTCAAAAAAGTGTATAAAAAAAATATGCACAGTACAAGAGCTTTGTGACAGTGCATTTCAAAAAAAAAGTTTCTGAAAATAGAAAAAAGCTAGTCAGTATTATAAAAACAATTATATTTCATGGCAGAGAAAACATTCCACTTCGTGGACATAGGGAAGTTAGTTGTTCAAATATTCTGTCTCAAGAGAGCACTGAGTTTCGAGGAACTTTCAATGCTCTTCTTAAGTTTAGAGTCGATGCTGGAGATCAGGTTCTTAAGGAGCACTTAGAGAAAGGTCAACAGAACTCTTTATACGTCAGCTCGGCTATTCAAAATGAAATAATAGAAATATGCGGAGGAGTTATAACTAAACAAATCATTGTTGGCGTAAAAAATTCTCCGTTCTTTTCCGTGCTTTGTGATGAAACAACAGACATTTCTGGTTCAGAACAAATGTCAATCTGTGTACGATATCTAAAGGATGAGAAAGTTGTCGAAGCATTTATTACTTTTGTTGAAGTTACATCTCTAACTGGTGAAAATTTGGCAAACACTATTTTGCTGAGTTTAGAAAAATATGGGCTCAACATTAATTTTCTAAGAGGACAAGGCTATGATGGGGCTTCAAACATGTCTGGAAAGTTGAATGGTGTCCAAGCCAAAATAAAAGAGCGTCAACCTTGCGCCCTTTACACACATTGCTGCAGTCACGTACTTAACCTAGCTATAGTATCTGCTACACATGGCACTTCAGCATCTCGGCAAATAAAGAACATGCTAGGGACCATAAAATCGACTACAAATTTTCTAAGGGATAGCCATGTAAGAAGAGAAATTTTGAAAAAGAATCTTTTGGAAGCATAATGCAACGAAACACAAAAAACAGTTTTGAAGCAAATGTGTGAAACTAGATGGATAGAAAGACACACAGTTTTGATTGATTTCTTAAAATTTGTACACGTCATAGTAAAAAGCTTGGAAGAAATAAATGAACTGGGAACACAACACTCCCTGGCGTATTCACTATTACAAGCAATACTTAGTTTCGAGTTCCTAGTAAGTTTAGTTGTTTGCTCTGAAGTAAATGGGTTAATGCTACCGGTGACAAAGTATCTGCAAACCAGGAACATTGACCTGTTCCAAGCAAAGAAGTCTGTATCAACTCTAGAAAGCATTTTAAAAAGAAAGCGCGATGAGGTGGATCAATCTTTCGATTTATTATTTTTAAAGATAATTGATATATCACAAGCATTTGAGGTACAGCCAAAAGCTCCTAGAACGTGTGGGAAGCAAGTCAGTAGAGCTAATGTTATCCAGGGAGAAGAACAAAATGTGAAGCAGTATTACAAACTTAATTTATACATTCCTTTCCTTGACCATTGCATACTAGAGCTCAACGAACGTTTCGGAAACCAATGTCTATCTGCCAACTACAGATTTTCTTACCTAGCTTTATTACTTTCGCTAGGTCAGAAGACGTTAAAAAAGCTGTAGAATCAGTTTCGTATCCTGACATTTCAAATTTTGACCTTCAATTTAAGTCAGAGGTATTACTTTTATTTTTATATCATTTGTTTTTATTTTCCACAGTAGTTGTCTAACTGCACGTATGCTAACATACAAAAACTACTTTAATGATAGAGCAGTTCATTCTACCGGTAACTAAAAAGTTATATTTTCCATTCTACTATTTAGATATGGAAACAAACTTGGGAGGAGAAAAATGGAGAAAATATCCCATCAACAGCTTTAGCTTCTCTTCCCGTTTGCTGTAGTGTACAATTCCCAAATATAAGGAAGATATTAGAAGTACTGTGTGTACTTCCAGTTACGTCAGCAGAGCCAGAGAGAACATTTTCCGTCCTGAGAAGGTTAAAGACTTGGCTGAGGGCAACAACTTCCGAAGCTCGTCTAAATGGATTAGCATCCATGAATATTCACAAAGAAATCAAAATAGATCCTGAGGAAGTTGTTGAACAATTTGCCAATAAAAAAAAAAGGAGAATGGATTTGATTTTCACGAAAAAACAATAGTTTAGTTATTTGTTTAGCCTTTTCCACATTCAAACTTAAGTTTTCAAAACTTGTTTGCATAACAAATGAACAAAGCTTATTATTATTTCTTATCTTTTTTATAAAAATAACAAATTAAAAAAAAATCGAAAAAAAGTTTAATTTTACTGATTACGCAAGTTAAGGTTTCTTAGGGGACAAAAAAAATGCTGGATTTAATTATTTTTCTAACTTAAAAGGACTGCAAAAAAATAAAAAGTAAAATAAAATTATTGAAAAATTATTCAGGTGCCCCCCCTCCCTAAATTTTTTTCTGGATACGCCACTGCATACATTACAATATATACATATGGGTCGTTTTAAAAAAATTACATTTTTAGCGTTATAGCTTCTATTTTTCTTGCATTTCAATTTAAAAACTTGAAATTTGGCATAAAACTGTGTTTATATGTCAGCATTATAAGAAAAAAATTGCAGATCGATTGATGGTAACGAATATCCATGGTAATTAATAATGTTTAATCTTCGTGGCTTTTTTGGGGTGTGATTTTGATGCTTAATCAGTTTTATTAATATTTTTAATGATGAAAATGATTTTTTTTTTAATTTTGGGCCTTGTCTTTTGAAAGGCCTTCTCTTAAACTTCAATTTTATGATATGCAAAAAAAAATAAAAAAATGTTTGTTGTTCCAATACTTATTTGAATGAGTGTGACAAGATTTTGAAAAAAAAAACATAATTAAATATTTTCGCTTTTTCACACAACTAAACAATTTTTAATAATTTTTTACGATGCATCATCTTTTAGTACGTCAAAAAACCTGCAATTTCATGTTTTATTATAATTTAATTATTGCAGTTAATTCCTTTAAAATTTACATACAAAATAGTTTTTTTATCCGAGTAAATATTCAGTGTAATCTCCGTGGCCTTCTTATCTTTGTACCAAATTAATATTTTTTAGTCTAACCACCGCCAAAAGAAAGGTATTAATCATACTTGAACCTAATATAATTTGGATGACATTGAATTACATTGACTATATTAAAATTAAGAAATAGTCGATTTTGTAATCTCCGTGGTCATTTTCGTATTTGTTTTTTAATAAATGTTCTTTTAGTTTATAATGGCTCATATTATTATTAATTTTTTTATATTCTAGATAAATATACTGAATTTCATCATTCCTTACAGTATTGGTACCGTAAAAGTTCCAAGAAAGTTATGTGTCGTTATTTAAAAATTAATTTGTTCATTATTATAAATTTCAAAGAATAAAACAATTTTCCCCTGAAGAGTACGATTTTGAATTTATTTAATTTGTATTTTTATTAATTATCCTATTAAATTTATTTGCTTTCCACAAAATTTCAACTATTTATTGTTACTATTTATTTTGCGGATTATTGTTATTTTATGCAAGAAAAGAACCTTTTTCGAAATTTTCAATTTTAATTTTTATCGAAAAATACTCGTAAAATGAAAAATATTTGCAATTATTTTTGCGCAACTCTACTTGTTTACTATAGATTAAGAAACTAAAACCGAAGAAAACCTGAAAAAAATATCAATTTTTAAAAAATGACCCATATACATATGTCAATAAATAAATTCTATAAATTGTCCACTCTTTTCTATTCCCAAATGAATAACCTGATGGTGCTCTCAAAATAAACAATACGATGAAATACCAACTAGTGCAAATGGAACTAGCGTGAAAAAACGTCCACGATTTTCTTACTAGCGCACTAGCTCAAAATAGCTAGAACTAGCGTGGGCTAGCGCACTAGCTTACTAGCGTTGGCCGTAACCACGGCCTTAATGGGTATTTAACTAGCGAATAATACGTTTATTTTTGAACATCAATAATAATCAATAATCTTATTTTCTCCAAAACAATGTAAAAATCTGTTCCACTCTTCGGTGATCTATGCCATCAGATCACCAGTGGAACAATTGCTACGAAAGCCGTATTGCCGGTAATAAAGAAGCTTTCGGTTTTCGAGATATTTCTTGAGCTGGTGATATAACAGCGATTCCATGACCTTGGAAAGAAGGGACGTAAGTGCAATTTGTTAGTAGGAGGAGGGGGGAAGGGTCACCTTTTTAGGAACAGGCTGGACAAATGCTGTTTTCCATCTTCTAGGGAAGGTTTCAGAACAGTAGGAAAGGGGAAAAAGCTAGGCAATGAATGAAGAATACCTCTTCAGGAGAATGGGGGCGTTCCTGCAACATCATAGAAGTTCCCGAAGCTGTCGTCTCCAGCTATTTCAAATGCTGAATCCATCGTGGAGTGTACCTGTAGATATCGGTCGTCTGTTGCTGCGTTACTTGTACCTTTGTATATAAAACTTATAGTACTATCAAGAAGACGAAAGATTGCGGTGACATCTTATGTATAGGGACAGCACTTGCTAGATTTGTTTTAATAATAAAATATTCTCTTTTTTACTACTTGTTTTGTACCTTATCCTACTCTCCACTATAAAATCTAGCGCAAATTTCAGCGCCACCACCAGGCTATAGTTCGCAATACAAAATCACGCTCCATGATAATACTATGGGTTATATATACAAAGCCTGTACTTAAATTAATAAGGGAGCTGGGATGGGTTGGGGTTTTCCCAGCATCTTAGTGCCGAAGTTGTAGATGGTGAAGGGAGGTGCTATGGTGGAGAGCTTTTCGTTCGAATTTTTCCATATGAGTGGGGGTTATTGTGTACCATATAGGGAGACAATATATATTAATATTGGGCGAATGAGTTTCTTGTAAGGCAGAAGCTTCGTTCTGGTTTGGATGGAGACTGCCTCTGACTTTCATATGAGGACGTAGAAGAGATAAGACATAATTTGCCTTATGAAGTGTGAATATGGTGTGTTGGTCAACTTGAAATTTTCGAAAAAGTCAACTCTAAAGTATTTAACACTTTGCTTGGGAGTGATAACTGTTTTATCAGGAAGAGTCGGCGAGACAGTTTCACATTTTGTGGCTAGCGCTAGGATCATTATTCGATGGTCGTCTAAAACGGATTAGCTCCGTTTTTTTCCGCATGAAACTAAGACAGCTATTTAGAAAATTGTTACAATAGGTTCGTTCGTTCAACTTCAACTTCAACTTCTCAGGGTTGTCCCAGGTTTTCTTGACAGCCCTGAGAGCTGTCAAAAGAAACTAGGGTTTTCAGTTTTCGAAAAGCACGCAAGTACTGTAAATTGTTTTGTTGCCAACTAAAAGCAAGAATCAAATAATTCTGTGTTCTTATAAGACCTTAAATTTGTTATAAATTAGTTTTAAAAATGAACAAAAATAATTTTGCGTTGTTAATCAATATTTCGTCTGATAAGGATGATGAGTATAACAAACATTTAATAAACAACATCATGCAAAATGCGAATCGACAAACGACGACAAAAGATATACTTAGATATGAAATCTCATGTGGCTTTTGACAGTTTAGTCGTTACCTGAACTCGCCACAGCAAAATACCTAGATCTACTTCATGGCGACTCCAGGTTTCAAAAATCTCAGAATTTATTCGCCAGGGTGAGTTCAGGGCTTTCAATAAACGATTTAAGCTGATCTCAGGGTGACTTCAGGGCTCAACGAACAAACCTATTAAAAACCACGATTGTCCACTTGACAAATGTAATTGAGAATTGAAGTTTCAAAAATGTCAAATTGACAATTGCAATAATTGGCATATCTCTGCTTTGAATTTTCATAGTGATATTAGTAATTGTCAAGTTGACAATACTTTACTCACAGATTTCCTCCCCTTTTTTTAAATTTTTAGTTTTAAAATTTGTGTGTGCTTTTTTTGTTGATATATTTTATTTTTTAATTTATTTCGTCATTATTGAAATATTTTCAACCTTTCCAATGTTTCATTATTATGTTTGTTTTATTTCATCTCTTTTTCTTAAAATTTGACAGTTGCGAATTTTCAATTTGACGCATATAGTAATAAAATTTGCAATTTTTCAAGCAATAATAAATTTGATGAACAAAGTTGTCAATGTCAGTTCAGTTTTTGGTTAAGTGTTGGCAGATATGTATCTGCTTCTGATTACGACACAAAAAGTTTTGAAATCTCCCTTTCTAACTTTCTACTTTCATCTGAGGCAACAATAGTGGAAGGCGTTCTTTTTAAAAGTTAAAGTCTTGTTCAACTTAATTGATTTGATCTATTTGTAAATGCCCCCAGGTTGAATGAATGGTTAACAAATAGACCTCTTGATAAAAGGCTGTTGATTTCCCATCAACAAAAACGAAAATAAAAAAATTAAGAACCTCAACAATACCTAGATATCATTCCATCATTAAAATCAATCATTGGGTAGGTTTTCCTATGAATTTCAAACAATCAAACCATCTCCACTTCTTCGTTTGATGCTCCATCAGATACAAATCCTCAAATTGTTTACGATTTTTCAGATTTATTGTTTATACGACGCGACGGCTGCCCATAAAGTTTTAAGTCAATGCGATTCTTTTATTATTATTTTTTTTTCTATACGATTCGATGAGAATTTATGATCTTCTCGAGTATCCTGTTTCATAAAAATTAAGACAGAGTACGCGGGTTAAACGGAGTGTTGTGTGTCCCCACTACACCATCATGATGATGTTCAAGTTGTGAATCAGAACCACAGAGAGGGACTATATACATACATATACATACATACATAGTTACAAGCGAGCCACCAACTAAACCCTTGTACAATAAATAAATAATTTACGATGTGCCAACGAAGTGTCATGTGCGACGCCATATCCCTAAAAATGAGCCACCAAAAGAGTATCGCATCACAGAGGAGGACAAGGAGTCTTTCGTGGCATGGCGTGGAGCTGGATCATTTCGCGAAGATTGCATATTATGTATAGAAACTGATGCCATATTCCCCTTGGCATGCGTTTGGCATTGCGTACGTAGTGGACCTTCCCATGGTCCAGAAATCATTTTACTGCTGATCGTATTTCGCGACTCTCAGCACACAATTCAAGAAGAGAAATACACGCTATTCATTAAAAAAAAAGTTAAAAAACAGACAAAAAGAACTCCCCAACAATCAGTAGACAAATTGTTATCGCAAAACATTTCTGCAGGAATATTATTTAAACGTTGGTGATCTCCATGAGTCAAGATGGTTGTGTGTTATGTGTCAAGGTTCAAGGATCTGTAGGTGGTGTTTGAACTTTTTTCAGGAAATTTTAAGAGTTAGAAGAAAATCTGTTGTAAAAATTCTTAGTCCTAAGTTTTTCGTTAGCAAAAGTTGCTTATTAACTAAAAAACGATGGATAAATGTTAAAACGTCAAAATTCGTTTTACAAATCCCCTTTCGCAGATAGAAAATATTGCATTTTGCATCCTGTGTCGTTAGTAAGTAACTTGGTCATAGGTACTGAATATCTTAAAATGTGTGTTTTGAGCATTTATTTGGTTTGGATGACGTTTCAAACATTCTTTCTGAATAAACACATTTCTTGGCGATTTTAATACTCCCTTGAAGACAATTGATCTTTCAAGAGGCATTTCGCATTTATTTTAATAAAAAATTTTCTTGGTTCTACAATCTTTAAGCTTTTAAGTTTTTAAAACTCCTCCTTGTTGTCATATTTCTTCCTTTTTTTTATTGAAGAAATTGTATTGGAACAAAATTATCTCAACTGAAGAATCAACATGGAGAAAGAAGTTTTGTCGCATATCATTTAGAACAAAGACCAACACATTTTGATTAATAGAACAAACTGCTAAATAGTAGTTAGATGGTTAACATTAAATATTTTGTTTTGTTCAGGGAAAGTTGTACATAAGTAAGGTTGGTAGGTGGAAATAGTAGTCACGAGCAACCTGCATGCCTCAGTTACCGAAATATTGCTGAATTCTGGCGTTCAATCTGGGCAGCTTGCTGACTGATACTAGCATGAATCTAATCCATTTCGTCAGATCATTGCTTACAACGAGCTTCATTAGCCCATACATTTTTTTTCGCAGTGCTAGCTATTGGCGGATAACAACACACAGAAGTTTTCCTTAAGTAGGCTACACACTGTCATTTTTTTACATCATTTCTGCTGGAATGATGGAAAAAATGATAGTGTGTAGATGTAAATGATAAATGATGAATAAATGATGATGGAAATGATGAAGATCAAAATTTTTCGTGGGTATGACTGAAATGATGAAATGAAATGACAGTGTGTGGGAAACATATCAGTGTGCGTCATTTTTGTCTGCTCTTTGTCGTGCTCGCTGTCGTATTTTTTGCCTGAAATAAATATTTGCATGCGTTTGTTTGTTGTCAGTTTTTTTCAAAGGAAGTTTATAGTGCGGTGAATGAATAAAATTTCAAAAATGATTGAAAAAAATGACTTCATTGAAATGACAGTGTGTAGCATCAAATGAAATGTTCAGAAATGACAGTTTTGGAATGTCATTTAAGAAATGATAGTGTGTAGCCTACTTTAGATTCGCTTCACAGCATTGAGAAAACGAATCAAGTTTTAGTTCTGAAAGTCGGTTAAGGTCTTAAAAAAAGTTTTTTTTTTTTTTTCAAATAATTTGTCCCACTTTCAGGCCGGGTTAGACTATTTTAGTATTTAGTATTTCACTGTATGATTTTCTATTGGCCAGTATCCATTTCAGATTGTAATGTGTCTGTGTCTGGACATTTGCTGGAAAGTTGTACTAAAGACCCCCTCAAGAGAGTGTTTGTAAAACGTCTGTTCAACACGTATAATAACTTATTCTTTTAAAAGAACATGACAGCCATGAACTGTCAAATAAAAATCCTTACTGGAAAACCATTAAGTCAAAGTCTCTATTCATAAACGTAAATATTTGAAGATATGTACATTCGTGCCATTGGAATTCGTGTATGAAATAGCGCACTCTTCAAATGTTTTCTGGTAGTGCTTTGAGCGGTTGGTTTAATTTTTGATGATTCCGGCAATAGCGTCTCGTATGTTAGCTTCAAGCTCGTTTTAGATGGTTGGCTTGTTAGTGTAGGCTTAGGTCTTGACGTAGCCCAGAGAATATAATATAATATTTTGATCGTCGTGGCCTATTGATGAACGTTCGCTGTGAGATGACCCAGTCGCCAAATTTCTCCTTCACAACTTCGAGTGTTGCATCGCTTCGCTTGTACGGTATGTAGCGCAGTCTTGTTGCAATCACAGCTCGGATGTAACGATGTTATCAGTATCTGGCCATTTAAAGTCGGTTGCAACACTCTCTACTCGAGACCATTCACGGTAACGGTGTCTCCATCCTCATTTCCAATAAAATCCGACGATGTTGCCATGCTATAAGCTACAAGGCTACAACACATTCTTTGTGGATGCATTGATGCTTTGGCGAATACTTGTGGATTGTGTTAGCATAGCTCCAATAACGGCAATTTTGCTTGTTGACATAGACGTATGCTCGCCTGGCTGTAATGGCAAGTCATACTGAATATTATGACAGCTGCATGTCAATGGTAAAGTTGACAGCTGCTGAAACATAACAATTGGTAAAACTATCATTTCTATCTGGTCACCCTTTATAAATAGTTCATATGTATGTACATACGTACAAAGTATGGCCTAAAATTAAACACCCTACCGGAAAATGTTATAATTTTTGCAAATGGCGCCATACATTAATCATTTGACATTCGTGAACTAGACAGCTGCAGTATACAAACAGACAAGCAATAGCGCGCTATACTCCGGAAGAGCGTGAA
This sequence comes from Philhelius festivus, assembly GCA_963931855.1. NCBI lineage: Eukaryota > Metazoa > Arthropoda > Insecta > Diptera > Syrphidae > Philhelius > Philhelius festivus. The sequence goes on along the minus strand of OZ007557.1, from coordinate 48,535,571 downwards.
CTATATTTGTCGACATTTTGACCAACATAAATCTTAATAACTCGACTCGAAAAGACTGGAACTACAGGACTATGCAGGGTGATGCCACCACCGCACTGGTCGTTCGGCCTTGAAGGCTGACTGAAATTCATTGTTTCTCCTAAATATAAAAATTCTATATAGATATGTATATGTAATTAAAAAATCAACATTTCTATTTTTGAATATCTACTTTTTAACTTTAAATCTGGCACGTAAAACTCCTAAGCAGAAAAAAATATTATCTCCTTTACAACTTGTGCGGTGGTGATTGGAACAGCAGGCGATGTACGATGTACGATCGTTTGTTGAACGCGATGTTCAAATCGTCACCAAATGAAATTCCATGTTAACTGCGTTCAACGAGTTCGAGTCTACCTGGTAGAAGAAGTATTCATGTTATGACAACACACAACAGTCGCAACAGGCAATTTCAAATGCGCCATGAGTTTAGGCAAACGTTTTTTTATTTGTCAGGTTAATATAGGTACATAACTTAAAGCTTAGACTTTTCCTCAAGGCGAGAGAGAAAGAGATTATCTCGTGATACATCCAAAAAGATACAAATCTCATCTCATCCACACCCCATAGGGTTATGCCACCAGCCAGCATACACAACCGCACCAGATGAAAAACTCTAAACTCTTCGTCATCCACCTGGAGGTCTTCTCGCGCGACAAGATCGCCATCCGTGCCATGCAACAACGACAACAAATTACCAGGACATTCATTCGTGATGTTGTGCCACATTACACCATGTTGTTGCAGCGTTGAGCTGCATCCGTGACCGTGTGTCTTCTTCCACTTGCACTACCGGACGACCGACGATGGCGAAGGACGCGATATGAAATACACACGGGCAATGAATTATAAGAGAAATGGTCACCACCACATAATCGTTGTCATTTCAACTTCTGGTCCAGCTGACACTATCCCACAAATGGTCACATTAATAAGCCAGCAAAATACGCGATCTTTGGGGATTCTTGGATGCTGAATAGAGGAAGCTAATTCCAGCTATATGCAGTCATTATATTGCATTGCAATGTGATTGAACCAAGAAGAGTTTGAATATTATAGACTAGCTCTAGATGAACCTCCTAGAAACAGGTAGGGTATTCACATTGCAGAGAATCTCCATTTACCACATGGCGTGCCAGGTGATAAATCTAAAAGGCGCTCGCTACGATAAGATCATTTCTCCTGTCAGTCGCATTTATTGGTTTGGCTGGATTAATATTATTTTTATTAGCTTCTATTTGTTGGGTCCCATTTGTGTGACTATATTTAGGTTTTGTCAGATAGAACGCTGTTGCTGTTCCTCCTCTTAAGTCAAACGATAGGAGTAACATCAGTTGACAATTATTGTTGGTCAAAAGCATCTAGAATGCTGGGCGTTGTGATCTCGTTGAAGATATCATAGTTCTTTTGAAGCCAGCATAAATTAAAGGCGCCACAGATTGGGCAGTAGGTTGGTTGTTTGTTAGATAGTATTTTTTATCGTTATTCTTTAAATTGAAATAATAGATAATAATAAAAGTTTTTATTAGATTAACTTCATTTCTTTAGGACGATATTTTGTTGAAAAGTATTTTCAGTTATTTATTCAAATTGAATCAAGTTAAGTTTTAAAAAATCTTCTTCAGTCTTGGAACTCAAAGTTAAGAGACCTTCTAGCAAATTTTCAAACTTTACTTTGGATCTTGTGCTGTAAAGTTAAAGCTTAGATTTGTAAGTAAAAGCTAGGTGTAAGCTTTTTTTTTTTTTAAATAAGCCTAAATTAGCAAGTGAAAGATGTCTTCAAGTAATAGTTTTTATAAAAAAGTCAAAGCTAAACTTATGTAGATTCAGCTTATTATCTAGGTTAAGCTCTAATTTGTGTGATTAAAAAAAGCTTAAGCTAGAATATTATAGTAAGCGATACAAAAATATTAAGAAAGGCTCACTTTTATATTAGATTGCTCTGATTATTACAAGAACGAACTTTGACAAAATTTGTGAATATCAAAACCATTGTATTTAAGCTGACCGTTCTAGATGAAGTAGCACAATATTTTGAAATTTTCATCTAGGAAATGACATACAAATGTTGGTACCAAATTTGAAGCAAACTTAAGATTTCTTAAACCGGAGAGAGCTTCAATCTGTTGAGAACTCACAGTTTTTTGCTTCACAAACTTTATAGATAAAGATATACAGGCAGACATGAAACTTTCAAAAAACTTTTCTGGGGCTAATTAATTTTTTTTAAAAAGAGACTAGGGTGTCGAACTTTGATATACAATATTTTTTTTATTTATTTATCTACAAGCTTAAAGCTAACAGATTAATTAGACTTAAATATAAATATACATACATAATAACTTAAAAGAAACAAAAACAAAAATATGTACATACATCATTAAACATCATAAGTTAATCAGAGAATTTTTAAACATTTGTCTTGATTGACTTAATTCAATTTGGTTGCAAATTGAGTTAAAATTTGATATGCATCTTGTAAGAGGTTCATTTGATCCATAATTAGTTCTATGATAAGGCTGAAAAAGAAAATACCGTTGCCTCAGTGGTCTTCCGGGAGCATATATTAAAAGTAAAGCTAGCAGTTTTGGACATTTTTTATGATAACATAAGATATCTCTCACAAACATTATGTCATGGGTTTTTCTGCGGATACCCAGTCTAGAGATACCTAGAAATATGCATCTTGCTTCATAACTTGGTGAGAATCCCCACCTCATTTTAGCGAAGTTGAATTTCGTAAATCTTCTTTGGATTTTTTCAATAAGAATAGATTGCACCTGAAAAGCGGAGGACCAAACAATATCGCAATATTCAAGAATTGATCTTGCTAAAGCAAGATAAAGACATAAAGGAGAATGTGGATCACTAAACTCTTCTGTATTTCGTTTGATAAATCCTATCGTAGAATTTGCTTTTGTAGTAATATAATCGACATGCTCACTAAAAGATAAAGTAGGTACGATCAAAAATTACTCCAAGATCTTTAATTTTATTCAACCTATTCAAAGGGCCAGAATATATTGAGTAATTATATTTAATAGGCACCGCGATTCTATAAAATGACACGACATTGCATTTTCCTATGTTAAGTAAGAGATTATTTTTCTTGCACCATAACACTAAAAATTCTAAATCTTTCTGCATACTACAGCAATAATTTATGTTTGATATGTTTGCGAACATTTTTAAATCATCTGCATAGAGAACAACCTGTGTGAATTGGAAAATAGATGTTATATCATTTATGAAAATAATAAATAGCAGCGGTCCTAGATAACTGCCTTGCGGAACCCCTGATGTACAGTGAAATGCTCTGGAGAAGAAATTTCCAAGTTTTACTAACCGTACTCTATTTTTCAAAAACGATCCAATCCAATCTAAAAGCTTTGAATGAAATCCAAAGCGTCTTAATTTTTCTATAAGTATAGTATGATTAACCGAGTCAAAAGCTTTGCTGAAATGAGTGTATATGACATCAACTTGCTTTCCTTTTTCAATAAAGTTAATGGCTGAGGAAGACAAAATTTTCAACCCCAGTCATGAGAATCTCTACGAAACGATTATAAGCAAATTGTAAACTTTTATTATTAAATTCAATTTCCCAGTTAATCGTATCTAGCCAAGAATTAAATGCAATAAAATTTGTTTTTGCATAATTAAGTTTATGTGTGCACTCAGTTATACAAGGATTGTAAAATTCAAATTTTAACTCAATCTGCTCGTGATGAACAGAATTGTTTAGCGAAGGAAAAGGACACTTTATTACATTTACTTTAATATCATTTTCCCATATAAAAACAAGGTCCAATTGTAATAATAGATAATTATGATTATCTATATAGTGAATTATAAACATCATTTATTTGATGTAAGTTTAAGGCATAAACATAATCAATAAAAGCATGTTCATAGTCTTTAACCATATTTGCTGGTATACACATTTTGTCATCGTCTGACCAAAACCAATTTACATTGCCCAAATTAAAATCACCTAATATACAAATTGTTTCAAAATCTTTCATATGTGATTTGTTAATGAATTCAATGTTTGATAAATGTTTTTTATAAATTTTCACATCACTTAACTAATTAAAAAAAATTAATTTCCAATCAATATTTAAATAATTTTTAACATTTATGACAACAGATAACTGTTCTATATTATCTTCACACGGTAAAGATATATTTTTACATACTAAGCCATTTTTTACAGCAACTAATAAACCTCCACCTCGATCATTAGCGGTAAGACATCTATCTTTTCGGAAAACAGTATATAATTTCCCATCAATAATCTCAGATGATAATATTCCACCATGAAGCCAGGTCTCAGTGATAACAAGTCGTTTATTTTGGTTCTCATCATTTGCTTAACTTTTTGGCTCTGAAAAGGCACTGTCTAGTTGGAAAGGTTCAATTAACTTCAAAAAATCAATTTTACAAAGACTTTCAAAATTGAAAACGCCAATGTTTGAAGAAGCTGAAAGGCTAATGACGACTTCGTTCAGTTTTACTTTAATGCCATTTAATCAAATCAGTCAAATTCATACACTCACAATTTTCACAACAAATCTCTAGGAATGAAATCCATACAAATGTACAAAAAGTCACATATAAATTTGAAAAAGAGAAAATAAGTTATTTATTTTAATATATTCGCAATAAAATGGCTTCTTAGAATACCGTTAATGTCCTTATAAACTCATATAGCTTGAGCTCACGAGTGGCTTATTTTGAGCCATTGAAACCAGACTGAGAAACAGATTACCATTCTTCTAACTTAATTTTTTGGACGTGATATAGTGCTTCCCATAACTCTTTAATATCTGTTGCGAAACCTATGTTTTACATTCTCATTCTTCCTAGTATGCGTGTTTTTGGTCCGCAGGAATGGAAAGGACTTAATAATTTCGGCCGATTTAAAGCGGTTAAAATGAGAGACTTTTGGAGGATTTGTCACTTCTCCATAAGAAAGCAGTACCACCTAAAAATAAACATTTCAGCTGAAATTTTCTCAACTTGAATTTGAACCAAGATCTCCAGCATATTAGCTCAACGCATTATAATTAAGCCAAGTACAAAAGAATTTATGAATTTCTGAAATTGTACACCTGTGAATACTAAATACATCCAGGAAATAGTTTGACTAGCTATTAAGATTGACGTTCGAATATAGACAAATATGTTCAAGGCCAATCAAAAAATGTTCTCCCTCTTGCCTCTCGACGACGGCTAGCCCCGACACCTCAATTGTATGACTTTATATTTTTATTTAACCATAGCTTAAGTGAATAGTTCTTAGTAAGTAAATAAAAGACTGAAATTATCGAGGGACGTGCTTAACCACAAGTTAAAAGTGAAGAGACTTGCTCGTAATTGCAAAGTTCTCAGCCAACATAATATACATATGTACTTACTGTAAGGCTCTAGAAATAAAAAATTAAGAGATCAAAAAGCAAAATTACGAATTGAATTATTATAATGAAGAGCTGGTTTGTATCTTTTTGACTATTTAATTCGTGCGACCAGCTTCAAATAACCTAGTTAAGACACAAAACATAACTTCACTATCCCATAGAGGTTTCCAAATTGCTTCTGTACGATCATTTGAAATGCCATCAAATATCCCCTATCCAATTTCAAACACAAACATATTTACTAATTATCACCAGAAAAAAAAAATAACCAAGACCAAATCCTGTCTGAGATCCAGATTTTTGCGGCGATTATTATCGTAAACAAAAATACACCTTACATCCTGATTCACATTCACGCTACACAGAAACTGAACCAAAAATAACACAAACAGGCGCCTACAACATGAAATAGTCCTTTTGTTCGATTTCCAGTTTTAAAGAAAAGCGAAATTCTTCCTTTAATCGGATGAAATCATCCTTTTTCGGTATTTGGAATTCGGTGATTGTTATCCCGAATGCATTATTTTTGCGATGCAACTGACATTGGTAAGGAATATTAAAAATCTCATTTAAGAGAAAAGACGAAAAGAATTACAGGTCTACGTCTTGAAATAGATATGTTTAATCTCATAATAGTTTTTGCTCCTGCATCTGCGTTGTTTATTTTGAATGACAGGTAGGCAACTCTCAAAACCTTAATCAAATTCTTATCAAACATCGTGCATCTATTTGCATTTCTATATTGCATTTGAATCTCATATGGATTATACGGTCTATGATCGTGCAAATCTAATAGCTATTGCATTCCAGAATCCGCAACTTAGCACATTTCTGACAAATTAGCGATGTTTTTCATTCTGTCCACTTCTCTGTCGACATTTAATTGCATCGAATGCCCATGGGTCTCACATGCTCCCGCAACTCCTGTTCCTTGACCATTAATTATTAACCACCTCTGAATATATGTGCCTTTTTCGTTTCACCTTTGAGCTGCAGATACTCTCCGCATGCAGAGACATATTTCAAGCCCATGCATACTCACAGAGATACAAAATCTTGTTGAAGCATAATTTATTGCATCCAATGTCTTGGGTCTAATTGAATATTAACACCTTCGATCTGTGAGGTTTTCTTACTATATGGTGATGATGCTGGACCTTTTTGTTGCCCCCAGGATTGTGATTTCACAGAAGCGCGACGACGCGACGAGGAGACACGCCGATCGGCTGGCGTGGTCACTCATCTGAATAGTATCGAATGCCTGTCGGGGTGCTCCTTGAAATCGAAATGAAAATTAAAATTGATTTAAGATTTTCGATTTGCGATTTGGAAGCAATCGCCAGTTGTATTATAATAATAATTTTATATGCCGGTGTGGTCTTGTTTGGTCAGCATTCTTACTTCGGGCTAAGAAATGTCAAAATCGATAAAGTAAAATGAAACACCAGCAGTGATGGAGTGTGGCAATTTAGTAAACAATGCTTGGGGTCATTTAGGAATTAAGTGTGCTATTTGGTTGTAGCAATAACCAAAGTGAAAAATGTGATTTTTTCAATCCCGACTTTGTTTAAAAAGCATACATTATTTCCATCTCTCTTCATTTTACATATTTTTATTTGAGCACATGTTTTGTCATATTTTTATAAAATAGCTCCTATTACAACTACTGAAATAAATTATAGAAAAATTAAAAAGAATTTCAATATACTAAATAGAAATTAACGAACACACATAAATTATATTTTATTTGTAAAGAAAGATATATCTAATCTATTAAAGCATAAAATGTATCAAGAGAAACAAAAGAGCTGAGGTAAGAACTTTTTTTGAGGACATGCTCTTAAATTCATTTTGAATTGTTCTTGAATTTTTGTTTTTATTCTAAAACTGCAGAAAAAAAACAAATTTTGCAGAATTTTTCAAATCTCCAAAAACAATCGTTGAAGAAAAGTCAATATATTAAGTAATTCTTAACCTCAATTGAATAGTAAAATTCTACCTTAAGCCTCAGTTCAAAAAAATTATTGAACTACTGAAAAACTCAATTTCCCAAAATAAATGTTATTTCTAAGGCACAATCATTGAAAACGGCTATTGAACAATTTAACTGTTGATTTTGAAACGTAATTTTTTTAAATTATTCAGAGTAAATTTTGTTATTAAAATGGTATTGGTATACTCGTAAGTAACTATATTTTATTTGACAATATTAATGAATTGCTTGTTTAAATTTTAACTTATTACTCAATTGTCTTATACTTACTTACTTACTTAACCGGCTCCCGATCCATGGAGGGTCTCTGCCTGAGTTATTGCGGTCTTCCATCGGTTGCGATCCCTCGCGAGCTCCCTCCAGTCGTCGGGACCAAGCGCTCTTGCGTCTATAACCGCCTGGTCCCTGTAGCGGAGGTTCGGTCTTCCTCGTCGTCTCGAACCTGGGGGCTGGGATTCGAAGATTTTCTTGGCTGGAGCGTTGTTGTCCATTCGCTCGATGTGACCGAGCCAGTGTAGTCGACATGTTTTGGCTTTTTGGACTACATCCACATCTTGGTACAGCTCGTATAATTCACGATTGAATCTTCTCCTCCATTCGCCCTCTTTGCATATAGGACCAAATATCCGCCGAAGAATTTTTCTCTCGAAAGTGCCCAGTATCAATTCTCCTTTTTTACTTATCGTCCAGCACTCGGCGCCGTAGAGTAGAACTGGTAAAATTAGCGTTTTATTTTCAATTGTCTTATATTATTTGGTAAATTATTAAAAAGTTTAAATATTAATCTATTTTTAGACCTTACATATATAAATATCTTTTTTTTTTTTTCTTTCAGAAATTCTTTCAAATTTTTAAGTAATATTATTTTAAGCATTACACAAATATTGTATTTATTGATAATTTAATAATAAGGCCAGAAGAAGGGTGTAAGCACATCCGTAACGTCGCAGATATATAAAGGGTGGGCCAAATACAAGTTTAATTTTTAAAAATGCAATAAAATGAACAAAATTAAATTTCGTCAATGGTTTATGGTTTTATTAGTAAGAGCAAACATTTCCATTAATTATGGAACATAAGGGCATTCAAGCGATAACGAAGTGGATGCTCGTGCCCATTCAATTACCTGGTAAGCGAATAATCCGAGATCTTTGTGCAGAATTATACTCAGGATAGTGCATGAAGTGTGGAGCTGTTAAGATCGATGGCGAGTTGAAGTTCGTGAATTGAGTCTCACAATCTCGGCTACAGTATCCACATTATCATCTGTGCGCACTGTAGCTAGCATACCAGTCTTACGAACTTTTTGCACAAACTTGCGTGCAGCAGGCGGGGTGTGAGTGCTTCATTTCGGCCAAAACTTTTTTTCAAAAATTTCACTCTTTGGGCTACACAGCACTCACCTTGCAAATAAGTGTTCAATATTTCCCAACGTTCTTCAAGCGTAAAGTGACTTATTTCGTTCCACGAAGGTATAATACTGACTTTCTGTCAAGAGCGTGAAACAGCTGTCAGTGTCAAAATAAACTATGATTTAGAAAGATGATCACTAGATGTTCCACCCTTTATATACATACATAAAAAACAAATAATTTTTACCTCAAGCAAACACCAGGAACTAAGAAATTTAAAGCTAAACTTTTACAAATCCAGAAAATTCTGAAAAATATTTAGTAATATAATCCTATTCTTAATCCTTATCCTATTCCAAATCGTAATCATTATCATAATCATAATTTTAATCCTAATCCTACCCAAGAAACAATTTTAGCTTGTTTAAAGTTCTAGAGGCACTTATAAAGCTGGCCTTAATAGCTAAATAATTTAGAATATGCTCTAACAGTGCTCTTAGAGCTACTGCCCAGCTTACTTAAAGCCAATTTGTTGCGCTTAAGAGCACAATTTAGCTCATTAGCCGCACATATATGATTGTTCCACAAACTAAAAGCTTTAATATTAACTCTTAAATCGCTTCTGGAGCAATGACCTTGTGTATTTAAAACTACTTATGTAAGCTTTAGAATACTTTGCTTGTTCTCTTCATTATGGATGTTGAGGCTCTATACAAGTTATTTAATTGAATAAAAACTTATTTAGAGCAGCATTGACATTTCGTTCGGCTCTTTCTCACTAGCATTTACATTTTCTATTATTATATCTGAAAACATAATAAATACATGTTTTTATGTTTTAATAGCTTTTTGTTCATTGAGATTTGTGAGTGATATTTAATTTTTATCTGAAATGTTTATATTGTACCTCAAAATATTACAAGGTGTCCCTAAAATAATTAGTTTTAGTTAACAAAAGCAAAAATAAATTAACCTGAAAAAAATACTACATTTGTTTATCTTATTAATATGTAATTCTATGGAGCTTTTCGAAGTTTTAGTTACTACACGCAAATTTTTATATAAATATCAATTCTATTTAAATATCTTAAATTTTCGCCATTTTTCTCGACAAAACTAAATTTTTCTTATATAGCTCCCAGCTGCTTTAAAGATGGATTTTGAAGCAGAAAATCCTCACCATAAATATCTTGCATTCAATAATAATAAATGCTTTGTAAACAGTTTTGATTGTAGTTCACATTTTGATAACTATAAAGTTTCAATTTTTATATTAAAATCTGCCGCTTAAATTATACCAATCACCACAATTTTTCTGTTTTTGAATTCGCTTTAAAATTTAAATAATAAATATAACGTAATCTCTCTTTCTAATGCTAATGCTAATGCTATTACTCATGCTAATCCTAATCCTAATCCTAATCCTAATCCTAATCCTAATCCTAATCCTAATCCTAATCCTAATCCTAATCCTAATCCTAATCCTAATCCTAATCCTAATCCTAATCCTACTCCTACTCCTAATCCTAATCCTAACCCTAATCCTAATCCTAATCCTAATCCTAATCCTAATCCTAATCCTAATCCTAATCCTAATCTTAATCCTAATCCTAAACCAAATCTAATCTTAATCCTAATCCTAATCCTAATCCTAATCCTAATCCTAATCCTAATCCTAATCCTTATCCTAATCCTAATCCTAATCCTAATCCTAATCCTAATCCTAATCCTAATCCTAATCTTAATCCTAAGCCTAATCCTAATCCTAATCCTTATCCTAATCCTAATCCTAATCCTAATCCTAATCCTAATCATATCCCTACCCTAACCCTAATCCTAATCCTAATCCTAATCCTAATCCTAGTCCTACTCCTAATCCTAATCCTAATCCTAATCCCTATCCCTATCCTAACCCTAATCCTAATCCTAATCCTGATCCTAATCCTAATCCCAATCCTAATCCTAATCCTAATCCTAATCCTAATCCTAATCCTAATCCTAATCATATCCCTATCCTAACCCTAATCCTAATCCTAATCCTAATCCTAATCCTAGTCCTACTCCTAATCCTAATCCTAATCCTAATCCTAATCCTAGTCCTACTCCTAATCCTAATCCTAATCCTAATCCTAATCCTAATCCTAATCCTAATCCTAATCCTAATCCTAATCCCTATCCCTATCCTAACCCTAATCCTAATCCTGATCCTAATCCTAATCCTAATCCTTATCCTTATCCTTATCCTTATCCTTATCCTAATCCTAATCCTTATCCTAATCCTAATCCTAATCCTAATCCTAATCCTAATCCTAATCCTAATCCTAATCCTAAACCCTATCCCTATCCCTATCCCTATCCCTATCCCTATCCCTATCCCTATCCCTATCCCTATCCCTATCCCTATCCCTATCCCTATCCCTATCCCTATCCCTATCCCTATCCCTATCCCTATCCCTATCCCTATCCCTATCCCTATCCCTATCCCTATCCCTATCCCTATCCTAACCCTAACCCTAATCCTAATCCTAATCTTAATCCTAATCCTAAACCTAATCCTAAACCTAATCCTAATTCGAATCTTAATCCTAACCCTAATCCTAATCCTAATCTTAATCCTAAGCCTAATCCTAATCCTAATCCTAATCCTAATCCTAATCCTAATCCTAATCCTAATCCTACTCCTAATCCTAACCCTAATCCTAATCCTAGTCCTAGTCCTAATCTTAATCCTAATCCTAATCCTAATCCTAATCATAAGCCTAACCCTAATCCTAATCCTAATCCTAATCTTAATCCTAATCCTAATCCTAATCCTTAACCCTATCCCTATCCCTATCCTAACCCTAATCCTAATCCTAATCCTAATCATAATCCTAATCTTAATCCTAATCCTAATCCTAATCTTAATCCTAATCTAATCCTAATCATAATCCTAATCTTAAACCTAATCCTAATCCTAATCCTAATCCTAATCCCAATCCTAATCCTAATCCTAATCCTAATCCTAATCCTAATCCTAATCCTAATCCTAATCCCTATCCCTATCCCTAATCTTAATCCTAATCCTAATCCTAATCCCTATCCTAATCCCCATCCCTATCCCTAATCTTAATCCTAATCCTAATCCTAATCCTAATCCTAATCCTAATCCTAATCCTAATCCTTATCCTAATCCTAATCCTAATCCTAATCCTAATCCTAATCCTAATCCTAATCCTAATCCTAATCCTAATCCTAATCCTAATCCTAATCCTAGTCCTAATCCTAATCCTAATCCTAATCCTAGTCCTAGTCCTAATCCTTATCCTAATCTCAATCCTAAACTCAATTCATCCTAGTACTTATTCGTTATCCGTATCTTTAATGAGTGATCGGATAACCGCGTATCCGTATCCGTAATCCATATCCGTTATCCGTATCCGAAATCAATTATCTGTAAGTCATGTTATGGATTCCGAATTATGGATGTATATGACCGGTATGGATTACCTTTACTTTAAGGAACTTTACCTAGAAGGATCCGTCTTTTGTGTCTGTTGGGAAAATTAAAACCCTATCCCAATTCGCAAAGCACTTTATTTTATTATAAAATTCATTAGAGCCGTTTTAAGGAAACAAAACAAATCACCGTTATTTTTAGCGCTTATACTTTTTGATATATTTTATTCATCTATCGACAACTAATTTCATTCACTTCATTACATACATAGTGTAATGATATTGTATAAAATGTTTGAGCAATCAAGTAAGACTCAAATATGTAAATGAATATAATCTAGATGATGACAAGTCATATAGATACAACTTGAATTACAAATTACAAATGCTTACTTCCCACTTTTGATACCTGTCCTCATACTTAATTTTCCAAATTAAAAATATTTTAAGTATCATAAATACACATGTGTAGATATGCCTTCATCTTGTTAACAAGTTTCAAATTGACGTTCATGTGTCAAATTTGCAATAAACTATGTCAATCTATTAGCTATCTACATCGGATATAATTCATCTAATCCAGATAATCACACTCTTTAACAAAACACGAAGTTATAAACTACATATATCAAAAGTCACGACTTAAAAGTAGCAATTTAGATATCTAGGTTTTTTTTGGCTTAGTCTTGAGTGGACGTTGGTATTAACGCTCGACATATTTCTCATAATTACGGCAGCAATTTTCGCTCAAAAGTGTCTATAATTGCATTCGATAAGTTATGCAAGAACTTCAGACTTCTTGCAGCTTCAATGGATAAGGAAGGATCTCATGCGGCAGCAAGAAATTTGTTGCTCTTGACAACCGGGGCATAGGTGATAGAGGAAAGAACGGAAAATTATTTGCTTCGCTCACGAGCCATTTAAATCAATTTAACGCGTCGAACACGTTTTTTATTGAAATTTATTGACAGTCCAATGGAACATAATAAATTTTATAATCTTACGGGGATTTCTTTTTCTTACTTTTATAGTTTCATATTATTTTTTTTTTTTAATTTCTACAGATACCTAACTTTACTTTGGGTATTTTTGCATTTTGCGATGGCAAATTGCTGCAAATTGTTAACCGAAAACCAACAATTACGAGGACATAAATCAAATGTTAACTTCTTTCATGGTGCGCATCGCGCATCGGGTGTCAATAAATAAAACTAAAACGAAGGTAGTATGTGTGTGATGCTATGGCTTAGGCTTACCTTAAGGCGAGTAGATATATGTGACGATCAGGTCTTGAATTCCTGAATCCCGATCCCGCAACTATAGATTTTGTTCGCGGTGCGCGATGAACACGAATTAACACCATAAGATTTGTAGCCTGACAGTATACCGGTGTTGGGGATGGGTTGATGGGGACTTGGTTGTGTGGTCTTTTGGCAGATTGTTCGGTTTATATGCTCCCAGAGAGAATCAAGCGTTGATATTGTTTTGATACTGCTGAACACTGACGTGTGCAAGTGCTTCTGGAACAACGTCAAAGCAGACTACTCGGGGGTAAGCTTTTTAATATAGAACTTGTGTCTAAAATAAAATAGGGTAAGTTTTAGGATTTGCAGCATGGTCAAATAAGACTTGACTTTATATTTATCTGCATTTATTGATGAAAAATGAAATTTAAAGTAATAAATAAATAAATGTTGCTTTAAAACCTTATAAAACTTGTGGGAAGAAATATGACAACATTTTCATTCTTTTTGACATTTTACCAAAGGTTTTCTTTATTGACCACATATGCGAGAGGTCTCTTTTAGGACAAGTCTAGCACACGTCTACCAGTAGACTATACTTTCATATAATTATGTTATGAAATTTTTACTCGTGTGATAGACTTCTCCTATGCTCAAATTAATGTCATAATGCTTTAACAGGAACATAATTCTTTCACTTATGAACATTTATTCGCTGTATGTCATTTTTGAGATGTTTTTTGATACGTATGAAATCTAAATACATACAAAAATGTTTTAAGGTTTTTTTTTCATTCAGACAAGCATATCATTATAGATACTCGTAAGCATGTTGTAAGATATACATACATACAGTCAGAAAAACGTAAAAAAACAGTTTGTAGGTAAGAGAGGATTTTTTGTTGGAACTTTTAAATGTTGACTCCCTAAGGAGTATTGTTTACTAAGCGATCAAAAACTGGACGCAGTATTTTTGTAGAAATAAAAAAATTATTTCAATGGATTCTAATTGGCACTGGATAATACCTGTCAGGGCGTCTCTAAGACCTATGTACTGTTTGTTACAAATTTTGACAATTTTATTTTTGATTTTCCTTCAGTGAAAATTAAAATCACCGTCAGTTAAATTTTCACTGGTTAGCATCAAATTAATAATTTTTTTCATTTTCATTTACGAGAACAGATTTTTAGAATTTTCTAACACACCTGCAACCTTCTTAAAAATTACAAAAAAAAGAAATTTCGAACTTTCAAAATTACTTAATTATTAATAAGAGTTCTCTAATGATTTTGTAAAAATAATTAAATTTCTTTTTTTCCAGAAATCAAACGGCATTACAATTTTTGAACAGGAAGTATTTTTAAAAGATACTTTAACAATGTAATGAACCCATTTTCCGTGTCATAAAAATTTTTCATAGTAGAAAGTAGCAATTTAATATGGAGAAACTTCATCACAAGCAAGGAAGTAAAATTCGGTTCAAAGATGGAACTTTTTAACACTGTTTCCAGGGCTATCTAAGCATATGGAGCACAGGTCTAGGGTCACGCAAAATATTAAGAAATTGAAAAGATGCAGAGATACTTCTTAAAACAAAATTCTAGGGTTGCCAATAGTAGTTCCAAAATATTTGCTGACACTGGAATGTCAAATGAAGCCAATTTTTGAATTTACAATGCGATTTCATATGAGCAGCATATAGGAAGAATTCTAAATTCCTAAGAGGACAATACCTAAACTGTCGGCAAGGGTTATACGAAAAAAAAATATATTTTGGGCTGAAGCATGAGAAAAAAGCTTAAACCGATTTGGCTTGACTAATCTAGATGAACTTTTGTCAAACAGGAACTTTTTTAACAACTTTGTGGGAAATACTGTAGAGAATGTTAGTGCGGAAGACCATCAAGAGGCACTCCAAAGGACGAGTGTAACAAGATCATACATGGCATCTAACATATCCTTAGTAATGATATGTTGGTAGGAACTATATCGGTGAAAATTTTAAAATCTCAACTATCAGATGAATCCTTAAAGTAAGAGCGGACTACGTAAGGCTTAATGGAACGTCAAGAGAAGGCTTCGGATCCACCACACTGAATGAGGACATGATGGTCAGTTTAGTGCGGAAAACGAGATTGGTGTTTAAATAGGGTTTGCTAAAATGCAAAATAGTATTAGATCGCGACAGGCGACGAAAGTCATTGTTGTATTTTTTTGTTTAAGAATTTAAGAAAATAACTCAATCATTATTTATATTTGTCAATTTAACTTGCCATAAATTATTTGTAAAATTACTAAAATATAAATGTATTTATTTAGATATGAAATTTTGAATAAACACTACAACTTAATACTACTAGTAGCAAGTACGTGCGATCCAGTGGTGCATTTAATATAATTTAGTTTTTATAAATTCTCATTTGTTCCAGAATTGAACACCTTATAGTTTCTTGTTAGTTGAACTATTTTGGTAATCATTTAAGCAAGTTTTAATAAAATTTACGTAGGGACAGAAGGGTTAGTATAGTAACAAGGGTGGAAAGTATCAGCTAAGAAACAGGGTCCCCTTAAAATAAAGAATTGTGTTAAGGAGAACAATCTTCATCTACCTACTGACTTACATATCTACTTAATTTGTTGATTAGAGGCCATTGAGAGAGGGGTTATCACATTAGCAGGCTTGTAACTTTTTTTGTTGTATTTTTAGTCTTCCTATCCAAACGAATGCTGCATACGGTGCTGAATACGGTGATAGGTAGCACTAGGTTCCCCATGCGAAGGATACACACAGCAACCTGGCGATCTCCAGATGGTCGAACCGCCAACCAAATCGACCACGTGCTAATTGGCGAAAGGCACGCGTCGAACATCTTGGACGTGCGAACTGTCCAACGAAAAGACCACCATAGGCTATCAACAACCTAGCAGCTGCTTAGTGAGCATTATTTAGACGAAACCACAGGGGAGCAAAGAAGCATAAGACCAGTCAATGAAGATCCAGTCCCACTACCCAGTACTGAAGAGGTTAAGAAAGCAATCCGCAAGCTTAAGAATAACAAATCCGCAGGCTCGGATGGCCTACCTGTGGAACTCTTTAGGTATGGAAGAGATGTCCTGATAGGGTGTATGCATCAGCTCATCAACCAAGTGTGGAAGAAGGAAAGTATGCCCGACGACTGGTCAAATAGCTTTATTTGCCCAATCTACAAAAAAGGCGATCGTATGTCCTGCAAAAACTACAGGGGCATATCCCTGCTTAATGTTGCTATGTGAGCGTCTAAAACCTTTCTGAAACACTATAATCGGCACGTACCAGTGTGGCTTCAGGCCAGGCAGATCAACGATAGACCAAATCTTCACATTGAGGCAAATCCTGGAAAAGATCAACTAATTTTAAGTCGAGACCCACTATCTTTTCATCGACTTTAAAGCCGCATATGACAGCATAAGTCGCCAAGAGCTTCTATTGGCGATGTCGGAACTCGGGATCCCGAAAAAACTGATCCAGCTATGCCGCATGACGTTACATAATACGCGGTGTAACATGCAAATGGGTAACAGCTTATCCGAGCTATTCCAGACATGTACAGGCTTCCGACAAGGAGATGCGCTATCATGTAATTTCTTCAACCTAGTCCTGGAGCAGATAGTGCGCAAGAGTGGTGTTAACCTGGAAGGCACTATCTTCAACAGGTCTTCCCAACTGCTTGGCTATGCGGATGACATCGATATCATCGGCCGCTCCAAGCGAGCTGTGCCAGAGGCGTTCACAGCTATTGATGAACAGGCGAAACGCGTTCGCCTTGAAGTTAATGAGGACAAAACAAAGTATATGCTATCAACAAATAACAAAGCCTCATCTGTCCATCGCCTAGGACAAAACGTCACTGTTGGTAGCAGTAATTTCGAGGTAGTCAAGGAGTTCACCTACCTCGGAACAAACATCAATCCCACGAATGACACCTTAGTGGAAATCCGACAAAGAATTACCCTAGCAAACCGCTGCTACTTCGGTTTGGCCAAACAGATGGGTTCAAAACTCCTTTCTCGAAAGACAAAGTGCACGCTATACAAAACGCTAATTTTACCAGTTCTACTCTACGGCGCCGAGTGATGGACGATAAGTAAAAAAGGGGAATTGATACTGGGCACTTTCGACTTTCGAGAGAAAAATTCTTCCTATATGCGAAGAGGGCGAATGGAGGAGAAGATTCAATCGCGAATTATACGAGCTGTACCAAGATGTGGGTGTAGTCCAAAAAGTCAAATAACGACGACTACACTGGCTGGGCCACATCGAGCGAATGGACAACAACTCTCCAGCCAAGAAAATCTTCGAATCCCAGCCCCCAGGTTCGAGACGACGAGGAAGACCGAACCTCCGCTACAGGGATCAGGCGGTGTCAGACGCAAGAGCGCTTGGTCCCGACGACTGGAGGGAGCTCGCGAGGGATCGCAACCGATGGAAGACCGCAATAACTCAGGCAGAGAGCCTCCATGGATCGGGAGGCGGTTAAGTAAGTAAGTAAGTATCCAAACGAAAGAGATAAAATGCCTATTGTTTTTTTTTTTGGACGTCCATTTGAGTTTTGGTTAAGTTTATGTATATAGTACGAGTACAAGTGTAATACATACATATGTATATGTGACCTTCGTTCCGTTTTAAATTTTGTGCTTTTAAATTCTGTGCTTCTTCAGTTTCATGTCGGGGCTAGTTGTATATAATTGTACATATAAGTACTAAAAGGTGTCGCATAATTAATCATCCAATTTTGTTTTTGAATTCCTTTTTTACTTAATAAAAGAAAGTGATATTAAGTGTTGGAAATCTTTATTTGAACCTTATCAATTTTGTATGTTAAGTG
This sequence comes from Philhelius festivus, assembly GCA_963931855.1. Lineage (NCBI taxonomy): Eukaryota > Metazoa > Arthropoda > Insecta > Diptera > Syrphidae > Philhelius > Philhelius festivus. Next base: position 48,517,219 of record OZ007557.1, on the reverse strand, counting down.
GAAAAGATGATATCCGTCAAGTGGCTGCCGCCAGTGTTGATACACATTTGTGCCCGTTTTATCGCATTTTCCATGACTTTCCGCAAGAAATCCTGTGAAAAACTGTTCGCATTCCCTTCTAATATTCCCTGCGATTATCTGAGGCTTGCTGGCGACTTCAAGTAGCCCTAAAGAAAGAAGTCTGGGATGGTTAAATCGGGTGATCTTGCTTGCCATGCCAAATCGCTCATCCAATTCCGGTACTAAGAATTCGTTTATCATGGCCCTGTAGCGTTCGCCAGTAACAGCCACATCCGCGATATTCTAGGCCGAACGACCAGTTTGGGGGCGGTAACCAGCATTTATAAATTTTTCCTCTACACGTTTTTTTAAAGACCAAAAATATTTTTTGGATTTAAGAAAAAATTCAAATCTCAATACATATATACCTATGTATTTTGAATTTTTAAAATTTTTAAAATCAAAAAGTTTTTAAAATAGGCTACAAAATGTAATGTAATTTAGTTTTACCATAAAATCGGGGTATTAAAAAAATTTGGAATTTTCGAAATTTTGAAATTTTTTTTAAAAAATCCAAACAATTTTTTTTTGAAAATTTGAATACATTGAAACTGCTGGGGAGCCTTAACATAAAAAATGATCAAAATCGGTTGTACCGTTTTTGAGAAAATCAAAAACAAAAAAAATGTTCCAAGGGGGGTATCAAAAATAACCATTTTTTGGAATTTTTTTTCAGCCATTACCTAACTTTAACTAAAAGAAATTTTTTGAATTTTTTTTTTAAATATGTGGGACAGTTTTTGAAAAAAAAAAAAAATATTTATAAAATTTCGAAAAAAATCGTATGGCAGGTACCGTTATTATTGGTCTTAAAAAAAAAGAAAAAAACCTGTGGGGGAAAAATTAAAACCTATATCTACCAAGTTTGAAGAAAATCGGCGAGCCGTTTAGTCGGTCAGACAGACAGACAGACAGAATTGCGAAATCCACTTTTTTCGTCTTCGCTATCATCGTAATGTCAACTTTGATCAAAATCTCGAGTTCGATTTTTTTTACGAATGCATAACTTGCCTTATAGTACCTATAGGTCGCAAGTAAAACTACCCTTTTCTCCTCCCGTACATAGATTGCCTATGTCTCTGAATTTTATTATTTTTTTTTTCGCAAGCGAATCGCAGTCTTAAAATCTTAAAGTTATCTTATTCATACCAAACCAATCATGGTTTTCCTATACAAGAGAAAGCATTATCTCTATACAGAACCATAAAAGAGTCTCTTTTATCCACTGAACACACATTTTTCAGATCCCCCGCTGTTCGACCAAAGAGACGTGAAAATTGAATGATTAACGATTCGGGTAAAAATTATTAACTATTAACACACATGGCTGTGCCCTCCCGGACCTCAGAGAGGGGTCGTTGTCGTCGTCAGTTCTTGTCTTCTGTGTGGCCATTAGGTTCCTTGAAGCCGAACCTAACTATGGAGTCATAACTTTTGCCACACGTACCTACACATTTACCTACCTACAACCTACGTACCTATAAATACGGAACACACGTTATCGTGATACATCACAATTACACAGCAACTGTGTAATTAGCATCAATTAGTGATAATACAACGACGTGGTTGGTGGTTCGTGTTCGTGCTTCGACATCTCCCCTTTAGGGCCTTGGCTCCAATCAATCTCTCTAACGCCTGGAATTTAATTGAAATTCCACTCGTGTAATCGTGGCCAAATCATGGATTTTATACGGACGGACGCGGGAAGTTCTATATGAAAATGATCTGCAGGGATTCTATATACACTTTTGCCTCTATCATATTCATTCACTTAGTTTCTTGAGAGCATATTGCGGCCAAAAGAGCCAGGCCTTGTTATTGTGTGAATCTTGACAGGTTGCGCTGATTTATGGGCAGGTGATTGAGAATATTTGTCAGACGAAATGAGGTTTTATTGCCAGTCATTAATCACAATTCACACAATATCCTCGCCTCTCGCGATGGTTTATTAATTGAATTTAATGTGTGCGGTCGTGCTGGATGGATGGAGGGCGTGAGATTTAAGTTGAAATTCAAATTAGCATGATTTGTATTCGAAAAAGCGGTTTTTAGAAGAAATTCTATAAAATGGTAGAACTTCCTGTTTCACTTCCTCCATTTTATATTTTGCTCTAATACCGTTTTGAATACAATTTTTTGATGAGGGAGAAAGGGAAAGAAAAAAGAGAGAGAGAGGTAAAGGGAAGTTCCTTGTGAGTGAAGTCCATCGAACCAAGCACACAAATCCCAATTTATGTTTAAAGCTTAATCATCGAGAATTTATGATCAGCTGTCAATAATTTAATTGATGGAAACATTTTGAAAGGAGTTTTTTGTTTAAATTGTTTTGTACCGAGTCCGAGAGCGAGTCTTCACAACATAGCTTCATAAAATTGCCATGACTGTCTTTCATACAGGGAGTTATGTTTGTATCCATGATCCATGGGTGGTTCCAGCTGGGTGTTGTGTTGCAATCGGAATGATGTGTGATGCAGTGTTTACTCTTCGAGTGTAAATGATGTGTCAGGTTGAAATGGTGAAACCTAACTTACTGATGGTATTTTGATGGGATTCTTGACAAGGCGATTGTTATGTTGAAAATCTTGTTAACACGATTTATTTAGTAGGTGTGAGAGCTGTCATTGATGATCCGATGCGATTGAGATCAATATTATGGACTTAAGAATACATATAATTTTTTTTTGTTTTCAAAGATTGACTCTATAGTATTAGATGAGAGTTAAAGGGTGTATTGCTGATGTCAACATGAATACGTAAAATGGTACATTTGGTTCTTGCTATCCATATAACGATAAAGGAGTTGTTATAAACTATGTAGCTTTCATATAACATTTATGTTCTCCTAAGTAGATTACTGAAGCCGTATACCTGACATTTGTATGGGAATTCCTTCGGATGTTGATACGTAGGTCTTGAGATATAGCAACATCAGTGTGGATATGTGAATTTGACATTTTCATCGTAAAGTCTTACATTTTCATACTCAGAAGCAGAAAGTTTCATCGTAAAGTTTTACATTTTCATACTCAGAAGCAGGAAGTTTTATTTTACTAGTGTTATTTGTGTTTTTAACAGTTATTTGACACATTCGTCTTTGTCAAAAATTAGAATTGAATTGTTATTATTTTCGTGAAATAATTCCTTATAATTTTAAACTTGAATTAAATCAACAAAAGTATGCCTAACAACTCGCTTCAACGCTTTGGTAATGAAGAACTATCTCGATCCATGGTGATTTGCTAATTTTTCGAATTCAATCGTGGTCACACTTCGCTACAGGATGAATTTCGTTAAGGTCGTTCGAAATCAGTTGCGAAAAAAATGTCGATACTGTGAGCGAACTGATATTGCAACATCGTCAAGTGATGTGACATACCGTGGGATTTAGGCGTGCTTGGGTATCAATTCCACTTACATACATTCAATATTGCATGAACATTTGGCGAAAAAATGCTTCAAAAAACACCTATAAAACCGTGACAAACAACGATTTATGAATATATGCATATGAACCCGAAACTAAACAATAGTCTTTCCCATGTCATGTCAACATCATGCTATTAGGACAACGTAGAACGGTGAATGTTGAATGGTATAGAGAGACCACATATTGTTTGTCAGAAGTGATCAAAAAAAATAAGGGAACCCTGTCACAGAAGACGAGTCATTCTCCACCACGAACTGAACCAAGTGTATCGAAATGATGAGTCATTCATCCTTCATTGCTGATTTGTAACCCAATCAATTTTTTCTTATTCCTCCAAGAACAATAAATTATAAAATGCCAAAAAAGTGAATTATTTATACAAAACGCATGTTTTGGAGGTAAATTTGTTCAAACGCAAGCAAAAGTGTAAGGTTATACTCTGTTCAATTTATATTTGCAGTACAGGCCTTATGGGAGAGCTTTTTCAGAAACACTGGTGCCTGCTGCTGTTTGCACGGCACCTTAACATAAGAAATTGCCACTGAAATAAGAAAGAGAATCACTGAGTTACATTAAAATTGTTTGTGTAATCTTCTTTGAGCTCACGTACAACCCACCATGACCTATCTGCTTCATGGGTGAAAGGACAAGGAGACTGATCGCCAATTTGTAACCAACCCTTATTGGCCTTATTGTGTTTATTAAAAAAAAAACACTGAATCAGAGTTACCATTGCCAAGTTGATAGAAATTCATAATGGCATTTTCTTTGGTTTGTGCTATGAAACTTTCAGGATTTGAGCTTTTTCGAGCTTTTGGTAGCAAATATTTTTCTGAGATTTGTGGCAATTTTTAATGCTCACTACGGCAATCCTTTAAAAGCTTTAAATTAAAGATAGCTTATTGAAATCCATAATGGTCAGACTGAAAGGCAAATATCCCATCTTCCCTGTACACGCAAATATAAATTGAACAGAGTATAGTAACGCACTTGCGGTTTCAATCGCGTGGTTTTTTAGTCGCAAAAATAGAACACATGAGCTTAAATGAAAATGAACGCACTTAATACCAAAAAATCGTGATGATTTAAGGCTAGGACCCCACTTGCGATTTTTCGTCGAGACGATTGAACAATCGCGGTAGCCAAAAATTATTATCATGCACTCACTTGAGATTTTTTGCCGGGCGATTATTTAACCGCAAACAAATAAAAGGTAAGGACCACACTTGCGATTTTTCGTCGAGGCGATTAAAAAGTCGTAGTCGCTACAAATTATTGTCATCCACGCACTTGTGATTTTTTTGCGCGAGTTATGTTGTAAATCCTCTGGGATTCGAAAAAAATATAAAAATATACTCTTCTCCTTCAACGTGGAGGGACAAATGAAAACGCAACGAATTATTTAAAGATTTGAAATGGATCTTTAGAGATCCTCTTTATTTGAGATGTGAAATAGAACTGAACTTAAAGCTAAGATACAAAATAATGCTTAAGACTAATGTGCCTGATGAGATGATCATACGATCATCGAATTATGCTGACTTTGTTATTTTGTTGATGCTGGATGAGATGATCCCACGATCGTCGAATTATGCTGACTTCGTTATTGATTTTGCATCATTGTTTATGTCTGGCTGCCTCATCGGAATTTTTATGGATATGATTTGTGGGTTATATGATGTGTTGATATCTGATGTCATGGGGATCGGCATGGGTACCTTTGTAACTCCCCCCTCCTTAGATTGAAGACTCTCCTGAGGCTTCACGTTTTCGATTTCGTTCATTGGTGTATTATCAGTATTTTTTATTTCTTCGGCACGTATAATTTTATTTATAATTTTTATTTTCTTATGTTTATGTTTAATTATAAAGTAGCAAATAGCTATTACAATACTTATAGTTACTATTAATGTAAATGAAATCGTATTACGATTGTTCTTATATTCTATTAATTTTATTTTATTTTGATGCTCTATATCATTTATAACCAGGTCTTTTATTATTACTTCTGAGTCAATAAGACTCATATTAAAATTTGGACTAATAATTATTTTGTGATTGAAAGTTTTTACTTTATTATTATAAGATTTATTATTTAATTTTATGGTACATTTGTTAAAATTCACAATAAAATTTTTGTAATAATGGTATGTTTTTTCATTGCAATTGTGTTCTATAATATTTTCAAAATTTATAACAAGTAGTAGACCTTTATTTATTTCCTCTACATAATTTTTTGTTTTATATTCAATTGTTTTACATGGAGAGCATTCTATAGGATTTTTAAAATTCTTTAAATATTTACTTATAGGATATATTTTGTTTTGATATTTAACAATTTTTTGTTCTATTATATTTTCAATTATTGTATTGTTTATAAATGGTATTAATCGTAAATAATAAGTTGGAAGTTCTTGATCTAAAAATATGGGTATGCTTATAATAATTATGAAAGTATTTGAATTGTTTTTTCCAAAAATATTTATTTTTATTTCTTTTAATTCGTTTAAGCCTATAAAATTTTCTTCAATTTCATCAATATCCAAAATGGATCTTGACATGATTCCTTCTTTGGCTGCATTTACATTATCAATTAATTTTTCGATTTCTTGATCCAATTCCGAAACATAATTGGATAGCTTCAATAATAAAATCTCATTTTTAATTATATTAATTTCATTTCTATTATTTGTGTTAAGTTTGAGTATTTGAGACTTTGTCTCTTCTATGTTATTTTTAATATTTATAAAATTAGTTTGAAAAATATCGTTAATTTCTATTTGTTGATTATATGCTTCTGCAAGTTTCTTATCATTTTGGTCTATAACGTCTAATTGATTTGTAATTTCTTCTCTATCATCATTATCCATGATTCCATATAGTAATTTAAAAATTGATCCTATTGGATTAAGTAGACCTCTTTTTGTTCTATTATTGTGTAATTTCATATTATTTTTCACAGAGTGTTCATTTGAACTTAATAGCATTTTTATATTAGTTTGGATTTTCATAATTTTCTGAAATAATGCTGGGTTGCTTTGAATAATTTTTATTATATCTGTATTTTGGTTCTTACATGTTGTTAAATTGTTAAGAGTATCTATATACTCTTGAAGGTTTACCCTATGGTAAATTCGATAATAGTCACTAACTATTGGTATATCTTCATCTTTTATTAATAAAACTCCTTGATCTTCAATATTCTCTATTTGAATATCTGCACTTGAGTGTGTTATAACACTTATTATCATTGTTAAAATTAGAAAAATAGTTTTTATGTTGAGATGAGTTGAAATCTGTAATGAAAAACAGAATTTCATTGAATTGGAATTTGTTGATCTGAATTATTTTGATTTTTCTCTTTAATTGGACCTTTGAAATATTTTTTCTGTCTTTTTATCCGTGTAGGATGGATCTTTAAATTTCTTTTGCCTTTGCTGTGTAAAATATTTCCTTTGTCATCATGTTTTATTCTTACTTTTCTGAACTTGGGTTTTTCTTTATGTCTAACCTGATTATAGTTTTTAATGTAAGCTTTATCATAAGGATAAGGTTTATTTGTTTCTCTATTTCTGTTATGATAACCTAACCATTGATTTTTCTTTAATTCTAGTATTTTAAAGATTTCGTCTTTATCTACATTTCCAAATTGTATCTCTATTGGTTTTCTTTCTATAGTTGAATGAATTGTATTATTATAATAATTAGCTGCTTTAAGGATTTTTTCTGTAATTTCTAGATTGGGTTCTGTAATATTAAGTATTCTAATATGTTCAAGTAACGAGGAGTGACATCTACTCATATCGGCATTGCCTGTATGGCTATTGGGAGAATTAAAATGAATTGATAGATCTTCTTCTTCTATGAATTCTAAAATGTTAGCTGTATTAAATTCATTATCTGCTACTATTAATTTTGGTTTACTAAAATTCAATATGTATTCTTTTATCAATTCAACTAAGGTAGTTGAACTTTTATCAGTAGTTTCTTTAACGTATAGATGTTTCGAAAATTTGTCAATAACTGTAAAATAATATTTCTTTTCGATATGAAAAATATCCAAATGAATCATTTCATTTTTGTTTCTTGGTGTAACTGTGTATTTAAATTTTGGTTTAGGGGGTTTCCTATCATATTTTGCTAAATTGCACACTTCGCAATTATTTATATATTCAATTATTATTTCTTGTAATTTCACAAAATAGAATTTTGATTTTAATTCTGTGTAATTTTCATAAATACCTCTATGGTTTGTTAACTCGTGAATTTCCTTTATTTTTTCTAAACATGCGGTTTTGTTTAATAAATCTTCTGCTAATAATGCACATTTTATTAATTTATAATGTGACACTGTAAAATTTGAAAATAGCTTATCTTTAAATACATTAAATGAATTGTCTTCTAATTCTGAATAAAATGCTAATACTCCTTTCTCAGGTAAATATTCTTTTAATATTTGTATCATTTCATTATTATTAATTTCTTCTTCTGTTATAAAAATCTTCTTCTTGCTATGTACTTTCTTGTATGTTTGTTCCTTTTCTTTTAATAAAATTATTTGAGTTTTAAATTTATTCACTATACCTTTGTTTTCTGTTATTTCATTTTCTTTTCTTACGATATTATTACCTTCGTTAATATTTATTTCATTTTCATTTCTTACGATATTATTACCTTTGTTAATATTTATTTCATTTTCATTTCTTACGATATTATTACCTTTGTTAATATTTATTTCATTTTCATTTCTTACGATATTATTACCTTCGTTAATATTTATTTCATTTTCACTTGTATTTATTCTTGACAGAAAATCTGCCACTTTATTTTCTTTACCTTTAACGTATTCTATATTGTAATTATATTCATTTAATTTAGTTTTCCACCTAATCATTTTTGATCCAGGGTCTTTAAGATTATTTAACCAGACTAATGGTCTATGATCTGTTTTAATATTAAATTTGACTCCATAAAGATAGGGTCGGAAATATTTAGTTGCCCAAACTATAGATAATAATTCTTTTTCAATTGTTGCATAGTTTTTCTCATGTTCATTGAGGGTTCTAGATGCAAATGAAATTGGATGATTATCTTGTGATAGAACGGCTCCGATAGCTTTATCTGAAGCATCGGTTGTGAGAGTAAAACTTTTCTTGAAGTCAGGATATCGTAATACCGGATGACTCGTAATCAAGTGTTTTAATTTCTCAAAGGCATTTATATATTGTGGATCTTTTTCATTAATCCTACAGCCTTTTTTTAAACATTCCGTTAGTGGGATAGCGATTTTGGAGTAATTCTCGATGAATTTCCTATAATATCCTGTTATTCCTAAAAAGGATTTTATTTGTTTCGTTGTTTTGGGTATACAGAGATTTTGTATTGCTTCTAATTTAGATGGGTTAGGTTTAATGCCTTTGTCGGTCAGTATATGTCCTAAGTATTCAGTGCTCTTTGAAAAGAACTTACATTTGTCAATTTGGATTTTTAGATTATGTTTTCTTAATTCTTCAAAAATTAATTTTATATTTACTTCCATTTCTTGGAGTGAAGTTGAAAATATTAAAATATCGTCTAAATAAACGACGCAAATTTTGTTAATGTGTTGTCTCAGAATCTCATTCATCATTCTTTGAAATGTAGCCGGGGCATTTTTTAATCCGAACGGCATTCTTACAAATTCATAGTGACCTTGTGGGGTGCTAAATGCTGTTTTATATATATCTTTTTTGTCAACTAAAATTTGATGAAAACCTTTAGCAAGGTCGAGTGTTGTGAAATATTGGGCTTTGCCAAGTTTGTCAAATATTGATTCAATGTTTGGAAGAGGAAACTTATCTTCGAGAGTTTTTTCATTTAACTTGCGGTAGTCGACTACTATCCGCCATTTGTTTGTCATAGAGTTGTCAATTTTCTTTGGTACTACCCAAATAGGTGCATTATAAGGTGAATTAGAAGGTTTTATTATGCTTTGTTTGAGCATATCTTGTATTTGTTTTTCTACTTCATTTTCATGTATTTTTGGAAGACGGTAAATTTTTGAAAAAATGGGTATATTGTCAGTAGTAGTTATGCTATGTTTCGTATTTGAAGTACAACTAAGGTCAGTGCCTTCCTTATAGAATAAATCTTTATTATATTTTAATACTCGACTTAAAGAATCATGTTCTTCTTTATTTAAGTCTTTGTATAGACAGTTTAAATTGTTTGCTTCTTGAAGATCTATGTGACAATTATTAATTTCTTGAGGACAAGCGTAGTTAAAGTAGAGTTTTACATCGAAAATTTGTAAAGAGCCTTCTCCTAAATTAAGGATGGCGTTTAGTGGAAAAAGAATATTTTGACCAATAATAGCTTTGAAATTTTTTTCTGACAGGTTTATCAGTTTCCAAGTCATTTTGAAATTTGCAGGTGCATTAAATTCTTTTGGGAAGGAAGTTTTTATTTGTTGAGTCACTAAAGTTTTACCGGTTAATCCATTTATTTCAAGTGGATATTCTAAATTAAATCTTTCAAAGGATTTTAAACAATTAAAATCGATACTGGAAGTTGAGGCTCCACAGTCTATTAGAACAGGTATTATTTCTGTTCCTATTGTTAGGTTAACTATGGGAAGAGGACCTCGGAGGCCTGTTCCTGAAAATTTATATCACGGTTAGAATTTCGTTGATTTTCAGTATTTCTGAATGGTGGTGGATTTTGTTCATTTGATCTAAAATAATTTTGGTTATTTTGATTCTCGTTATTATTGTTAGTAAAATTTCTTTGATTTTGATATCTGAAATTATTGTTGAAACTTCCACGGTTATTCCTATTATTATGGTTTAAATTATGATTTATATTATTCATGTTATTATAATTGTTATAGCTTCCGTTGCTATTCCTATTGTTAAAAGTAAAATTTGGGTTTCTATTTCCTGTATTAAAGTTAGAGTTCCCATTAAAATTATGGTTTCTATTTGTGTTATTATTAAAGTTAGAGTTTCCATTATTGAAGCCCCTTGAGTTTATATTTCTATTGGAATTATTTCTATTTATATTCATGCGGTATCCATCTGGATATTGAGGAAATATATTATTTTGAGGGTTAGAATTTTTATACGTGTTTAACAATTCATATGCTTTTTGCATTGAACTTATATTTCTACTAAGGACAAAACTTTCCTGATTTGTGTTCAGTTGTGAACAAAATATTCTAAAAAACATTGTATTTACATTATGAGGTGAAAATTCTAATGATTTTACTGGCTCGATATTATATTTAATATTAATTCTATCCATTAGTTCACACAATTTCAAATAATAATTTTCTAAATTTGTATTTCTTACGCTCACTGCCTGTTGGTATAAAGTTATATAGCTCTCCTGTGGTCCAAAGTGTTTGATAAGTGTGTCTTTCATTGTGGTCCACGTTGCAAATGGTCCCAACATCCTTATACTCTGCTGTGCTCGTCCTTGTATCAGCCCTCTGACAACGTTTTGTGTAGCAAATGCGTTTGTTGCTGGTGTGAGGTATTGTAAATTTATATCGACATCATATATAAATGACGCGACGTCTCGTGGTCCTTCTCCACTAAATGGTTTGATCCTTTGAATAATCTTTATTATCTCCATCTCTGGTAGGATGAGTGAAACAGGTTTTGGTTCCAGGATTTCCTGTTGTTGTTGCTCTTGTTGTTGCTGCTGCTGCTGTTGTTGTAGAAGTTGTTGTTGCTGCTGCAGGAGTTCTTTCTGCTCCGCTGTTGCGCCCAAAAGTAATTCCACTTGTCTCTCCATTTTTATTTATATTTTATTTAGTGATTTTTGCTTTTAATTTTATTTATGGCCAGAGTTTTTTATTTTATTGGGTCAACCTACCAGTCTCAGTAGGCGTTTTCAGAGTGCGTTTAATAGACTTTCCCTTTTTTTGAAAAAGGTCACACAACCCCAATATTAACTCAATTTAAGACCAAATTAATTAATAAAAAAAAATATTCACTTTTTCTTTACCGATTTTTAATAACAACCGATAAACGAACGGATACTGGGTATCCTACCGACTGCGCCAGTTATGTTGTAAATCCTCTGGGATTCGAAAAAAATATAAAAATATACTCTTCTCCTTCAACGTGGAGGGACAAATGAAAACGCAACGAATTATTTAAAGATTTGAAATGGATCTTTAGAGATCCTCTTTATTTGAGATGTGAAATAGAACTGAACTTAAAGCTAAGATACAAAATAATGCTTAAGACTAATGTGCCTGATGAGATGATCATACGATCATCGAATTATGCTGACTTTGTTATTTTGTTGATGCTGGATGAGATGATCCCACGATCGTCGAATTATGCTGACTTCGTTATTGATTTTGCATCATTGTTTATGTCTGGCTGCCTCATCGGAATTTTTATGGATATGATTTGTGGGTTATATGATGTGTTGATATCTGATGTCATGGGGATCGGCATGGGTACCTTTGTAACTCGCGCGATTATTTAATCGCAAAAAATAAAACACTACTTTTTATATGAGTGCACGCATTTGCTACAAATAAGTAGCGACAGAAAAATCGCTTGAAAAAGTGGAACTTGTCTCATTTTTATAATCGCTACGATTTAAGTCGCATGTGTGTGCATTTACATTTAACGCTATGGCGTAAAATTTTAAACATTTAAAACCTACTCTAAATCAATTTAAGTATGGGAGTCGACTCTAAATATTGAATATAAAACGAGAACCGACTTTTTGTTAACTTTAAAGGACATAAACTATACTTTAACGTTAAAGAGCTCGTCTTACTTTAACAGCAGCAAATAGCTTGTTTATCTTTTAAAAGTATACTTTATCCATATTGACAATGGTCATTTCATACCAAAGCAAATCGAAGAAAAAATGTTTGCTGATGTTTTATTTGATTTTTTAAAGATGTTTTTTGTAAATAGACTGAATCACTAAATATTATAAATTCGAAACAACCGTACGCAAGTGTTCTACGATTAACAAATCTGTACATATAAATGTACATACAGTGGCCGAAATAAGTATAAAGACGGCCATGCTCGAACTGTTCAATATGACGTAAGAGTAAAGTTCCAAAAATTGTGCAATGTTTTTTTATCGCCAAACGCTAAATAATTGAATTCTCTCTTAAATACAAAAAAAAACAGATACCGTTATCCCCAATTTCTCTTGAAAGAGAAGGTGATTAGTCTTTATTACAAGAAAAATAGTGCACAAATTGCGAATTAAGTATAAAGACACGGGCTCTATTTCTCAATATTCCGATTTTTCTGCAATTTTTTCTTATTTAAGAAGTTGTACAAATATTTTTGATTTATTGTAAAGGTAAATTACACTATTTGTGTTGGTTTTTAAAAGTTTATTATTTAGCCATGCCACGCGGAACTCATTTGACGGTGGAAGAAAGGGTAATTATTACAACACATAAGGATTATGGCTTATCTAATCGATTGATTGCCACAAAAATTGGACGATCTGTTTCTGTCGTGTGTAATTTCCTTAATTTGGGGGAAAATTATAATACTGCTGCCAGATCGGGTCGACCAAGTCTTTTGACTTCTCGAAAAAAGAATATCATTTGTCATGAAGCAAGGCGGAATAAGCTAAATGCTAGGCAGATTAAACGTAAGTTAGAACTCCCCGTTACTGTTAGAAGAGTGCAGCAAGTGTTGAAGGCAAATAATAACCTTCGTTACACAAAAATGATGAAAAAACCCCAGCTACAACAACATCATAAAGAAGCCAGATTAAGATTTGCAAGAGATCACATGGCGTGGACTAAGGAATGGGAATCCGTTATTTTTAGTGATGAAAAAAAATTTAATTTGGATGGCCCCGACGGTTTTAGCTATTAATGGCGTGATTTGAGGGACGAAAAAGCAATTAAAATGAGTCGGCACTCTGGAGGTGGCGGTGTTATGGTTTGGGGTGCTTTTGGTTTTCTTGGTAAAATTCTCTTGATGTTTCTACAACCCAAAATGAATGGCCAAAAATACAGAGAAATGCTGGAGTATGCCTTGGATGGATTTGGAGACATTCCTGCCGGTGAAAATTTTATTTTTCAGCAAAGATAATGCTCCCATTCATAATGCCAGTTGTGTTCGTGAATGATTTGTAGTCAGTGGAATCCAGTGTTTGTCATGGCCTTCTTGTAGTCCTGACCTTAATCCCATCTAAAATTTGTGGGGAATAATGGCCAGAAGGATTTATTCGAATGGGAAGCAGTACAGAAATGTAGTAGACCTAAAAAGAGCAATTACCGAAGAATGGTTGGAGATCAACCAACAAGTCCTCCAAAACTTGATAAATTCGATGCCAAACAAGATTTTTCAAGTTATTCAGAATCAAGGAGGTTGTACAAAGTACTGACTTTGAAATTGGTTGGTAACTCAGTGTTAAAATGAATAAAATATTGAAAAAATATTGACTGTCTTTATACTTATTTCGCATATTTTACGCTTCTTTTCCTACAATTAATGACAAATCAACCTCTCTTTCAATAGAAATTGGGGATAATGGTATCATTTTTTTGTATTTAAGAGAGAATTCATTTATTAAGCGTTTGGCGAACATAAACATTGCATAACTTTTGGAACTTAAGTCTTACGTAATATTGAACAGTTTGAGAATGGCCGTCTTTATACTTATGTATTTCGGCCACTGTATATCTAATGTATGCGCGCCAGCCGAGACGAGTATAGCTAAATGAATCTGCACCTTGCAACAACAAATTGAGTTTCTATGAGGTGAATTTGTGATTTATACTTTATTTCTATCCAAAATAATGTAAATAACTTATAAACAATCAAAATCTGTAGCGAGGTAGTATATGAAATGTCCTTTTTTCGGCGAAAAATTATTTGGTTTGAAGTTATCTATTCTTTTTACTTTTTTTTTTTTGTGTTTTTGTAGTTGTGTGAGTTATGTATCTGTCAAATTAAGGGTTGTTCAACGCAAATTCGCTTAGGTTCTGTTGTAAGACCCACATTAGTTAGAAGAGTTGTCTAACATGATTAAAATTATGAAAAAGTTAGATAAAGTCTCCAAGCTAAACGACTGCGTTAAGAAGAGCTGGTTTTATTGCTTAAACGAGAACTCTTTAAAATTTTGCGCCTATGTGTCAAGTGCGTGCATAACAATTTCTTGTTGCGACTACGATTTTTAAGTCGTAGTAATTTAAATCGCAAATATGAGCATATCCATTTGAGTGCATTTGTTTCATTTTAACTTACGACAATCGCATCGCGTGAAAAATGAAACTACTCGTAATTGCGACCTTTAAATCGTCTGGATTTGTTGGTATCAAGTGCGTTTATTCTCATTTAAACTCATGTGTTCTATTTTTGCGACTAAAAAACCGCGCGATTGAAATCGCGTTCCGAGCCAAACACATTACTTTTAATATGAGCGCACGCATTTGCTACAAGAAAATAGCAACGGTTAAGAATTTTTTTTATTTAACTCAATGTTACAGATAATCCTTGAAGCATTCAATAATCATTCTTTAGTATTGCACACATTTCTGTGGGCGGTCTTTTAAACTATCGTTTGATTTTATGAAACTGACCGTTAAGTAATCTGCCACTTATAACCGGATGCACCCAATACTTTTTTTACGGTTTTGAGTAGACTTGAAACGTATCAAAAGAGCCACTACACAGCACTTCTTAATAAAACCCATTTTAATACTGAAAAGAATTAATTTTCTTAAAAAATCGCAAGTGCGTGTAGGATTATTTAAATCCATTTGATTTCATTAATTTTGCGACAAAAAAAACCGCTTGAAAAAATGGAACTTGTTTCATATAAAAGTCTACTCAAAAATGTAAAAAAAAAGTATTGGGTGAATAAGTGAAACGTTAATTAACAGTCACTTTCATAACATCCATCCACGGTAGTTTGAAAGAACAGCCACAGAAATGTGTGTATTGAATGCTTCAAAGAACTACTGCAACTATGTAATTGCACTTGGACCAAGAAATGTGTATAAATTCAATATCACCAAAGGAACGACTTTCTGTGACAATGAGCTAAATACAAAAAAATTATTTGCTTTTGATTAAATAATCGCGAGACAAAAAAATTACAAATGATAATTATCTGTGGCCAACGCCATTTTTTAATCGCCTCGACAAAAAATCACAAGTTCATTCCTAGGCTAAGGCATTCCACATTCGCGAATCTCTTTGCATAAAATGTCGAAGATAACATAGGTATTTGAAAAAGCACATGAAATAGTTTATGTAGCGCTTCCTGTAGTTTTTTAATGGGCGAGGGATAAGACAGTGTAAGAAGGTTAACCTATGTTTCCAGTCAAAGAAGATTCATTCTGACGACCCAGATTTTATAGAAAAGAAAGATTTAGCTATGTAAAAGCTTAATAAAGCTGCCGGTACTGATGGATTATAACAGCGCAGTTTTTCATCAAGTACTATAAGCGTAGCTATCAGCCTGATGCCATTTCACAAAGTTGTAAATCCTGACAAAGACCAACGAAATTTAAGTCGACATCTTTTTATCGATTGAAAAGCATTCATCATCAGTCAATATGACGATGGATGAAATAAGTGCAATGTGCAACTATAAGATCTGCTATAATGTGATTTATTCAATCTCGATCCAGGGAAGATGGTGCGCAAGGCAGGCATTGACACCGAGAATGAAGGTACTTTTTTCAACAAACTTGTTCAAGTCCTAGTGTATTTTGGCTTTATCTACATCAACGGCCGTTGCCAACATTCCGCTGAAGATTCCTTCACAGTGACCGATTATCAGAAGAAATTTGTTGGTTTTGAAGTAAACGAGGAGAAGTAGAAGTACTTGATATCAACAAACAAACAAACAAATATCTGTTCCAACGACCACAACAAGTTAAGGACTTCATCTACCTCGGAGTAAATATTAACTTCACAAAAGATATCTCAGTGCAGTCTGATGGCTAAGAATTATCCTAGGAAACAACTTCTACTTCGATTTGGTGAAAAAATGCGATGACGGCGAAGTGAAATCCCGTTGGATACGTTGGTTCAGTAAGCCATCGCGGATCCAAGATCTCCTTGTTCGGATGACTAGAATGAGAAGCATCGCGCAGCCATAATTATTTACGATCCTAGATGATTGAAAGCCGTCATGTCTCAGGCAGTGACCTCCCATGAATAAGGAGCTGGTGAAGTAAGAAAATAAGTGCATATTTATACAAAAATTCACCTAAAGCCCACAAGAGGGAGGCCTTATAAATGAAAATGTAAGCTTACATGCAAAATAAAAAACTATAAACCTTCTGAACTAATTAATATTCATAGCTAAAGTTTGTATTACCTTTTTTTCGCTTTAGATCATCATCAACTTCGTTTTCACCATCCATATTATATTTTTTGGCAATTCAAGAGACTGCCTCAATAATCTCCTTAGTTTATAACAACTAAAAACAAAATACCAACTATAAATTACGGTATTTTGTTTTTCTAATTTAAAAAAGTTCTTATCAAATAATGAGATCAAACCCAATAACCAAAACTACATAATGAAACTTTGCCAATAAGCAGTGCCGCTATCCTTTACCTTCATGTCAAAGGACTTTCAAAAAAACAAACACAAAACGAGGGAGTCTTTTCTTATGTTGATTTCACTTAAAACTTTAAATGCTCTTGTGGCAGCTGTTTAGGAAATCGAAATTGCCCTCTGCCATGTGAAATTTCAGCCTGAATATTGCACTTTTGCATGCGATGTACATATATGTGTAGTTAGCCTTTTCAAAGCCTGTAGCAATGGGTAAAAGAACAGCAACGGAATTTCCTTGTTAAAAGTTTTGATTTATTCATGCCATGAAATTGCCCTCTCTATCCCCATCCATATAGTCTGTATGTATAATTGGAATGCATTTAGAGAACAAACAAGTTCTAATTGAAGCTCCTCCATCTTCACAAAGATTGAAAACAAATTTGGACAAACCCACAAGAAACATTTGACATTTGTGTGACAGTTGGACTTATTTCGTTCTCAGAAGGACCACTGGAACTACATAAAGAACAAGAAAAGGATATCTCGTTATCTCTCATCAAAATATCGAAAGATTGACCCCTCTCTATGGCATTGTGGAGGTCGATGTATCCTTTGCGCCTATACCTATTGACATTATCGTCAACAAGGTATTAACATCAAACTTCATTATACTCGCTATTGTTTTCTCCAGAATGTATCTCGCACTTCCGGAGAAGAGGTTACCTGATGTTTGAATTTGTATACCCGGAATAAAAATAAATACAAAATAAAAACTGTCCCAAAACCATCACGAGAGGAGCCAGCAAGGACTCAAAATCAATAGACCGTATAGGGGTTTGATTATTATTGTTCTTGTTACAGTTTTCTTGTGTCTCTCAGATGCCTCAAAGAATTAATCGTCTCGTCATTATCAATTTTATTTTAATTTTTTTTTTCGTTTGCTAGTTCTTTGTTTTGGAATATGAAGATGTTAGAGAGGGAACTACCGATTTTCGGATGAAAAGACCAACAACTTCCTTTGGCATGGTGATGGTGATGGAAGGGCACACAATGAATTTATCTTCGCGAAGGACTTCTGACTGATTAGAGATACAATTTTTGTTTTGCTCTACATTTTGTAATTTGATACTTTTATTTCGAGCACGAAGGCATAGGCAACCCTAAATTACCTGATGGCTACCCCAGGAGTTTCTATTCTTTGCATCGTTATGGATAGATATCTTCTGGTAGGTACATACATACATATATAGAGATGTAAAATAAGTTAGGTGAAGGGATTCAAAAGTTTACCTTCTTATGTAATATTTTATTTGTTTAATGTACCAAGGCTTACAAAAATTGGAAGAAAGGTATGTATATTGACATAATTTGTTGATCTAGATGAACTACACTTAGCAATTCAAAGTAAAGTTGGCATATTGCCCCACATTTCACTTTCTTTATTCTTTAATCCTAAAGAGTTTTCCAATAAGGACATGACAACTTTTTTTTTAAATTAAACGCAAACCATATGAGATATTTCAAAAAATTTATTATCCGCTTAAAGTACGAGTATAATCAAAAGATTTATGAATGAAACACAACTTCGTTCATATGGCCACCGCGGGCACATTTGGAGCGGTCGAATGGTTGGACCGAATTTTCGATGACTCGGCCACATACGTCGTCGCCTTGTTGGCATAAACCAATAACTTAAAGTAGCCCCAAAGAAAATAGTCTAGAGGCGTTAAATCGCACGAACGAGGCGGCTAATCGATTGGCCCATTTCTTGAGATAACACGCTCATCAAACTTACTCTTCAATAAATCGATTGTAAGGTGTGCTGTGTGGCTTCTGGCACCATCCTGGACATTCACAATAATGTGACGATCGTTATCATCGACGAAAAAATATGGCCCAATAACGCCCACGCGCCGGCATGCAAACCGCACCAAACAGTTATTTTTTGTGGATGAAGTGGTGATTCATGAAGCAAATGTGGATTTTCACCCGACCAATAACGCATATTTTGCTTACTGACGAACCCATTGAGCCAAAAATCAGCTTCGTCACTGAAGATGATTTTGCGATGAAATTTATCATCTTGGCGCATCTTCTCCACAAGCACAATGTGAACGCCATAATGTGAACGCCGTAGAATTGACTGATTTTGATCATTTTCTACGGAGCGGAGGCCTGAACTGCAGCGATATTTTCGACATTTCGAGCAACTCGTTGTCTTACTGATACGGCAACAACACACAACGAATATGTAGACTCAAATTTTTGACTAAACTTGTTATTGCCGTCTACTTGGGCGAGAATTACGACCGAAAATTGGAGTTAACGCTCTTAAAGTTGCGGTCACCGACTCCGAATTTCAGTAGAAAATATTTATAATTTGCAGATGTTGCTCGTTCATGTACTTTACCATGATGAAAATGTTGAGTTTACTGAATAAATTGACGATGACAGTGTGATGATTAGTGAAATGTGAAATGGTGCGTTCACAAATTAAATTCAAAGTTGTCAAGTTCCTATTGGAAAACCCGATATTTATTGGTCCTATTGATCGAAGAATGTGTTAAACCAAAAAATTCTAGCTTGCAATTTCGAAGATTTGCTGTAATACGAGTAGGTCCAACTCTTCGTACTAAGTTCCTAACAAGAAAAAGAGCGGTAAAAGTTTCCTAAGTCCATCAGATCAAAACATGAAGAACCGGCATGTTTAGAAACACTGCCACTCTCTTTCTGTAGAAAGCCTTAACCTAGTGATTAACAAATATCAATGATTCCTGTGTGTGGGTTAACAGGAATGAAGGGGGCCTATAATTTTCTGCTAAGTCCGAACGGTTAATATGAGATTCGTTCGGGGGATTTGTGACTTCCTCGTAAGAGGCAGTGTCTCCCTAGAAAATATTTTCCAGCGGCATGGCAATTGAACCCACTAACAAAATTTTACTTGAGGTTTAAATCTTATTTGGTTTGTATAATGGTTAGTAAAGGAAAACCTTAACTTGTCCAATGTATGTTACTTTGTTCTATCAAGGTGAGAGGAAGTGTTTTCCAAAGGCGGATATCTTAAATAAGAAATTACATATATCACATCATAGCTTAAAAGTGGTGATGACAACGCCTATTAATATACTGTGACTCTTAAAGCTTGGACCATGTTTATAATCTTCTTTATACTTTATTATAATTGAAAATCTTATATTCGTAATACTTCCTCTGAAAAAAATATCGGTTGTTATAGACATTGATAAATTTTCAGTTTTATCACAATACATTTTACTCAAATACGATTTTCTATTTTACAGATTCTATTGGAAGGATTGTATGATGTCAATGATTGTTGTATGCGATGTGTAATTTGATATTAAATTTGATTACGTTCCTCCAATGAAAGATGGCAATTCTGACTCTTGACTACAGGTCGTGGCGTAACTGGTGGAGAAAAAGAATAAACTTTCGTCAATTTGTAATGGAACTGAATACATTTTTTTAAGTGTTTAAAAAAAATATTTAAAATTTTCTAAACAAATACAGTGAGCGTCAAAAGAGAGTAAACACCAATATGATTTCTGGATTTACATGAATTTCGAATAAACAATTCTAATAATACAAATCAAATGTTTTATTCAATAAATATTCAATTAATAAATTTTAATAAATTTTATTTTCTAATAAGTTCACCATATGACAACTTTAAAAATCTCAAATTTAAGACATTGTTTTATAGTAGTTTGGATTAAATTTTAATGTTAAGTAGTTTTTAAGCATTTATTTTATAAGAACTGTTCACGTTAGCATTTAACGAATTGTAATAAATAAAAATAAATCAAAATAAAAATTCAAAATATACCTTTTGCAATTTTTACTTGCGACTTATAGGTATACTATAAGGCAAGTTATGCATTCGTAAAAAAAATCGAACTCGAGATTTTGATCAAAGTTGACATTACGATGATAGCGAAGACTAAAAAACACAGACAGACAGAATTGCGAGACCCACTTTTTTAGTCTTCGCTATCATCGTAATGTCAACTTTGATCAAAATCTCGAGTTCGATTTTTTTTACGAATGCATAACTTGCCTTATAGTACCTATAAGTCGCAAGTAAAAAAGTTTTGATGTATAGTTTAAAAGCAAAAAAAAAACAAAAAATATACTTATGTTTCTACATATCCGTATCCAAAAAAAAATTAAACCTTCTTGCTCTTCGGATTCGCAGATGGTCTAGGTACCTACCACGACCACCTATAGGTACGCTATCCCTATCCAAAAAAAAAAAAAAACTACCGTAAGCTCATTTTTTTGCTTAGATTTTTAACTTCCCATAGGGAGTTATTGTAATCGGTCCGATTTGTCAAATCGGAATTTTTGACATTTCTCGACGTTTCAAGGTCCCTAGAGGCTATATCAATCATTTTTAGAAAGATGTCTGTGTGTGTATGTGTACGTACGTTCGTACGTTCGTACGTTCGTACGTTCGTACGTTCGTACGTTCGTACGTTCGTACGTTCGTACGTTCGTACGTTCGTACGTTCGTACGTTCGTACGTTCGTACGTCCGTACGTTCTGGTACCATTTTTCGTCGTCGGTATCTCAAGAACGAGTAAAGGTATCGACTTAAAATAAATTTTGTTTAATAGATAATAACTTCGAAAGAGGCTGAAAGGGCGTTTATTAAAATTCAGTGAGTAGTTTTTTCACTATAACGGTTTAAAAAAAAAGTAAAAATTTTGGTTAGTTTCAAATATCTCACGAAAAAATAATGCTATTGATTTCAAATAACATTTAATGTACTCACTATAAGGTCATACATATTTGGTATGAATTTGGAAAAAAATGAACATACCGTTATTTTTTTAAATAAAAAAACTGAAAAAAAAAATTTCATAACCCAGATATTCTAAGAACGGAAAACAATTTGAAACTCAAAATAATTTTATTTTACGAAAAATAATGTGTTTGACAACTGGTGAAAATTTCAAAAAAAATCAGCTCACAGTTTTTTTACAAAAAATAAAAAACTATATAAAATTCTATTGAAAATTGGTAAAAATTGTTTTTCGACTCAAATTTCTCCAGAACTAGTAGTGATATTGATTTCTAATTTAGTTTATTTTATACATAGTATAATTTTGTACAATTGGTAAAATGTTGACAAATATTGAGTTAATAGTTTTTTTTAAAACAAATGGGAAGTTATCAGTGTGGGTCGCACCCAGCCTCTTTTTTTTGCTATTTTCAAGTCCCAGCAAACGCTGGAAAATATTCAAAGATAAATTAAGGCTTATTATGAAGCCTTTATCAGACACAAGGTGGGAAAGCAGAATCCAGGCGGTGAAGGCCGTATTATTGCAATTATATGATGTTGTTGAATGTATAGAAAACTTATAACGCCAAACGGAACAATCGGATACACTCAGTGATTGCGATTCCGTTCTAAATAAAATATTCAATTTGGAATTTATTATATCGTTACACACATGGTATGAGTTATTAACGCTTGTCAATACCATAAGCAAATTATGGCAATCTGTACAAGTCTAGCTAGGGTGCGTTTAGTCTTGCACGTCTATTTGTAAGGGAAATAAATGGCCTTTTTTACAGCACGATGAGCTTTCCAGCCGCTGTCAACTACTCTTCGCCGGATCATTCTGCAAGAGATTTAAAAGTCTAGTTCTTTTTTTATTGTTTTAGAGATTATATATGGGTCTTTTTTGATTAACCTCATTATTCTTTTACCGCAATGCGATGTGGTTTTTCGAGGTCTACCACCATTGTGCACTGTTTGAACACTACCCCGAGCGCGAAATCGAGATATTATCCGAGAAATAACCATATGGCTTATACCATATTTATTGCCAATAAATTTAATTGATTCACCGCTTTGAAAGTCGGACACTTTTTTTTCTTTTAATTTATTGGAATATTTTTTCCGCGCCATTTTAATAATTTTTATTTAAATTTTAAATTGTTCATTAGATTTGACCGTTAGAACCATCAAAGATCCGCGATTAACTTTTTTTGTTTTGCCTAGAACATGCTTCACTGAAAATAAATTCCTAGGTAATATTGACAAAAACGTTTTGTTGACCTTTAACAAAACAATTTTATCGTTTTGATAAAATTTTTGTCAATACGAAAGAATGATTTTGTTGATTTCACAAATTTTTTATAATCCAGCATGATTTTTTGTCAGTTTAACAAAATATGCACTAAAAATAATATTGTCAGTTTAACAAACCAAGTTTTGTTAGTATAACAAAATAAAACAGAGATTTTTGTCACATCGACAAACTTTTTTGTGATATTAACAAAATGTTTGTTGTATCTAAAAAATCTGTTCTGTAAATGTTTGTCAATATCACAAAGTTTTTGTTAATTTTTTTTGTCAATTTAACAAAAAATGAAAACATTTTTGTTAAACTGACAAATATTTTGTTTTGGGGTTGAATTATTTTGTAATATTGATAAAATAATATTATCAGATAGATAAAACTATTTTGTAAGGAAACCAAAAAATTTCTTTTGTGCATGATATAGTTCACACTTGGTTTTTGTTAAGAAATCGATGTAAGATTAACTGAACTTAACAAAAATTGCGTATTGTCCATACGCCCTCACAGATGGTTGCATGTGAGATCGTGGGGACGAAACGCCAATTTGTGTGGACTTCAATCCCAAAAAAAAAAAAAAACTATTTTGACAAAATTAATTTTGTTTTTTTGTGGATTCAACAAAAGAAATTTGTAAAATTGACAAAATATTTTGTTGAATTCACAAAATATTTTGTTAATTTAACAAAATACTTATAACAAGAAATTTTTGTTAATTTAACAAAATATTTTGTTAATGTAACAAAACTATTTTGTTAATTTAACAAAAAAAATTGTTAATCCGATAATAATAAAAAAACAATAACACTAACAAAAAAATTGTTAATACAACTAAAGAATTGTTAATTATGACAAATTCATTTTGTAAATTCTACGAAATTTTGTCATATTGACAAAATGTTTTTGTTATTTCAACAAATTTATCTGTTAGCATAACAAAATAGTTTTGTGGATACAACAAAATATTTTTTGCTACCTCAACAAAAAAATAAAAATTATAAAAGTATCACGAGTTTTTTCACTTTTTATTCGTATGTTTCCAATTAACAAAACTATTTTGTTAATTTAACAAAAAAAATTGTTAATCCGATAATAATAAAAAAACAATAACACTAACAAAAAAATTGTTAATACAACTAAAGAATTGTTAATTATGACAAATTCATTTTGTAAATTCTACGAAATTTTGTCATATTGACAAAATGTTTTTGTTATTTCAACAAATTTATCTGTTAGCATAACAAAATAGTTTTGTGGATATACAACAAAATATTTTTTGCTACCTCAACAAAAAAATAAAAATTATAAAAGTATCACGAGTTTTTTCACTTTTTATTCGTATGTTTCCAATGTGATATTTTTTAGTGCTTTAGTTTTGTCCAACACTGTAGGTACCTACCTATACCTACTTACGTTTTTTTTTTTAATAAAAATGCTACCTAGACCCCAACAAAAACTAGGTAGGTAGATACTTAATTCATGATATTTTATTTGGTTTAAATATAGGTATGTTATGAAAATAATAGGTATACCTACCTATAGCTAGAAGTTATTGAACTGATGTTCCATTCATCGTTCATGTAAATCAAAATTAAAACTAATATCGGCAATCTGTGTTATGTATACCTAATAAACAAAACATTAGATTAAATATCTTTCAACCTTCGTTAAAAAATAAAAATTAGTTCAAGTGCTTACCACAAAGACCACCACTTAAATCACTTAATTTAAAATAAATCTTAATCACAAAAGATGTTCATATACCTACCTATATATATACATACACATCTACATATCTTGCACCCTTGGTGTCACTTACAGCTTCTTTTCCTAATTATCTACCTACATTATAATACCTACCTACTATAGGTAGGTACCTATGTACCTACATAATTGTCTTTCTTTGATACGAGTATCTACTATAAGTAGATAAAAATAAGAAGAAAACAAAGTCAAATATTGAAATCATAATAATATCTCTGCTCGAATAATATACAAACCCTCATGTCTAAACTATAGCCTACCACTACCTACCTATCTATTGTACACAACAACAGAGCCAATGAATTGAATTTATGTAACAAAAATCTTTTCACTCGTTAAATGTCAAAGATATACATTTTTCCTCTGTACTTTACCATCCCCAAAAATATAAACAAAAACAAAAAAAAAAATACAGAACAAAAAGCATCTCAAAACAAAAGATACCTACCTTATCAAATCGAACGAAAAAAGATACATTTCAAAGAATCTAACTACAAATGGCACTCGACTTGAAAGTACTATACCTACCTGACGATGACGGGGAGAAAACAGCCATCGCGCAAGACGATAACACCAAATAAACAACCAATCAATTCATTGTGTTTCAATACCACAACAAAATAATGTATCTTTCACTCTCAGATGCACTCGTGTACGCCCCTCAAGTTGGCATTTTGAATTGATAATGATGAGGGGGAGGAGTCTAACGGGTATTGTTACCGAGACAATGGATTCTTCTTGTATTTTTGAGATGGGAACAGGTTTTTCCTGATATCAACAAAGCAAGAATGGTGGTAGTTCAAAATATAAGGCAAAGAAAGAGAGCGAGAGAGTGAGAGATACTTTATTTTTATATATTTTAATGGTATTGAATTTGAATAGGTGAGAATCCTTTTTTAAGGGAAAATGTATCATTAAGGAGGTGTGTTTATAGAATATACATAGGTACTTGTTTCTTTCGGTTGAAGATACTCTATGATGCGATTTATGTTTAAATGCATAATCACAAAAAGGTTGATGTGTTCCTATTCCTACTTTTTCTCAATCTTTAATACACAATCTACCTATGTCCGTTATACATATGTA
Source organism: Philhelius festivus (assembly GCA_963931855.1). Taxonomy (NCBI): domain Eukaryota; kingdom Metazoa; phylum Arthropoda; class Insecta; order Diptera; family Syrphidae; genus Philhelius; species Philhelius festivus. The sequence continues at coordinate 48,491,269 of OZ007557.1, read as the reverse complement.
TATATGTACATCCAATTCAAAAGCCAACCCATCTCCAACCACCCACCTAAAGCTTATCAAAAAATCACCTAGGTATACAACCAATAAAGTATCAACAGTCAAAACAACATGAACTTTATTCAACTTCTAACCTCTCTTTAGCTACATTATACACATCGCCATGAGCGGTGTCTACACAATTTACCACTATCAAATGAAACCTAACACAGATGCATTATTCTTTTCAAGTGTGTGTGTAAGTATATTTTTCTTATTAGCTGCACTCACACTACCACGGCAATTATACATTTTGAGAACCACTGGTTCAGAGGAATGGGTTTTTGTTTGCCTGTCCGTCCGTCCATTCATCTGGCTGCGCCCTCACACTCAGATGAAATTCTATTCCTGATCGTATCGGATTTAGTTTCATCCGAAAGTTTTAGTTTATCGTGTAACGTCTTGGCGTGAGGTCGGATCCGTTGTGTCGATACATTTTTTTTTTGGATTTTCTAATCGAACAAAACAAACAACAAAAAATAAGATACATTTTTGTATCTTTCGGATTGGATATTTCGATTTTTACCAAAGTATCCTGCACTTATTTGATTGATTTCGGTGTGGTGTATATTTGTTATTAAAATCTTATTTCACTTCTCGGATGCATAAATTATGCCGTCATTTTTATTTTGAAGATAGATATAGGCACTGATCAGTCTTGTCGCCGTCATATTATTTTCGTTTTGTTGTTGTTGTTTATTTTTGCGCAATTTTATACAATTTTACGAAGACGTGTTCCTATTTTATAAAGACAAAATATAAAAGAAATTCGAAAAAAATTCAAAGATACAACGGAATTTCTATAGTGTCGTGGTGGTATATATTTGTTTATTCGAAAGTATCTATATCTATGGAGGTGTAGGTATTCAAATTAAATTAAAAAGCTCTTTTGTGATTCGTTTTTTTTTTTATAATCGTTTACATCACGTGTGCTTGTTGAAGAAAAAGAAACAAAATCAAAAGTAAATATATCTCTGAATTGGTGAGAATTGTGCACAAGGATAACTCAACTGATTCGATCGACAGAAACAAAAAAATTATATATAATCAAACAGTAATCAAAATTGGATACAAATATACATATTATATACAAGCTACATATTGTAGGTACATACTTACATAGACCTACACTTTAGATAAACATCATCAACAAAAGGAATTAATGCGATAAATGGAGTGATTCAGCGTCTTAAAAGTAAACACATTTTTTAATATTTATTTATTTATCTTTGTAAATTCAAAATTCAGCGACATACCTAAACACAGCTAATTGGGATATCAATATCGCGGAAGTGCTTATTAACATGCATATTTATAGATACCTTGTGACTAATGGTAAAAAAAATATTAGCCGAAAACCATGTCTACTAAAATCTTCCTCTCTCACTGTATGAGTGTGGTTATATCCGTCGGAAAAGAATGAAATAATCCATTAATCCAAAATTACAAAAGAAAAATATTCCTTGTCCTTTTCGTAGGTACCTGTTCATAATTAGCCGATTTTAGGTTTTGTAGTGAACGAAATTTAATTGAACCATGCGTTAAAAAATAACTACCTACCTATATAAGAATTCGAAACTAAAAAATCCGAGTGTTTCAACTTCAAAATTGCAAAATCCCGAATTACGGAAGAAACTCGATTTACAAAATCGTGAATTTCAAAATCCGGAAGTAAAGAACACCGAAAATAAATAATTCCGAATTCCTTCCTTCCTACTTTATTTTAAGCTGTTTTTAATATTTACCAATTTCTAGATGTTCGTTCTTGTTGATTCTCATGCTATTAAGTATTTATTTTGTATTCGATTTATGTGAAATTTTTTGAATGTTCGCCCTCTGAAAATGGCGAATCAAATTATTGGAATTCAATTAATATCTACCTCTTTTGGAATATTGTATTGTCATTTATAGGACGATTTTAAAAAAAAAGTGTAGTAGGTATAATGAGAAGCATATCAACTCGTTTTACAATAATATCAAATACACTAGAGTTTAGTCCATAATCACTAAGTGTTACGTACAGAATTCTAAGAAAGGAAAATAGTGCACTCTTCAGCTATTCGACAGCTGTCAAACCTCACTAATAAGCAATATAGGTATATTGTTCACAAAAAGAACTTAAAGTTAACGAAGAAAATGTGAAAAAGGTTAAATAAGACAAATTCAAGGCAAAAAACAATGGCTCAAAATTTTAACAATCTGGTGTTTAGGAGGTATTAGAATGATACTACTTAATCATTTGCTAAATCATTAACAGTTTTCGTTATTATTGTGAATATTTGTAAAGCTGACATATTCCAAAGAGACATATTCTTGGAACTTTTTGAACAAAAAATATGAAAAAAAAACTTGACAGAAGTTGAACATAGCTACACAGATCTGAGCTGTTTTGTTTGTTTTGGATGAACTGATTTTCTTATAATTAATTAAAATCAGTGGCGCCTGGTGTTAAGGTATGATAGATAATAATTAACAATTTGCTAACTTTAAAGTAGTATACTAACTCTTTCTTAATTTTAAATATTTTGGCGCAAAATTTTAGTCGAATCAGTACGATGTTAAGACTGTTTTAGTATGAGACTAGGTTAAAACAACTATTTTACAAATTGTAATCAAATATAGCATCATACTTTCTCTACCCTTTTATTAAAGTCAAAATCATCGAACACCTACATAATTTAATTTCTTAGTATCGTGCTAACTTCATATGACTCTTTGGCATTTACAAACGTCAAAAAAGGTCTGTTTACTTAGTTGTTTGCACGGACTGTCATTGTTTTAGATATGTTCAGGAGCAATTTATTAAGAAAAATTGTTTTAGTGCGATACTAGTTAGAAAATTTTAAAAATTAAGAATGAGTTAGTAAACTACTTTAAAGTTAGCAAATTGTTAAGTAGTATCATATACTAACATTAATAATAAGCTGTTTAAAATTTTGCGCCTTTGTAATTATCATCATGCTAAAATTATGCTTTTTTTAAATAAATTGCTTCTGAACGCACCTAAAACAAAATATTAGCAAATAGTTCTATTTTGACGTTTGTAAATGTCAAAGAGACATTCGATTTTAGCGCGGTACTAAAAAAAAATAAAATAGCTATTTGATGATCTTAACTTTAATAAAATGTGAGAGAAAGTACCTATGATGCTAAATTCGATTGAAATTTGCAAAATCTTCTTTTTAACATTAGGCCAGGTGCGCACATTCAATTTTTAGTTTCGCAACTGTTTGGTTGCTAAAATGAAACATATGGGCTTATATGGGAAACCGCGCACTTAGAGCAACTCGATTCGAGCAACTAAAAAGTTTGTGTTTTGACACAAACTAAACGATTGCCTTCGCAACAGTTGAGCTGTTTTCTATAAGAGCAAGAGAGAAAAGAGTGTGAGCCTGAGTAAAGAGTTGCCAGTGCGCGGTTCTCTTTCAACTGGTGATTAAACTATTTGATTTCGATCACAGTTGCCAGTGCGCGACTAGCCTTATAGTATCATACTAAAACAGTTTTAACATCGTACTACATAATTCTAACATTTTCCCGCCAGTGTTTTTAACATTTAAATAGCAAAAGCAGTGATAATTTGGTGCCAATATAAAGCTTATGATAATTTTAGTCAAAATTAAATTTAAATTAAATATTTCGACGACTGTTGATCAAACTAGGTACATTATCATTTAAATAAATATTAAAAGAAATTTTGTGAAAGAAGCGGTGTCGGATTTGTATTTTGTTGTCTAACATTAATAATTCAAGCCATAGGCTTTGTGTTGGCAACAAAATAATTATTGATTGTGCTCTCTAAATGTCTCAATGTTTCAATAATAGCTTTGTACATAATATGTACATATGTAGTGCCGTCGGTCGTAAGAAAAAAGGACGCAAAAATACCGAAATTCAAAAACTGAATGAGTGGCATACGAATATGAGTATTTGGTATCAGTGCCTTATTTTTGTGTGAAGCTTATTCATATAATTGCAACTGCAGGACTGAAAATCACATGCAAATTACTTGCAGCTTCATGTTTGTAAGTAGGTAATTGCTTGGATCATTGAAATAATATTACGTATGAAATTTCAATTAAGAGTCAAGTGACCTCAATTGCGGAATGCGTCTTGCCCATTTTGGAGATGAGGTCACTTGATTGATATATCTTTAATCACTCACTCAAACGCAAGTAATTCTCTAATGTTCTTCGTTTTTTTTTATTTTCAAAATTATTTAATTTAAGGTTAGAAAAGTATATTTATATCTATATACTAACTAACTAACTAAATAAACATGGGGCCTTTTTTCTTCGGAAGACAGTTGTAAAATGTCACATTTGAATCTTACGTTAATTTCTGGAATGATTGAGTCAATTATTAAATTAAAAAAAAAGATCTGGAAGAAGATATTTTATTATCAAAACACTCCAAATGAAGTTATTTGAATAATCGTGATCAACCCATCATTCTCCATGATTTTGATTTAAGAAAATATTCAATAGCATTCGGTTTTCCATTAGCTTTATTGAAAATTAGGCGCAAATTCATCAGTTAAGGACTATTCACTTGAGAAGGAGAAACGAACGAAAATTCAACGAACATTTGTTCATTCCAAATCACCAAGTGAATAAAAACAAGAATGATCTTTAGGGGTTAGTGGCGAGCGAACAATTTCATTCGTTGCATTGTTGATGATATGTGGAACGCGAATAGAGTTTGACAGTTCGTAACAATCAGATTGCAATTCGTGACGACTAATTTATTTTCTCAAATTTATCTTAACTTATTTTAGCAGTTTTTTTTAGTTTTTGTCAAGAATATATGCTTATAATTACCATTTATTGTTTAATTCGTCGATAGTTGGTCGATCTCATGCGAGTAGTCCTTTAGAATGCTTTTCAAATTGTACCTCAATGCTCAAATAATCACCGCAAAAAAGTCTCAATTTTGTATTAGAAATCTTAATATCTAATAAGTGATGGGATTTGAGCACACACGGAAGTTTGGTGTTACTCTATACTCCGAAATTTACCCAGTGTCGCACATTTGGGTTGGGTGAGATATCCCGCTTCTTATAATCCGTATAATCCGGTTTTTTAAATCTCGTTCTTATAATTCCGTTTCTTATAATCCTGTTTCTTATAATTGTGCTTTTTTTAAATCCCACTTTTTATAATCCCGCTTTTATAAAATTCCGCTTTTTAAAATCCCGTCTCTTATAATCCCGTTTTTTACGAGTAAAATCCCGTTTCTTATTACGACGTATAAACAGTAATTAAAAAAAAAAAACTTTATTATGTAGGTAGTACGGTATTTTAAAACTTTTTTTGTGGGATTTTCAAAAAAAAAATGGGATTATAAACAGCGGGATTCCGTTACGCTCCCGCACATATTAGACTGAATTTTAAGCAAACAAATATATTTGTCATAACCTGTGGAATTTTAGCTTAAGATTTTTAAACGTCTCAGAATTTTGTGAGCGAAGAAATTAAAAAAAATCTGCAACAGATATAAGTAGGGTAACCAGGGGTACATTTCACACCGGGGCACATTTGACTTTGCGTTTTTCGGTATGATCGTGCCCTTAAAAAAGAAAAGTTTCGATGAAGGAAGAAGCTTAGTTTGATTTAAAGAAACGTTATGAAATTTGGCAGTCTTTCTTTAACTCTTCGTGGAGTACCACGTGTTTTCGTGTTTTCTGTGTTTTTGATCTAATTTTTGACCACCGGAAAATGCACACGATGTGGGGTTTAATCCACCATTGTCAAATGTACCCCTTTTAAAGTCAAAGGTGCCCCACTACCGGGGCACTTTTGACAAAATGACTTTTTTTAGAAAATATTTTTCTTTAAAATGTGGAAATGTTTTAAAACAAAAAAATATATGTTAGCATAATCTTGAATAATCAATAAATCAAATACAAAAACATTAACAGTTTTCGGAAATACAGATTTTTAAAAACTAAGGTGTCAATGTAAGTCAAATGCGATTGAATGAATTCATTTTGACGTAAGCTGGTATTTTTTATTTTTCTCTGAATGACATAAAAATCTTAAACTTCTAGATCTGATTTTACTTGGTGAAGAACATTTGAAACTCGTAGAAACTTTGATTTTTAAGAGAAACAGCTAAGACTTTTACTTTGTTTGAAATATTTTTTATTTTGAAAAGTTGCAAAAAAGTAGGTCATCTGAAAGTAAACATCCAAGAAAACAATTAGTAGAAGGAAATTTTGAGTTTTTTTTTAACTTTCTTCACTTCAAAATTAGTTTGAATTTTTATCAATACATCAGAGTAAAAAATGAATTAGACGTCAACAGCTCCTAGAGAGTCTAAGCCTAGTGACTTTACAACTCTCAACCATTCCTCTAAGTGCATTAGCAGAGGTAACTTGAAATTTCCTGCCGACTCTAAGATGAGAAGCACTCACAAGCTCATCACAAGAGATATTCTTAGAGGATTTGTCGCTTCAACTTGAGGGAAGTAGATCCTTGAAAAACATTTTTGGAGCGGATGTTAATCGAACCCGGACCTTTTGCATTATGAACATGTCACGATTGTCGATGTCACTGAATTACCAAACTGTAAAATACTAGACCTTACAAATTTTCACGCGGTAATACAAATAAGAGATTAAATAACGGACTTTCATGCAAAAAGTTTTGGGTTCGATTCTCAGCCGCTGCAAAATAAGTTATTCAAGGGTGTACTTTTTCTTGTGAGGAATTGACAAATCCTCTAAGAGTATCTCTTGTCATGAAAAGTGCTGCTCAGCTCATTAGCCGTTCGGAATCGCAGAATCGACAGTTACACGCACAAAGGAATGGTTGAGAGTCGTAAACTCGTAAGTCATTAGGTTAAGGTTCTCTACGAGCCGTAATGGTCTCTTATTTGTTGTTTAGCACGAAAAGTATGTAATAAATACTAGACTAGACTATAGGTAAAGGGTAAAGGTAAAAGCTAGATGTAGCATGGGTCTCTTTCGTATAATTTAGGTGGCGGTGTTTGAAAAAAAAACAAAAAATACAAACAAATTATGAAAAACATAACGACAACAGGCAACATGTTGGTTCAAAATTTATCATCCTATTTAAAGATGGTACAAGTTTTCCAAATAGCGGTGTTGTGCGTAAACAAGTTCAAGACCGCAGTAAACTCGTGACAATTTATTTTTACGGAAAAATTTGGCATATGGATTTTACCCCAAAGTAAATTTCTGCGCACGTTTCCCTTTTGTCTTGAATGAGTTAAAACTAAGGAGTTATTGAAAAAACGGTTCTTCGTCCGGTTAAATCGCGAGGAAAAATAGTCCAAAAAAACCGAAAACCTGTTAATTGGGAAAAACCGCCATCCATATGTTCAGCTCCCGCGACAAAAGTTATCTTAAAAGATGCGTTGTATTCATTGTATGTTGGCACAACTTATGGACACTATCTACCTTACTGATTTGAACTATCAAACGAATTCATTAATTCCTTCAGTTAATACAAGCTTATTTTTTAAAAATACTGATGGGTCTGGTCAAAATAGGATAGGAATTTTTCGATGAATTAAAAAAACTCAAAGAACTGATAAAAAATTAAGGTTTTATTAATGCTCCGGAAAAAAGCCAATTGTAGACTTACGAATGACATTTAAATCAAAATATTATATGTACGTCAAAATACATAACAAAGTATTCCTCAATTTGTAAAGCCGCCAAAAACTCTCAAATTCCAATGAAGGGTGACAAAAAATTTGAGATTTTACCTACTGCTCCGGAAAAGGGCAATATAGAGCATTCCGGTAAAATTTAGAACGAAAAATAAAATTAGTCTTCTTTTTCTGAAATTCCTGTTAAATTCCATCGAAGGATGGATTAAGAAATTCAAAAGTTTATTATGAAAAACTTCCTGTAAGTATAAAATCTTAAATAATCTTAAATATAAACTTATTGAGTCTCACTCAAACTGCACACATCACAAAACAATACTATTCAAAATTTTTAATTCTAAATCATCAACGAGCGAGAATGAAATGAATGTATAAAATCGTTCAGTTATACTATCGGTCAAAAAAAGTATTTGATCAAAAAAGCATGTACTTAAATCGTTCATTAAAGGGAAATAATTTTGCCAGCCTGTAGAGGCCATGTTGTTTTGGTGACATCTGTCAAATCTGTTGTTTATTTTTCAGTTACTAATGCCAAATCACCATTGCAAGTTACACGATTGAAGAGCACTTCCAAATGTTTAAACCTCATTATCAAAATGACTGTTCGTTAGTTCAAATGCCCATTTTACGGTGAACGTGGTGGAGTCGATTATGAAGACTCTTCAACGTTTAGTTGCAAAATTTGAAAAAAATCATTTCGGAATTAATCAAGCAACATTCGTATTTCTAATGATATAAGCAAGATCGGCCGAGAATATCGCTGCGTTCCGTGAAAGTGAACAGCAGTATACCCGAGGCAGTCGATTTCTCACCTTTCGCAGACTTCTACTTGGCGAATTTTGCGTCGGAGCCTTGGCCTACATCCTCGAGAAGATCCAAACCCAGGAGCTCAAATTCCATGACCATATTTAATGCCGTTTTTGCACTTGCTGGGCTTCGGAGCACTTGGAAGAGGACCTCAATATTTGTACGAAAAATCATCTTTAGCGACGCGCCGCAATTTTAGATGAATGGCTAAATGGCAAAACCGACACGAGATTATCTAACATGTAAATATGCATCCTCAAAAAGTTACGGTTTGGTGTGGATTTTGAGCCGGCACGCGGCGGCGGTGTCATTGATCCGTACTCAAGATCCCTTTCAGTACCTAGCTGAAATTATTATTTAAGTAAGTTTTAGAGTTTTTAAATTTGGCACTACTTAAATTTTTCATATTTTTTTTTATTTAACTTTTATGTAATGAAATATAGTTGAATCGATTTTGTTTTTCTTTAAATGCAGTTTATACCCAAATGTGTATACATTTTAAGAAATAAGACACTAGGTTTTTATACTTACGAATGTTTTAGAAATCAATAAATAAAAAAAAAATACAAATATTTTTTCACCGTGAATGGCGAGCGCAAATAAAATGGACCTAGACGACAAGTGGTTCCAGCTGAACAGCGCTACGTGCCACACAGCGGACGCATGAACAATTTTAACGTAAGGTTATCTCTTGCAGAGGTGACTTGAATTGGCCACCAAAGTCATGGGATTTGACCCTGATAGACTTGTTCTTGTGGTGTTTCTTGGAGTCGTAGGTCTATGCAAATAAACTACAATAAACCCTCAAGGTAGACATTACACAGGCCATCGCGAAAATTCAGCCGGATCTATGAGGAAGAGTCATTGAAAATTAGCCTAAACGGATCCATGTCACCTTAAAAAAGCTGAGGCGTTCATTTGAACAATGTCGTATACCTTACATAATGGCATACATGCGCTTTTCAATTAAAAACAATTTTATTAATATTTCACACACAGCTTATTTTTGCTTCATTTTAAAATGTACCCGTCCTTATTGAAAAACCCATTTCAACAATTAATCGATTTTATTGAGTCAATTCACATCAATATTCAAAATTTTCGAATCAAAAACGTTTTGTCTGTTCCGTTCTTTTTAATCCCAATGTGTGTGTATGTGAAGTTGTTTCGTATGATTTTGTGTGGCTTATCCATGTATTTTTTTGTTTCATAAAGCAGACAAAAGGTATGTTTTCAGCTTTACTATAAGTCAAAGTGTAAGCTGGGATCTATTTCGATAATGAAATGATACAATTTCACATATCGATACATAAGGTATTGCTTTATCATTTTTTCCTTGTATTATCAAGATGAATGTCTTAAGATGACATTTCTATCAAAACAAGCAATTTCGTATAACACTTTAATATCGCACTTTTGTCTCAACAAAATAATTTATTTTTCGCTAAAAATCTATTGATTACATAAAAATAAATTAACATAAAAAAACCAAATTCTGTTCTCAAAATCACATTGGGCATGTGTTACGTCATTTGTTTTATTATCCTAATTATGTTCAAAAAAAGAAATAAATTATACACATTTAGCAGCATTCCAATAATGTGTTCTATTTGTCTACACGAGAAATCCTCCAAAACTAATTAATGAAAGTATTATACTTAATTTTTTCCTCTGCTAAAATGTTTTTAGAATAAATTCAATATTTTATCTGTATCTAAACTCGTCCGACAAAAAATGTATAAATTGCCAGCGACACGGGAAATATTTTTTTTGAAATATTATATTTTATCTGAGTAGGTACATCACGGACAAGTGAGATTCATTAAACATTTGCTAATTTCAATTAAGCAGAGCATCTAATCCAAAGATATGTTTTATAGCGAGCCCATTCAGAATAAACATGTAAAATACTCGCAGATACAAAAATATCTAAATAGAAAAAGATGTGTTTTTTATTTTTTTATTTCGAATTTTTGTGTGTTTTGTATATTATCTAACACAATGGCACTTGTTTCATTCATTTATTCAACTTCACTTGGGCTGACGTGGATATTTATTCAAAGTGTCCGGTGCAGATTTTGTGCACCAATAATAAATTGGAATCACTGATGTATCTTATTCGTAAACAATAGCTCGACGCAGCTGTAATATTAATTTAATTACTGAGATGCATCTCGCTGCTGCTGTGGATGCTGCGTATGTGAGTAAAAAATTGTGAATCTAAGAGATACACGCTAACGCTGTCATCTTGGCATTTGATCAACATTTGTCATTTAGGATTTCTGCTGGCATGAAATCGTTCAAGAAATTTGTAACGAAATTTAAACATGAAACTAAATGAAGCACCATCAGCTTAAAACATACATACGTAAAAACAAAAAAAAAGTTATTAAAAACTTAGCACGGTGCGCTGCGGTGAAGAAGTGTGAATGAATAAATCTGAATGAGTGTCAATCTGCAGTGTTGTTGGACACGTAAATGTTTTCAATGATTTTGAAGTTATAAAAATAGAAACTTACAATTAATAAATAAATCTTTTTGATATTTTAAATATGATTAAATTAGTTAAGATATCAATCTGTGTAGAGCCTTCATTTTTGGGAAAACATACGCACTTTGAACTCTAAAAATATAATTTTCTTCTATAACCTATTTAAAATTAAAAACATTTTTTTTGTGGTGCAACAGCTTATAGAGAACTAAGACCTAGTGATTTACAACTCTCAACCATTCCTGTATGCGTGTTACCAGGAATCTACAATTTTATGCCCATTCCGATCGGGTTAGATGAGCAGCAAATTTCATTACAAGAGATACTCTAATTGGTGTACTCCCCGGAAGAGGCTGTACACGTCTTAAAAATATTTTATAGACCACATTTGATGAACTTTTTCACGATTTTCAAATGAATTTCGTTGTGATTGGAAAGTATTTTAACAATCGATTAACGAACGTTTGAAAGGTTTTGTTTTATAAGTCAGGAGCACTCAAGGATTAATATTATAATTTTGAACATGAAAATAGCACGAGTGATGGGGAAATGAGGGAGAGGGGGGTTGAAAGGTGGTTTCGATGAACATTGGTCTTGAATGTTTGCAAATTGAAATGGCAAGAAAAAACCGTGCCAGGTAAATTATTTCATAATCGTGTTGTGCGACTAAAAAACGAATCTCTGTATTTGACGGTACGTCCAAAATGAGGCTCGATGGTGAGTTGATTACATTCCTAGAGAAACGGGTATTACTTGTGAGCTGATTGCGGGGAGTAATGCAACTGATTACTTCGAGCATTTCCAATAAAAAAAGCGATAACACAAGGAAAGACATGAAATATTCCGACGGTGTTCAAGATATGGGAATGATTGCATGATAGTTCTGCTTCCTATCAGCTTTAACGCTCTTTTCTGAATTTTATTTTGTAAATACAGAGAAGTTCGGGCATCAGCACCTGCCCAAAGATGTGACTTGTAATCGAGCTTAGGACGTATAAATGCCTTATAAATTGTAGCCAGATCAGAAGGGGTGAAAAATTTCTCATACCGATAAATAAATCCCAAAAATTTGAGAGCAGTTCTGACGGTCTCAAGAATGTGATCATTCCAAAGTGTACTTACAGCTTTTCGATTTCTTCAATGTAAGTGCCATTCAAGAAATATGGAATAGAGGGTACATTTTGCTTCAATTAAAATAGACTTCATTGAGTTTTTGAAGCTCAACACGATTTTATATACCCCATTTAACAATGCTGTAAAAATCAGAGTCTTATGGTTGCAAATCCAATTCCGCAGGGGATGGACGTTGATTTTTTTTTTTATAATTCACATGCGCTCAAGGGTATGTTAAGAGACCCTTATAATGTTTAACGCAGCACGTGTGATGGGGAAATTATGGGGCGGGGGTAGGGGAACGATGTGTGGATGAACATTTTGGTTTTGAATATTTGAAAATTGAATTTGAATTTGAGAACGAGTAAGAAAAGCTGAGGGTATAGGTAAAGCCGTCGGTCGGCGACACAATAAAGTGGATTAGAAGTTTTCGACAAGAGATCATTTATAAAAATGAGGAATAGAGTCGGAGACAAAACGGAGCTATGGGGAACACTAGCATTAATTTTGTGAAGATCAGACTTGAAACCGTTCAATACAATATGTATTAAACGATTCGGAAGGTATTTTCTAATCCAAATAATAAGAGCTTGATTGATACCAAATGCACGCATTTTCGATAAGAAAGCCTGGTGCAAAAACTCTATCAAATGCTTTGAAATATCAAGGACAATAATCATACTTTCTACAAAACAATGTAAAGATCTGTTTCACTTTTCGACGAGACATGCCATCAGATCACCAGTGGAACGATTGCTGCGAAAGCCATATTGACGATCAATATGAAGCTTTCGGTCTTTGATATATTTCTTGAACTGATGAGTGATCAGCGATTCCATAACCCTGGAAAGAAGGGACGTAGTTGCAATTGGTCAATAGTAGTTGATTTTCCTCAGTTGGGTAGGCTTTTTAATAGCGAAATATTACATCTCTCAACCTCATAGCTTCTTTCTTTTATTGACTTAACTTTACAGACTTCAGCTATTAGTATGCAAAAATTGCAAATTTGCAAACTGTGCAAACGTATTATTTTTATTCTTTTCTTAAAGCAAAAGTTGTGCTGTATATTGTGCTAAGTCTATGCTACCATGTTTTGAAGGGATACAATATATTCGCATATTTCCAACTTTTACAACTGGAAATAAGTTTACAATTATTGTTCGCAAAATATGTGCAGGGTGCGCCATCTTTAATGTTGGTATGCGACTTTTTGGCCATATCTCAAGTGACATGGATGGCGTGTCGGCAATATTGACATTTTGACGGAAAAAAATGCAAATCATCTGTCAAAATGCACCACAAGGTGATTACTCAAAATGTTGAGCGCGGTGACGAAACGACGCACGTGGGTCCACGGCAACACTCTTATGAAAACATGTCAAATTAGAACAGTCAAAATGAGCATCATTTTTGTTTGTTATGAAAAGATTTGACGGCAGAAGTATCAAACTAAACGTCACATTTGTTAGAGATTTTTTCATGCAATACTCCCACATACATTTCTGGACATTTCAAATATTTTGTATATACAAACTCTGTCCTGACAAATACAAACACTTTAAAACCCCACAAAATCGGTCTAGCCGTTCTAAAATGTTCAATTATGATGGTTCATATACTCGCGCGAAGTTGATTTTTATTACAATACCAAATCAGAATTGCAAAGTGCAAACTATGGCGAATTTTTGCTGCTCCCTTTTAAGATGAAGTTAACTCAATAACCTAAGCCATTCGATGATATGAAGCGAAGTAACGTTCTTGGATGAAGCTCTGGAAATTTTGGAAGAAGATGATCAATTTCATCGCAAAATCATCTTCAGTTATGAAGCGCATTTTGGCTAAACAGCCAAACACTCTTAGAGGGTTCATTGATTTTATTTAGGTACAATCCCAATTGTGTTGGAGAATGTACAAATAAAAATATCGCAATCGCAAAAATGTAAACAGATTTGTAAATATTTAAAAAGGCATACAAGACATTTTCACCTTCTTAATTACTTATTTACTTAAGGTGGCATCCCTGTCCAGAATAGACCAGAGCCTAAGCTAAAAAGCTTCTTCCAGCCAGCTCAGCTGTCTCCGTACCTGTGTCGCGGTTGGACTTAAAGATTTTCCGGGCATTGGTGTCCATTCGCTCCAAATATTTGGGTATTTATTGGCCCGGTCCTGAATAGTTCCATCCGTAGAATTTTCCTCTCAAAACAGCCTAAACCGTTTTCATATAACTGAAACGAAGTAATTAGTATCTAATATACAGGGACGCTTCAGTTGCTTCAGAGGTTGCTTTCGAACCCAACGGTTTTCATAACTTCAAGATGTTTAAAAAAATATACCTCAATCGTACAGTGACGCAGAGTGTAGATATGTATAGATATCTTTGTATATTTTATACATTTTATACAATTTATGTATATTTTGTTATTTACATATTCGCCACCTACCGCAACGATAAATTTAAGTGGTTTTAAATAAAACACCCAACATACAAAAAATGCTCCATATCACTCATCTACCAGGTTAAATGAAACGTCTGTCCATGCATTAATTGTAGAAGAAAAAAAAACGAAGATAAAAATAACAAATTGACATAATTAAGGCAAACAGCTAGAGATCAGCTAGCATGTGTTTTTTTTTCCTGTATCGTATCCACAAGATATACTCTCCACTCGTATGTATCTACACATTTTAATAATAAATTTAATATCTTTTCTTCATGCCTTCGACTAATCATATCGTTGATCGTTGGACTTTTTTGTATCTACCACTACAATACTTGGAAGGACTGATGATGGGGATTCATTGTAAGAACGGATTAGATTTTATTTATTTAAGTCTTTTGGTATGACAATCTCCTAGTTATAGGTGAATTCAATTATTTTCACCGGGGATTTTTGAATAAAAGTACAAGCTCGGTTTTCTTAAAATGTTGTATGTACTGATAGAGGGAGCTATTTAATTTAAATTGTCATTGAACAACAACAACTCTATTGTGCTTTAACCAAATTTGAGGAAGACCCTGGAGTTTGGGCCAACCCGAATCGATATAGACTTTTTTTATGAAGCTGGATTCAAATTCAGAATGGAGTTCAAGATTAGATTGACTCAGTTTACTCATTTAGACGTCTCAGTTCTAATCGCACTCCTACCTAATAGGGAGAAGCTCGCAAAATGTTGCTCGAACAGAAGACTGACTTTCATAAAACAATTTAATCATTTGCACATGTTGTTAAACCATATCTTCATGTTGATTTGGCAAGACAGTAACAAATGACAGCCAATTTGACAGATGTAGCTCGCAACAATATGGCCGCAATCACTTCTTGTCAAAGTTCGGAAATTACTACAAAAATTTTATTTCAAGTTTTACCTTATGTAGTTCATTTTCTTTCCATTCTGACATTGTAATGTCAAAATAACATGATTTTAATAACACATTTATCTGATTAGATATGTAGTATATGGTTAAAAAAAATCTAAATCCTTTAAGCAAGCTACTGTATGTCAAAAGTGTCGGAAGTGTTTTGCATAGCCCTCGAGTTGCTGTCAAAATAAGTAAGTAAGTCGAGTGCGCCCAATGTTTAGCGATAGGATGACAAGTTCATAATTGCTCTTTTTAAATTCATAAAAAGCCCGTAGATTGGCTTGAGCTCAAAAAATAGAATGCCGTCTGATTTCTTGTACAAATGTGGAATTATGTAAACATAAACTAAAAATTCGCTAGCTAAAGTAATAATTTTTATGTATAAAAATTTCCTTTTCTAAAAAAGTTTGTATGCAAATTTTAAGTCCAATCAAATTAAAATAAAATGCACGACTGGATCGCACGAACTTGCTCTTATGTAAAATTACTTTGGAATTTAAGATAAATTTTATAAATATAAAACATGGATTTAATGAGATAATAATGTTCAAATGCATAAAATTGCCGTCTGGTTTCCGGAAAAGTATGAATTTATGCAAATAAACTTTAAAAAATCGTTTTATTATTATTATTTTATTTTATTAATTAATTTCAAAAAATAATCGTTCATAGGTTTTGAAGATATTGATTTAAATTTTTTTTTTTTAAACCCAATAAATATTTTTTCGAATATTTGTATATACAATATTATTTTAAACTTAGGGGGCCTCCTGCTAAAAATTTTGGGTTAAAATCCTTAGAGCCGTTAATGAGAAAGTCGAAAATCAAAAAAACGGGTATTGGCAGGTACCTCTAATAACATTTTGCCCCAAAATTTTTTTTGACCAAAATGTAGTCCATGTCCATAATATCACACTTAATTTTTTTTTATCAAAATCGTTAGAGCCGTTTTCGAGATAAATAAGATTTTGCATTACGGGTGTATGCGGGGTACCCTTAGTTTTGGAGCTAAAAAAAAAATTTCAATTTATCCTCTAGGGAATCACCGAAGACTCTTAACTACCGAGATTGAAAGAAATAGGTCCAGTGGTTTAGGCTGTAGTAAGAGGTACAGACATACAGACACACTGAAACATGTTTTTTGTGTACTAAATTTTCCTTAAAATTTTTATAAAAAAAATTGATATGCAAATTGTTAGTATTTAATAAAATACATTTTAAAACGTAATTTAAAAATTTAATCGTGTATCGGTTTTCAAGATATTGAATTTTCAAAAAAAAATATGTATTATTTTTTTAAAAATCCAAAAACTATTTTTTCGAAAAAATTTTTAGTTTATATTTTTTTAAATGCAAAGCAGCTCCTGCATAAAAATTTTGGTTAAAATCGTTAGAGCCGTTGGTGAGAAATTCGAAAATCAAAAAAACCGTTCTATGACAGGTACCCCTAATAACATTTCCCCCCAAATTTTTTTTTCACCAAAATATAGTCCATGTCCATAATATCACACTTAATTTTTTTTGTCAAAATCGTTAGAGCCGTTTTCGAGATAAATAAGATTTTGCATTACGGGTGTATGGGGGGTACCCTTAGTTTTGGAGCTAAAAAAAAAATTTCAATTTCTCCTCTAGGGAATCACCGAAGACCCTTAACTACCGAGTTTGAAGAAAATACCTCCGGTAGTTTAGGCTGTAGTTCGAGGTACAGACATACAGACATACAGACAGACAGACGGAATTGTCGGACCCACTTTTTTCGTCTTCGCTATCATCGTAATGTCAACTTTGATCAAAATCTCGAGTTCGATTTTTTTTCCAAATGCAGAACTTGCCCTATAGTACCTATATCGCAAGTAAAAATCATCATTTGATTTTTGAATTAAAAAAATATTTTTCGTGCTTCTTGTAATCCTGCTTGTCTGTCTTTTCGGCTACATCCTGAACGCTGAAATCGTTGATGAGAAAGTCGAAGATTTCGATCAGACTTGACATTACGATTGTAAGGAAGACAATTGAAAAAAAAAAGATTTTTCTTTCGTGTAGCAAATTCTGTTTGTTTGTCTGTTCATCGATTTTCATTAAACTTGGTTGCTAGCGTTTTGTGATTATTCCTTCGAGATATGTACATATTTTGAACTAATAAAAACAGTATTTGTCATATACATATTTTTTTTTAAATGAAAGAAAATATTTTTTTTTCTCAAACTTCCAAAACGTAAAAAAAACCTTTTCGGAAAAAAGGTAATAATAATAAAAAAATATTTTTTTTTAAACAAAAATATATTTGTATTTTATATAAAGGGTGGTCCAAACATAATACATGATGTTAATTATGAGTCACAACTTAACGTCAAGTTTTTTGCCCAACTTAATTTGACATTTCCTTGTTTCAGTGTTTGACAAATTCAACCATGGAGAGGTACATAATTGAGCAGCGCTTTAAGATTGTTGAAGCTTTTTACGAAAATGGGCGTTCGAATCAAAATGCATGTTGTGCACTTCGTGATTTTTTTGGTCAGCAGGACCAAATGTGTCCACAATCGGTAGAGTTGTGGGCAAATTTCAGCAAACTGGGTCTGTAGGAAATGTGAAAACACCTGTGCATGCTCGCCAAGTTCTTTTTTTGGAAAACATTGCTGTTGTTCGCGATATGGTGGCAGAAGAGCCGTCAACCTCGACTCGTCGTCGTGCCCAACAATTGAACATCTCACGAACATCTCTGATGCGAATTTTGAATAAGGATTTGAATTTACACGCTTACAAGGTTTAATTGACTCAAGAGCTGACCATTTCAAGCGTCGTCAATACGCCGAATGGTTGGTTGAACAGACAGAAGAGAATGGTGACCTTACAAAGAAAATCATCTTCAGCGACGAGGCACGCTTTCACCTCAGTGAATTCGTTAACAAGCAGAATTGCCGAATGGGCAAATGAGAATCCACGAGTGATTGTTGAAAAGCCGATGCATCCACAAAGAATGACTGTTTGGTGCGGTTTATGGGCTGGCGGCGTCATCGGGCCGTACTTCTTCGAAAATGAGGTCGGCCAAGCAGTTACCGTGAATGGTGTTCGCTATCGCGAGATGATAACGGACTTCTTTTGGCCAGAAATTGAGGATAATGACCTGGACGATATGTGCTTCCAACAGGATGGTGCCACTTGCTACACAGCCAACGAAACAATGGCTCTTTTATACGCGAGAAATTGTGCGTTGAAAAACCCTTAAGAAACCCTTCCAACGATCTCAACAATATTTATATTGCATAAATTCGTATTGTCTAAGCAATCAGATTACATTCTTGTTTTAGCTCAAACTTTCGGGTTTCCTAGTTATCGGCGTATGCATGCGACTTTATATTGATCCCAAAAGAAAATAATCTTATCGAGTTGACCAAGTATCTACACCCTTTTAACAGGAACAAACTCAGGCGTTTTTCGACCACTTCTAACATCAGAACCGATAAAATTCACAGTATTTGGTCACTGATAACTTTCGAAATGTTCACTTAAAAAAATAGAGAAATCTCAAAAAAAATTAGCGTTAGAAAAGAGCCCCAAGTTCTAGTATGTACAAGAAACCTGTATGTAACAAGGCAGTCGTTAAAAAAAGTGAGATCTAACGCCACGTTTTACATAGAACTTCTCAATACTCTTTACAGCAGAACGGCTGACTTATTATTATTACACACAGGGTTTTTGAACATATGAGAACTTAGCTCGCTTTTTTAACTTTTATGATTTTTTGTGATTGATTGTTTCGCGGCCTGTGTGTGGGCCGATCCTGCTGAAACCACATGTCTGCAACATTAATACGAAAAAGTTATTAAGCATTTCCCTCTGGCGCTCACCATTGATAGTCACATTCTTACCATCATCATTTTCGAAGTCATACGGACCAAAGATTTCACAGGGTCATTTGACGCAACAAACAGTCACTTTTTTTTTTGATGCAATGGTGTTTCCTGTTTCAATGACTTCAAATGCAAAAATTTTATTTATCGAAATAGTCTTTTAACCAAAAGTGTAGTTCATTGCTGAACAAAATTTTTAGATAACCCAGTCACCAAATGTATGTATGGCACGAACAATGATCGTGTGGCTATTCAAAATAGATTGCTAAACCAAACTTAACCTCAAAACAAGCGATAGTTGTCAAATCGACTGTCACAGAAAACAGTGTTGCCAATTTAAAGTTATCCGTCCCTTAGGAAACATCCGGTATTAAGAAAGTTGCTTCAGAACTCTTAAAAATTAATTAAATGATATTGAATATTTTTCTCTAGGTAATACCTTTCATGTTTTAATACATTTAGACAATATTTAATATTCTGAGTCTCTTGAACACAAGAGAAAATTGGTGCGATCCAGTTATTCATTTTATTTTTTACCAAAATGTAACTCAAACCTAAATTAGTACACAGATTTTTTTTATTAAAATCATTAAAGTAGTTTTTCAGATAAATAATATTTTTCTTAAGGGGTTATAAAGCATATACCTTACGTAAACTGTTTAAATAAAACCGATTGACCATCTAAGGACTTAAGTTGAGGTACACATTATCAGATATATAGACAGACAAATACAAGTGCAGGACCAACTTTTTTCGCAGTTGCTACTATCGTAATGTCAAGTTTGATCGAAATCTCGAGTTACCTTTTTTACGAATGCAAAAATCCATTAAATACCTCATCACAAATAAAAGTTTTAGAAATATCATAGATTTGACCCTCTGGACTTAAGTGTCTAAGAATGTAGAGAGCAGTAAAGTTTGTAGAAATCACTCAACTCTAAACAGGAAGGAACTGATATCTTAAAACTATACAGCCTTCTATGTTTTGAGACTCTAACTCCAGAGCTTCAGACCTAATCGTATCTAAAAAAAATGTTCAATAGCAAAACCTTATTATTTCTTTACTAGATACCAACCTTTGAGGAAATAGAATAACTTTCTGTATGTGCATCACAGACCAACTTGTGGGGAATGACCACATGTTCGACGTTTCGAAAAACGCTGCTAATTTTCCTTCGGAGATGCAAGAAATTTGTTGTCTTTGACCTAAATCAGTTGATTCTGAGTGTATATATAAATCAATTTAGTGTATCTCTATCTGCAAAGATAAACTTTCATATCCCACCTACATCTTCTCCGCCAATATGAAATGTGAACTAAAAAGACATTTCCAACAAAAGCGATATGATGAATTACCAACAACTGCACGAATGTGTATCTCACAGATACGCCTAGTACATATAATATTTATTCCTCCCATTGAACAAATGTAGAGGTAGGCAAAACATCTATAATACGAATTGGCAATAAATTCTCATTGAAACGAGCCGATTCTTAGGGTTAAATGAGTTGTGTTAATTTTTTGTTATTTTGTAAATCAAAATAAATTCGAGATAAAATAAAAAAAGAAAATAAATAAAGAATAATGATTTACGCATAAAGTTTTGTTAAAATGTTTGTTAAAAGTTAAAATCATTAATTTATTTTAAATTAACATTTCGAGCAAAACATGAGAAATAAGCCATCAATAACATTGTATGTTAGATAGGTACTTAATTAATTTCTATACATTCGATCGATCTTCTATTATTCATTTGAGAGAAAAATGAATTACAAATATTCGAAGAAAATTGCTTCATTTTTTATAAAACGGTGCGGTACGGTACGGGCGATGTTGCGCGGGCGATGATTTATAAATTTGGCATCTGGCCAAATTAGTTTGTTCGAGTTTTGTTTTGTTTTTCTTTCTAGGATTTCAGATGATGATTATAATTTATAAGAATATACCTATAGAGTTGGGCTTGAGAGCAAATTGTGGAGGTAAAAATATCCGGCCGAAAAGTAATACTCGTATCTAGATTTCCAGAATGTATGAATATTATACATAATTTATAAATAGAATAATGAAAGGGTTTTTTTATCGTTTGTATTAATGATTTTCTCTTAGGTGGGAATTTAACACGTTGGTTAGATTTACTAACGGACTTACGCAAGTTTTAAAGAAGTGTTATACAGGAATACTTGCGTTATGCAGGTGAACTTACAGCTCATTATTCTTCTAAGCAGAACATATCTTTTTTTCGTATACAGAAGGTTGCGCAAAATTAATGACCCTATCGGAAGAAGTTATTAATTTTGCAAGCGTCGTACGTCAATCATACTTGACATTTGTGAACTAGACAGAGGCAGTATACAAACAGGCAAGTAATGGAGCGGTATACTCCGCAAAAGCGTGTAATAATTGTGTCGATTTGTTTGACCAATAATCGTTCGGTGGTATTAGCGCAGCGTGAATTTCGACGTCGATTTCATAACCGCGTCGTGCAAACTTGGCAAACATTCCAGCGGTTAGCTACTCGACTCGAACAGACTGGAACAACAGGAAACCATGCAGGGTTTGACCGCCACCAGCTTAGTCGTTCGGCCGAGAATATCGTGGTTGTGGCTACAGAATTCGCTGAGAACGAAGAAACACCAACCAGACGACGCACGGGCCATGGAATTGGACATCACGATACGGCCACTGGTGTTCAAATTCTAATATAATCCACCACTTCAATGTACACAAAAGTTTTGCTTGTTTCAGAAAGTAACGATTTAATTAAATATGAGAATTATGTTTACGAATTTTCAGCCTATTTGTTAATGTATGGAGATTTTAGATAAGTTTCTTTTGACCACTTGGTAAAACTTCTTAAACTCATTCCTGCTTCAATATTTCCTTTCAATCGTGAAAAGTCGCTGTTTCAATGACTTTTTCTGCTCGTAGAACTCGTGAACAGCTCTGGTCTTTGTATAAGTAGTTATGCCGTTTTCTTGCTTGTGCTGAAATGCAAAAATGTCATATTTGGCATTTCGGTTGAGTTCTTGGCGTCAAAGAATTTCCCACGAGGTATCTTAATAAATACTCGATTGGAGAGATAAAGGTATTTATAGGCGACATAGGTACTATAAGCTTTGTATATAAAGCTTATAGTACTATCAAAAAGGGGACAGATTGTGGCGACATCTTAAGTATAGGAATTGTACTTGCTAGATTTGTCTCTGCTAAATTTAATTATAAAATATTCTCTCTCTTACACTGTAAAGTCTAGCGGTAATTTCAGCGCCACCACCAGGCTAGAGTTTGCAATACAAAATCACGCTTCATGATATATACAAAGACTGTATATGTATGAAAGTTTTCAAAAAAATATTTGTTTGGGTTTTAGAAAAAAAAAAATGTATTTACATTCAATTCATTTTCATCTACATATTTACATCCATATTTTTTACTTGCGATATAGGTACTATAGGGCAAGTTCTGCATTTGGAAAAAAAATCGAACTCGAGATTTTGATCAAAGTTGACATTACGATGATAGCGAAGACGAAAAAAGTGGGTCCGGCAATTCCGTCTGTCTGTCTGTATGTCTGTACCTCTCACTACAGCCTAAGCCACTGGACCTATTTCTTTCAGACTCAGTAGTTAAGGATCTTCGGTGATTCCCTAGAGGAGAAATTGAAATTTTTTTTTTTAGCTCCAAAACTAAGGGTACCCCCCATACATCCGTAATGCAAAATCTTATTTATCTCGAAAACGGCTCTAACGATTTTGATAAAAAAAATTAAGTGTGATATTATGGACATGGACTATATTTTGGTCAAAAAAATGTTTGGGGAAAAATGTTATTAACGGTACCTGTCATAAAACCGTTTTTTTGATTTTTGACTTTCTTATTAACGGCTCTAAGGATTTTAACCAAACATTTTCAGCGGGATTCTCCTTAAGTTTAAAATAATATTTTTTATAAGAATATTCGAAAAAATATTTGTTGGGTTTTTTGAAAAAAAAAAAAAAATAAATAAAAAAAATAATTTTTTTTGAAAAATCAATATCTTCAAAACGAGTGAACGATTATTTTTTGAAATTATTTCCTAAAATCAATATTATTAAATACTTAAAATTCGCATCCCACATTTTTTTCTTAATCTTATCTGATTAAATCTATATTTTATATTTATAAAATGTATCTTAAATTCCGAAGTACTTTTACATAAGAGCAAGTTCGTGCGATCCAGTCGTGCATTTTATTTAATATAATTTTTAAATCCCAAATTACTTGTAACTACATACTCGTAAGTACAAGTACGTACGATCCAATCCGGCATTTTTTTTAACTTTGGTACGAATATCTGCGCGCGTACTTTGGTTAGTGGTCCGAGTCAATTTGGGTTCCTTGGAACTTCTGAACATCCACGATACAGATAAATTGGGTCGATGTATAAATCTGATGAATCTAAGGGTGACGGTAGAACCCTGAGAAAATATCCATACCTACACCCTTAAAATTATTGAGATGCAACACTACAAGCAAAATTTTTCGCTCAGTAGCAATGTCGATCAGCCTGATTTAGTTATGAATGTATTATTGTTGGGGTTGTGAAGGTTGTACTTTTCGCCCGTCTAACAGCAAAAAATATCTTACATTCCTAGCATGGCATTGAAATTTTTATTTAATGGTTAGGCCAATCCTCATATGCCTTGTCCAGGAGTTCAAAGCATCCGAAGTCCGTTGTCCTTATTTCGTCTACAGGAGTCGTCACCAGTTAATCCTTGTTGATGTTGATCCTTCGCAACTGAACGTAACCAAAAAGTAACTTTAGTTTGAAGGGTAAGATCTCCTTCACTTCCGCCCTTTTTCCACTTGCTGAACCGGAAAATTCTTTTTTTACAGGAATTTTTAAAGAAATTCTATTAGATTGAAGGAAATTGTTAATAAAAAGGATAAGTTTATTCAACGTAAGCAGGGTCTGCCACTCTGTATAGTCTATGCGATTAAATACTTTACGAAGAGATTTTTAAGTAATCGTTACCGCCGCCGCCTACGCAGAAGCTTATATAATGGCTAACTCTTCTCAAGCTATAATCTAAGTGTAATAACAGGATAAATCCAAGAATACTTTCTGACAGAACACCAGCATTTTTTTCCTTAAATCCAATATATGTAACTTTCATGGTTTAACTCTAAGGCCAGGCGCGCACATTCAATTTTTAGTTTCGCAACTGTTTAGTTGCTAAAATGAAACATATGGGCGTATATGGGACAACGCGCACTTAGAGCAACTCGATTCGAGCAACTAAAAAGTTTGAGTTTTGACACAAACTAAACGATTGCCTTAAATTAATTCGCAATAGTTGAGCTGTTTTCTATAAGCGCAAGAAAGAAAAAGAGTGTGAGCGTGGGTAAAGAGTTGCCAGTGCGCGGTACTCTATCAACTGGTGATTAAACTATTTCATTTCGATCACAGTTGCCAGTGCGCGGCTAGCCTAAATAGTCTATTTTTTTTAAAATGTGTTATGTTTATGAAAGAAAGACCTATTGCAGATTAAACTTGAAAATGTCATACTTAAAAATATCCAAATATTATTATATATTATAATCAAAATATATCCAAAAATTACAAAATATTAGATACTATTACTATTAACCTAGTGGCCTACAACTCTATAAAACTATCAAAACCTTTTAAAGATTAAAAATCTATTATATTTTTTAAAACTTCGCAATATTATTGGTTATTTTTCTACCAGCCTTATTTTATTTTCGTGAGATTTCTGTTAAGAATTTCCGTTAGTTATTTTAACATTTAAGCTTATCCTTCAACTTTAGCAGTTATCGTAAATAATCGATACGAATAAAAATAAGATTCTTTCATAAATTAAGCAAAGGTAATCCAGATAAATGCCAACAATTTTTTAAAAGCAAATTTCATTCGCATCATCGCATGCCATAAAAAATATACCTAAACCAATCTTCGAAACATTAAATTATAGCAAAATCAAAAATTATTACGATATGAGTGTCTTCGAGCAGTACCTATAAATTTGTTTATTAATGTTTTTCAAAATGAAGCATAGAACAACAATTTATTCGAATAAAAATCGACGAAGGAGAAAAAATCAACAATGTTTCTCAATCATTTTTAATAGATGGTTCTTTAATAAAGCCTCCAAGAGCAAAAACACACAAACACATTTCAATCATCTCGAGTCCGTTCAAATATGCAGAACTTAAAATTGTGTAAACAATCTCAACTCGCCGCGCCGGGAGGCTGATGGTTATTGCCAACCATTTCGAAAGATTTATTACAATGGAATTTTATATTATGTATTTATAATTAAAACATTCTCCAGCCTCAATGATGAAAATAATATACGGTGACCTCCTAGTGTCCCGATTTCAAAAATATATCTACCACCCGAATGGGTTGGGTTTCAAACACAAAAACTAAAAACCAAAAAAAATCCAATATCTATGCATGGAGCGGAAAACACCTAATCGTTTTTATATTTTTTTTTTTATTTGGATTCGATATATGTATACTATTTCAAAAGTGGAGGGTCATTTACATAGGTATTGTGTGTTTTCGTGTTGTTGAAAACTTTGTGTGTTTCGAGAGATGAGATATTTAATTTTTCTATGGTTTAAAAATAAAACTTCCCGTATTACTGAGAATTCTAAAATTACCCGAGAAGAACACACGATCTGAGAACGAGCCTCAGTCTCAGAAGATTTTACGATATTCTATATCTACTCCCGCTGCTGATGCCGATCTTTTTCAAAATCAAAAAAAGTACACGGCTGGGTCGTATGTTCTTGTTCAAATAATTTGAAAATGGAAAATAATTTGAGAAATTCCAATAAATAGAACTGGTTTCATTGGAATTTTTCTGTCCTGAATTTGGGCTGTAGAGTTTTCAACAGAAGTTGTGATGGTGGGCTTACATTCTTACGTGGAGCAGCATGCTCTATGATTGACTATTGTTTTGTCTCTGGAAACTAGAATTCAATTATTAATAATTTAAAAATAGGATTGGAAACATTTTCTGACCACCTGCCCATAGAAGTTATGATAAAAGTAGGTACCGGGTTCGTTAAATGATGATCTACTGAGTTTACTATCCAAACTTTGTTGGAAGGAAAGAAAACGTGATCTGTATCAGCATAATTTGAATACCCAAGTCGATACCTTAAGCAGAACAAATGTTTCTCCAGATATTGAAGTTCTCTCTGAAATAATCAAGAAACCGGATTCATCGAAACCACATACAGTAAAAATGATAAGAAGGATTAAACAAAAAAGGTTCAATAATGAATGCCAGAAAGCTAGGCAGAAATCGTTTACACTTCTGAAACTACTCAGTACCCATGTTATGTAACTCGGTAGAGTATTTTCGCAGTCGATTAGAGGTGAAACGAAAAATTTCATGGTTTCTCTATATTGGAAAATGAACTGTGTCTATAACATGATGCGAAAACACAAAACACACATGTGCGAAAACCATAGTTTCCAGTTTCCAATGGAAGAAATGTTTACATTCCCCTTAAACTGACAGCTTCAATTTATTTCACATTTAACTAAAAATTATTTTTTCTTTTATATTGAAAAGGTTGAAGTGTTCAAGTTTTTTATTTTGCAGTAATTCAAATTTTTAAAACAAGTAAAATGTATAGTGTGCTTGTAATTAGTGAACAAAGTGACAGTGGAAATATGATGCGCATTCACAGACGTCATTTACAAGATACCACTAATGCGTTAGAAATACCCGGAGAAAGATTTCGTGAACTTTCCCAATCATCTTTGTTTTTAATGTTTAAATTTGGTCCACCGAATTGGTTTCTCGCGAACTCTAAATGTGTTGCCATGTAATCTACCAATTTTTCTTTTTGATCTTTTGAGATCCTTTGAATTTTCTACAGATAAAAATAATGATTTTCCTGATCAAACAACATACAAAATAAGTTATTTACCTTTCGTTTATTTTCCGTCATATTTTATTTTTATTTTTATTGTCTTATTCTCACTTCTCACTTGTATCAGAGTGGTCGAATGATTTTGACAGAAAAATCGAAAGATTGTATCGACTTCAGGCATACAGATACAGTTTTTTCACATTTTTCCAATACTTCCAATAATTTTTTCCATTTTGTTCTTGATCGAGTGTAAAAATGTTATAGAAACAGTTGCGTGTGAGAAACTGAGAAACAGAATTTTGTGTCATTCCGCAGTGTTTTTGTTCTGATTCGCAGCGTTTATGCGAAAACTCACTCCACTCGATGTGAGAGTTACAGAACATGCCTCCAGGATACATAATATTTAAACTTTTATTCATATGTCGTGGCAAAGAGTTGAAGAGACGGATAGTGTAAACGAAGAACTGACGTTAAGATGTCAAAGAAGAAAACCGCAGTTGAAGAATCTGTGCTGTTCTAGTGGAAACATAGAAGGTAATTTTATTGAAAAGTCTAGGAGGTTGTTCGGTTTTAATTATGCTGATTATACACATGGTTAGCGATCGAAATTTAAGCAATTTATAAAATTTTAAATCACACACTATCTTTGAAAAATGAGATATTCTATGGAGCCTACGAAGACCGAAGACGTATCTGATATGGCGCTGTTAAAGGCAACATTATGTTTTCTTTTGTAGGATGCATCACACTTTCCATAAATTTCGCATTGGAATAATGAGTAATATAACGAGAATAATTCGAGTTTTTAGAGGAGTGTAATTCTGAGATGTCCGTAAGAAGCGAAGTACGCCATGAACTTTTCCTACGTCTAACCTAATGTGATTACATATGAAGGTTTTTTATAATACAAACTCTATATACTACTGAATTTAATCAGCCAAGTAGAAGACTTAGCACTTATTGGACTTGTTGAATTATTGATTCAAAATAGCTATGGAATCAATAGAATATGGAATCAATGCCAGGCCACGGGCAAAATCTTCCAACGTTAATGATTACAATTTTAATCTTGGTTGGGTACAGTTCACATTGGATTTTTTTCAAAAAATCGATGTAAGATAAACTGAATTTGACAAAAATTGCGTAATGACAGGTCCTCACAGTCAACTGATGAGTCCATGTAAGATCTCAGGGACGAAACGCCAATTTTTGTGGACTAAGGGCCATAAAAGCTATTTTGAATCACTAATGTGATTACTCCAAGTCAATGAATTATTGAGAGTCATTCCAAGATTCTTTGCAGTAGAGACATGTTGGATACGTGCATTAAGGACAACTGGCGGAAAAAGGGAGGTGGACACAGTCTTTTTTTGTAATAACAATACACTTAGACTTTTTCAAGTTAAGTAAAGGAAAATTTTTCTTGGACCAGTTAGCGATGTTCTCAAGATCAAAACTAACTCGGCTTACACAATCTTCAATAAGTCCTAGAGGACAACTTATGTGTAGCTGATGGTCATCTACATAAACCCGAATATATAAATTTGTAATAATAGATGGGGTAGTTTGTTGATATATAGGGAAAATAGGTTAGGCCCCAAGATAGAACCTTGAGGTATCCCGGAAGGAACAGCAATAAAATTTAACAAAACATTATTTATGATATGAAAACAGTTTGTTCTCGACCGGTAAAATAGGAAAATAGAAGTTTGGTAGCAGTAAGTGAAAAATTCAATTTATTTAAGAGTTTACAGCAGAGAACAGAATGCTCAACGGTATCAAATACTAATACAAAATCAAGCAGTAGGAGAAATGTTATTTGGTCTTTATCAATATTTTGTCTGATATCATCAATAACCGTCAGAAGTGCAGTTATGTTTTTCTCGAAACCGTCCATACTCTGGAAACACACTGGTTGTTAGTATTCCGGTCTATCATGGTAACAGATCGGGGAAAAGTTACAATCGGTTAATATATTGTGTTCATGGTAACAGAATTGTAGAAGGATTATTGATGCATATTAACGCAGGTTGTTGACATTTATGTATATCTGTCAAAACTTTAATTCCAAAATTAGCAGACGGTCGAATTGTATTTGGTTTGCTTTTGTCTTTTTGCTAAAAGAGTAAAACATAATTTCTGTATGAATAACAATAATAACAACAATTTATTTTAAATAAAAATGTTTAGTTACTAATCTTGATGAATGATGATGAATGATGAATGTGCACATCATTTTCGCTAGTTTAATTTTGCTTCTTTAGGCTTCGGGAAACTTTTCACTTATGATTTCTTGGCGGGCAAATAGGAAAGAAAAAAATCGTCGTGCAACGCATAAGAACACGATTCATTGCTAATATTTTGACAGCTCAAATTCTAAAATACCAACGCACATCATTTTTTGTTCGTAATTCTCCCCGATTTGTGAATCGGAACGTTTACCATGATACAAATTTCGTACATTTCGTACAAATCAGGTAGATTTTTTCCCCGATCTGTTACCATGATAAACCTGATTGTGTTGAAGGCAGTACAAGAGGCAATATTATTTTAAGAAATTTAGGGTGGACACCATTTATTTCGATGGCATTGGATTGTAACAGTGAGTATGCTTTCAACTATATCAACTTGGTAAATTCCTGAAAATTCAAACTTGTTGCCCGATTCAGAGGTATCAATGAAAGAAAAGGCTTGTTGTAAGATAGGTTGCGCTTCATTCAATCAAGATGGAATAGCTACAAATTTCTCGTTGGGAGAGTTTCCGTTCATATATTAAAAAAAAATTGACCTTTCGGCTTAAGTTGTTCCAAAGCTTCTTTCCACTCAAAGATAAAGATGAGTCTTACCGTTTGGCTTTTAGGGGAACGAATTAAAGCAACAGCTTTGTTTCGAAGATAGAAATATTCCCTACGGTTTTCATTTAGCTCATACTTTTTCCAGCGTTCGTAAGCTGAGTCACGCTTTTTCATATGTAATCGGATATTATTTGTGAACCATGATTGCTGACCAGGTTTGATAGTTTTGGACCTCAGAGGAACATGATCATCAAAAAATTACTGCCTCTTGCGATGAATTGAAATACCTTCTAAAAGTATCTCTCGTCATGAGAAGTGCTGTTCATTAAACGTTTGGAAATGGGCAGAACATTTTTAGGTCCCCTCCATTCCTGGTAGCTAACGCAATGGTTGAGAATTGTAAGTCACTAGGTTAAGGCTCACTACCAGCCGCTATGGCTTCATATATTTTATATACTATAACAACTTAGCGATGGTCAGGGATGGAAAGTGCGTTTGGGATGAGTTTTCAACAACGATGTGTGTTAAACAGGGATGTATCCTGATTGCATTTCTATTTTCTTATTTATCAATGATTTAACAGGAAATATTGGAAATGGTATAGTAATAAATACAACATAATATTTCTGCACTAATGTTTCCAGATGATATTGCTATCTTTGCCGAAACCATTAACAAGCATAAAGACCGCGAATGGGACCCATTATACAAATATACAGTGAATACGTTGTGATATGGAAAAAGTATTACTGAAGGCGACTTTTGAAAATCAATCTATCTTTTTAAATTAAACTTAAAGCTATCTCTTAATATTGTTAGAGCAAATATGTCAATCTGGTAGACGGCATTATGCCAAACCAATTAGACTTTAAGCTTAAATCAAGTCAATAAAAACTAAAAACTGTCTTGAATTCGAAAAAGAGGGATTTGCGCTTTTTAATTTGAATATCTGGAATTTCTAACATATTGAGGGAATTCAAATGTCGGATTCGAATTCAGAGCGTCAGAAATGTTCGAAAAAGTATAGTTTGTACTTCGAATAGGAGAACAAGATCTAAAATATGGCAGACCAGTCCAATCGTTACGAAACAATGTTTTGTTTAAAATTTCAGAAACTTTATTCAAAATTTTATAAAATAACACTGATGCCGAAATATAGACAAACTTTTTACAAAACCATTACTTGTCCATATACATATCTCGAGTTAAAAATCAAAATGAAATAAAAAATAACTCAATGAAAACACATGCAACGATTTTGAGAAACGTTTTTGTTTTTGTCGTAAATTCTTTTGCGAGGGTAGAATTTTCGAAAATAAAATCAAGAAAAAAAGTATGATTCAAGGCGGCCGTGCCCGCACACACTCGATACCATTTGGGATTTTATTACAAAATTAGATATTGTTGCGGCAGAATGTATAGAAGAGAAGTATGAGGAACTGATGGTATTCATGTCTGTGGAGGTGTTTTTGAGAAGGCAGAGAAAATGTTTAAAGTTTCATCGATCGCAGGGCAATTAACATGGAATGGGAGCGAATTTGGATTTAGTTGGGGCGAACAGAGAGAAAGCGGTTTCCTGTAGGTGATTTTTTTTTTCATTTTTGTATTTTGTAAGGTGAAGTATTTCTATTTTTGGGCCGCATGAAATGAGATACTTTAGATTAGTTGACAATTTATAGTTAAATTGGA
Organism: Philhelius festivus; assembly: GCA_963931855.1. NCBI lineage: Eukaryota > Metazoa > Arthropoda > Insecta > Diptera > Syrphidae > Philhelius > Philhelius festivus. The sequence goes on along the minus strand of OZ007557.1, from coordinate 48,459,591 downwards.
AAAGTTATTTCAACATTTTCGCCCTTATTTTTCATGTTGGTCAAATTGCATGTTGTGAGATTTTGAACTTTCAATCCTGATTTATTATTGATGGAAATTGATAAAAATGGGGTGATCGCACCCTTCTTCACTTGCCCCTTTAATCAGGAATACTGTTGGAAGCTTCGTTATAAACGACAAGGTCAAAAAGTAAATATTATTTTTTGGCAACTTGTCGGTCCATCGTATTCCTTAGCAGAGAAATAAGAATTTTATTTTTGTTTAAGTTCATCTAGACCAGTTTACTCCTGATCACCTCCAATCCCAGGGCCAGTGATAAGGAAGAAATTAGCGATCGAAAGTGTAAGGAAACATGGAGGGTACTATATTCAACAAATCTGTACAACTGTTTAGTTATGCGGACGGTATCGACATCATCGGCCGTTTTCAAGGTTTTGTAATAGAGTTCTACACGGCTGTTGAAGATCAGGCGAGACATGTTGGTCTTGAAGTAAATATGGACAAGACCAAGTATATGCTATCAACAAACTGTGATGTGGTTTTTGCTTTCCAGCCGAGGTTCTGCTCGCCGGTCTTGCCAGGGTCGTCCTGAAGAAAACACGAAACTCCAGAGTAAAAGGTCTTCAAACCTTATTACAAAATCTTTATTGAAAATAACTCTTAAATCTATAACATACAATGTTCTGCTACTAATTATCATATAATAAAACGGCAAACATGTTTTTTGTGGTACACTTTTCTCCAAAAGTATTTAACCGATTTCGATAAATTTTATATGGCTGGAAAGCCACAGTTACGGAGATGTGCAGAATATACTTGAGACACGCATTTACACACTGTTTGTCATTTTTGTTTTTGCACTGTCGAACACTTTGCATATTACATAAAATGAAATTTAATTTAATAAATTTGCTTGAAAACACTGCCAATAATATAAATAATAAATAAATTGGCACTCGAATTTCGAGAGCTGGGACGGCTAGTTTACTTAATTCGGGTAATTGAATGATTCACGACATCAACTTTTCCTGGTCCTGGTCTTGTTGCTTCGTGTGGGTCGTACTGCTTGCTGATGATCCGGATCTGGTACTTGATTACGGGTATTCTGGTCTCTGATAATACGGCTTCAAACTGCCTCTTTATTCAGGCGTCGGGCTCAGGACGAGATTAGCAAGTACAAGGCCCCTGGTGGCACTAAACGGCAGGCTAAACGCTCTGGTAGATCAGCAGGTACAAGGCCCTTGGTGGCACTAAATAGCAGGCTAAACGCTCTGGTAGTTCAGCAGGTACCGAAGCCCCTGGTGGCAATTAGGACATTAAACTTCGAACTAAGACCCCTTACCGCTGGTGGGGGGAAGTCTTAATAAGAAATAGCTGGACAATATCACCTACCTAACTTGTGTTCATACGAAACCCCTAACCACTGGTGGGAGGAAGCTCCGCAAAAAGCAGGGAAAGCTAAATGACCAATTCGTCTGTACTACTTATCTACGACTGGATTTCGAAAGATTTATGCAATAGATTTACCGTGCCGCCTGACTGTGTGTATGATCAAAAGGGGTACTTTTCGTTCACCCAAGTAGGTCCTCTTGATGGGTTTTCAGTAGAAACTGAATGTGAACTATATGTAAGGGTTGAACAAAAAATATTAATGCGTTTGATTTTCCTGTGACGTCATGTGCTCATGGTGCTTGTGAATTGAATTTGAGCGAAATACATACATGGAACGCTTCGTTACAAAAAAAACTAACATCTGTCCACCGATTAGGGCAAAACGTCACTAATGCATAGCAAAAACTTCTAGTAGTTGAGGAGCTTATCCACCTCAGAATTAATATTACTTCACGAAAGACACCTTAGTGGAGATCTGACGGAGAATTACCCTAGGATACCCATACAACTTCGATTTAGCAAAACAAATGGGTTAAAAACTCCTCATTTCTAAGACGAAGTGCATGTTCTACAAAACACTTATACTACCAGTCCTGTTTTACGAAGCGTGCCGAGTGCTGGGCTATAAGCAGAAAGGAAGAGATGAGATGATACTGGGCATTTCGAAAGAAAAATTCTTCCTCGGATATTTGTTCATATGTGCGAGGAAGGTGAATGGAGGTGAAGATATCCCAGCCCCCAGGTTCGCGGTTAGAAAGACCAAACCTCCGACTTGCTGCAGCGTGCTTGTGATCGCAGAGGTTGGAAAGCTACCGTGGTCAGGCAGAGACATTTTATGGGCTGTCTCAGTGACAGGAAATCAATTATGACTAAGAATTTCATATACATAAATCGTTTATGTTGTTTGGATTTTGATTAGCTTTACATTCCACAAAAATTGGCTTTTCGTGATGGTGATCAGGATCACCCTTGGGATCATCAGTTGATTATATAATAGTGATTATTGGTTATTTAAGTTAAGCTGAGTTTCAGGGATAAGTGAAAACCTTGAGCGAATGTGAAAAGTATGAATGAAAGTACATAATGTATATTCGGAAAAATTAATGTCGAATCTTTTAAATATTTTAGTATTTATTTGAGTGATACCGATAAATACATTTTTTATTGCTTCGAAACATAAGGGCGAGACGGTACACTTATTAAGGTATTATGGAAGTCAATTGATAAAATTACAAAACACAGACGAAATCAAACTACGCAAACGAAAATCGTTCAATATTCAAAGTACTAGTTAAATTTATCAATTGACAACTTTAGATCGCCCAAGGCCACACGGGCAAGTACTGGCAAAAATTACTTTAATATAGATATTTTAGAAAACAGTGAACAAGTGGGAACTTACTTTGACTTATTAGCTTCCTATGGACTTGTTTCTTTTGTCAAAGAAATTACCAGACCAAGATCGGGTAAATGACTTGATCATATATTTTGCCGCTTTGCTCTTTCTTCAGTGATCTCTTGTGAAAAATATGTTTTCGACCTTAGAATCACTGATCATTCAATGACTGGAATTTTGGTAGATGTAGGACTAAATAATGTTAACTTGGATTCTTGTTCTTCGAATTTTGCAAACAAAATTGACTTTGTTAGACTAAAAAATTATTTGTCTTTTGAGTCGTGGGAAGAAGTTTTTGCGGAAAGTGATCCTTCAAAATCGTATGATATTTTTTCAGATACTGTGTGTAGATATATGTCTGAAAGTTCTTCCTCATTTGCCTCAAAAAAAAACTGGAAAGCATCTTAAACCATGGATTTCTAATACCCTTATAAAAAAAATCAGATATGAGAACAAGCTAAGAAAAAAATGCTCAAAATATTCTAACAATGATTATGTACTTAAAAAATAAATATACAATATGTATTGAATTAAAGAAAGAAATCGTTATTTGTCGTGACAATTATTATACTAATAAATTCAATCAAGCTAAAGATGTACAAGTGTCTCATATAAATGGACCAAGTTGTTCCATTTGTAATCCAGACATACCTTCACAAAGGCTAAGTTTTGTGTTTGAGCCTATAATTGGTCTTGAAATTTTAAAAATTATTGGCAACTTGAAAAAATCAAACCCTTCTGGTATCGATTGCATCTCCAATCTCTGTTTGAAAAATGTAGCTTGTTTCTTAACTGATGTCTTGGCACACCTTTTTAATAAAAGTCTTTTTTGTGGTGTATTTCCGGTTGCCCTTAAATGTGCTAATGTCTTACCTCTTTTTAAAAAAGGTGTTACAAGTTATTTATATAATTATAGGCCGATATCTCTTTTAACATCTTTAAGTAAGGTATTTGAAAAAGCTGTGAAAAATAGAGTGGTAAGTTTTTTTAAATAAAACAAAGTTTTTGAGTGTTTTTCAATTTGGTTTCCAAAGTGGAAGATCAACTTAGGATGCAATGTTGCGTTTCTGCTCTCAAATATTTGCAAGCTTGGACAAAAAACAGTTTACATCTGCTTTATTTATTGATATTTCAAAAGCCTTTGATATGGTAGATCAAAAAATACTGCTTAGTAAGATTAAAAATGCAGGGTTTTGAGGTTTTATTTATGAATGGTTTGCATCATACTTAAAAAACAGAAAACAAAGAGTGAAATTCGAAGAGATTAAAAGTAATATAAGGTCAAACGATTTAGGAGTTCCACAGGGATCTGTTTTAGGGCCAATTCTGTTTTTGATTTACATAAATTCATTGTTTAGGTTGCCTTTCAAAGGTATAGGACAAATAGCAGCCCCAATCTTATAGCTGATATGAACTGGGACTTAAGCTTGTTAAGGATTTGATTCGCTGAGCACAATCTAGTCATCAGCTCTAAAAAAAGGTTATGTTTTTTAATTTATCCGAAAATAAAAATTTTGATGCCGATCTCTTTTTTCATGCTCCAGAATGCAAAAAATTTAAACTTTTGAACTGTTCTTGTCTCCATCTTGCACTTTTTTTAGTTCTTCCAGCTGTAGTAATAGTTGTTTTCGTTTAGAGAATGTAAATGAATTTAAATACTTGGGACAAGTCATTGATTCTATAGAATGAGTTTCTCTAAGCACACTGAAACTGATAATCTGAGACAGTACTTTCGTGGTACTTTAAGATTTTTTTATTATTTAATAAATTTATGAAAATTTACTATGGCATCTTTCATTCGAAACTGCAATATGGAATTTCATGTTGGGGAGGTATTTACTACAACAAAATCCAACCTCTTTTGGTCATACAAAAGTTTGATCTGAAAAAAAATTTGCCGTAAGCCCCGCATGTACCCTAGTTTTTCACTTTTTAAGGAATTGAAGGTTTTTCCATTATGACATTTGTACTGTTACAAAGTTCTTAACGAATTCTTTAGAAGATCTGGAAATCTCAATTTCAGAATCATTTCAAATTATAATATACGTGGAAATTTTCTAAATCAAGTTTCTATACCGGCTTTTCGTACCACCGCTTTTCGTAAATTTTATGATGTGGTTTCATGTCGTATTTTCAACAAGCTTCCACACTCCATCAGAGCTCTTAATTCTCAATCGTTATTTTTAAAATATGTAAAAAAATGGCTTCTTACTTTTGAAGTATCGAATCAATGATGAATACGTAATTTTTTTGAATGTTTGATGTAATCTTAGTTAAATTTTTTTTTCTCATGAAAGATTAAATATAACAGATCACAAATATAACTTTAAATTTTGTAAGGGTCACCCCACCCATTCCATTTAATTTTGTAAATTTTGTGGTTAGCAGTAACAATAACACTATATAAAATATCATTGTTATTACTATTTCTCTTTTTCTGTGAAATGTAAACTTAAGTTATTTGTATTTGGATTTTAAAGAAATAAAAATAAAAATATCTATCTATCTATCTATCTATCTAAGCAAATCAATCAATTAATATTTGACTACCGTAATACTCGTAAAAATATTGGCCTGAAGATCGAATCCCTTCTAAAAATGAAAATCTTGTCAATACTTAATTGACAAGCTAAAAACAATGTGCAATGCAAAATAACAGTTTGATCGTTGGACAAAAAACTTCAAAAGCATTTGACAGAGTTTGGCATAAAGACGAATTGACGCATTGACGAATATCTACTTGGTTGAATTAGAGTTTTACCTTTGGAACCGCTCAATACAAGTCATATTGAAATAAATACTGGTTTACCTCAGGGCTCCGTTTCATCTCCGACTCTCTTCCTCATATTTATCAAAGATCTTCTGTCTGAAACTTTAAATCCATTAAAGCTGGAGTACAATTCTTATATTTTTGGTCAAGTGCTCCAACAATAAGTGAAAACAATTCAATTCAATTCAATAATACTCACGCTTTAGGGAATATCTATTAGCTTAACCAAGAGCCTATGTAATATTGAACTTATTGTTAAGTTAACAGATTCTTTCTTTCGCGACACTACGCGAATGTGGAATTTTTCACCGGGCTCAATATTTCCCTCCGATTGCTATATTCAGACATTCAAGACTTAATTTCTCCAACTTTGCTAAATGTTCGCACTGTGCTGTATTCGCACATTTTAAGGCTTTGTATGTATAGCAATAACTAATAAAAAAACAAAAGATTTCCCTGTAAAAAAACGTTTAACCTTTAATTAATTGTCTATTTGAAAATGTTTGTATTATTTTGAAAACATTAACTGAATAGTTGGAAAGATAAAGATTTTCAGAAAATAAAAAATTGGGATTCATAATTATTATAAGATTCCATAAAACAACCTATTAAAACATTATTAAATTGCCAAGAAATCTTTAACTTTTGATGTTTATATCAATTGACATTCATGCTGGCAAGAAATTGCCCAAATAATTATTTTCTATGTATTTACATCCCCCTATTAAAAACAAATATGCACATAATTTAGTAGATATGTAGATTTTAAAAATAGTTTCTCAAAAATCAGCAATAACTTAACATTAATCATCTTTTTTGTTACAAGGAAAATAAAAATAATATTTTTAGTTCAATGACAACAAATACCTATACAAACGTCAAAAATCATCTCAAATTCTGACTTTTTTGAATATGAAAACTATCAAGGAAGAATGTCAAAAATTAATTGCGAAAACATGGTTGACTCTTACGTACACCATGCCCATGGGCAATAAATAATAATAAGTATACTAAAAACAAAACAACAAGGTAGCCAGTTGGGTATTCGAATTTCTTCTAATTCGAATTATTAACACACTTAAAAGTCTGAAAAAGTCATCGTTGTACGAGTATACATTGCAACGTCAAAAGTCTTTGACGTCTCCCGATGATATGTTGCGCATCAAAAATGACATTTCTCATACGAAATGATCCGTTAGAGATGTGTTTAATTTGATATGTAGTCTTTTCCTCTTATTAAAATAAAACTATATTTTTAAAAATAAATAAATTAATACAATTTAATGTTTTAAAATTTGCAACAATTTTTCTTATATATACAAAAATAAATTTATTTTATTTTCTATTTTCAGATAATGGCATCATTGTATTTAAAATTAAATAAAAATTAAAATTAAAATTAAACAACTGCATCAATCCATTTAAAAGAAAAGGCAATGTAAATGTAGTGTTTGCAGAAAAATTAGGTTCAAGTATTGGATAAAATAAGTGAGTTTTCTTTGTTTTGAGAAAGAAAAGAAACAAAAAAAAAAATTAAACACAATGCTCCAGCACCCCGCGACAGATTTCTACGACATTGCGGCTGCTAACGCGGCCGTGATAAGCAGTCGACACACCCCGCCATACAGTCCGACGGGCCTGTCGATTGCAGCACAGCACAACAACAACAATAACAATAGTACAAGCAATAACAACAATAACAATGCCAGCAACAATAACAACACTGGCAGCAGTTTAGATATTTTAAATCAAAACGGTTCGGTGGGCGGCGGCGGTGGATTAATTGGCAGCGGGACAAATGGTAGTGGCGGCAATAGTTCTGGTGGAGGTCGAGAATCGTTGCCCAGTTTTGGGTTTACACAAGAGCAAGTGGCGTGCGTTTGTGAGGTAAGTTGTTTTTGTTTATTTTTCAAACGGGGAAAGGGGTTTCGAATCTAAATATATTTTTACCTAAGTTTTTTTTTTTTTTAATTTTGTCTTGTTTGAGTGCCTTTATTGGGATTATTTTTATAGATGATTTAACCAATTAGTCAGGCGTTTGATGTGAAGGTGCTTTTTCGAGTTTTGTTTTGGCGCTGACAGTCTTAAGTCCTATGACTTTAAAATTGAATGTTATTCGTGAAAGGGAAAGCTATCATTTTATTTACAACTAAACGATGTCATCGGGAATGTTAATCGGTTGCAAAGAGATTTTTTATTTTCGAAAATCAATTATTTCCCACGATACTCTTATATATTGATCATTTTAATAAATTCAAATGCATCTTTCGATTTAATTAATTACTTTATCAAAAAATTATTGCGCTTTTACGGTTGCCAATTACCAATAGGATATTTAGCATTTATCAACAAAATTGACAAATCGGTATTATCGTTTTCAAATATCAATTTTTTGATAAATTGTGAATGGTATCCATAGTTAAGATCTATTGTGAATAATTCTAAGCTTTATATTATTATTGTCAAAAATATTGTTATCAGTTTTTCAGCTGATGCTTATTTTTTCAAACCAGGGTATGAATCTAAAATTTAAATGATTGCAGATGAATACATTTTGGAGAAAATTATCATTCAATAATTCTGGTTCATGCTGTTATGACATGAGTATCTTTCAATCAGACTGTGGAATCTAGATTCTCTTCTCCTGGCTTGTTTTGTGTCCATAACTATAGTGCTCGAGATGCAATAAAGTTGCGGTAGAGGCGCTTTTCGGCGGTGACAATCACAAGGCCGTTGAGTTATTTTGCACACTTCACTTTTAACAAGAGCACAATACACATACATATGTATTAAGAAAAAAATATCAATTCACAATCGTTTATGTTCGTTCAATATTCACCAAATTGTCAATCGATTGAATAGTTCCATCGTTTGTCAATCAATTGATATTTGACAACCGTAATAAGGCTGGAAGTATTTTATTTCTTGTTTGTGAGTAGAAGCTTTTTTAAAAAATAGAATCTTTTGGCCCAATGTGTTTTCGAACACAGGGTCTTTTGTGTTGCAGGTTGGCGCCAACAAGGTATGGCCAATGCAAAGAGAACTTATTTACTTTGAATTTAAAGCACGACATAAAAATTCCATTAGTCGTTTTTTATTGGTAAATGCATAGGCAGCGCAGTAAAATTTTACACAGTAAACAACAACAAAGGAATAGTGCGTATAAACTAGGCAGTAATAAGAGTGCACATAATAGTGCTGATAAAGTTTTGGAGCATCTGGATTACAGTGACACTCAAATTGGTTGCAAAAGTTTTATTTTTCGTGAGGTTGGCAGGTTTTGATTATTCGAGAATGTGTTCGGTGATATTTGTTCATTTTATGGTACATTTTCACAAGAGCCAAAATTATGTGGTTTGAAATATTAATTTACGATTAGACAGTAAACGTTAATAGTCAATGGTGAAAATGTTGCCTGTTAATGCGTGTGGATGTTCCCTATCTGTCACGTGAGAGTATGAAATTCTTCGAAGGATGGCTGCGATGCCAAACGATTAAAAAGAACATGAAAATGATTTTTTTCTGACACACACATGTTTTATGTATAGCCCTTTTCTGTTTTGGATCTTTATTCATTTCAATTTGTATTATTTTTGTTAGAAACTACATAATTATCTTACTTCTTTTCCAAATCAGCTGATTTTAACAGGGGTATAAATGCACAGCAAACCAACTTTAAAATTTATAGTAAAAGTGTATATGCAGTCAAAAAAGCATTTTATTTGGACTTCCATTGCTGCACTATGTATAGATTACCAATAAAATACGCCTATTATCAACCAATTTTGTTTAATACTCTCATATTCATACTTTAAACATTCGCTTTTAATATTCAAAGAACTTTGGACATCTACTTAAAATACTGGTTATCTTAAATTAAATAAATTTGGAGAACCCGAACCTATAGTGACTTACAACTCTTAACCATTCATGTGTGCTTGTTTCCAGAAATGGAGGGGACCTACAATGAGAAGCACTTTTCATGACAAGAGATACTCTTGGATGATTTTTCAATTCCTCGCAAAAGGTAGTTACATCCCTGAAAAACTTTTTTGCAGCGGCTGAAAATTAAACCCAAGACGCTCTGCATGATAGTCCAACGCACTAAAAATTATGCCAAGTTGTATTATAGATTTTTAGCAAGTGTTAAAACTTACCAAAGTCTTAAATTTCCCACTGTTATATCGACACCAATTCAAATTGCAATTATACCTAAAACTTCTAAGGCATTTGAAATGACAAGGGACAACTAAACTGACAACTTATGGGTAATTCCATCCGTTTCAGTTGCAGTTAAATGCTGCAATTTTTGCATATAGACATCAGTTTATCTGAAAGCTTAACGGATAGCTCAACTGAAACTGAAATGATTGTCTAAATGGGGCTTTAAACAGTTTAAAAATAAAATATAAATACAAAATTAGCTATTTGATCATTTAATATGCGCCTAAACATCACCCATTGGTATCTGCAAAAGTTTGAAGATATTCCTGAATTTCAATGGAATATCATCTTCCGCGAAGGAGATCTATTGAAAAAGAAGTTCGAAATTTGTGTAATCTCGAGACATGGTATGTTCGAATGTCCAGCTTGAGCATTACGAAGATAGAAAAGTCTAAAAAGTGAGTCTTCCAATCATGTTTGTGTGGTCGACAACATTCTATACTGATCGACTGATTTGTTTTGAACATGGGAGATAGCTCTATTAAATTTTTTCCCGTTACAATTTTGTTTTCCTTTTTTTTTTTAATCACAGATAAAACAGTACCTCCCATACAATTTTTTTTTTTTCGAAATTTTAGAAAATATATTTTTTTCAAAACCTGTTGCACAGATCTAAGAAAACATTCAATTTTATCAAAAATGTTACACCTGATTTTTATATTTTTTTATGCTAAGGCTTCTAAAAAGTTGGAAAAATTGTGTATCCAAAAAAAAATAAAATCAATTTTTTCGAAAAACTTAATTTTTACAAGACTTCATGCTTGCCTTTTTTTAATACTCCACAATTCACTGTTTTCTTTTAATGTTCGTTTATCTAAAAATAACGGTACCCAACACAGGTTAGGTTAGGTTAAAGTTGACGTCATCATTGCAGCTGACATACTTATGATTAGGCTTCGGATTCTCATGCACTTAAAATCGGAAAATATGCGCTTAAAATATGCACTTAAAAATGCAAAATATGCATTCAAAATATGCACTTAAAATCAATTCAACTTAATTTCTATTCAAAATAAAAACACATTTTCTTCATCTTTAAAAATAAGTTAATTTTTTTATTTTTATTAAAATAAAATAATATCCTAAAACGAAATTAACATTTAATATAAAAAAAAAACATTGTTAAATAAAAAATAAGCATCTTCATTTGTTTAATTAAAATAAATTATTCTAAATAACAGAAAATTCCTCAATGAATTTGAAAAGTTTTATTTGCATAAATCATAAAATTTTTCTTGAAGTTTTCGAAGTCGAAACGGTGCCGATTGGGTCTCAAGAATGATTTATATAACGAAAAAGTTCGCTCAACGTCAACTGAAGTTGAGCGTTTTTCTAAGAACCTTTATATTGTGGTGTTTGAATATGGTTCAAGATTGTGAAATGAATAAAAGAAATAGATAACAGCCTTTAGGTTCGTTTGCACTGACATAAAATTTACATTTTTTTACTGCCTAGTTTAGTTTTTGAACAATATAGGTAGGTGAATAAAAGAAATAGATAACAGCCTTTAGGTTCGTTTGCACTGACATAAAATTTACATTTTTTTACTGCCTAGTTTAGTTTTTGAACAATATACTCTAAAAATATAAATTTATTATAAAAAATATACAAAAATATGAAAAATATGCATTTATAGTGAAATATGCACAAAAAACTGCTAAATATGCATTTATAGTAAAATATGCAAAAATATGCACTAACGGTTAAATGCCATTTTAAAGGAAATTTCTTGATTCGTATACATAATTAGTTGCCTTGTTTCCAAGGTGTTCCTAAAAAAATATGCATTTGCATGGAAATCCGAACCCTACTTATGATATACGAGTATATATGAACCTACTCGTTGTACAATTTGGAGCTCCTTATGAAGCGAGATACACTGCAAATGTCTGCATTAATTAGATTCGTTCGTTCAACTTTACCCAGGGTGGACCTAGGTTTTCTTGACAACCCTCAGAGTTGTCAAAAAAAATCTGGGGTTTTCTGTTTTCAAAAAACACCCACGGGCTCTCAATTGTTTTGTTGACAACTAAAAGTAAGAAATAGATAATTCAGTGCTTTGATAAAACTTTTAATTGGTTATAAATTAGTTTTAAAAATGAACAATAATAATTTTGCGTTGTAGCTGAATATTTTATCTTATGAGTTTAACAAACATTTAATTGCAAACCCAAACAATAACATGCAACATACAAATCCTAAAACGACAACAAAAGAAATAGATATGAAATCTCATCATGTGACTTTTGACAGTTTGGTCGTTACCTGAACTCGCCACAGCAAAATACCTAGATCTACTTCAGGGCGAGTTCAGGGCGACCCCAGGTCTCAAAAAAACACAGAATGTACTCACCAGGGTGACTTCAGGTTTTTTAAAAAAATGATTTAGGGCGACCCCAAGGTGACTTCAGGGCTCAACGAACAAGCCTAATTAAAGCACTAGGTTCCTCGAAGAAAAACTCACCAAGATGGAGCCTACGCCCATAGGATAGTGCTGGGCAAGTACTACTAGAAGACGAGGAACTAATTTTACCTCTTCCTCATCCATACAGTTTCCGCAAAAATCGTTCGAATAAATGCCAAGCCTCGTTGCGTGCTTGCCTATAGGACAGTGTCCGGTTATGATACTTATTACGGAGCTGATGTGCAATCTACTTAAGGATAAGGATAAAAAACATTTAGAGCATTTCAGATCAAGCATTGTCAATATTTGGCAGTTGTTTAAATTGTTAAATTGTTTCATCTGGGGTACCCACAATATAAATTTTAGAACAAAGTTTTTCGAAAATCAAAGTTTTGTGGAAAACGGTTCTTAGAATTTAGATTTTTTTTCTGCTCTGCTTAATTCTTATGATCTATAATTGTTATGAATTTTTACTTATAAGAAAATATTTGAATTTGGATAATTCTCTTTGGAGACCTTTCAAAGAGTTTAAATTTTAATATTTGATCAAATATTGCCTATTTATGGGAGATATCTGAGTTTAAAAAAAGGGCGTGGAAAACCTTAAAAAAACGTACGAGCAATTCATCGTTTTACTTTATCTTTGTTTTTGTTACTCGAGGTGGTTAATCCCTCCTCATTAAATTGTTCCATCTGTACAGTACGCAAGTATTTATTTTAACAATATTTATGTATATTGATGTATTCGCAAAAAGTTTTTTTCGCTCTATCTTTTTCTTCGAGAATTATGTATATAACTTTACCTACCTCATTTAAAAAAAAATCGATTATTCTTTTTGACTGAAGTCTTATTTGAATATCGAATTTCAAATTTGAAATTAAAAAGAAAAAGATCACACAAATCTTAAAATCAAATATCTCAACAGGTCCTGCAACAAGCCGGTAATATTGAAAGACTGGGACGATTTCTATGGTCATTGCCACAATGTGATAAATTGCAACTTAACGAATCTGTGCTTAAAGCAAAGGCAGTTGTTGCATTCCATCGAGGACAATACAAAGAGCTCTATAGACTATTAGAACATCATCAATTCTCACCGCACAATCATGCTAAATTACAAGCGTTATGGTTAAAAGGTAAAAATATTAAAACAAACAAACATGTATATCTTTTTTTTTTTAATTTGAAATAACACCTGTGCTAACAATTGAAAAAAAAAAATTCAACTTTGTCTTAACCTTGTGAATTTTCCTTTTTACTTTTTTTTCCTTCTGTGTAGCGCATTATATTGAAGCCGAAAAACTGCGCGGAAGACCTCTAGGTGCTGTTGGTAAATATCGTGTCCGTCGTAAATTTCCACTACCACGCACAATTTGGGACGGAGAAGAGACAAGCTATTGCTTTAAGGTGAGTTCGGTGAAATTTTCTCATAAATATAAGGAAATGGAAAAGGGAGAACATGCAATTATATATGTACGAGTACATACATATGTATGTATACGAAATGATAATTTTATTTTGATCCTTGCAATGGTATAAAATGGCTCGAAAACCTATGAATGTTTTGGTTTGCATTACCTACTTGGAATCCTAAAGGGTAGAGCATCTAGGTTAAGTAAAATAAGGGATGATTGAGGTGTATATATGGGAAATTAAAATTAAATCGAGAACCCTCTTTTTACAGACTTTTTAACAAAAAGACGGAGATAATTTACACACATGACTTGTAATTAGCAGTTGTACCTTCATGGCTTCTCGAAAAGTTGTAACGTTTTTTTTAGTAACTAGAGCAAAATAAAAGTAACAAGTCTTTTTTAGTGTCTTGAGTTTTTACCTTTAACTTTTAAGGGTTGTAAGAAAGGATTGGTTCAAAATTCAGTACTAATAAAAAGGTGACAGCAACAAACTCGAATATATCATCATATAATAAAACGGCGAACATGTTTTTTGTGGTACACTTTTCGCGGCCCACATTTTTTGCATAGATGTTCAGAATGCCAAAATTATTTAAATATACTACACAGAAATTGTTTAAAACAATAAATAAAAATTGCAAAAAAATGCCCGGAAAACAAAAACAAAAACAATTAAAAATGTTAAATCGACTGACACATCAAATCCAGAATATGAAAAATGAAAGCATTCAGCGAAAACCCAAATCCAGAACCCGAAACATTAAGGTGGATTCACATTACACAAATCCGCCAACACGATAAAAGTTGATGAACATGTTGTTGAATGTGAACCACCCTAAGTGAAGAAATATTATCAATAAGGGTATTCATGTAACGAGATAATTTTCCGCTTTGTAGAAAGATATAACTTTCCGCAGCATGTTTTCATGAACACCCCCTAAGAAATACTTGCGTAAATGTGGGAAATATTTTTTGAAATGTCAAATTAAAAGTCAGAATCCATACTTTTTTAGTGTACGAGGTTTATTTCTGCACTTTCCGCAGCAAATTTGTGAAATAATTTTATAAGATTTGCAGAAACTTTTTCCCATACAAATTTTGACAGCTCGTTTCTACGGAGATAAAACTATCTGGTTTACGAGGTTTACGAGGGTTTTCCGCGCTTACATGAATACCCTTAATATTAATATTAGGCATGTTTTTTTTTTTTTTTGTAGTTGAGCTCTTACAATAATATTTTGAAACATTAAGCGTTAACTACAATCGTCACTTTCTGCAAAAAGTGAAAAAGAATACGCACATTCACTAGCGACAACTGTTTGTGAAAAGAGAGTACAATTTACACCAAAATTTACGTCAAAATGTATCCTTCTTCGTAAAGATAAAAATCGGGGAGATAAAATTTAGTTTAGCGCGATCTGCATACTAAGCTTCATACTTTTTGGTTTTTTTTTTTAGATTGAAGAAAGAAATGTGAAATGAGTTGAAAAAATGAGCCTATTTTTTTCACTTTTTGAATTTGATTGTAGTTACGCTTTTAAACGTTAACTACAATGGACAATTTTTGTAAAAAGTACAATAAGTGCAAAAATGAAAAAGAATACACACATACACTAGCGACATCTGTTGCTTTCAGTTTGGCGACATCTAGCAGTCATTTTCTGAAGCAATTTATTCAATGTATTAGTGTTTTCCAAAAGTGAAATATTCACCCCTGTTCTGATTTTCGTTTACGAAAGTAATACTTTCGTTTTCATTTCGTTTCGATTTTGCCTGATGGAGAATTTGAATTCGTAAATCTTAAAATGTATGTAAGTATTTTTAAAAATATATCTTTAAAAACTTTTTTTTTGTCTTTTATGAAGAGGAAGACACATGTGTAACTGAAAACCTGTCTGAATGTTGGTCCTACTGCAAGGCAAATTCGTACGAAATTAAGAACGTCGTTTTAAAATCCTTACGAAAATCAATTTCGGTAACGAATTCAATTCGGAACGAAAATCAGAACAGGGGTGATTTACTTTTTGGTTTTTTGAGATGGGAGATAAAATTTTAAATTGAGTTGGAAAAGGAGAGCAGATTTTTTTTAACATTTTCACTTTTCAAGTTCATTGCAGTTATGGCTTTACAATAATAGGGGTATTCATGCAAAAGTGTAAGCTCTGGGTATTTGTATAAGTCAATTATTTTCAAAACTTATTTACATTTGTCTGTATTTGAATTTTAAATATTTGCGAAAAAAGAGAATACAAAATACTCGAAATGTATTTGTCATGGAGAGAGAAGGTAGAAAATGCAGTCGTGAGACGTCGCGTCGTCAAAAATGCGGACGAACATGACTTACGATACAAATTTAAATCTCCATGGCTGAATGCGTTCCATGGGCTCAAACCTACCTCATTTTCGGAACACTTCTATTTATGTCATTTCTTGTCTGTTTTCTGTGACATATTCTCCACAAGGTTCTTATGTCAACATTTATCTTGGAGCTTAGCTGATATTTGGAGAAAAATGTGGGAGATAAAATTTAGCGCGATCTGCGTACTAGGCTAGGATGTTTAATAACATTTTGCAAAAAAGTCTTTTGACTTCTCAAACTCTATTGTGAACTAAAAAAGAAAACAACTTAGCACTTTCAAAAATAAATACGAAAATAGTATATGAACGTCTACAATGTGAGGATTAGCATAAAATATATTGTGTATAATTTGGAAGTTTGCTAATTTAAAATATTTGCTAGGTTTTTCCATATTTTATCGACAGCAAATTGGGGAAATTAGTTAAATTGAAAGACAGCAGTATTTCTTTGCTATACCAGTAGCTCCACAGACGAATAGATCAAAAACTATGATGGGGTTGGTGAAAATGCATACTCAGACAGACTAAATTTAAGTCTCTATTATCGTCTTCTTAATCACTGTAGCGTGTTACAGGCCCAACTCTTAGCGATTAAAGACATCCTGCCTTGGCTTATAGAAAATGTGATAAAAATCAAATCCTCATCTTCTCGGACAGCTAAGCAGCATTAAATCTCTTGATTCTATCTCTACCTGTTCAATAACATTCCTTTACTGTCGGTGCCGGTCCTCAGTTACATTTCAGGAAATTGTGGAACAATGATTCCAATATTGCCAGATAAGGCAAATATATTTAGGTATCACCATCGCTACGTGTAATATTATGCTAAAGCAAGATGCTATACAGAGAAGAAACCCGCTTGGCAACAAAACAAATTTGAAGCGCTCCTAAGGTTGAATATCTTTAAGCAGATCGCACATAGGCTCAGTAATAGGTGTTGAAAAAAGGAAACAGTTTGATAGGCAAGCCACAATACGGTTTGGAATTTATTCTAACGAATTGAGCAGAAGTTGCATGGATGAAGAAGAAGAATCGATCTCTTACCTTCACTTCTTCATTTCCTGCTTTATCCCAAAGAGGTAGACTCTGAGAATTTTTTATTATAGTGATCGTAGTGATCTGGCAAACAAATATATCTATGAAATCTTGCTCGCTTCATAAAATTGTTTCAACGATTAGGGAGAAAATCTCCTGGATTCAATGTTGTATCACAATGGTCCAACTTATGGTATAAGTGCGTCGGCTCTCCTGCTAATAGCCACGTCAACCTCTACCTCCACAGATGAATAAATACGCCGATATGGCAAAGCAATCAATCACAAATGGTTATCAATCAGCCACGAAAAAATCGAATTTTAGATCGAAATATGAATTTAGCAATGGAAAATTAAATAAGTACAATTAGAGCCTTATTTTGTTTTCATGGACTTTTAAATTTGTTCCAAAAAATATCAAATTGTAGTTTTCCGGAATTCATTTTTCCTCTATAACCTCTGTTTTATTTTGAAATCTGCTTTTTTGTATCCGGGATAGGAAACGTGATTTTAACAATATTACTATCGGATCATAACTGTCAAAACACAAACACTTCCACGACTTACACCTACATATATACAAATATGTACAAACATTAAAACAATATAATAAACATTTGGCCAATTAATTAAAATCCAAACCGTGATTCCGAAACGTCATCAAATCAGGTGCATTGACACTTCATTCGTGGAATTCTCATAAACGTTAACAACGACGCGACGTCAAATGACTCTCTGTGATTCAAGTTGCAATTAATCCACGATTAACGATCTCTCAATCCCCGCCTGGAGATTAATGAGCATACTTTTCGCTTTTATATTTTAACTCCCATTTCGTAACACATTCTCCGTGGATCTGTCAAAAGTGACATATAGCCTTGCAAGATGTTTGCCTGAGTCAATGAATGATCAGCGAGGAACATGCTGTTCGGATGTTCAGACCGACCGACGACGACAGACGCGACAACATAAACTCGTTTATTCATTCGATTTGAATTCCGTTTCCGGTTCTATAATTTTTATGGTGTCATATACACATATGTGTTTTAATTTTAATAGTGGCCTCCTCATTTTAAAATTCATTGTTTTTTTTTTTGGCTTTTTTTCTTTTAACTCACAAATGTTATGCATATATGGGCTGACAGTTTATAGTTGCATTTAAATGCTTGTTAATCACATGATTGTCATTTTATTTTTGTTGTCCTTTATATATTTCATTGAACCCACTATACGACTTGTATAACAGTTTGTTAATGACGTTCATTGAATGTTTTTCGTGGCCAGACAACCAATTTCAGAGTTTTCTTCTTTTTTTGTGGGAATTTAAATAAATTCAAAATTGTGTTATTTGATACTTTGTTAAGGTGCCAGACAAATGACATGATATAAATTCAATTATAAACTCGATAAAATATACTATAAAATGTGTTTTCTATAGATTTCTGTATTTTTCTTTTCGTTTTATCAATAGGAAAAATCAAGATCGGTTCTACGAGAATGGTATGCCCATAATCCATATCCATCACCCCGAGAGAAACGTGAACTAGCAGAGGCTACTGGACTGACAACGACACAGGTGAGTTACAAGAAAAAAACGAACAAACAATGTTTACATGATCACAGAACAAAGTGTAAAATTAGAATGATTGAAATCGGTGACTTGTTGTTTTGTGAACTGTTGGCATTTTTTATTAGTTCGTGGGTTGTTCACTGTCATAGCAGGTACTTCGCTTCTATAAGAGTTTCGTAGCTTGTTTCTATAATCCGATTTTCCATTTTTACTTCTGTAGCTAAAATTTTACATTAAAAAAGTATTGGTTTAGATTTTATTTTGAGCTTTGTTCTTATAGTTCAATTGGCTTAAGGAAATAGTTAGGAACAATTTCAAAGGAGTTCAGGACTGCATCAAGACTTTATTTCTGTTTGAATAAAAATGTTAAGACTGCATCGGATTTAAGTGAAAATTGTTTCTCAGTGCTTTTGAGCAGTTGGCGCTAAACGGCGCAATCTAGACAAACAATTTTCATACACACTTTAGACTTGAAAAGAACTGCATATATGATGCACTATTGCTCCCACTTGAGCATGCAGGGTGTTGGCATTTGTAAATAACTACTAAGGGCCTATCTAATTATGATAATTATTTTTTGTTATCAATCGCACCCAAACATTGCTGTGGGCTCTCAGTCAATTCGATGTATGTCTCGATGCGTTTGGGGAACTTTGGTGATTTTTTAGACAAGTGGTTAGTCCATGATTTTTTCAAAATTCTCAAAAATTCAGTAAAATCACTTTGGTTTGAAATATTTTGAAAACCAGACCTCGCAGAAGCTTCTGGTTTTCACCTGTGGATAGCTGTGGAAAAGTTGACAGGGGCTTTTGAAAACCGGAGCCTCTTACAAGACTTAGTTTCGTAAACAGCGTCGACCAATTACATTATTAGGTAGTTGGGGCTCGAAAATCATAAAATCACTTTAGACCTCCATAGTTCGATAATCAGCCCACTCAGCAGCTTTTCGTATAGATTTATAAATAGGCATTGAATAGAGCTTTCATTTGATGTATGTCTCGATGCGTTTGGGGAACTTTGAAAATTTGGTGATTTTTTTAAACAAGTGAGTCCATGATTTTTTCAAAATTCTCAAAAATTCAGTAAAATCACTTTGGTTTGAAATATTTCGAGAACCAGTCCTCGCAGAAGCTTCTGGTTTTCACCTGTGGATAGCTGTAGAAAATTTGACCAGGGCTTTTGATAACCGGAGCCTTTTATAAGGCTTGGTTTCAGAAATAGCGCCAGTATTAGGTATAGTTGGGCTCGAAAATTATAAAATCACTTTAGACCTCCATATTTCGATAACCAGACCACTCAGAAGCTTTTCGTTTATATGTATAAATAGGAATTGAATATATACCTTTCATTCGATGTACATACTGGTCTTATTGAAAAAAAAAAAAACAAAAGTTTTGGCATTATCAAAAAAAAATATTCGTAGAATTTTTTGTTTAAAAATAAACCCCTTACAAAATAGTTTTATAATTATTACAAAATAACTCAACGTCAAAAAAAAAGAAAATATTTGTCATTATATCATCAAAAATGACAAGAAAAATTAGATACAACAAACAATTTGTCTACATCACAAGAAAAGTTGTGGATGTGACTAAAATCTCTGTTTTATTTTGTTTTATTAACAAAACTTGGTTTGTTAAACTGACACAAGTATCTCCTGATCTTCAACAGCCGTGAAGGACTCTATTACAGAACGTTGGGTACGACCGATGATGTCAATATCGTCCGCGTATCCAAATTGTTGCTCAGATTTCTTTAATACTGTGCCCTCTGTGTTAACACCTGCCCTCTGTGTTAACTGTGTCCTCTGTGTTAACATCTGCCCTGCGCACTATTTGCTCTAGAAAAAGATTGAAGAAATCACATCACAGCGCATCTCCTTACTGAAACCCTTTATAAGTTTGGAATAGTTCGGAAGAGTTACTTCTTAGTGGCCCATTGCACCGCGTATTTTCCAATGTCACGCGACACAGTTGGATCAGTTTTCCCGGAATCCTTGTTCGGCCATTGCCTTATAGAGCTCCTGACGATGAATATCGACTTGAAATTCGTTGGTTTTTCCAAAATTTGCCTCAATGTGAATATTTGGTCTGTGGTCGATCTGCCGAGTTGTAAGCCACACTAGCTCCAACTAAAACAAAAAATCGGCCCAACGACACCACGCACCGGTCTGAAAACCACACAGTATAATTATTATTTTCGATTTAGTGATGTTTCTTGAAAGACATGAGTATTGTTCGCTTTCCAATGACGGATATTCTGTTTACTCACGAAGCCGTTTAGCTAAAAATCCGCGAATTATGGCCAAAAATTGGCGCTAACGCTATTGAAGTTGCCTTCACCGACTAGGAATTTTGGCAAAAAATTTAAATTATTTGTAAACAAACTATGTCGCCCGTGAACTTTAACATAATGAGAATTATATATTTACTGAATGTATTAACAATGACAATTTTGTCTGGATATAAAATGTAAAGACAGATTTAAAGTGTTATACACGTACGACGTTATCTTTGTAATTTAACATATTTATGACCACACTAAATTTTAAAATTCATAACAACTTCTGTTTAAAATACATCAAATACTCGCTGGAATTATTTTAAAATTATTAATTATTTTATGTATCAATTTCAGGTTTCAAATTGGTTTAAAAATCGACGACAAAGAGACCGTGCAGCCGAGCACAAAGAGTGAGTTTTTTTTTTTTTGATTTATTAAATTTGACAGAACATTCATTTATTTTTATCTGTATATGTAAACTCACTAAATAATATTTAGTATATTTAAAAATGTGCAGTCATTTATTAATGGTGATCGAATGAGTTTCTTTGTTTACTATTTTTACGAAATGCATATGGCTTTGAATATTTGCAAACAGCAAAATATAAATTTGAAAACATTTGCACCAGCATCAAAGTAAAACAAGGAATTATTCAAGAAAATCGAAAGAAAATTATAAATATATGTATGCATCTAGATATAGTATTGTATCGATGTCAAGGTGTATTGTGTCGTCTTCCACATGGACAAACGTTTTGCAAAAATACTTTTTGGCAAAAGTAAAATATTTCTCATGGCTACTATAGAATAGATAAAAATCAATTCTTCTCAAAATTAAATAAAAAGTGGCAATTCAGATATTTGTTGATTATTATTGAACACAACCTTCTTCGCAGCATCTTTTACAGAACAGCCTTAGGCGACTCGATGGCCGCTAAATAAATATCAATTTTTGAAACAAATATTTAGAAAAAAAAAATATTAATTTATATTCTCTGTCGGACTCTGATGGGATCTTGAGATTCTGTTGCACATTTAGTCCATCTGTGTCTTGAATAAACAAAATTAAGATATCGGCCACTGATAAGTGTGGTTAATTTAGAAACAGGAGGATGCATATGGAGGAGACCTGTTTTGCATAATAGTCGGGAAGATAGAGTTGTTAATATTGAAGTCACTTTAAAAATGATTTTTTTTGTTTTCATCAATAATAATAAGTGCTTATTAGAATGGTGTTTATTTTTGCTTTGAAGTGTCATTGGGAACACTTTTCGACATATCGACTTATTAAAAGCAAGAATCAACAAGCTTATATCGGATCGTCAAGATAAGGCTTAAGGAAAATGATAGAGCATCATTTCCTGTTTTTAATAAAGAAATTGAAATCATACGTCTTAAAGTATAAAATAGGAAAAATCGCTATTTTTAAAGAAAAATACCAAAATATGAGTATGAGTATTTATGGGTTTAGGTGCATGCATAATGATGGCTGTTTTTTTTTGCCATTGGCTTGGACGACTAAACCAATGGCAAAAAAAAAACTGCCAGACTTTTGTATTCAATATCATGATCAATGCACCTATACCTATAAATTCTCATACTCATATTTTGGTAACATATATGTACCTCATCACAAAAAATTTGCTGTCGGCTCTTGAACTACTTGGCATATCATTTTCGAACGGAGAGACTGTGATCCACTAGGGGTGTGTCCACAAGTTCCTCATTTTCATCTACAGGTCAAATGAGGTATGGTATTAAAACAGCGCCCTCAAGCGCTTATTGGATGACCACCGTTTCTACCTATTCCTACACTTAAATCTACATCTTTAAGAAAGTAGATATCATTCTTAAACACAATTTTGGTAAATCAGAATATAGAACTTTGGCTTATTTTAAATATCGTTATGTTCATTGGACGTTACTTCGTTACTATTTAAAACAATATACATACATATGTAATTCGCTCAAAAAAAAAAAAATAAAATAAAAATCATTGTCCCAAATTCAACGCTATTTCTCAGGCTATAATTTTCAAACGAGACTGACTATTTATTGATGGTAATATGGTTTAGTCAAAAAGTGAAGAGGATACAGATGACTGACTGCATCACTCTGCACTAAGCACACATCCTGCATATAAACGCTCACTGAGTGACTCTTGTGAAGAGCGTGTGCAATGTGTCGAAGGAAGGTCGTTTCGTGAATCCTTTTCTTCTTCTTGTTTCTATATTTGTGTCCTTATACAAGGACCTCTCTGTTCTTTATTTTTGAAGAAAATAACGATTTAAAAATATGCCCATTTCCGGAAAGAGTCAAACGTATTTTACTAAATGAAGTTCAGCAAAGATTTTTTGTTTTAGTGTTGTAGTGCTTCAAAGAGATTTAGTTTTCTTACGATTAGCTTAGTTTTCTGGCTCTTATTTCTGACTGATCTCAAGTCCCAATTGAGACATCATCAGCTAACTTAATCATATATACATATATATATGTATATACATATGTATTTCGTAGGTCTTAAATGAAAATGGTATTTTCAAAAGTAATCGCTCTCGTCTTTTAGATTTTGTAGCCACATCACAGAGACTTTAATATCGGTAATACTCGTATCTAGATTAAATTAAACAAGTTTCAGGCAATAATTTTTCGTTTCAAAAAAATCATGTTCGTCTCAGTCACTGAAAACTTATATTATCGATGCGAATTCACGCAAATAAAACCAACACATTGATTTCGATTTTATTTGGTTGTCATTTTTGCGTGAATAAAAATTGTCAGGCATTTGACAGTCGCAGAGAGTGGTTGATTGGAGTGTTTGAGTCTTACAGCTTGCTACAGACGACTGCCATTTTTGACAAAAAATCGTTATGAGCGATGAAACATATTTCGACTTGACTGGATTTATTATCATAGTAAACAGAATAACCGCTATTAGGGCACTGAATACCCTCGATTAATAATACAAAAAGACAACTACACCCTCGTAGAGTAACTGCATGGTGCGCCATTTGGTCCGGTGGCGGTGGCGCCATTGTGCCATATCTCTTTATGGCATTAGTTGATACAATTTTTTTTCCCTTTTTCTGACAAATAGACTGTACATGCCCTGGTCGTTTACAAAAATTACAGAACAAATTTTGTGCTCACCTTTGCGCCACCTCCAGAGGCGCCCACTTGACCGACATCATATTCCATACAAAAAAATTTCTGTGCTGTGTACGTTCACTCTGTTTTAAACAGGCCAGCTGTTTTGGCACTAAGTTAAACCCAGGTTGGTGAAAACACCGATCATACGGAGTTTAACCTACATGGGTAGGGTATAGTTTAGTGCCATTATTCTTTTCCCACCATGGTCTCGCCGTATACGTACGTAATGATGTGGCCTATCAGCTTCTACCACAGCATGGTCCCTTGTTGACGAGCCAACTCGGATTCCTGACCATTGTGTCATATCTGCGAATTTCTCGTGTCAACAATCCCCAGTTAAAGAAAAAAACCTTGTAAGAACCGTTTGGCTGTACGAGAAAGCCAACTGGAACGGTCTCAATGATTTCTTCGGGAAATTTAACTGGTCGCTATGCTTCCTCTCAGTGATGTAGATTCCAGTGCAGATATGGTCTCAAATCTGATTCTCTACGGTATGAGAAATTTTATTCCGACAAAATCTATCAAACCAAAAGAAAACTCCTGGTTTTATTCGAGCTGTAAAGAGGCTATCAAGGTAAAAGAAGTAAGTTTCCGTTGTTTTAAAGCCAATCCCACTGAGGAAAACCGGAATAAGTACAAACAAGCTACGAGCCCAAACGCAAAATAGTTGGACTACCTATGAAAAAAACAAAAATCTTCTGATTCTTAAATTCTATCGGAAATAAAATCAATATTTTGGTATTTTTCTTAAGATATATTTATTTTGAATAGGAATAAGTAACAAAAACAAAATGACTTCAATTAAATAACGATATAGAGCAATAATACAAAATAAAATAACAATTGATACTTTTTTTAAGGGCAAAATAGTTGGCCTATGGAGCCACAGGGCTCCGTTTTGTCTCCGAGACTCTTCCTTATATTCATAAATGATCTTTTGTCTGAAACTTCTAATCCACTTAGTTGTTTCGCTGACGACAGTACCCTCAGATTTCATATTCGTTTTTAGATTCACATCCTTGTCCTTCAGATGTGGACTTCCAACGGCAGCTTATGATAAGCTCATTAAATTCTGATCTTGACAGCATTGTCCAATGGGGAATCAAAAAACGTGTAGAATTTAATGCTTCAAAAACTCAATGCTGTTTACTATCGTTAAAGCGCAACCCTCCCCTAATGCCACTTTCTATGAGCGGCACTTGTATCGAGGAGACTGACCAGCTTTCAGTTCTAGGTATGTGCATCACAGACCATCTTTTGTGGAGTGATCACATATTTGACGTTGCCAAAAATGCTGCTAAGTGTTTAGGTTTTCTCCGCCGATGCAAGAAGTTTTTTACCCCTTCTGAGCTGGTTGTTATATATAAAGCCTTTATTCTTCCGAAGCTTGAGTACAATTCCCATATATGGGCAGGTGCTCCAAAAACCCACTTGAGTCTCTTGGAAAAAATTCAAAAGAGAGCTATAAAAATGATAGGCGACCGTTGTCTAACTGAAACACTTGTATCTCTCGAGCACCGCCGCAATTTTTCATGTAAGGTGGATGTATTTTAGTTTTTAGGTAATTTTCTAAGTTAGTTGTACTTTTATAAAATTCAACTTTATAATAAAAAAGAAATAATAGCTGATTTATCAATTTAATTTGCTAATAACCACAAAAACATGTTCAAAGAATGTGTCGTTCACACTCCAAAAACTCTGACCGCAACCACGGCAAATTGTCACTATCATCAGGCTCCTCTGCCATTAGCTCCGGATATATAGCATCTCCATAACGTTGGCTATGGAAAGATCATTTTCTACCAACTGGCTATCACCTAAAAAGCTTCAAGATATCTACTCGTATATACATATCAATTCAAAAATTATTCTATTCCAATCGTTAAAATGTAAGATTTCAAGTGAAAACAAAATACGAATCATAAAAAGAAATAAGTATCAACTAAGAATTTGCATATGACTACAAAATTGATAGATAACAATATTTTGACAACGATAACATCATGTCTATCAATGGAAGTATTCACAATAGATTGTAACTAAAGACATCATTCACAATTTATCAAAAAAGAATTATGTTTGATGACATAATTAATTTTCTAAGTTAGTTGTGCTTTTGTAGATAAATGTCAAATATCGTATTGATATTTGATAATTTTAATAGGGCGCAAAATCTACCAAAGTTAGGTTCGAGGGTGAACTGATGAGCATTCTTAGCGAAGCGGGTATCACGGGTGAACTGATAAAAGGGAGGAATGCAACTGGCTACTTCGAGTGAACATTGCTTGCGAAAGTAACGATAAAACAAGGAAATGCATGAAACATTCCGACGGTGTTCAAGAGATGAAAATAAATCCATGATAGCTCTGTTTCCTATCAGTTTTAACGCTCTGTTCTAAATTCTATTCAATAACTGGAGAGAAGTTTGTGCTGCACCTGCCCAAAGATGTGAATTATACTCGAGTTTTGGACGTATAAACGCCTTATAAAAACACAATTACAGAATTTGAAAAAGGACGCATTCAAGCAGTCTAGAAAAAGTGCACTTAAAGCGCTCCATAACGACTTTAATAAGTATTGCTTTTGTTACTAACAAAATTAGTATGGTTCTGTTTTCTTGATCAATCACAATAATGCATTCAAAATGTATCCACATTTACCTTCGGTCAAAGAAATACGATATGTTGATCAAAGATTATCGAAAAACAAACGAATCCACAAACATTAAAATGTTTAACCATAAAATCATCTTTCTTTGGTGTGGTCTCATAGACTCGCACCAATTAAATCCAGACTTAAACATACAAAACCTTAATAAAGTCAAAAAATTTATGACTGCAACAAGTTGATTGAAAACTTGATAATGTAATCTTAGCAACCAACCAACAAGTTATAAAGATCAATCACACTCATGATCAGAGATATTCCATAGACAAATTTAAGACTAATAAAAAAAATTATAAAACCAAATTTTGTAACGGATTCATGTTTTATATGTAAAATAAGCTCAGGCGCCATATTAAATTTCTCAATAGAAAAAAAAAATTATGTTTTTTCTTCAAATAGTAATAAAAAAAAAAACATAAAATATAAAACAAAAGTAAAATGAAGAGAAGTGTAATAATCTAATCCGATCAAGCCTAAAAAGAACCTTCTACTTGCCTTTTTTTTTCATTTATTAATATTTTGGTCCAGTGAACTCATTCCAGTTCCTTTTTATCTTCAGGTGTTTTATTGCGATATAATTTTTGATTATACATTTTTTCCAGTTTTATACACTGAGAAAAAATCATGCAAGATCTGTTTGGAATTAATAATAAGAAATATTTCGACATAGGACTTTAAGTCAAAAGAACTCGGGATGTAAGACCTCGGGGCAATACATAAGCCCCAAAATGGACTTTAAGAACATAAAACTATTATAAGGATCTATATAATTAATACGTGAACATGAATTATGTTCGTCTCTTTTTAACTGACTATTAAATTCAAAAATGAAAACAGTTTCTTCCCTCATGGTTTTTTAATTTTTAATTTTGGAAAATTTGTATATTTTGCGATTTTTACGAAAAAAAAGTCTTGATCACGCACACAAAGAAGTTAGCATCTTGTGGTGATGCATTCTCTTTTCATAATAATTCTCTCACGAAATCCTACATATGTTTAGCCGTGAAAACTGTTAATCAAAGTTTATCCTCTTTGAAATCGATGAAAAGCTGGTACGTGTCGAATTAAAGTTTCTGGATTTTTTCCAAGATCTGCCATAACTATTCACATGATCGATGGTGAACTTTCCTGGTCTAAGGCAGCACTGATAATATAGACCTATGGGGTTGACGAAAGCCTTCAGGCGTTCTGAGAGGGTCTTCTTTCTTGAGGATCGTGCAGACAATCCTGAGATTTCATTCATCGGGCATGCTTTCTTCTGACCATATTATGCAGACGAGCTGGGGCGTACTCCCAACCAAGGCCTCGCCTGCCACTTTGAACAGTTCTGCAGCGAGGGCGTCAGCTCCAGCACCTGTTTTGGACTTAAGATTTGATATATCTATCTTCACTTCGTCGAGGTCGAGTGGGCGGTATTGTTGATCTGCGTCGCCTTAGTCGAATGGTTTTATCTCTATCGCAGCAAACTTCTCTTCCTTATCGCCGTTATGATGTTTGAAGAAATGTTCTTTCCATATTCTTAGCATGGACTGCGATTCTACTTTAATGTTCCTTTGATTTTCCATGCAGGCTTCTGTTCGAGGATTGTATCCTTGAGATATTCCTTTTTTAAAAACTTCCGAAATCCAATTTCTGCTATTGAATCCCTCTATTGCCGAGATCGAGCGCTCATCGAGCTTAGATTCCAGCGCTCATCGAGCTCTCAAGCTCCTTCTTTTTCTTTCTGAGAATCTGGTGGTTTTCTCTCCTCTTCTGCTCGAAGAGCTCGCGAGCAGCTCTGGTTCATCTGTGCAGCGCCGTTTTGTATGCCTATTGTTTAGCTGCATATGTGCTTGCAGGCACTCATCGTCAAACCAGGGGTTTCGTTGTAAAATAAGTCAATACTTAATTTCAATTTGATTTGAAAATTTTATCGTGTATACATTTTTTAATTTTTTAATTTTCGATAAGTGTAGTTTTTGAATTTTCGTTGCCAGCAACTACCGCACACCACCCGCATTGACAAAGAAATATTTTTGTCTTATAGGTATATGTATACATTCTATATTTTAAAGGGATGGGGACGAAACCTAAACAAAAAAAACTCAAGCTCAAGCCAATGCCAATGGCAAAAACTCTTAAAGCAAAGAGAAAAATAATAATTTTGGTAATATGACACTTTGGATTTTGCTGATGGATCCCCCCGCATAAGGCAACAAAACAAAATATAAATATCCAAGAAATTAAGATACCCTAATGTGCACACGAGATACACTCAGAAACAATGGAACGAATATTTTATATGCCACCGAGCAGACCCAGACCCCGAGCCTTGACAACGGAAGGTTTGACGACGACCACGACGACACGTTATAGAGCTCTAAAGTAGGATTTTTTTTTTGTTATTGTTTTATTTTCGTTAATGGAGGCTGGAGATTTTTATAAGAAGACGACAAAAGAAAAAAGGATTTCGGAGAAAGATATATAAAATAAAACAAATGCAATCATTATCACTTTTTCGCTTTATTATAATAAAGTCTCTTTTTTTTTGTTTAATGGAAGTTTTGAAATCGGATATCATTTGATTTTGTCAATTTAGGAAAGTGCAAAATATTATACTTGGCCTATAATAATATAAGGAGATGGTGATTCCGAAGAAAGACTACGAATTAAACTAAAAATTGACTTTAAATAAGCTTCAAATATAGTATTGTACACGTTTAAGCCTTTAAAGAGAGTTCCAACTTTATAATGTAAAGAAAGGTGATTTTTTATGTATTTTTAGACTTTTTTCTTTAACTTTTGATATAGGTAAGAGGGTGGGTCAATAAGTCTCTGAAAAATGAAATAGGGAACACTCTTGCAGGAAAATAGACTTCGCATCCAACGTTTGTTGATGCTCTCAATATAATACGATTTCTCGAGCACCTTAAAAAAAACTTCTATTTCAACTATGACCTCTTCATTCAACCCAAATCTCTTGCCTTTGAGGCATTTCTTCATTTTTGAAAACTTAATTTGGGAATAGGCTACATAAGGAAGGAGTTCGAAACCTAACTCATCTGATTCTGCCATTATCACTGTGGAATTGTGCGCTGGCGCGTTGTTCTGGTGGAAAAGAACTTTTTACTTCACCAAATATGGCCATTTTTGCTTCCTATCGACTTGGAATCGATCCAGCAGCTCTACGTAATACGTGCCAGTGCATGTTTGAAGGTAATCGATGTGAATAACACGTCACGCATTCCAATAAATTGTCGCCATGACCTTGTTTCCTAACAAACCCACCTTAGTCTTCTTTGCCTTCCATTCATCAGGAAAAGTGCATTGTTTCGACTATTCCTTGATCTCTGGTGTGTTGTAATGAATTTTGTTGTGTTTTTTTTTTAAATGCTCTAAAAAATAATTTAATTTTAAATGAAAACAACGAAAGTTTGATCTTATAAATGTTAAATTTGAAAATAATGCTTGTGGTGGAATTTATGTCTCATCTGTTTTTCATCCGAGGTAACGAAACTTCGTCAAATTTTTCTTGAACATACCCAGACACTCTTTTGAAGTTTTCAAACGAATGCGTTTGTTGTCGATTGTGATCAATCGCGGCATCCATCTTGCGAAAAGCTTCTTTATGTCTTATTATTTATGTAAGATCGAAACAATTGATCCATGTGATAAGTGTGTGACCTGCCCAAGCTTGCGCACTTTCACTCGCCGATTGTCCATTATCAAACTCTGAATTTTATAGACCGTTTTTTAATGTATTGACCTCAATTGGGTAACCTGAACTTTCAGCGTCACTTGTGCTGGAACGACGGCATCGAAATTGGGTAAACCACGGGTGAATAGCCCCAATCGATGGTAGAGAGTTGCCATGATATTATTCAAGATTCTGCTTGTTGTTTTTTTCTCGTAAGAAATAGTGTTTAAAGAGCATTCGAAATTCACTTTTTTCCATTTTGACGAAAATCCTCTCAGGTGTCTATATAAATGGTACTTATCTTAAATTTTCGATGAATGATTTACTGCCGGTAAAAGTCCTCTATCGATAAATAGACGTACACAATAAAAAGGCCCTTTTTTTTGGTTTACCTCGCTTGCTTATAGATGCCATTGTATAACAGAACCGTTAAGAGCCAGTCGCATTTGTTAGTTTCTTAAACTTCAAAAAGTTTCGTAGGAGATTTGTTTGAAGTTTCATGAAGAAACATGAATGCCAAAAAAATATCTTCAAACCTGGGAGATTTTGTTCACTCCCTTTACTTCATGGCGTTCTCTTTTAAACACCAAATGCGTTTTTTTTTTAAATGGCAGCTGAAGCGCACTCCTTACAGCAGTTCCTACCAATACCAACCATAAAATTTTACTGGTACATTCACGCATTTTTCTTATGAAACGTGAAAATCATATTTTTTTATACGGAAGGTTTCGCCAAAAATCTGAATCGGAGATTTTTTACCAGCTTAATTAAAAAAAGCTTAGGTATTCCACGATTTTTCTAAGCCATGGAAAAGGAGTTATGTTCCGACTTAATTTTATAATTAAAAAAAAACGAAATGTTCGCGGAATAGTTTAGTGACATTTAACAAAAATCTACTACAATAAGTAAGAATTCTCTTTTAAATAACTGCTTTTGTTTGCTTCCAATTGTATTTGTAAGTACCTGATACTTGTAGAAAATAATAAGCAATGAACAGGGCTTGAAGATAAAGTAAAACTAAACCGTCTTTGTAAATTTTGGTGTACAGGTAAAATGTTTTATCTAAATCGTTGTACCTAGATGTTTTCGAAAAAATTAAAAACAAAAAAAAAATGGTGTGGTGGCTGCCTTTTCTAGTTGAGATAAAAGATAATTTCTCCAATAGGGGCAATCACATACAAATGCTCTGTACTAAATGTGAACCAATACAGTTTCGAAAACCGACGAACATTATGCCGAATGTTGCCTTTTTTGAAGTTATAACTTCATAATTTTTGTTTGATACGAAACCAATAAGTTAAAAAACTAATACTTGACCTATTGAGCAAGTGAGTGACTTCCAGCTATCCGATTTATAATCAGAGAACTTTTATTTGACTTCGCTTAGACGAAAGACAATAGGAAATTGATGTATTTATTATTTTTCACTGTGAAATAATGAGTTTTAAAAAAGTTATTGTTTTCTTGTAGTTTCTGTATTTTTATCTGACGTCAGATTAATAACGTTCATTGGTCGCCCAGGAGCACTTTGGTTTCTGTTTTCAAATTAGATGCGGAAGCATTTTCCCTATTTCCAGAAGAAAAACATTCATTTTGAATTGCTAGAAAGGGTTCTGGATATCCAATGGAAAAATCCTAAGAATTCTGACAGTTGATTTAACAAGATTAAAATTTTAAGTAAGATTTACGATCTAACCAGTTTGTCAACTAGCTGGTTATAAGATTAAACATCGTTTATATTAGCTGTGATTTATTATCGCCAATAATACATATAGATCAACGTTGAAAATCAAACGATACGGATCATAGTTACAGTAGTATTGTGTGGTAATCCCTTTTTCACTTATGTTTGTTGATTTTCAAATGTTTCTTGTCTTTTTTCTTTACACTGTAGTTGACCCTACGTTACCAACAAAATCCCGCCAGTGTAAGAACTAATTTTTGGGTTTTTGAAGTAAAGGGTAGTTAAATTTTAAGGGCCGATGTTGATTTTGAATAAAACACAAATTATTTAGGAAATCATTGTCATTTCTTTTTATTATGATAATATTGGTATGGTTCAATTATGTATGGAAAAAAATATCGGCCAAATGGCCGCCGCGACCTCGGCCGCACATCTCCATGCGATGGTCCAAATTTTCGATGACGCTGAGGCATAATTGAGGTTCTATGCCGTTAATGTGCCGAATTATATCATAGCTCTTGAATTGTTGCTGGCTTATTGACGTACACCTTTTCTTTAAATAACCCCAAAGAAAGAAGTCCAACGGTATCAATTTACATGATCTTGGCGGCCAATTAACATCGCCACTACGTGAGATAACACGGCCATTGAATATGTCGCGCAAAAGAGCCATTGTTTCGTTATCTGTGTGGCAAGTGGCACCGTCCTGTTGAAACCACATATCGTCCACATCCATATCTTCCAATTCGGGCCATAAAAAGTTCGTTATCATCTCACGATAGCGAACACCATTCACAGTAACTGCCTGACCGGCCTCATTTTGGAATAAATACGGCCCGATGATGCCGCCAGCCCATAAACCGCACCAAACAGTCACTCTTTGTTT
This sequence comes from Philhelius festivus, assembly GCA_963931855.1. Lineage (NCBI taxonomy): Eukaryota > Metazoa > Arthropoda > Insecta > Diptera > Syrphidae > Philhelius > Philhelius festivus. The sequence goes on along the minus strand of OZ007557.1, from coordinate 48,426,684 downwards.
GTGCGTTTATTTTTCGACAATCATTCTTGGATTATCATTCGCCCTTATGCTTATTGACGAATCCACTGAGGTGAAAATGTGCCTCATCACTGAAGATTATTTTCTTCGAAAATTGCCATTTCTTGCCACCATTCTGACCATTGACGACGCTTGAAATGATCAAGAGGCTTTAGTTCTTGAGTCAGTTGCACCTTGTAAGCGTGTAAATGCAAGTATTTATGCATAATGTTCATTAACGACGAGCGTGAGCGGTGCAATTGTTGCACGATTTTTCCGATTCTACGCACATTTGGACAATTAAATTGACCGAAAAAATCACGAAGGGCACGATATGCATTTTGATTTGAATGCCCGTTTTCATAATAACTGGCTGAACAAGCTGAACAGCTGCAACTGGAAGAGCTGTCAAAAAGTGTCGTACGTACTTTTTCTTATGCGCCCACAATGAGGCTGTACAGCTTTCATGTTTTGTTGTCATTTGTTGGGTCAGGTGTTGAATCTTTGGCAAATTGTAAAAATTTTAAGTAATTGAAACTATAAAATGGGCACTGAAATTGAAGATTTTCGTCCATTTTTTTTAATTAAAATTTAACCACGAAATCACAATAAAACAAAACAACACTTAAAAGCACTGACAGATATATAAAATTTGAAATGTCAAAATTGCTGCACGAAAAAGTTAAAAGTTCGCCAACTCTTGCAGCACCGTCTGCAGCACCGACCGCAGTTGCGTTGTGTTGTGTTCGTAGCATTGAATTTACGTGTATTGAATATTTTGACAGCTATTCCAGTTGCAGTTCCAGTTGCAGCTCCGTCTCCATTGTGTTCAGCCAGTAAGCCTGAATAACTTAAACGGGTTGCTCGATTGTGTATCTTTCAATGGTTCAAATTGAGTTAGTCTGAAATTGAGAAATGTCAAATGAGATACAGAAAAAAACTTGACGTTTAGGTGTGGTTCACATTCAACATCGGTCCTTTAAATTTAACCACCTTTTAGATCTAGATAGAGAGCAGGATCCCAAATTGTTTCTGTAATATGTGTTAATAATTAATCCAGATACAGATCCTTAGTTAATAAAACGCACCTATAACATAAATAAATCATTCAGGTTACTTAAAATTCAATATTTAAATATCTGTATACAGTTAATAATACCCACTTATAAGACCACATCGCTTGAGAGCACATCCCGCCCGCTTATTATCACAATGTCGTCGCACCAATTTCCTCCAATTGAACCAAAAGTAGCCGCATATAAGAACATCAATTGAGAGCATATTGTACTCACATTTTCTTTAACCAATTGACATTCAAATAAAACTGATTGAAAATCCTGTCAAATTTAATTTCGAAAAACATCTAAATTTATGTAACCTCAATTACAAATGTTTGTGACATCAAAACTTGTTTGGCTGTGTCATCCAGCAATCTATGAGGAAATGACGACCATGTTTGGAAAAGATCATAAACCTTATGATTCATTAACATCCTTATTGTGACTTCAAAGTCATTCATCTTTCTCTCGGATATAGATATCCTTAAATTCATCAAAGTGTAATATATACCACCTACGTACCTTAACTTACATAATGATATACCTTCTGTGTGTACTTTTTTCTTTTTAATTGCTCGCAAATATATCGCATTACACTTGCAGTTTTTTGTTGTTTATTTGAAGTAAGATCAATCGTATCATGTTTTTTTTTGTATGTACATACATACTATATTATACATATGTATAAGCGATCTACTATATAGTTAGGGACCTATGAACTTGTTGCAAACTATATCGGCAAGATTGAGTTGAAAACAAAAATAAAAAACACAATCAAAATAATTGCATAAAATTCAAGCGAAATTAATAAAACTAAATAAATAAATTAACGCCACGTACATCGCCAGCACCACCACACACTGTGACACGCCATCCACATTGCTAACACCACCACATTCTGTGACACTTTGTTTTGTTTTGAAATTTAAAACTTACCATAAAAGGGGTTTTTTTCATTCCATAAATCCCCTTAGCCGTTGTATATGTAGTTTCAAATTACAGAAATTTGAAAAAGTACTAATTGTGGAATATCTACATCAACACTATATACGTAAAGTGTATGCAGTAGGTATATTTTTGGAATTCTTATGAGTAATGGTTGTGTGAAGTGCCCATCAATCCTTAAAATAATTTTTGTGTCGAAAAGATTAAGATTTGTTTTCTTAAGTGAATAATCATAAACATACCTTCACACTCGTACAATACATAGAATACAACTCTGAGCTAATTTAGTTTTTAAGGCCCCATTTGGAGCTGAATACTCTACATTTCCAACAAGCACTAAACCGAGATTAACTTTAATCTACCATCAATCTTAGCTAAGTCTCGAGATTAAGATAAGTACTATTAAAATATATTTTGTATACTTTGTTATTTATAGAACTTCATCTTCATAAGTTTTGCAAAACGAATTAATATAAATCTTTACGCACTGAATCCATTCTATCGAGAATTGGATTTTCTCTGATCTTTTGTAAATAATATAAAGATAAGTGGCGCGATGGTTGTGTCCTCGCCTGTCAACCTCATGATCTATGTCGTCTTTAATTCCATTAAAACCTTCTAAGAATTGTCATCAATGGGTTGCTGGTTTACTCAGTACATGTTGTTTAGGCATAACACTAACAACATGTGATTGAGTTAAACTAGTATGCCCAACAAGGATGAATACGAATAAAATAATGCGAATTATAAAGGACATAGAAATAAGGCACGGCATTTCTTCGCTTTAGTTCAGCCGCCATCCCTGGAGATAAAAAAAAATCTGAGACAAGCACCTTCAGTCTCAGAACATCGTGCCACACAATCTTTCCTATCTTTCTTTCTCTTCCGTAACTTCACGCCCGCGCTGTGTTGAACATGTGAGAAAAAAAAATTATTTTACCTAAAAATAAAGGTACCCATCACCATACGCATGTTAAAAAATGGTTTTCAAAAATCGTATTTTTCTCGAAAACGGCGCCTAGAATTTTGATAACATTTTTTTTCTTTCAATTAATTTTTACGATCTTCAATTTAATAAAAAAAATTGAAATTAAGATATAGCTTGTACCTACGATAGAACCATTTTTTCAAATTTTGAACTACTCACTATCGATATAACGGATTTTAATGAACTTTTTTCTAAAAAGTTTAAAAAACATTGCATTTCAAAACATAAAAAAAAATATTTTTTGAATATAAAAAAAATCATTTTTTTTTTTGGAAAATTGGATACTTATCTCAAAAACGGCTCAATATTTTTTTTGGAAATTTAATTTTCATTCGTAAAATAATAAAAACCTAAAGTTGGCGTAGCAAAATTTTTTTCTTAAAAATCTTTTAAAAATTTTGTATACAAAAGCTTAGTAAAATACCATACTTTGTCATTTAAGTTTCAGTTTCCACCCTTTTATATTATTCTGTGATAGGTACATATTGTTCATTATTTTCTATTATTTACAATAAAAAACCAAACACGTTTTAGAAACCGACATAAGCAAATAACAGTTAATTTATAGCCCGGTCAAAATAGACATTCAAGGTTACATTAATTCGCACAAAGCTGAAAATTGGCATGAATGTTGAGAACACTATTACAAACAATTTGTCAAAAGTCCCCATCGATCCGACGTGTGCAAAAAAAATTATTCAAGGTCAAATGTTGCAAAAATCGGTTTTTTGCATTTTTCAGCTGAACGGCAAGTTTTATCATAAGATAGGTGAGACAAAAATTATTTATCATGCAATTATCTATAGAAATTGTCTTAACACTTTTTCTCCTAAGAATCACCATTTTGGAGATATAGCGAAGCAAAAAGTTGAAAAAAAATTATTCAAGGTCAAATGTTGCAAAAATCGGTTTTTTGCATTTTTCAGCTGATCGGCAAGTTTTATCATAAAATAGGTGAGACAAAAATTATTTATCATGCAATTATCTATAGAAATTGTCTTAACACTTTTTCTCCTAAGAATCACCATTTTGGAGATACAGCGATGTTGAAAAATTTGTGTTCTTCATAATATGTATGTCAATTACCGTTATATACATTACACAACGGTAATACAAGTAAAAATATTAGTTTTCGTGGCGTATAGATACATATTATACAATTCTAAAGCCAGATATACACTGTTCAAATGCATGACAAGCACGCGCAAGTGTATTGGTGAAAAAATCACACGTATAGATTGGATTTAGGATTAAAGCAAAATGAAAATCTTTTGAGTTTCTTTCAATCTAGCGTCCTGCATTGAAGTAGTGTATATGCAAGATTGATGATTGACCATGCATTTATTGGTTCATTTGCGTATAGTTCGTTGAAGAGATGAGAACACAGTACAACATAAGCACTGATTGAAATATTAAAATAGTAAACAAAAAATGTATGATGAAATGGACAGACAAAATAAAACAAATTACCTACTCGGATAAAATTGAAAAAATCTCAAAGACGTTCTTATATTCACAATTTCGCCGAAAAAAAACTCACAAAGCGCAACGTCCTCTCACCACACCGTCCATGTTAAAATAAAAGATTGAAGACTCATGCTTGGTGTGTGTATATGCAACTTTAATCCGAATTTTCGAATACACTTGCACAATGTATATTTGGCTTAAGAATATAAACTCGAAAGAAAACCCAGTCCCTCATTTTATGTGACCGTACGGCCTTGAGCAGCATCTGTCTGCGACGCTCGTATACCAGCTCCGTTTCTAAGGGCCCAAACAAAATAGTATTAGTCCCAAGCGTTCCTTCGTAGTAAGAACAAGTAGTTATTGCAAACAGAATTTGTGCAGTTTCTTGTTTGTAAGAGAAATGTATCAATTTTGCTTTATTTGTAGTAAACATTTGGCGGAAAAAGTACACTCGGAAGAGTACCATTACCGTAGTTAAAAGACGTCACGAACAAGAACAAGCTGGTACATCAATAATAAGTCCTCCTCGTACTAGAGCACGCGTAAATGAATCAGTTTTTTGTTTAGGTTACATTACCTTAGGTTAAGGTGGCTGCTGACCGGAAAAGCCAAAACACTTAGACCAATATTTGGTCCGTTGTGATACTACAGGATTTCAAAAATCAATCTTACTCGTTAAACCATTTTGAGCTAACAATGAAGCATTTGAGACAGTGAATGTCAGAATTGTTTTTTGTTTAAAAGAGTCCTGTTTATTCTGTGGCAATGAATTGAATAAAGCGTTTGAAATGAAAAAAAGCACTGCAATATCGGCGTCAAATTTGTAATGTAATTAGGTGCTTAGATAAGTTTTGGTACTTATCTTTTGTAAAAAATACTCATAATCGCTTTGGTCATTTCCAATAGTAGTATTTTTCAATTAGATACAAAATTTTCAACTCAATAGGACCACAATAGATCTTTGAATAGGCCTACCGGGAAAGCCACCTTTAAAAAAACGCGCCAAGTGTACTACTTCACGGGTGGCGCGGCCGTGTGCATATTATGAAGAATACAACTTTTTCAACTTTTTGCTTCGCTATATCTCCAAAATGGTGATTCTTAGGAGAAAAAGTGTTAAGACAATTTCTATAGATAATTGCATGATAAATAATTTTTGTCTCACCTATCTTATGATAAAACTTGCCGTTCAGCTGAAAAATGCAAAAAACCGATTTTTGCAACATTTGACCTTGAATAATTTTTTTTGCACACGTCGGATCGATGGGGACTTTTGACAAATTGTTTGTAATAGTGTTCTCAACATTCATGCCAATTTTCAGCTTTGTGCGAATTAATGTAACCTTACCCTTGTTTTTGAAGCTAATTTGACCGGGCTATTAGGTAGTTAGGCATATGATATGCATACATAAAAAAATCTTACTTATTGTAATAGATTTCTGATGGAAATCAGTTTTCTATTCCGGGAACATTGTTTTTTTTTGTAATGTAAAAGTATAAAGTCAGTACTAAACTCTTATTCCATGGTTAAGTAAATTCTTGAAATAAGCGTTTTTTTATTGGGCTGTTAAAGTCTATCTAATGAGGTAGTAGTCATTTTTTATTGAAAAATGTATAGGCAGCGTAGTAAAATTTTACACAGTAAACAACAACAAAGGAATAGTGCATATAAATTAGCCAGTAATAAGAGTGCACATAATAGTGCTGATAAAGTTTTGGAGCGTCTGGATTACAGTGATATTCAAATTGGTTGACAAAATTTTATTTTGCGTGAAGTTTTATGCGCGAAACAGATTAAACCAGCAACAGCACCAGCATCGTCAACAGCAAACAGCACGCTGACCAGCAAAAATTTCTCAAACAGATTGCCACCAGCAACGTCATTTCATCTGCTTGACATTTCATATGGAAAAAAAAGCTTCATTGTGGTGCCACTGAATATTGCAGTGGGAAAGTTGACAACACCGCACCAGCAACAGCAAATTTAGGACTTTGGCCTAACGACGCTGTTGGCGTTGCTGTTGCTGTTCTTATGTGTGTTGAACAATTGAAATACATTGGCTCTAAATTAATGGCGGCCGCTGTTGCTGTTGACGGTGCTGTTGCTGGTTCAATCTGTTCCGCGCTTTAATTATTCGAGAGTGTGTTCGGTGATATTTGTTCATTTTATGGGTTGTTTTCACTGGAGCCAAAATTATGTGGCTTAAAATATTATTCTACTATTAGACGGTAAACGTTAATAAATCAATGGTCAAAATGTTGTCTCTTAATGCGTTTGCATGTTCCCTGTCTATCACGTGAGTGTATTAAATTCATCAAAGGACGGCTACGATGCCAAAATAGATTGAAAAGCATATGAAAAGTTAAGCCAGGCGCGCACATTCAATTTTTAGTTTCGCAACTGTTTAGTTGCTAAAATGAAACATATGGGCTTATATGGGACACCGCGCACTTAGAGCAACTCGATTCGAGCAACTAAAAAGTTTGTGTTTTGACACAAACTAAACGATTGCCTTCGCAACAGTTGAGCTGTTTTCTATAAGCGCAAGAGAGAAAAGAGTGTGAGCGTGAGTAAAGAGTTGCCAGTGCGCGGTTCTCTTTCAATTGGTGATTAAACTATTTGATTTCGATCACAGTTGCCAGTGCGCGACTAGCCTTAGGGAATGACATTATATTTTTTATCCTTGAAAAAACAATTGGAGGGTTTTGCGGTGACATTTGCAATGAAATCCATAAAATCCACGGTATCGATGTCTTATTTCCAATAACTGAACACATAAAAAGATTTCCATAGAAATAACCAAAATGTCTTTCCTATTCCTGGCGAAAACACTAATGCCGGATTTGGATGACTTACAAGTTTTTTTTTTTAGTTTTTTTAAGACTTGACTTTATCGTGTAAGTAACTATTGGATCTGCATTTATTTTCGACAAAAGAAACTGGCTTCGTTTTAATATAAAGTAACTTAAATTTTCACCAATCTTATTTAAGCTGGTTTTTGCGTATAAGGGGTTCAACAGAGAAATTTCAGGATACCAAACACACGCAATATTGTATGACCACCATATTGCAAATCATGTAAGCCCAGTTATACATTGTTCAAATGCATGACAAGCATGTGCAAGTTCATTAGAGAAAAAATCACACGTATAGATTTGGTGTAGGCTTGATGTACATATAACCATCAATTTCAACTCTATTTCAACTGGACATACAAAAACGTATACTTTTCCAACGCATCCTTTAGCTTATTCAAAAGTGGATTGTTTATTTGTAAATATTTGTACATACATATATTTCATTTTTCGTTTCCTTTTACTTTCTTCACTTAATGAGTTTGAAATATCTACTAAATTAAGATGATTTGTTAAAAGAAACTCAGAAGTTAGATATGTATAGCCCTTATCTGTTTTGGTTCTTTATTCATTTCAATTTGAATTATTTTTGTAAGAATTTTCATATTTATTTTACTTTTTTTTCCAAATCAGCTGATTTTGACATGGATATAAATGGCAAGCATACCAACTTTAAAATTTCAAGTAAAAGTGTGTATGCAGTCAAAAAAGCATTTTATTCGGACTTGCATTGCTGCACTATGTATAAATTACCAATAAAATACGCCTTATGTATTTATAAAGAAAGATATTAAAGTGCTAATATCAAAAATTACTATCAGAACCGTAATTTACTTTATTTTATGACTTCCCCCATTGCTCTTATTGGATTTATTTAAATATGCATTAAGCTTTGTAAGAGGAACTCCATTATGTATGAAGTATGACTATTGATTTTTCATTACAATTTAGATAGCAATATCAATAATGCTTCAGCTACATAATATCAGCTCATAGGTATTATAAAATTATCATATTAACATACAAAACATAACTTTTATTAACCAACGTTCTCCAAATGCTGGATGCTCTCAACGTTAACATGAAATTGATTAAGCTATTATCAATCGATAACCATAACCGCAAGAAACCAATTGATCGATTTAAATAAATAACGTCTACAAATAAAGAAAATAGATAATTCGAAATAGTGTTTTAAACAACATTTAGATATCAAAATTATTTAAATTGGATGCGACTTTACTAAAATTTAAATCGAAAACTAAATGATTCCCCATCATCGATAACTTCAGGTCAAAGGATGCATATTCAAGTACCCTCACCTAACCCTATATATATACAAAACGGTAATAAGCCCCCAATCGACCCAAAGTTACCTAATAAAAATAATAAAACAAAAAACAAGTCTCTCAATATAAAGACACATCATCGCAATTAGCCGAATCGTTTCCAACAATGTGTGATATAAAATGCAACACCACCATAATCCAATTGTTTATAGGATTATAAAATTAAATACTCATCATAAAAAAAAATCTCCGGGCTCCCCCTTCTCAAGCCCTCGCTTCTCAATGTTTATCTTTGGAAAAGACGATTTAAATCCAGCTTATCGCGTTCTTATGCATCTTAAATCGTTCTGCGATGGTATTTTGTATTTGAATCTTTGCTTTTAATAGCCCGCAACACAATGTGGTCACAGCAGCGCAACGCAGCGGAGGTAGCCCCAGCAGCAGACCTTATCTCAGTCTCAGGCTCTCAGCACAAACATGGATGCGGATGGAATAATAAAAACAAAAAAAGCAATAAAACCTTAAGAAAAACAATAATCAACGCGCTAATAAGCATCATGCATGTACATATATGTATGTACGCGTCAAGCGAGTACACTTTGTTTCTTTGGTCTTTGGTTTGGTTTGGTGCCACATCAAGAAAAGGCAACAAATTAAAACAAAACACCCTTTCAGAGCCGCAAAGTTCAAGAGAGTGTGTTGCCACTTAGTTGAAATTATGTACATTAGAAAAATTCCTTTCTTACAAAATTAAAGGCATTAAATGGCTGTTCAAAAAAATTTAATTTTTTTTTATATTTTTGCGCGCACTAAAGGGATTATGACTACCCTTAAAATGTTTGAGCAAAGCGCGGGCGTTTTAGGAAAATTGGAGAGGATTTAATAAGAGATCATAAAGGAAAATATAGAGTCGGGTAAAGCATTCCACATTCGTGTAGTACGGCTAAAGAAATAATCTCTGAATTTAACAGAACGTCAGAAGTTGGGCTCAAGGGTGAACTGATGGGCATTTCCTGAAGAGCTAAACTAACGGTTATATCGTTTAAGGGGAGGAATTGCAGCTGGCTATTTCACTAGACTACTGTTTATAAAAATAACGGTGCTCGAGAGATTCAAACGTTTCTGTTATACTTCTATCACCTATCATTTTTAAAGCTCTTTTTGGATTATATCAAAAAGACTCAAGTGAGTTATTGGAGCACCTGTCTTGCGCTTAAACGTCAGAAGACAGTATTCAGTCTTTGAAGCATTAAATTCTACGCGGTTTATGGTTCCCCATTTAACAATGATATCGAGATCAGAATTTAAAAAGCCTATCCAGATCCACACCCAAAGAACAAGAACATCCATCTGGAATAGAATATGCCAAGCTGAGTCTACTGACCAGAAAAACAATTAAATGGACTAGAAGTTTCAGACAAAAGGTCATTATGATGAATATGAGAAGACAAAACGGAGCTCTGGGATACACCAGCGTTTATTTTATGAACGTCCTACACAACTTGTATTGAGCGGTTCGAAAGGTGGTCTAAAATCCAATGAAAAAGTGCTTGATCAATACCAAATGCGCGCATTTTCGATAAGAGAGCTTGATGCCAAACTCTATCAAATGCTTTTGAAATATCAAGTGCAATTATCTTACTTTTTCCAAAACGATGTAAAGATTTGTGTCAGTGTTCGGTGAGATATACCATCAGATCACCGGTGGACCTATTGCTACGAAAGCCATACTACCGGTCATTGAGAAGCATTTGTTCTTGAAGATATTTCTTGAGCTGATAATTTATCAGCGTTTCCAAGACCTTGGAAAGAAGGGATGTAAGTGCGATTGGATGAAGATGATAGACATAAGGGGAAAAACATTCGCCTGTTTAAGGGAAAGGCTGAACAAATGCTGTTTCCCATACATCCGGAAAGAAAGCAGTAGAATAGCACAGATGGAAAAGCTTACGCAATGGTTTTTACTAGCGTTGAAGAACATCTCTTTAGAAAATGGAACTGATATTGTCCAGGCCAGCGGATTTGTGTATATCGAGATCTTTCAGTACTCTTGCAACTAAACGAGTGCGAAAGAAAATATGTCAGATAATATCGTTTACGCTCTCAATTCCATGAGGTATCATGACAATATCTGACAGCGTCGAATTGACAGCAAACTGTGCTGTAAGCAAATTCCGTTTTTTTTTTGTCAGCTGACATAAGGAGTGTCATTGAAGACGAGATTAAAAACCAAAGACGAAGTAGTAAATTCGTAAATTTTTGACAAATGACCAAATATTTTAAATATTTTTGGACATTGTTGTATTTTTTGCTTTGATTTTTGTCATGCTTAAATTGGTTCTTTGAATATAATCATTACAGGTCTTTCTAGCTTGTTTGAACTTATTTCGGTTTTCCACAGTAGGGTTGGACTTAACCTGCAACGTCAGGAATCCGAGTAGGTTCGTGAACGAGTTTACACGTGAGTTCCACGTAAAAAAAAAAAAAAACAATTAATACAGATTATTTTCGGGACTCAACTCTAGTCCCAATAAAATCTGTTTTACCGACATAAATTAAGCTTTGTTATCGATAGTTTGTATTGAAAGGACAAAATATCTGAGCCATCTAATGAAACATTTTTTTATACTAAAGAATAGGCGATAAGTGTGAAATACATTGACGATCAGCGACTTTGAGGTTAAGTTTAAATAATTTGTTAAATGAGATTTATTTCTATTTTAATGTGACGTAGTTAAGTATTTATTTTTAAATTTTAATGCTTGCCACAAAGCTGAAAATTTAGTGGTGGCATTTTGTGATGTTTAGTTAACTTCCAATGTTATTTTTGCATCCAATGCGGAACACGCTTTTGTTAAAGCATTTTTTTTTAAAGATACTTTTGAATGTGTTTAAAAAAGGCTTGATTGGCAATTATTTTTCATGTTGATACAAAAATGTATGTATTTATGTGTTTTTTAAATATGTTTATCAAAAAATATTGTTGAAAGATGGCAACGCTGATCCAAGATAAAATTCAAGTCCAAGACCTGTGGTCCAAGCACCGCACCAGCCGTGTTTTTCCCGCTCTAGAGAAGTGGTTACTATGAACGAAAAAAAAAACAACAAAATTCACATTAATCGCATTAGCAACTTTCTGGAGTGTGGAGTTGGTTTTATGTGTCATATGGTAGGTCCAAGTCCTGGTTGAATAAAAACAAATTCCAAAACTCAAACTTAACACAACGAAACAAAACGAACATATGGTGCAAGGAAAGTGTTGCACTGGAATCTTGCTGAACATGATAGAAACATGGTTTGGGATTTGTTTGGCAAATTGTACTCAACAAAAATAAAATAAAAGTTTTTAAAAACAAAAATTAAAACAGAAAAAAATCTTAGTTTTACAAAAATCATAAAGGGACATGGAAATGGCTATGTTTTTAAAATATTTATTTATAACTTGGCTAAATATAAGATTTATAAATTCTTTTTTATAAATATGACGTAATCTTAAGTGTGTTGGATTGGTTTCCAGCCGCTGCCATTTAAAAACAAAAGAGCAAAGTTTTAAACAGCCTATTACATATTAATGTATGAGTATGATACTACGTACATACTCGTACTTAACAAATTTCTAACTATAAAGTTGCTTACTAACTCATTCTTAATCTTTAACATTTTCTAACTAGTATCGCACTAAAGCAATTTTCTTAATAGATTGCTTCTGAACACACCTGCACCAATGACAGTTCGTGCAAAAAACTAAGTAAACAGTCCTTTTTTGACGTTTGTAAATGTCAAAGAATCATTCGAAGTTAGTACGATACTAAAAAAGGGAAATAGGTATTCGATGATTTAAATCTGAGTTAGTAACTTCTAAAACATGTTTTTTAGTCAATATAAAAATGAAAGTTAAAGATAAAGATAAATCTCTTCATGTGAATGTGACTCGGGTTTAATTTATTTCCAGATTGATTGATTAAACTCTTATTTCTAACTCAGCTTTGAAAAACTCCCCTGAGTGGGAATGTTTTTTCTTTGACAAAATACAATCTTCATTTTTAGTTTAGATGAGATCCTGGAGTTATAAAAAAAAGTTCGTGTTTTTTTTTAGACTAGAGTGTTAAAAACCCCGAATTTGTATTTCTTCCGCCGGCCGTTCTGAATATGTTCATAGCTTTGACACCCGGGAAATAAGAAAACAATTAAAATTAGCCACGCTGATGCAGAAGATAAAGTAATTTTAGAAGTAACCAATAAAACTTAACGAATCATATGACAGTTTTAGTTCCTGCTGAAGTGTATTTCATAATCATAACACATCACTCTGTTCATTTTGTTTTGTCTCCGAGTTGTCTGTTCGCTCATAACCTACTAAGTTCTCTGCTCAGAGTTAAAGAAAAAACTCTGAAAAGTTCTCGAAGTTCTCTGAAAGTATTGACCTAGTTCTGCAATTTTTGACATTCGAAGTGTTTGGTAATAGTATCCCCAAAGTCAAAGCAGACCTCAATCATTCAAGCAGCTTATCCTAAATTCAAAAACTATAATACCCGAACCAAATCACTCTGCCATCCACAGCTGGACCATAAAACTATTCTTAGAAATAACTTGACATACGGCAAAGCATTAACCCCCTGTCGAATAGACAAGACAGGCTATTAAATGACAACTGGGAAAACCAAAACAAAGGTCATCATTACAACAAGCTTGGTGGTAGGTAAAGTATACAGTCGTCATTGTCATACTATTAAATCCCCCAGCACCAGTCTTTTGTCCACAATCGTATTCGTATCTCTCTCGTGTAGTGATCGCGCACGCGATCCCAATTCCCGAGGAAACCCCGATAATTTGTCAAAAATGTTTATCTTGGAATTCCAATCAGATGGAGATTTCGTTTTTTTTTTTTTTTTGTAACTTGTGTTATGTGACTTGGAGTCAAAGAGAAAAAGAAATTAAACATTTGTATCTGGAACTCTGTGTGCCTGGCGATGGCGATGCGCGATGGTGAACACAAAACACAGGTGGAAGATTCTGAAAGATCACCATCTTAACGTTTGTTTCATTTGAAATCGGTCTCGGATCGAGCCATAAAATACCCGTATAACACGTACAAATGAGCCTGCAACTGAGACACCAAACGCTCTGTGCAACTAAAATAAAACCTTGCCGAGGGCATGATAGTAATATTGTGATGACGACGAACGATGGTGTCTCCAGGTCCAGGCGGTTGTAAATGCGTATCCTTTATTTGTGACTTACGAGTGAATTAAGCACACAATAAAAATGGAACAAATAAGGGGGCTCTTTAAATGATAAGTTTGTGTGACGATGGCTATGGGTATATTTACAATACAGAGGTGCAATTGTTCAGGGGAGGCCTTGAATTCGGATATAATCATATAAATTTAATTCAGCAACTCTTCCTGAGCGGGTGGACCAGTACTATAGATCGAAAATTATTTGTTTCCTGATGATAAGCAAACTTGATTTCAAAGTTGAAAGATCCAATTGAGGAAACTTCAACTAGGAACACGCTTGCGATTTGAGTCGCACGAATATTCATTCGCATAGTTACTATATAAAATCATACTGACTTTTGACCATTTATTTTACTATTAGGTTTGGGAAACAGTTTTCTTAAATGAAATAAAATGCGGCCCTGCGCATAAGTATGCGTAAGAAAGACGATGATTCTTGTTTTATGTGATTACATTTTTTTATCTCGTCATCATCATCTCGAAGGTGTTGATCATAAATTTTCATTTGATTATCGTTCTATATGTTGTGAGCATAAGCAGCAGCAACAGCAACCGCAAAACGCACATTTCAATACAAGATGCATCCTGGCTTGGCCCAGAGTTCTACCAGAGACGACTTCTGCCTTTTGCTTCTTACTTAGCCAGCCATGAACCTACCTGATATGGGGATTGTCTTAGGTGAATCCTCGTTTTTTTCTTTTTTTTTTTTTGAATCAGAACTATCGACAGTGAAATCAGTTAAGATCTGAGAAACTATTGGGAACATACATAAATAAAAGGAATGAGAAAAATTGGGTGAAGAGAGCTGATTCTTGGACTTGGATAATACGTTATAAGTTATACAAACATACTGATCGGAATGTCCAAGCGGGAGATTTGTGGTTGCATTTCACGATGGCAATTTCAATTTGAAATTTATTATTGACATTAAAAGAAGCAGTAAAGTACTTGGCATTTATTAAGGGTGAAATATAAGGTAATTAAAAATGAAAAGAGTGACAAAAGGTTTTCATGTATCACATAGTTTAAATATATAAAAACAGAAGAAATATAAAAAGAATAATTATCTATGAGCTCTATTAGAATATATTCTGTTGCAAAGTGTCTTGATTTTCCACTTTTTTCGACGATTTTAAAGCAGACAAAAATGGCGCCCAACGCAACTAGTCTCAAGTACATTTTTTGGCTTAAAAATATCTTGGCATGCAAAGTGATTTCTCTTCTAAAATCACTAACATCAAAGTGATAAAATAATAATACATAATTACAGAAATCATTTAAAATGCACTATACATTCATTATCTTGGGTTCGGAGATCAACTTTATTGACATCATGATGGCCATTTATCGAAGTCGACAAAATTCATAGAAAAAATCCGTAAAACTAAAAGGTTTGGAAAGTTTGAAATAATTCTCAAAAACGTAGTTTAACTTTTTCTTATAATTTCTGTTTCTTTCGTCTAAATTAACAACATTCACAAAAAAATACTAGCCAAATGCAGGTTCAGGAAATGTTTAAAGGATCCTTGATATTTGGTTCAATAGGCATACATCAAAGATCTGTTTTACAAGCATTTTAAATATACATACTAAAATGTGTAAGATGCGAAATGGCGCCCAACGCAAGTCGTTAAATAATTCTTAAAAATTTGTAATATTTTATTTGGAGGTAAATCTACCTTCCTACTTTGGTTAATTTAGTGTTTATCTATCTTTCTTAGAGTCCAAGGCAAATGATATACATAATTTAGAGTTTTAGAACATTTACATTTGCTCTGATAAACGAAACACGAGTTTTCCTCTGATGTGAGTCTTTTATCTAAAAACATACATATCTACAACTAAAATTTATTTTGCAACCTTACAAAATTGCTTAAAGCATTATAATTGGCGCCCAACGCGAGTCGTATAATAATTCTTAGGTATTTTTAATATTTAGTTTGGAGACAGCAGCGGTGAAACCCTCCCGAAACATAAGGACAGCACTCAAACAGTAGTGGTTAAGGCTGTGAGTCAATAGGTCCTCGTTCTCCAAGGAGTAACGAGCTGTTGTGCCACCGAATTTAAAGTTAAATTTCTATAGACAAATAATTGTTGCATAACATTTTAATAATTCTTAGACATTTATAATATTTTATTCAGAGAAATACACCTCTATCTACATGTCTAATTAGGTTGAGTCAGTGTTTTCTTGGATACGCGTGACTTTCCGTCTAAATATATACCTATATATATATATATATATATATTCCTGTACCTTCATCGTTTTACAATAATTATTATAAAAGATCTTCACCTATTTATATTAAACTGGAACACCCTCTACATAATACACAAAAATTTGTATTAGACAAAAAGGAAGCCATTTAAGTTATCTCTCCTAAGAATCACTGCTTCGGCTTTTCATCTTAATTTTATTCACTGCACCACACAGCATACATTTATCCAGATTAATATTCACCTTAACTTTATCTTTTTCAATAGGTAGGTAGGTATAGTAAGTATTTACGCTTCTGTTCTTTCAATTTGTTTTCTTTGGCTATGCAAGAAGCCCTCATTCTTTCTGTATGCCTCTCTGCCTAGCTGTCATTGCGTTTAAGGCCAGTGCGCAATAATATTATTAAAAAAAAAAAAAAAACAAAAACAAAATAAATCAAAGAAAAAAAAACTAAAACCGTTCACAAGCTTCTCTATTGAAGAAGTATTTATCGCAAAGGGTATTCAGAGAGATAGAGACTACAAAACTCAACTAACGAATGATAAACAAAAAAAGAACAATTTTTCTTGAAATTTGATATCTTCTCTCGGTTCTCTCCGCACTATACCATAATAATGGGGTATTAATGCATACCTACGATGACGACGAAGGATGATAGGGTAGAGGCAGTGAAGAGAAGACGAGGAAGGTAGCGACAACGACGATGACGACACAAAACAACGACCCATCAATGATCAGGCATCAGGGGGAATGAGAGCTAACGAACCACTATATTATGTTGTGTTTGTGCTTCGTTGTGGAGATGGCGCAAAAATAAACCGTAACCGGGACAGAGAGAGAGAGCCCGTACACATAGCTTTTGCGATAACCTAACCGTTCGAATATGCAGAATATACCTAAACCATACACAAAGCAAGTTGAGCGTTTGACAGATGGGGGCAATGTCAAAATGGGTTTGGCAAAGAAGAAGAAGAAAGCACCACTATTTTATCACAACTTATACTCCCGTTCTCAGAATCTATGTATGTTTGCATACAAAATCTATATCTATACATTTACCAACAACATCAAATTCCTGGCTGAAAGGAATGTTTAAATAGCCATTTCCTTTTATAACTGTTTATTTTGCGTCGTCGCCGTTATTGTGTAAAACAAAAGGCGGTGGCAACCAAGTTCACTTTAACCCTTCCTCTCTCTGTTTTGCTTATTCTGGAAGTGTTTGTACATCCGGCATTATGTACTGGTAGTAGTGGTGCCCGGTTATGGTGAAATGACTTTCACATGTTTTCGAGTGCAGATTGAGAAGCACTAGAATATTGTTTGGCTTCGTATGGTTTGTTGCGCATCTTGTTGTCTCGATAAAAGGGTGTCATTGTTCGGTAAAAAAATCTTATCTTAGCAATGTCAAGTACGATAATGTCAATAGGGAGGGTAATAAGGGTTGTAAGTTGAAATAGAAGTTTGTAGATTTTAAGTGCGAACAATATATTTTTTTATTGATCTGTGTCATGTGTTTATATATTTTTTGTTTGTGTAAATCTTTAAAAAATTTAATTAGACATTATTGCGAAGCCAGATTGAAGACTTTCTTCGAAAGCGCTATACCTACGTTCATTCTATAAAAGTCTAAATACGCGGACTTAAAAAATTAGGAAAACCCACGCGTTGGGCGCCAATTTAATTTGTGTGTTTAAAGTGCATATTTTTTTGCTTGGCAGCTAGTGGATGAACAGGGCCAAGAGACTAACAGCTATTCCTGGGTGCGTTTTGTGAGTCGAGAAGAACGCAGGGTACCTACCCAAGAAATAGAAGGATTTGTCACTTCCTTGCAAGATGTCGGACACTTCTGAAAAACATTTTTGCAGCGGCTGCGAATTGAACCCAAGACCCTCTACATGACAAACCAGCAGCACTAAGCCATGAGGTACAACGATGCCAAATGGAAATTTTTCCCTAATGCAAAAATAATAACTAAATAATTTTTTGATATCTCGCATTGGGCGCCATTTAAATTAATATTCGTTAAAAAAATTTTAACATTGAAAAAAGGTACATATATCAATGTTCCCTTTTACAATGGGTTAGCTCTTTTAAATAGTGTCAAGATCAAAAGAATATTGGAATGTTTCCTGACGTCACAAAGTCTACTACTATTATAGAAAAATAAATGGCGCCCAACATAACCGCAAAATAGCTGGGAAAAACCAAAAACTAGAATTATCTCTCCAGGAAATGTCACAATTTATAAATAAAATGACACTCAAATAATGTAGCTTCTTTAAATGCTGTCAACATTTTATTTAAATAATCTATAAAAGTGGTGTAATAAATGCAACCATCTCTGAAGTACATTTAAAAAATTCGGCTTAATAATTAAGTGTTGGAACTTGGAAGTCGTGGCCCAGCCACCAGTTAACATCAGTCAAATCGTTGGTCTGGGTAACCTATTATATTTTTCAATGCTATCTCGTCCGTGATAATGATGATAGAGCCCCACCATAAATATTATTATGTGTGTGCCTCTTTGCCTTCATATATGTATCTATGTAAAAAAAAATAAACAAACAAAAAATATATACCTATATACGAACGAACGTATGTATATTAAAAAAGAAGACTGCTTCATTCAATTTTACAAGTTTTAATGGCGTATCGAATATCAAATTACCGACACAGTCCAGGGAGACCAACAGCGTGCAATGGTTGATATACCCCACACCGCATCAACAATGTGCCTCTTTTCTGCTGCTGCTGCTGCTATAAGTTGTTGTTTATAGTGGCAGCGCAATGGCAGCTCAGTGCACTGGATGATGTGGCCACAATTTTGCGGTGTGGTTTTTACGGAGGCCATCTTCATCATCGACGAGCGACGCGTCGCGTCGTCGTGTTCCCCCTTGGTGTCTTCGGTGGTGGTCGTATCTGAGTTTACACTATTTATCTTCTTGCCACCATCATCATTATCATTATTATATAAATGGAACACCCTGTGCAGACATTTTGTTGTTGTTGCGAATAACTAAAACTATATCAATTATATTAACTATAATTATTATTTCTTACGAATTGATCTTAAGATGACTTATTTCTGTTTTACTCATGGCTTTATTTCTGTGTGGTAGAGTTTAACGCTTTTATTTATAAGGTCGCTTTGACGCGCACGTAATGTCTACCAAATCCGATATTATCTGTGGATTTTGACGTTTGATGATGGGCTTGATTTGAAGTATTTCTTTGACCACATTGAAAAAAAATAAGACGATGGCAATGGATTGATACTTGTTTTGTTTTGTGGTTTTGGTGTTAGATTTGAAAACAAAAATATGGAGCAAGGGATGTCATGAAATGCAAGGGTTTGTTATAATTTCGATCAAAAAAAAAGTTGAATTATGTTGATTCTCATCGCGCCAGCCTTGTAAATGATATGATGATCTGTTTTGTTCCTTTCTTCTAGTCTCATTGTTTGTTTTTTTTTTTTGTCTGCTTGTTCAAGACCCTAAGAAAGATGACTTAATCTTTAGATTTTCCTTAGCTCTACAATAAAAACAAATTATATTTTAAAATTCCTGAAGAAATTCCTTTGGTCACTGTAAATGGTTGCTCTTTAAAGCAAGCGAGTACAAATAAATTTATATTTCAGTTTTTTCTCTTGGAAATCAAATTTTGCTAAAATTTAGGTAGGCTTAGTTATTTACATAATATACATTCTGCCCATATGTATCCCCAGATGCTAATAGAGTATTTATAATAGAAATAATAAGAGCCCATCAATTCAAATCCCAAACATACGTCCAAAGTGATTAAAGTAGTCAATACTATTTAAGTGGCGCCCAACAGAAGAAATAAAAAAATTATAATAACTTTTTTTTGATAATTTTTTAAGTATCTTAAAAAACTGCTGTGCAATGAGGCAACTTTTTGAATATCTTCTTTAAAAAATAACGCAATGTCATTTTTTAATTATTGTTTAGGATATGTTTAAGCATGTTCAACAATACAATAGGAAGGTTTTTGGTTTTTCTATTAAAAAAATGTATTTTCGACACTTACAGATCGTGCCTTTACTTTGTCTTACTTATTTTCAAGTGAAAAGCACTTAAAAAAATGTTTATATTCTAAATACTATTATTGTTAAATTTTTTGTTGTTTTAAACTATTATATTTTTTTGTTTTATAAAACTGTAAAAGAAGAAGAAAAATAAATTTAAATTGAATTAAAAAAAAAAATGAATATCTATATTAAGAAATTATCTCTGAAGAAATCAGGAACATAATTTACTTATCTACTTAACCGGCTCCCAAGCAGTGAATGAACTGTGTCATCTTATCCCCATGGTTGCTACGATTTGAAGACTCTTTTTACTGGAGCATTACTGATTGGAATCCATTTGTTTCACTAAATTGAAATACTCGTAGCAGCTAGCAACCTTTTCCAAAAGCAATTCTCCCCTAGATTTCTAATCTTGGGTTAATATTTACTCCAAGGAAGATGAACTCATTAACTTCCTCAAAATGTCTGCTTGAAATAGCTCGGAAGAGCTATTTCCTAATTTTGCACATTGGATTATTTGTTTCTAATTTCTTACAACACAATTAGATAATATTTCCAAGGATCCCAACTTGGTCAGTAAAAACGGATGACTTTGAAAAGAACTGCATATCTGATACACTTTTATGCATTATTGCTCCCACTAGAGCATGCAAGACGTTCGCATTTTGTTGTGGACTCCCTGTCTAAACTTTAAAACGTTATGGGTGTAAGCGAAGCCTTATAAATTCTGTTTACGATCTTAGCGACATCTAGTTGTCAAAAGTAGAAAACGAAGAGTATGTGTTCGATCTTAAAAGTGACGTTTACGGAACGTCAACCCAAAGCAAGGGATGGAGGAAAAATAATATCCACTACTACCTTGAAACTTTGATGAGTATAGGACATATAGGATCGGATGATACGAATAGAGTAGGAGCTGAAATTAAGAAAATAAGTGGTCTGATTCATCTCCAGATCTCGTATGACATCAGAACGAGAAGAACCACTCAGTTTATTTGAAGAGGAGAGTTGATATCCAGCGGCTGGTCATGTCTCTATAGTTTTGAATTTAAATCTGAAAATTCTTAAAAGTTTTAAAATATACGTTACCTTTTTTTTTTATTTCTTTGTTTGAAGAACTACTGGTGCGTAATAATTAACATCTAACCTTTGCTTATTTGTCGGTTTTATTTGAATGTTTAAAGGATTTTGAAGTATCTCTATCTCTACCTTATTATTTTTGATAGGATTTCGGATACTTAAGTGAAACAAGCGCGATTAATTTATTATACATATAAGATTAAACTACAATTTTGGGTGAGTTTTAAAGAAGTTTTTTTTGAAAATCTGTGCTAAGCAGGGTATTTTTATACAGGTTCGAATTTACAATATTTGATTTCTGGCGGCACCAGTTGGCCAGCGGAGCGCTGGGCCGCCACATAAATTTTTTTGCTCATTCTTTCTTCGACTTGTGGGATGACTCTGGATTTTGCCAAACATTGGTTGCTCCTGTTTGAGGGTACTCGAACGACATCTTCATAAACGCTACGGTCAGGCAACCCATCGCTGAAAATACCTGGATTGGCCAGATTCCCAGCAATACGGGACCGTGGATTTCTGTCTAAGGAAAAGACCTCAGGTACCCAAAGTAGCCTTGCCAGGTATTGTTTCTGAAAAACATTATGAAACCATCTGCTTCAATGTGAGTACCTAAAAATAAGAGATTAAGATCCAGATTAATAAAGAAGTGCAAAAGTCCAAAAGAAGAAAGAACATCGGGGCTATAAAAATCAATTTTTTTCTCCACGGAAAGAGTGAAGATCAATTCTTTCTACTAATTTACTGCGTTCAATTAGTTAGTAAAGTTTTACAAACCTCTTTATTTTTGGAATTTTATGAACTACGTCATTTTGTTAATTTTTGATGAGCGTTGAAGTGTGTTAATAATAATTTTGTTGTTTAATTTTTATATATTTTGTTAGTTTAAAAGCTGTAAGTGAACGAGGTAGTGTTTTTTTCTTTTTGGGTCTGTCAACGCGATTAGCTAAAACTTTATAAATTTCATCCCCCTCCAAGGAGCTCCATGCAGGCAGGGCATTTTTATTCGCATATTCCCAGTTTTGTTTTGCAACTAGTCACCAAAAAGGGTGATTACCAAAACTTTCTTTGATAGTCCAGACAAGAAATATCTCGCCTTCACGTTTCTTTTTCTTTCAGTTATTGTTGTCTAAATTGTTGTATATAATTTTTAAAATGTAAAGTTAAAGTTAAATATTTTTTTTTGGTGAAATGTTCATTTTTCTAGAAGAAAATTATTCTCCATACTTCATTTCGTTTTTTTGGTTTACTGTATCAATTAAGATCCTAATAAACTTCATTTCTCGCCATCAGAGTGGAAATATCATGTTTATTTTGATTTCGAATGAAGAAATCATGATTTTTTGAAGACAATTTTTCAGGGGTGCGGACGGTAGCTCAGTTCCTGTGGTGAAAATGGATTGACAAGAAAGTGATGTCTTTCGTTAGGGGAAGTTCCATTTAGGCCGCTGAACTTCCAGGTTGGGTGGGAAAAGGCCACACTGCAAGAACATCCGCAGTGCCCTTGAAGTGGTGATCGTCCGTCTGCTGTCTTTTTTTTCTTATTCACTCTGGCCTGATTTGTGGTTTGTTTGCAGGTGAGGTCAAGTTTCGGGGGCAAGATCCCCCCCCATCCCGACGAGCTGATGCCGCGCGTAGCCAGCAGGCCAAGTCCTCGGAACTTGACATTCGTTCCCATTTTTCAAACTCTTCCTTTCCGAATTTCCAACCTACTCCTTTTTCCAACCCATTCCTTCCACAATCCTACTTCCTTACCGCATCCACACCTCCTCTTGCCTTGCAACAAATGGCGCCCAACGTCTGAGCTTTTTAGCGAAGATTTTTGTAGTCTACGTTTTTGTAAATGTCCCCAACCAAACTTGTTATGGATTTTCCGGAATCGTAAGTCTTCACCAAGAAGGTCTTAGACGCACTTAGGTGAATTGCGACGATTTCCTGAAAGTTGATAACGATTGCGGTTAGTTTATGTTAAGGGCGTTTAATCTGGTGTTGGTGTGAGGTTTTCTGGACTCGTAAGTCTGCACCTGGATAGTTTTTGACATACTAGGGGTATCGCGACGAATTTTTGGAGGCTTGCAGTAGCAACAGATTACGTTTTTCAGTCTTGTTTTTCCCTATTCCTTTCCTAATTCTTTTACTTTTCTTTCATTATTTTCAATTTCTTTCCTCTCTCGTCTAGTCTTGATAGGTTTCAATTTGGACACAGTGACCATGTTTGACGAACTGTCGGACATTGATGCACTGCCCAACTTAATTTTTGAGTTTTTCTTCTCATGTTTGTGTTTCGTTTCCCCCACCGTTTCAAGTCTTACAGCAAAGTCCCAAGGACAGACTGGAATCGCGGGAACGGTGAGGAAAACGACATGTTCATTCGTCATTTTTCTACTACATGTAATTCCTTATCTATCTCATCACTTCAAGGGATATAATTTGTGTCCGTCTGTAGTCTAATTTTTCAATAACACCACTAAAAATGTCATTCCATAACGCTCAGAAGCCATCAAAGCTACTGAAAGCACCCCGAATGCTTATATGAAAAACCAAACCCTCTAAAAGTAACATACTCGGAAAAATAGCCGTTTTTTTTTCTGAAAAATTAAGTTTTTTTGGTGAGAAAAAGTAGGACTTTTCTTTACTAAGTGTAAACCAATTTTCTAAGTTATTTATAGTTTTTTTTGTATATTATAGAAAATAATTTTCTTGTTTATTTTCTTTTCTGTTATCGTTATTTTTGGTTATTTTCAAAACTATTCGATTTTGAGTTTTTTTTGATTTTTTTTTTCAACGAAAGTAGCTTAGGTGAAGTAATAAATTACTTTTTCTTAACAGATTTTCTAGGAAAAAAACCGTTTTTTTAAGAAAACTCTCCCACTTTGTAGTTTAAGATTTTTTTTTCTATAATTTATATTTTTTTTGATTTTGGATATCACGTTTTTAAATTTAAAAATGTATTCTTCCGGTAAAGATGAAGAAGACCGAATTAATAGAATGATAAGAGAAGCTAATTTGGATGATAATGTCCGACTAACTAGATCAGTTAGCCAGCTTTTAGACAGTAATGAGAGACGTCGAGTCATGCATTCTCCGCTTATTTCGGATAGAGACGTCCGATCTACATCCAATCTGCCTACTAGCTCTGCTTTTCCCATTAATAATACGACAAGCAACTCAATAGATACAGTTTCTCCTCCATCCTTTAGCAATTTAAGTGGTTTAGGCGCAGAATCCGTACCAATTCCGCGCGAAAGTCTCGACAATCATAACGAAACAGTTATACCGAATGCGGCTAAGATACCTACTTCTAGACCAACGAGTGCGAATATGCACAATGTGGGTGGTTCAAGGAATATTCTAGAGAGCATAGCTCCAAGACCTCCTAGTAACAAAAGGACAGAAAAGAGAATCGTTTCAGAGGACCTCAAGGCCTACATTAATTTAGCCATAGTTGATGCTATGTCCTCTTACAAAAATTCGTTACAAATTGAGGTTAAAAATACTCTCAAGGATGAAATCCAGTATCAGCTCGGAGGATTCCTCAGAGAATTGAACCTTGGACGATCTGCTCCACTAAATAACGAGCCGATATCACGACCCTCGGGTCCAACAAACAATTTTCCGCCTTCAGTTCAGCCACCAACATCGCAGCGACCTCAGCCTGATCCAAGTCGAAGTGCTTTTGTGCCTCTAGGACAACGGCGTTACAGACAACAAGAACCGTTTAGGAGAACTCAAGGTAGGATATACCAATCTGACAATTTTCACGATGATGTTCATCATAGTACAACAAGAAATGTACCCACTCCACAAATTCCAAACACCCACCAGACGACTTTTTCGCCTTACTTGTGGAACTCTGGTTTCAAAGCACCGATAAAAATCAACCAGTGGGGCCTTAAATTTGAAGGTAAGCCCGAGACTTTGACAGTGGAAGATTTCGTGTTTCGCCTCGAAACTCTCCAGAGCCAGTATGGTTGTCCGTGGGCAGAAATTTTAAGAGATTTCCATCTCTTACTGGAAGGAAATGCTCAAGACTGGTTCTGGCAGTTCCAACGAGACAATTACCGGCCCGATTGGCCGATGCTGAGAGACGCGCTGTTGCGTCAATTTAGAAACAATCGCTCAGATTACGACATAATGCGCGATATTATGGATCGCAAACAGGGATTTTCAGAGACTGTCGATGATTTCTTGGCTGCTGCATGCAAGATAAAATCCCAAATGCGAATACCAATACCGGAAGTGGAGTTGGTGAAGATCTTGAAGAAAAACCTTAATGATAGGGTCGTGAAGTTGGTATATCCTATGCCAATATTTTCCTTGGATCAGCTGAGGAACGCCTGTAAGGAGGTGGAAGCAGCATTTCCGAGGAAAGAACGAGAATTTCAGAAATTTCAAAGAACCCCTGTAAAATATTCGGCCAATGAACTGGAATACGAAGACCAGTATGAGCCTGCTGATGAACAAGTAGCGGCTTTACAGTTCGGAGGGGTTAGACCGAAAGTTCCTCCTCGGAGATATGCTGACACTTCCAGTTTGGTGTGCTGGAACTGTAAGGAACAGGGCCACACGTACTTCGAATGTGAATCCGACGTCATCAATTTGTTTTGCTTTAAGTGTGGGCTAGAGGGGGTAAAAACACCGCACTGTAAACGATGCAACCAGGGAAACAGATCATTGAACGCGAAGGCCTTGGGGGATTCGCGTTCGAACCAACCACAGATCCCCAAATAAACCAAAAACCTGAAGTAGAAATACCTCAAACTGTGGAGGGCCAAGAAAAGATCAAACTGTTAAAAAGAAAGGCCGGTGAAGAGTTCGAGTCAAACGAAGTTAAGAAACAAAATTCATTTCAAATTAAACCATTTCATGTTAGAATGGAAGAATATTATCGGGCTAGAAATAGGATTTTCAACAACAATGGTTATATGCCATCTAAAAAGGTAACTAAAGCTAGGGAAAGATTCAAAAATAGAAAAGATGTTAAGAAGCGTATCGCGTCAACTGTTATAGATTTGTCCTCGGATCCTAGACCTTATGCTTCAATAAAAATAGGGAATAAGGAACTCCGAGGGTTACTTGATAGTGGAGCGAGTGTTAGTATCCTTGGGAAAGACTGCTTAAAACTAGTAGAAGAACTTAACATCCCAATTATAACTTATCAGTCAGGAGTTAAAACGGCAGACGGAAAGAGACAATCAATCATTGGTAAAATAGTAGTAAAAGTGCAGTATAAACTTAGAGAAGAGATGGTTACATTTTATCTTGTTCCAAATCTAGACCAAGAAGTATATCTAGGAATAGATTTCTGGAAATTATTTCAACTAGCACCGAACATAATTAGTGCGATAACGGCATTGACTGATGAAGCTGCAGATCTCTCGAACGCTCATCAATTAAACTTCGAACAGCAAGCCAGACTGGGGGCAGTCAGGCAGAAATTTCTGTGTTTTGACCGGGATGGTCTTGGAAGGACGGCGCTCATGGAGCATGTTATTGATACCGGAGACGCGTTGCCGGTGAAACAGCGTCACTACCCTGTCTCTCCAGCGGTGCAGGCCATTTTGTATGAAGAGTTAGATCGGATGTTGGGCCTCGGCGTTATCGAGGAGAGTGAAAGTCCCTGGTGTTCACCAGTAGTACTCTTGCGGAAACCAGGCAAAAATAGACTTTGTCTGGATTCTCGCAAGGTGAATGCTCTGACTAAGAAAAATGCTAATCCTCTCCCCCATATCGAGGGGCTCCTCAGCCGACTACCGGATACATACTACATCAGTAGTATTGATCTAAAAGAAGCATTTTGGCAGATACCTCTGGAGAGGCGGAGTAGGGAAAAGACTGCCTTTGCGGTACCGGGAAGACCCTTGTACCATTTTACTGTCATGCCCTTTGGGTTGTGTAATGCAGCTCAAAGGTTGTGCCAGTTGATGGACAAGGTAATTCCTGCACGACTTAGGGATCGCGTCTTCGTCTATCTGGATGATTTGCTTGTCATGGCGCCGGACTTCGAGACGCATATAGCCCTGTTAAGCGAAGTAGCCGACTGCTTACGCAGAGCGAATCTCACCATCAACATGAAGAAATCAAAGTTTTGCTTCAAAGAGCTGAAATATTTGGGCTTCATAGTTGGTGGTGGGAAGCTTAAAACCGACCCTGCTAAGGTGGAGGCGATCGTGGATTTTCCAGTTCCCAAAACCCCTAGACAGGTTCGGAGGCTACTTGGTTTAGCAGGGTGGTATCGGAAATTCATTAAAGATTTTTCGAGTCTGACTGCTCCCCTGACGGACCTGCTGAAAAAGCGAAACGAAAAATTTAAAATGACCGAAGAGGGACTGAGAGCGTTTGAAGCGCTGAAGAAGACGTTAACTTCAGCCCCGGTTCTTACGCATCCTGATTTTTCGAAAAAGTTTTACATCCAGTGTGATGCATCAGATGTGGGAATCGGAGCGGTATTGTTTCAAAGAAACGCTGAAGACGAAGAAGTTCCCATTGCCTTTTTCTCCCAAAAATTTAATAAAAGCCAGAGAAACTACAGTGTCACCGAGAAGGAGTGTATGGCAGCGGTGATGGCGGTGCAAAAATTCAGGCCGTATGTCGAGGGCATGGAGTTTGCCGTAATCACTGACCACGCTAGTCTTAAATGGCTCATGAGCATGAAAGACCTAAGTGGTAAGCTCGCTAGGTGGAGTCTGTTGCTGCAATCCTATGCCTTCGACATACAGCATCGAAAGGGCAGCCTGAATGTAGTTCCAGACACTCTTTCTCGGGTACACATAGATTCTCTGGACTTAGAAGACGTAGCACCGTTAATTGATTTGAACTCTTCCGAATTTCAACACGATGAATATTTAAGTTTAATACAAACAATTAAAAATCATACCGATGAACTCCCGGACCTTAAAACAGAAGATGGATTTGTGTACAAGCGAGCATTTCGAAATAAAGTAGGTGATGAAGCTATGCAAGAACATACTTGGCTTCTATGGGTTCCGTCAGGCTTAACTGAAGAACTCATTAAAAAGGCCCATAATCCACCTCAAGTAGCTCACGGAGGAATAGCTAAAACGCTATATAGAGTTCGACAATATTTTTACTGGCCGAACATGACTGTTCAAATCCGTGATTATGTGTCTAACTGTTCTGTTTGTAAAGAGTGCAAAGCCTCGAATCAAGTATCTCGTCCTCCTATCGTCAACTCATTTTGTACCGATCGTCCATTCGAAAAACTCTACATAGATTTTTTGGGTCCCTATCCCAGGTCGAAATTAGGAAATGCTTACGTGTTAGTTGTTTTGGATCATCTGTCTAAATTTGTGTTTTTAAAAGCCTTGAAAAACGCGAACACTACTAGTGTTATAAAATTCTTGCACCACGAGGTGTTTAATATGTTTGGTGTGCCCCGAATAATCCACTCGGATAATGGAAAGCAGTTCCTTGCCAATGAGTTCCAAAATCTTTTACAAAAATATGGAATTCAGCATTTTAAAACGGCCAACTATGCACCCCAATCGAACGCGTCAGAAAGGGTTAACCGCACGTTGTTGGCAGCAATCCGTTCATATCTAAAAACAGATCAACGCGATTGGGACTACCACCTTAGTGACATCGGGTGTGCTCTTCGAAGTGCAGTTCATAACTCTACCGGTGTATCTCCATACTTTGCGTTGTTCGGGACCAACATGATTATGCACGGGAGCAGTTATGAACTAGCACAAAAACTAAACGCGGTTGACGACAGCGGGTTGTTGATTCTTCCAAGGCGCGATCGATTGGAGTGCATACGAAAACGAATACGCGAAAACATATTGAAATCAAATGAAAGATCCGCCAAAACTTATAATGTAAGAACACGGAAAGTAAGATACCTACCCGGACAGGAGGTATTCCGAAAAAATTTTATATTAAGCGATGCTTCGAAAAACTTATCGGCAAAATTAAGTCCCAAATATGTTAAATGTCGTATTATCAAACAAATAGGCAACCAAATGTACTCAGTTGAAAATCTGAACGGAAAAAAAATCGGCATATTCCATGCGAAAGATTTAAAGCAATAACCGAAATAAATGTTCACACAATAAAAAGGATACCCCGACATTGGTACGAATAAACTGATTTATTCCCGAAACACACAAACACAGTTCTCAAATCTCCATTTAGCAAATATTAATTCCATACTGTTTCATTTCTTTCAAAATACCACACTCACTAGGTACCTAATATTCAGAAAACAAAATTCGAAACTTGGGTTCAAAATTTTTTTGAAATGTGTAATGGGTTGCATCAGAAGCACCAGACTGTACAATTCAACCAAATTTATAAATGTCCACTTCGTATTCGATTTCACAGTAAGAGTATACAAAATCCCTTTAAAATAAATTAATCCCATTCAATACAGAGTAGCTATCTGATTTGTGGTTCTTTTTTTATGATGCACAATCCCGTTAATTTATATATATATGTAAATATATATGTATATACCCGCATAAGTTCACACAGTACCTGATTTCCAGTTAAAAGATTTTTGTATCAATTTAATTTATTTTGTTATTTATTAATTTGTTGTTACGCACAATTGACTTAAATGTTAACTTAATATCTATTTATTCATAAATTTTCGTTACTGCATGGTAACACGTATAAAACTATTTGATTTTGCATTAGCATATAAAATTTAAGATATGAAACTCATGAAACTTTTAGATCATTAAATGCATCTTCATTTCACTTCAGCTTTAAAATAAAATCGGTGATTCCTCTTCTGTGATAAATCTATGTACCTAAATTATGTATGTATGTACTTGGACAAAAAGAAAACATCTGGTATATGAGCCTGACTATACGAACTGTGATATATTTTAAGTTTAGTTTCTACGATAATTTATTTATATTTATTTATCTGTGCTTGTAAAAATCGTATTTATTTACATGTCTATCCCGTTTGTCTAACAAAAAGTTAAATCGACTCACCCTGATTCGATCGCGAATAAGCAGCATGTATTATTTACCTGGATATGGACGTCAATGACTTCGGTTATCACAACCAGTTGAATCTCCAAGTAGAGAAAAAAAAAAAAAACTCGACGGGGTACAGAGATTGAGTATTAAGGACTCTTGCTTTGTTGAAGTAGGCATGTAGAGACGACCGTACGGAAATATGAATGTCCTAGAAAAGAAATAAAAAGAAAGCATAATAGTAAATTGATAAATAGAGTAGGAATTTGAATGGTTACCAATTGCACTTTGAGAAAAATTAAACTTTTCGGTTGCAAGTATATGGTATGTAGACTTAGATATACACATCTTATATATATATACATCTCCTAGTTTGGAAAAAAGCATAGAGTTGTTATCCAAAAAGATCTTCCAATGAATGGTACATAGGTAAAAATTGAAATGATTGAATTCATAGGTAGGGATAGCTGAAAGAAAAATAATAGAAAATAAAATTAAGAAAATGGAAATTGTTTTGAAATTATAGAGATACTACGTACCTGATTTGGGGACGGTACTTGCCTATGGTAAACAAGTATGTAACTGTATAGGGACGCGGCGTAAGATAACATAGTCCAATCTTATATTAATAACGGCACTCTAATCAATGAGCAATATATGCCCGGCTTCGTTAGCGTGGGTTGGCTCACCACGTTTTTCCTGCCTGGTTATAGCAAGTTCCCTGTAGCCTGAAGATGAAATTGGACACCTTAGAAAAAAAAAACGAGAAAAATTAGTATAAATAAAATATAAAACATTTATGGGAATTGTAATACTATAAGACAACCAAACAAAAATAAATATATATATATATACCTACATATATTAAATACCAAACAAAATACTTACCAAACCTTTGATATCTTCGATCTTCGGCTGCCAGGAGTAAAATGAAATAAAATGAATGAATGAAAAGAAATAATCTATTCCAAATGTCAAATGATCGCGTTGCCAGGTAGAGAAAAAAAAATAATGGGAAAATTTAGGGAAATTTTAAGGGAATGTTCGGAGACACAACTCCTGAATACGATAGACGTGAATCACGGTACGCTTCATTTAAAAAAAAATTTCTTGTTAACTTCTACAGTGAAGTACCTTTTAATTAACCGAATTTTACAAAAGAATAAGAAGACTTTAAAAGAACAAATAAAGAGCATTGAAAATCAAGAAAAAAAAATAGAGAATTTCGGCCAACAGTCACGCTTAAGAAGCTGATATAAAAAGTAACCTTGGAAGGTCTTAGCGCGAACGGACTCATCTGGCGACCTCAGGTTTCGTGTTTTGATTGAAGTGAATCCAATAAAACCACGAATTTTGTTGTGGACTCCCTGTCTAAACTTTAAAACGTTATGGGTGTAAGCGAAGCCTTATAAATTCTGTTTACGATCTTAGCGACATCTAGTTGTCAAAAGTAGAAAACGAAGAGTATGTGTTCGATCTTAAAAGTGACGTTTACGGAACGTCAACCCAAAGCAAGGGATGGAGGAAAAATAATATCCACTACTACCTTGAAACTTTGATGAGTATAGGACATATAGGATCGGATGATACGAATAGAGTAGGAGCTGAAATTAAGAAAATAAGTGGTCTGATTCATCTCCAGATCTCGTATGACATCAGAACGAGAAGAACCACTCAGTTTATTTGAAGAGGAGAGTTGATATCCAGCGGCTGGTCATGTCTCTATAGTTTTGAATTTAAATCTGAAAATTCTTAAAAGTTTTAAAATATACGTTACCTTTTTTTTTTATTTCTTTGTTTGAAGAACTACTGGTGCGTAATAATTAACATCTAACCTTTGCTTATTTGTCGGTTTTATTTGAATGTTTAAAGGATTTTGAAGTATCTCTATCTCTACCTTATTATTTTTGATAGGATTTCGGATACTTAAGTGAAACAAGCGCGATTAATTTATTATACATATAAGATTAAACTACAATTTTGGGTGAGTTTTAAAGAAGTTTTTTTTGAAAATCTGTGCTAAGCAGGGTATTTTTATACAGGTTCGAATTTACAATATTTGATTTCTGGCGGCACCAGTTGGCCAGCGGAGCGCTGGGCCGCCACATAAATTTTTTTGCTCATTCTTTCTTCGACTTGTGGGATGACTCTGGATTTTGCCAAACATTGGTTGCTCCTGTTTGAGGGTACTCGAACGACATCTTCATAAACGCTACGGTCAGGCAACCCATCGCTGAAAATACCTGGATTGGCCAGATTCCCAGCAATACGGGACCGTGGATTTCTGTCTAAGGAAAAGACCTCAGGTACCCAAAGTAGCCTTGCCAGGTATTGTTTCTGAAAAACATTATGAAACCATCTGCTTCAATGTGAGTACCTAAAAATAAGAGATTAAGATCCAGATTAATAAAGAAGTGCAAAAGTCCAAAAGAAGAAAGAACATCGGGGCTATAAAAATCAATTTTTTTCTCCACGGAAAGAGTGAAGATCAATTCTTTCTACTAATTTACTGCGTTCAATTAGTTAGTAAAGTTTTACAAACCTCTTTATTTTTGGAATTTTATGAACTACGTCATTTTGTTAATTTTTGATGAGCGTTGAAGTGTGTTAATAATAATTTTGTTGTTTAATTTTTATATATTTTGTTAGTTTAAAAGCTGTAAGTGAACGAGGTAGTGTTTTTTTCTTTTTGGGTCTGTCAACGCGATTAGCTAAAACTTTATAAATTTCATCCCCCTCCAAGGAGCTCCATGCAGGCAGGGCATTTTTATTCGCATATTCCCAGTTTTGTTTTGCAACTAGTCACCAAAAAGGGTGATTACCAAAACTTTCTTTGATAGTCCAGACAAGAAATATCTCGCCTTCACGTTTCTTTTTCTTTCAGTTATTGTTGTCTAAATTGTTGTATATAATTTTTAAAATGTAAAGTTAAAGTTAAATATTTTTTTTTGGTGAAATGTTCATTTTTCTAGAAGAAAATTATTCTCCATACTTCATTTCGTTTTTTTGGTTTACTGTATCAATTAAGATCCTAATAAACTTCATTTCTCGCCATCAGAGTGGAAATATCATGTTTATTTTGATTTCGAATGAAGAAATCATGATTTTTTGAAGACAATTTTTCAGGGGTGCGGACGGTAGCTCAGTTCCTGTGGTGAAAATGGATTGACAAGAAAGTGATGTCTTTCGTTAGGGGAAGTTCCATTTAGGCCGCTGAACTTCCAGGTTGGGTGGGAAAAGGCCACACTGCAAGAACATCCGCAGTGCCCTTGAAGTGGTGATCGTCCGTCTGCTGTCTTTTTTTTCTTATTCACTCTGGCCTGATTTGTGGTTTGTTTGCAGGTGAGGTCAAGTTTCGGGGGCAAGATCCCCCCCCATCCCGACGAGCTGATGCCGCGCGTAGCCAGCAGGCCAAGTCCTCGGAACTTGACATTCGTTCCCATTTTTCAAACTCTTCCTTTCCGAATTTCCAACCTACTCCTTTTTCCAACCCATTCCTTCCACAATCCTACTTCCTTACCGCATCCACACCTCCTCTTGCCTTGCAACAATTTGTAAATAACTACTAAAGGCCTATCTAATTATGCTAATTATTTTTTGTTATCAATCACATCCAAAAATTGATGTGGGCTCTTAGTCTATTTCTCTAGTACTCAGACAAAAAGCCTTTTTTATTTTTTGTTCCAATATTTATTAATAGAATAAATATGTACATACTAAATGTGAAGCTCTTTTCATGACATGAAACACACATTTTTGCAGCGACTGGGAATCGAACCCAGACTTTCTGCTTAACAGTCCAACGCATTATCCAGTATGGCTAGAGGTTCTAACCATATTTATTAATGCCATAGATTTGATTAAAGACAAATACGAGATTCACTGATTTAAAGTGGCGCCCTACGGAGGTTTTTATGTTTTTTTATTATCCATTTATTGCCTTAAAACTTTTTCAAAATGATTTCTGTACGTACCATATAAATTTTGATGATAATAATATGGATGATATACAGCCATTTAATAGTAAAAATTTAGTAATTTGACGATTAATCATATCGTATTCAAAATTAATAGCTGCTCTAAAAAATGTTTTCAAGGATGTACCTACTGCCTGTTGCGAGAGTATCTCTTGTCATAAACGGATCTAAGCCGTTCGGACTCGACAGAAAACTGTAGTTCCTCTCCACTTCCAGATAACACGCACAAGGAAATCGATGAGAGTTAGAAGTAACTAGGTTTTAGCTCTCTATAGGGTGATGGCACCTAAGGTCGGCCACCTCCAGTAGTCGGCCACTTCGTCGTAAAGTACAGCGTAATAGTAAAGGCCTTCGTTCAACTTCCAGGCAAAAAATATTTTCTAATAGGCTAACGGTTTTTCTTCCTGGGTGCAAAATGTCATTCAATTGCAGCTGCTGGTTTTCTTGTAGAAAATAAAAGTTTGAGTCGAGATTTCGTTCGTTGTGTTTTTATGCTTTTTCGGACAAAAAAAAATAGTGGAAGTAGTTTTTTAAAAAAGGTTTAATTGGCAAGATATTGAAGGTAGTTGCACTATGTGTTAATTTTTTATTTTTTTATAGTTTATATTTGAGTATTTTCGCTAAAAAACTTAAAAAATATTTTTTGGTAATTAACTACAAGGGGGGCCGCCCTCAGAAGACATTTTTTTTCGATTCTTCCTAGCTCGGCCCCCCCCGGCCGACTACTGAAAACTACTCATATTTAGTTTTTTTTCAACTGAGTATGCAAAGTGAAGGGAAATTGTATTCTCTTTTAATTCCCACAAACACTTTGAATAAATATTTCATGGTTTCATTAGTCGGCCGCCTGTTAACGTAAAGGGAGAAGGGGTGGCCGACTATAGACAACCAGTATTCTTAGGTCGGCCTATTATGATTTGTATGTAAGGCTATAGGATTACACATGTAAGATTTACTTAAATAACTTACTAGTGTTATTAAATTTTTGACAAAAAACTTCAGTTAATAGTTTAAGTTGTTAACAGTATATTTCCTGCCGCTATGGTAGATCCGTCAGGGAATCTCAGGACCAGATTTCTGCAAATTGTTGCGAGGCAAGGTTGAGTGTTTTTCACGAAAGCCGATTTGTTTGTAAATACATAGTTGATACAAATATTTATTCATATATAATCTAATATTATTTATACATATGTCCATTAACGTAATTCCACAACAAGGCTTAATTATCTAAAAGATGTTAATCTTAATATTAAGTTCTGCTTTAAACCAATAAATAGTAAATAGTAAAATAGTAATAGATGATGGAATTTTCGCAGCAGAATTTCTTCAGTCTTCGGAGGACTAGTTCTTCCAGTAAATTGCTAATGTTGTTGAGAATTGATATCAGCCTGTACTTGGAAACTAGGTTGGAAGCATCTTCCTTCTGAATTGGAACAATCTTCGCTGTTTTTCTCTTCTGGGAGAAGTAACAGTAATTTAAGCAGCTTTTTAAATTGGTTGTGAGGAAAGTCATAACTGCATGAGCAACC
Source organism: Philhelius festivus (assembly GCA_963931855.1). NCBI lineage: Eukaryota > Metazoa > Arthropoda > Insecta > Diptera > Syrphidae > Philhelius > Philhelius festivus. Next base: position 48,391,046 of record OZ007557.1, on the reverse strand, counting down.
TTTTCAGGATATAGTAGGAGACACCATCTGGCCCATTAGACTTTTTTGGCAATGATTTCGACAACCTTCTCTAGATTGGATTAATTTGGAACATCGGTGGAATCATTTGCTGGATTGATGATATTAAAACTAATCGGTCGAAGTGTTTGTTGCCTCAACTTCTTGTAAGAAAGTTGAGTCAGTAGGTGGATACGGAGTGAAGTTTCCTTCAAAGTAGTCGACGAATGCTTCCACCTTGTCTTGGGCCGAGGTAGCTTCCGTATCACTGCTGATGATGGTTTCCTGTATTTATGGCTATTTTCCTATTGATCCTATTGATGTTTTAAAAGCATCACGTCCTGGTTTGCAATCTTTTCTGATATTGGATATTATTGTGGTATTAAATAGAGTTCCGGAACATGATGTTGACTTGCGGTAGCTCATTACAAACTATCTGTAAGTTTCTGTTGGTTGTATTCAGTTCACTTTGATGGATCCGCTAGAGATGTTTTCTTATACCAATGAAGATATGAAAATTATTTCGGTTTAAGTGGAGTGATTGAATTTAAGGTGCGTTTCGCCTTGGAGTTGTGGTCACTTGATTTTTTAATTGATTCGTTTTCTTAGATGCTGGCAGTGAGCATAGAGACTCTGAAAGTACTCGGGAAGGTGCTGGTACCTATCCTTTGACGTTCTAGACTGTTTTTGCTTGTCCAAGGCATTAGATAAGGCATGTTAAAATTAACAATCGCTGCATCGATTTGGTTAGCCAGAAGATTCCTGTCTGAATATATAAGAGTTAAGATGTCTTCGATGTCCCTGTGAAGTCTATCAATATCCATCCGTCTGAAATTCTCAGGAACTTCTGTTGTAAAGTTTACGGGTTGGTTGAGATTGATCGACAGTTGAACAGCTTCATGGTCCGTGTCACTGTGCAATAATGTACACATGAAATTCATGAACAGTGTGCACTAGGTTCGAGGAAGCCAAGAAGAATTCCAGCGTTGAGGGTGTTCTGGGAAAGGTGGGTTTGTGTTGTGAAACAATCACTAAAGAGTGCTGGTCATTGTTGCCGAACATGTTCCTGTTCTATTAAAATTGTGTTTTAATAGTTATTAAATGCTAAAATGCTTCTTAGATACTTTTTACTATTGCAAATAGTATGAAAATATGAATTGTCGAATAGAGGCCGACTACTAGATACCTATGCGGCCGACTACTGAAACTGAAAGGGCCGACTACTCAAGAATCACACTTTCATCTCCATAAAGGTAAATAATTTGTTTCATGTAGTAAATATACTTTATTCGTCTAGAATTTCCCAATCTACACATTTCAATTAATCATTAAAACTGATAACTCTATCAAAAACTTAAATAAGTGATTTTTAAACGCTAATCAAAGATAAAAAAAAAGTTAACTGGCCGACTACTGGTGCCATCACCCTACTCTAATTAATTTTTTTGTATTCAAAATTAAAATAACAAAGTACATAAATTTAATTTAATAACGAATATAAAAGTAAAATGGAAAGGGGACAATTCAAAAGACACTTCCTATTAAAGATAACCCGAATTCAATCCACACTATCTTCGGCATGTTTTTCATTTGATTTACCCAGATATGTATCCAAACCCTATATCATCACACTAAACTTTCAAAACTCACATGGTTGATTCAGGAACTTAAGTCTCAAAGATTGATTGTAAATATCGTAACTCTGTATAGATACAGATTTACTTGAAACTTTAAGTCTTCAATTATATTACAAATAAGATTCATTTTCCCGACGGTAATGGACAAGGACATGGGTATTGACACCGTAGATGTAATGAATGCCAAATAACATAGGTACATATACATATTAATTATACTTAGGTATTAATTTATTTGTCATCCGTCACACAGTACCTAACTGTCAAACTGAATCACTTTAATAACAACAACTGTTTAAACCAATCGATCGTCAATTAAAATACCCAAGAGACCATAACAGAAGTGCATTTACTTTTAACAAGCTCATCTACAAGCAATAAACTAGGTATAAACTTCAGACGATTTCTGTAATCCTTAGAATATTCTTTCAATAATAATTATAAGATCCATAAGCCACTTAAAACCAAAATGTATTGACACCAAGAGGCAACAGGAGCATGCAACAAGAACACCGAGAAAAAACAGCACACTTTCTACAAAATCATCGTCTCAAATGTCATCTTGTTTTCTATACAATATATGTATTCCCCAAAGTGTAAAAATCCTCTCGAGAATCATCATCATCCATCCATCCCCTTATTTCTCTGAAAATAAAAAGTGCGGAGAACCGCAACCGGATATGATGGTTGTTGAGTATTAAGAAATGAAATTTCAAAAAGTCCCAACGGGATTTTCATCACCCGCCAATTTGCATCCATTACAAGCACATAATCAAATGTTTTGAAAAACAGGATTTATTAAATTAATCAAAAGGAACACGCCTCGTTATCCTTTTTGACCCTTTATTTTTTGTTAAAGAGAGAGAAGAAATACAGTAAAAAAAGGAAAAGAAAAACGGAAGCCACCCAATTATAATGCTATGCTATGTGTCATGATAGCGCAAATTCCGCATTCTGTTTTTTTTTTATCACAGCTAAAAGCTATAGCTAGTATTCGGTTTGCACCCTTATAACATTCGTACACATGACCGAATTCCCGCAAAAAACATTTGGCAATCTTGACATTTTCTGTTCTCTCTGGACTGAAAGTCGCCACGACAGATACCGTCTGCCTGCCACTTCTGTCAAACAGCAACGAATGTGTGTGTAGTATGTTTGGAAGGTAACTTGATACTTTCCAATATACAAACGAGGGGCAGCACTGTCGTAATAGCTTCTACTTTATCTTCTCCGCGTGTGTTTTTGTTCTTTCATTTGCTGCTGTTTTTACTGCCTTTTCATGGCAAACACGAGCGAGTGCGTTTATGTATAACACAGGAGGGAGTTTTTTTTTTGTTGAACTGTGTGTAAAGTACCTAGCCATAAATGTACACACAGCCTGTGTATTGTGTTTACACAGGGCGAGTAAATTCAAATTGGAAATGGAACATGTGAATGTGTGTAGTTGTGAGCAGTTTGAGGTGTTGTGTACATATATGAATAACTTTGAAGTTTCTATTTTTGTCAGACATTTCTCGTAAAAGCGATCAAATTTAACATCTTGATGTCAATAATAATTTTACTACTTCTTGGGGTTACTTTCAATTTCAGGATTGGGTATCTACGAGATATGTAGGCATTTTGTATTAAATTAAAATTACGAGTACTGTTTCACACATAATAACTTTCGAAGTAAATCTTCTATGGGAATCTACACAGTATTTTTCCAGTTTCCATTGACCCTAGCACATCTCGAACTTGAATACTGGAATAGCATTCTGTGGGTTGGTCAAGGATGTTCTAATATTCTGTAGAGTCCCAAAATGTCATCCTTTCAAATTTCGTTGATTTTCGGAATATTAAAAAAGTTGCTGAGAGTTTCCAAGAAAAGCGGAACTATGTTAATCTACTCCGAAAAATTTAGACAACTGTCCTATCTTTTTATTCTTGCGACAGATTTTTCAGAAATAGTTATAGTGTCATGAAGACTTTCGGCACTTTCAAATAAACAATAAAACAATAACAAAATCAGCTTAAACAAACATTGATAAAAGCACCAAGATGAAGTATACCTAAAATCCGAAAACGCTTCGCTTTCCTTTTAATTATTCACCCATTTAAATTTGAATGTTGTTCAATTTGTTAAAAAAAAATAAAGTAGATATTAAAAGTTGTCAACCAAAAACATACAATATAATTCTCTTATTTAATCTTTAATGCCCAAAGCTTTTAAAACTTGATGTTCGAATATTTAGTTAGGTATATCTACACTTTGCGATATTTGTATCTGCAAAACAAAATAACAACAAAAAGAGCCTCGCTTTGAAAACCTTCAACACAACCTACTTTTCTGGAAGATATACGACGTGATTTATGGACTGAATCAAGCGTCAATCAAATAATACTTAAAACAAACAAACCTATCTCAAAGGAATCATGAATCGATCTGCGTATTGCATATTTATCGGCTACACAATTCGTTGTGAAGTAATAAATGATTGAAAAATGGCTTTAATTTATTGTTGGCCTTGGAAGATGTAGGGTATCAAGAGCTTGCGGTAAACAGTATTTCGGTAAGAAGTTTTCTGACAAAATATCGCATAAGGTCAATATTCATGCGATTAAATGTTCATCTCTCTGCTGCCAAATCTACTGTTACTAGAGACAGTGGCGCAAAATTTTAAACAGCCTATTATTAAGGTATTAGTATGATACTACTTAACAATTTGCTAACTTTATAGTAGTTTACTAACTCATTCTTAATTTTAAACATTTTCTACCTAGTATATCGTACTAAAAGAATTTTCTTAATAAATTGCTTTTGAACACACCTAAAACAATGACATTTCGTGTGAAAAAGTAAGTACACGAACCTTTTTTGATGTTTGCAAATGTCAAAGAGTCATATATTATGAAGCTAGCACGATACTAAAAAAATAAAGTAGGTATTCGATGATTTTAACTTTAATAAAAGGGTAGAGAAAGTATGGTGCTAATATTCGATTAAAATTTTCAAATTCGTTGTTTTAACCTAGCATCATACTAAAACAGCTTTAGCATCATACTAATTCAATCAAAATTTTGCGCCAGTATTGCCAATTTAAATCCAAAACTCAAAAAATAACTTTATCAATATATTTGTGTAACTATTCTTCTTGATTAATGAATCATGAAGGAATATACTTATCTATAGGCGTTTTTATTTTTAAGTTCAGAAAAGACCCTGAGTTGTCAAAAAATAAATTGTGTTTCTATTTTAGTTCAGAGTGTTCAAAGCTTCTAATGTGTGTTCCTTTTTTCGTTCTGAGCGTATTTAGAGTAGGTATACGATCTATGACCTCAAAATAAAAAACTGAGCAGACAGAGACGTTATATGTTTAACGCAAGCATTTGACAAATGGAAATTGAAAAAAAAATGGCGACAGCTAAGTGTTCAGGTGTGTTTCAAGTACAACTTAGAGTGCTCAGAACACGCTTGGTTCAGAGAATGTTCAGAACATGCTCGACCTACTCGGACTCCGTTCAGAGCTCTATTCTGATCTAAAACAGAAAAAGGCCTAATAAAAACACGGTGTGACAAACATGAATACATAGGTTGAGGTGAATCCCAATTTGTATTTAATCATTTCTCCCAAAGGAGTGGAACATATGTTCAAAATACGACTTGATACTAATTACTTACAAAATATTAAAATGCAAGTTATATCCGTGCTTTCCAAACCGAATCCTTTGGTAAGTTTGTGGAGCGAATTTCAACATTCAACTTTTTCAATAGTTCAACTCATTCTACCAAGCAGCATTGCCAAATCTGCAATTTTTCAATAGGTACGAATTGCAATAAATTTAAATATTCAATCAGCCAATAATGCCCATTTCAAATTTATTATTTTAACTTCTACAAATGTACACATTTTGTAATTTCTTCTTCTTTATTTTACAGTGGCACCTCGGACAAACAGCATTTGGACTCTTCGAGCGATTCAGATATGGAAGGACCAAGCTCAATGTTGCAACAACACTCACAATCCTCCGCACAGTCTTCACAGCACAACACAACGAATCACCATCAGCAACAACAGCAACAATTATCACCAGCAAGCCACCATCACACAACGACAGCCCATCACGGCCATGGTCATCACACGACCACTGGATCCACAGGTGGTGGTGGTTCAGCAGGCTCTTCAGCAGATCTCCACCAGCAACAGCAGCAGCAACATCACCATCATCCTCACCATCATAGCGCTGGTGGTGGTCACTCCAATAATAACCTGTCAGCGATTAGCAATCTTAATGCATCACTAGTGGGTGTGGCGTCTAGTGGAGGAGCTCTGTCGGCAGCTGCTGCAGCAGCCGGAGGTGGGCTGTCACTGTCATCGCAAAAATCAGGGGTGGGCCATCAGATGGCGCCTCTTTCAGTAGCGTACTCGCATCTACATAGTGTGATGGGCTCGATGCCGCTCTACGATATGAGCGAGTATCAGCACTTATGATTTTAAGTTTATTTTATTTTTTTTTAATTACAATTTTATTTATATTTTTCTTGTAAATATCAAAGAAATATTTATTATTTTTGTTTTAAAATAATTTTAAATGTTTTAAAAATTATTTCTTTTTTGCAATATTTAAAACTAATAGAGATTATGTTTATGTACTTAATTTAGGTAGTTTTATTCCGAATCAGTGCACATTTGTTTTTTTTTTTCATTTTCTTAAAGCCTAGTGAATTGTTAAAAAAATAAAGTAATTGAAAGCAATAATGCATTAGTAAATAAATCAATTACATTATCAAGAGAATTAAATCAAAATGAAGATTTTAATGTAAATTAATGTAAATAATAAAAAAAAGATATTATTTATAATAAAAAAGCAGCCCAAAATTAAATGGTATTATGCGCTATGTACAGGGGTGTCTTTCAAACTTTGCAATGTAAAGATACTTATAATAATTATATCAAAATCGAATAGGTATATAAACTAATTAAAATAAGATATTAAATTATTTTCAAAAATATCAAAAATAAAAAAAAAATAAAACCTTTAAAAACTATTGAAAGAAAAATATCTTTGTTTTCTTTCTAATAATCAGGAAGGAAATGGAAACTACTTTATAATGTTTTAATTAAGGCTCTGTCTCCTTAGAGAACTTTAAGACTCTTTCAACTATAAAATTGACAGCCGTTACTTTGATATATAACTTATATTTTATATTAATAAATGTATCTCAAAGAAGCAATGTATTGGCCTTGAAAAAATAGATCTGTTTCAACAAAGTAAAGACTTTTGACGTTTGCAAATAAACTAGAGAGTGATTTGTGTTTGGTAAAAAGCTCTGTTAGATTAAAATTGCGTTAAGTTTCATATTTGTCACAAGTGAAGCGGCTATAGACGTCAAAATTAAAAATGGTGCGGAATCTTTACATATATTTTTAACATTTCTATGTGTAAGTGAAACTCAAAAGAAATAGATGTGCTAATGTTTTACACATTCTCTTTCTATAAAAAGTTAACTAGATAAACGAAATTGAAATGCTTCGTTGACGTGTTTTTTACAAATGCAGTTAAAAATGGATAAAAAATCTTAGCGAAAAAGTACGGACCAATGATGACGCACCGGCCCAAAATCCTCACCAAACGGTAACTTTTTGAGGATGCACCTGGAGAACCTCGCGTGGGTTGGTGTCGTCCCATATAATACAGCATTTTTGCTTGCACCTCGCCGCCAAAGATGATTTTTCAGCCAAAATTGTGGTCCACTTCCAAACGCTCCGAAACTCTGTCAGCGAACAAATGCGTTGTCTATGGTCATGAACTTTGAGCTCCTGGGTCTGTTGAAATCGCCAAGTGTTGAAGTCTGCGAAAGACCGAGTTCTTGTGCGACTGCCTCGGGTTCTGCTGTAAACTTTCACGGACCGCGGCGATTTTCTCGGCCGATCGAGTGTTTCTTTGACGTACAAAAGTTGGCTTATTGATTAACAAACCGGTCGTATCAAATTTGGCCACAAAACGTTAAAGAATCGACTGTTAAATAGCACTACGTCTACCGTAAAATATGCGCAACGTTCGCAAAACGTTTACACTAATAAACACTCATTTTGATAATAAAGCTTTATCATTTGAATGTGCTGTTCAATAGTGCAACTTGCCATAATGATTTGGCATTAGTAACTGAATAATAAACACCAGATTTGACAGCTGTCAAGAGAACAACATGACCGCAACAGATCGCCAAAATCTATCCGTGCCAATTGAAAACCCCTTTACAACAATATGGACTTAGCTAAGTTCAGAGGACTTAAGTCCTTATAAAAATTATATTACCATCACAAATTATCACTTCGCTATCGATAGTTTGTATGGAGACGACAACATACCTTAGCCATCAAACCAAGCAATTTTTTTTTTAATTTTTTTAAAGAGAAATATATCATACGAAAAAACTTTGAAGATGCAAGAAAACTATCATGCGAGAAACTCTCATGCGAGAAAACTATTATCGCGGAAATTATCAAACTATCATGCCTGAAAACTATCATTCGCGGTTGAACAATAAAGTGCGGTAAATTGCGTTTTTTACCCACTTTAATATTCGACTGTGTGTGGGGCCAGCGGGAGAAGGAACCAGTCCTCCACTCCCTCTGCCCTGCTCTGCCCAAAAATTTAGAGCACAATCATTAGGAAGGGCATTTTTTTAACAACATTGACGAACTTTCGAAAATGAAGATCAAAGACTTGATCTCTTTTCTCAACGTGACGCAATGGCTTTAGGACTAATTTTGGTTTCTTCTGCGCCGTGTCGTGACGAAAAACTAAACGAAGAAACTAAACGAAAGACACAACTATCTTTACTGATGACTCAAAGACGTAGTGTGGTGTTGAATCTTATCTGTGACTTTGGATATATCTAATTCGGTTAGGCTACCCGACTTTGCCAGTGTTTTTCAACCTGAATTACTGGCTATCAGGGAAGCATGCAAGATTCTCAAACAAGAACCAAAACACAACCGGAAATTCTAATACATCATCCTACAAATTGGTCCAGCAATGTCGGGATGAACTTAGTAGCTTCAATACTATCCAAAATGTCACTTTTATCTGAGTTCCGGGTCATTTTGGCATTAATGGGAATGAACGGGCGGACGAGCTGGCCAGGAAAATGTCAGCCCTTCATAACTTACTTGCGAAAAGAATCAACATTCCGATCAGATTTATGAAGGGCAATATTTTTCCAATTTTTCTTAGCGAATCAAACCGTAGATGGAACAGTTTAACTAACTGCAAGATTTCGCCCCCATTTAATAAATCCCTAGGCTAGGTATTCCTCACAAGTCACAACACTCACTGTCATATCTGTTGGTACCAGAGGGAAAAGGAAACAATCCTCTATTTCCTCTGCAAATTCCCTGTTCTGACAACATTTAGAGCACAATCATTAGGAAGGGCATTTTTTTACAACATTGACGAACTTTCGGAAATGAAGATCAAAGACTTGATCTCTTTTCTCAACGCAACAAAATGGCTCTAGGTCGAACTTCGGTTACTTCTGTGCCGTGCCATCCGTTTGACTCCTTAGATCTTGAGCTAGCGGACTGAGGGCTTTGACGGAGGTTTGTGGTGCGGAGGGCCGGATGAACATTTAATCGGATTGGCTACTTTTTAGGTACCAGTCAAAAAGCTGCGTAGATTGGCACAGTATAGATGGTGTCGGATGAGTGTGGTGGTCCAACTGAGAACTGAGTGAGTGATCCAATTTCCGGATGATTGTGCAAAAGTAAACACACAATTAGAGACATCAAAACCTTACTAGATCGTTTCATATTTTTAAACTTAATCCAAACTGGATGACTCCGTAAGAATGTCCATAACTTCCCATATCAATTCCATCCACAGTTTATACGAGTTATGATATCAAAACGGCGCACTTCAGCGCCCATTGGGACACAGGGCTAGGCTACCAGTGGTCGCCATTCCTACCTACATATCTATGGCTAACATTTGTCCAAAACTCTAGTTGATACAATAAATTAATCAAAGGAGTTTATCTTAGGCCACTATATTTGCTACCTACTGATCTGGAATTCAGCTTTTGGCAGTTTATAAACTATGTAGGAAATATAAATATTGACAATTAAAATATGAAAGTATACTTATAGGGACACAACATTTTGTATCTGAATAAACCATAATAAAAACACTGGCGGACAATATTAATCTAATGGTAAGGTATTATTATGATACTACTTAACAATTTGTTAACTTTAATGCATTTTACTAACTTTTTCTTAATTTCAAAATACTAAGTATCTACTTATAATAACAAATTGCTTTTGAACACACTTAAAACATGACAGTTCGTGCAGAAAACTAATGTCGATTTCCTTTACACACTAGCGATTTCGATTCCGGATCAATTTTTTTCAATTGGTGTACGTATTTCATATACATCTAAATCCCTATTCAAATATGGATTTGAAGATTTTGATCTCTGTAAAAAAAAATCGATTTTTTTGGTGTGAAGGGACGCAAAATCTGGCGAGGGATCAAGATCTTGGCACATAAATTGATTTCTTAGGTGTAAAGGAAATCGACAAAAGCAAACAGTCCTTTTTCGATAATCGAAATTTCTAGTGTTATATGAACATACATAGTAGCATAATTATATAAATATAAAAATAGGTATTCGATAGTTTTAACTTTAACAAAATGTTAGAGAAAGTATGTTTCTGAACTCCATAAAATACATATATACGATATTTGTCTTTGATTGTTAAAGGCTTTTACACAATTTGAAAAATACGCAACTTTTATTTAAAATCATCTTAAATTTGATTTTTTTTTTTATTTTATGAAAATATTTTCGAAACCACGAAAATTCATTTGATGGAAAACTATGATTACCTTTATTATTTTAAAAGTTTTCAATTTCAGTTCAGTATCCGTAGCGTAGTTATAAAGATACATAGTAATAAATCATTACATATACCTATAACTTCCTCCAACAAAACATGGAATAAAGTTTCATATTTCATCATTATCATTTTCCGTGGGAATAATTCTATTTTTTTTTTCGGAAAATAATTGAATTATCTAGGTAGCGCGTGTTTCCATATCGGGGATATACTTACCTTCAAATTAACCCACAACAATAGACCGCCCACCTATCATGTTTTTGAAAACATATACACAGGTTTCCAAAGTAACCACATCGTTATCCCTCATCACCGAGTGAGCCTGATCACTGATGAATGATGATATAGAAAAGGCTATTCACACCAGAAATGCCATTGCAAAGGATATACTCGTACCTACCTATGGACCAACGAACTCTGGTGGCCAACGAACCAACCCTCGCCATCGACCGTGTTGTTCATTCGTTAGTTCAACAGGCTCTCTCCTTGATGGAATATCAATTTTAATGAGATAATCCGCCACCGCAATTATTAAATATCAGGGTTGTGTATTATTTTGAGATATTCCAGTATTACTTACTACCCTAACCATATCTGAAGCCTGAACGGTCGTGCGTCGGTCGTGGCGTCATCGGTCTTCGTCGCAATAGGTATACCCAAAGATAATTATTTAGCTTATCGGCGAATATAGGTCGTGTGCATGAACGTCTGTCGTCGTCCTCGCATCAGCCCTCAGCTCGACTTAGCTTACCTGTCAGTATGTATTTCGGATGAATTTGTTAAGTTGCCAGGTATAAAAGTGATAGTTTGTTGTCCTGGAGCACTGCCGGTATAATTACTCAAATTTCGAGTATGCAAAAACGTGTCCTTTTTTGTTGGGTTCTTTGTAAAAGTTCTGCAGACAAAAGATTTATTCTTTTGACAAATGTTCACTAATAGTATTTAAATGAGCGCAGGAAAAGCAAGTGACATAGGAAAAATGAAAATCCTTTCAACATCTGAAACACACAAAAAAAAAATCCTGATTATCCTATAAATAGTCCATGCCTTCTTCTATACAAAAAAAATAAAAATAAAAAAGGACGTAAATTTCTATCGAGATTGGACGAACAATAATAGGCATATGTGTACTTAATTCAATTGTTATCATGAAATAACCAATTGAATTTCGAAGAACTGTTTTGTCGATTATAAGTACCTAATTTGAGTTAAATGTGTCCTTTTTAAAGGGTTTTTGAGATTAATATCTAAATATGACTGTTTGAGACATGTTTCATTGATGTATCCTTTAAATTGAGGAAACCTAAAATATCGTTGGAATTTGATTGGAAATATAATGTCTTTTTAAACGAAGAGCGCAGGGAGTCTGAAGACTGTCGAGACCGAGACCGCCAAAAACCCTCCTTAATGCTTAGGATTTCTACTCGTATATTGGTGTAAGAAATTTTTCACTGCTTCTGATCTGGCGTTAAAACAAGTAATGTTCACTAGAGTAGCCAGTTGCATTATACTCCTCAATCAGTTCACCCGTGATACCCGGTTGTCTAAGGAATGCACATCAATTCACCCTCAGTTCAAAAGTTATTGAATTTATGAGAACTAATTTTGAGCAAAGATTCCGAGAAGTTCTTGATGCTCAGTCGCCTACAACTTTGCAATTATTTTTAATCATTTCGATTCAAGATAGCGCTCATATTCATAGTGATAGTAGGTCAAAAACTGCATTTTAAAAACACGTCATCTATTTTCTGACATTTCATCAATTTTTGTATACATTCATAATGGATTACGAGTATATTCCCGACAATTAGTTTTTCTTCTTTAATCTCTAACAGCCATATTAATAAAAAAAACGTTTATTCCACCTATATTCCACGGTTTAACTAAACCGGAGTTAAGTCTTGGCTTACATATTTACATTAATAAAAACGAAATGTTCGCGGAGTAGTTAAGTGACGTTTATCAAAAATCCTTTGAAAAAATCTACTACAACAAGTAAGCTTTCTCATATTTATATTCTGTGTATGCCTAAATTGATTGTCAATTGCTTGTATCTAAGGCTGGTATTCACCGAGCGCTCATAACTTAAGAAGCTCATAAACCTATTCACCAAGCTATATTAGTGAAGATCTACGAGCGCTCTTAGAAGTTAGGAGTGGTACCGACCACTCCTAAACTTACGAGCGCTCTCTTCGAAAGTTTGTTCGAAAATTCGAAAACAAAACAAACTAAACAAACGACGGTGAGTGCAAAACCAAAACCAGTTATCGTCAGCAGCAACGCTCCCCAAGCGAAATACGAAATTGACCGAAGGATTCTCACTGCCAGAGTGCCAGCTGTCATTCAAGTTCGAAAACAGTTTGATTTCACAGTTTGGGTATTCCTGAATAAGAGAGAGTGGCTCTCATTTTCGAACTTAGAAAACAACTTGTGAGTGGTTCTGGTTGGTGAATACCCCAAAGAAATTTCAAGTTAAGAGCCTCGTAAAGTTAAGAGCCGTTTAAGAGCGCTCGGTGAATACCAGCCTAATTGTGTATGTTTATTGCTGTTTTATATTATATTGAAAAATCAATTTTGAACATGGAAAATCTATATTTCTTTCGGAATTCCTCTTCGCTTAGCTCTTTAATTGGATCATATCGGGGTTTATAGATTTTTGGTCTTCTTATGGAAAAATTAGAATTATCCAAACGGTTCAAAAAATCGTTAAAACTTTGTGCCATTTTTATTATTACTATTTCTTTTCAAAATTAATTTAGAAATTTCTCACTTTTGTTTCATTTTCTGATTAAAAAAAAACAAATTTGAAATTTCTATTTCTTATTCCTTCGCAAAACCACCTACTTCGGTGGTTCAACTTAATCATAGTTAGTGAACGTCACTTAACAGAAAATTTGTTTTATTAATGAAATTTCGCACTTAGTCTAGGACTTAACGATAAACCTCCACTAAACCATCTTTATTAATATGGGTGTAATCGTTTACTAATATTCCTGCAAAAAACAGTATTGATGTCACCTGAACTTTATTTTATTAGCACTTACCTAGGGAATATATGCTGCTTAGTGTTTAATTGTTTATACAAGACATATTTACCCCCTCTGCTCTGGCTATAATCTATAAAGCCTATATTCATCCAAAACTTGAAAACAATTCTCTTCTTTAAGCAAATATTCCAATTACCTTCTTGAATCTATAAGAGAAACATTTGCATCTTTCATTAATTACTTACTTATTAGTTACAGTGTTCTAAAAACAATTCAATCGTAATAAAAGCGACTAAAAGAATACTATTTTTCAGAGGATCTGAGGATTATCAGGTTTGTCCAGCCTTCAACCGGGCGCGCACATTAAATTTTTAGTTTCGCTTTTTTACTAAAATGAAACATACATATGGGCTTTTATAAGAGTCCGCGCACATACAGCAACTCGGTTCTTGCAACTAAAAAGTTTGTGTTTTGACATTAAAATCAGTTCGATATTTTGTTTAACACATAACCATATACAAAACGCATTCAACATTCTACCAAATAGTTGAGTTGTTTTCTATAAGCCCCGGAGAAAATAGTGAGTGTGACTGAATTGTTGCATGTGCTCGCTGCTCTATCAACTGGTGATTAAACTATTTGATTTCGATCACAGTTGCCAGCCCTTAAAAGATTTACACGCTTATTTGTATTCTAAAATTGTAAGTAAAATTATATAAGTAATATTAACGCTTAATCTTATGAAAACTGTGATAAATCATGATGATAATCTAATCTGTACTGAAATGTAATATATTTATGAAATTTTGAATGGCTGTATTGTGCCAAATAAAATTAAAAATTTTAAATAGATTGCGGAAGCCTCTGCTTAAGCTACAGCCAGTACAATTTTCACAAAAGTCATCACATATGCTCCTAATGACCTCCTCCAACGAATAATGAAAGAAAAGGGTACAATAAATTTTATTTATCTACTTTCAAATTCCATTCCGACTGGACTTACCAGAAAAATGCCCGCTATCAAATTTGAATGAAATGGTCGACTCATTTAGGCTCTAGCTTGATGTACAAAATTTAAAAATAATTCACCTTTATAATTGACAGTAATGTACATTTTCCACTTAGATTTCAATTGGACTTCCCATTGGTATAAAATAAATCAATTTATTACTGATTGCGATCTGTCAAAATGCCGATTTTCGCTATTTTTGCCTTCCATTGGGCAAAAATTCATTAATTTTCGATCTAAAATCAATTTTGAAATGTAAATTTTTCGGCAGAAAATCAATTTCTAATGTAGATTTCCTTTACAAGTACGTGTTTCATGTACGTGTAAACTTTCATCAAAATAAGGATTTAAACATTTTGATCTAAAAAATCGAATTTTTTGGAGTAAAGGAACGCAAAATCGAGAGGCGAGGGATCAAAATCTTCACACAGAAATTGATTATTTATGAACAAAGGAAATCGACATAAATTTACGAATGTATACCTACCACCATAAGTTAATAAGATAAAATCAATTTCTTAAACTGTGAACGGAGGTAATTTCACTAGAGAAGTTTTTCCTTAATTTGTTAGAAGAAATGACAATTTTGTACATACACGTATAATGCATAGATGCATATATTATTAAATTTTGTGTGTAGTAAAAATCTAATAAATTTCAGTTTAGTTGAAAAATCAATCAAAATCTTACTATTAGACCGAGAGCCCACAGCAATTTTTGGGTGTGATTGATAACAAAAAATGATTAGCATAATTAGATAGGCCTTTTATAGTTATTAATAAATGTGAACGTCTTGCATACTCTAGTGGGCGCAATAGTGCATTATAGTGCATCAAGCATGCAGTTCTTTCCAAAGTCTAAAAATTGGGATACAAAATTGGGTATAACTTCAAAATGAAGAGCTAAGTGCCCTGATTGCAAATATCGAGGTCCAAGACGTTTTAAAGGTGGCCATCTTAGTGCAAGAAGTAGCCTATTCTTATCGCGTCTGGCAGGCAGAAGGCTGTCTGTAAAACGTCTTGGACCTCGATATTTCCAATCAGGGGGCTAAACTCTACATTTTGGCAAAGTTGTTATCACAATTATTTGGACTTGGAAAGAACTGCATACTTGACGCACTATTATGCACTATTGCTCCACTAGAGTATGCAAGACTTTCACATTTGTAAATAACTATAAAAGGCCTATCTAATTATGCTAATCATTTTTTGTTATCAATCACACCCAAAAATTGCTGTAGGCTCTTATGCGCGAAACAGATTAAACCAGCAACAGCACCAGCATCGTCAACAGCAAACAGCACGCTGACCAGCAAAAATTTCTCAAACACATTGCCACCAGCAACGTCATTTCATCTGCTTGACATTTCATATGGAAAAAAAAGCTTTTCATTGTGGTGCCACTGAATATTGCAGTGGGAAAGTTGACAACACCGCACCAGCAACAGCAAATTTAGGACTTTGGCCTAACGACGCTGTTGGCGTTGCTGTTGCTGTTCTAATGTGTGTTGAACAATTGAAATACATTGGCTCTAAATTAATGGCGGCCGCTGTTGCTGTTGACGGTGCTGTTGCTGGTTCAATCTGTTCCGCGCTTTAGTCTATATGACTCTAGTTATTTTCCAAATAATATTTCAAACAACATAAACAAATTCGAAGTTCAGTGTATATTCAAATTTGAAAAAAAATAACAGTTCGATTCTCCTGGATGGTTCGTGTATCTACTAAAAACTAAACAAATAAATGAAGTTTGAGTGCACATGTTGTATTGAATGCATTCAGAGTTACGAATTACATAATTTTATTAATGAAAAATATTTATGCTGACGGCAAAAGCCAATGCTCTATTGTGAATTTTGTACCGAATACTGAAATTATTGAACCAAATAAATCACTACTACTACTAGTACTATTTATGCGTCCGAAAAATTCCATATACATATTATAATAATGGCATTTTGTCACTAGTATAAATACTCAATACTATTTGTGTTTTTCTGCGAGTGCGAAAGAATTTTTACGTACATAAATCGAATTCCGGGTTTTATATGTACTGTGTTTGGATTAGACAAAGGGGCTGTTGCACATTTCCAAATTCGATACCAAACTTATCATACATTTCTAATTCAAATTCACAATTCGAAATGAGATAATTGCAACCAAATTGACACGAAATTATGATAAATTATGATGGAAATTAATTAAGGAAATCCTACGAACGTGGCTAATGGAACAGAAAAAAAATTAACAAAAATATGTGCTGGACTAGAAATTAAACTTAAAAACGAAATGAGCTGTCAAACAAAATTTCCAAATTTGTTGGCTTAAAGAAAACGTTGTACTAAAAAAAGAAAAAAAATACCAGCTTTATTTTAAAATGCCATAACTTCCGCTATGTTTAATTAAACGCCAAATTAAAAATAAATTAAAAAAAAAAGAAAACCACATAGAAGATATACCAATTACTTTGCAATTTAACTTTTCCAAATTATTTTGTCTGTCGCTGACACCACGCATATAGTATAGTATATAGGAATCTCGCCAAAGTGCTTAAAAACCGGAGAGTAAGCTTGCAACGTTTTAAGACAGTGCCAACATTGCAAAACATTAACTTATAACACATTTCACATTAAAATAAAAAAATCACGTACACAAAATTATTTTGCGTGATAACTGCAACAAAAATATATAAATTAAACGACATTACGGCTTATAGAGAGTCTTAACCTACTGACTTATAACTGTCAATCATTCCTATGTGTGTTTTTGATTGTTGCAGGAATATATGAACGTAGTGATTTCCAACTACTAACGAGCAGCACTTTTTCTAACAAGAGCTAGTCTTGGAGGACTTGTCCAATTCCTCCTAAAAGGTCCCTGAAGAATAATATCTATTAAAACCATAAATTTCAATTCCAATAGTCTGTACAGCTATTTTGTATTAAGTAAAAAATTGTATATTCTCATTAGGAACAAAAAGTTGTAAGTCCGAAAACGTTACGTCTGTTCGCTTACTGTTTTTTTTTCAAGTGTCAGAATTATAAATAATAGCCGTGTTTTTTTGGAAAAGTTATCCGTAGTAAAGTAGGATTTTATACGAATAACAAATACAACATCCACAGTAGGATCACTGTGACGTTTATTCGACTATCGGCAGTGATCCTACTGCGGATGTTGTATTTGTTATTCGTATAAAATTCTACTGTACTACGGATAACTTTTTGAGAAAAACACGGCTAATGTATAAATATTTATTCATTTCACAACTATTTATCCGTTTTGAAAATTCTTATACATATTGCTGGTAATTCCTTTCTGGCCCAGATTGTCATAATAATACCATTAACATAATTTTGGTAAACAAAAAAAATCGGTGAATTTTGTATAATGAACGACTTAAAAGTCATAGAATAATAGCAAACTAATAAAGCGAGAAATAAAACAGTGCGCACATGCAGCACTTCCGAAGCAATCAAGAAACTAAACTAACACTTACACAAAATCTTATAGAAAACAACTCAACTATTTGTATATACTAGTATATTTGTAACACACAATAGCGAACTGGGGCAAAATTACAGCATCAGTTTTCGAGTAATACGGGACTGAGTTATGTGATTTTGGCATTACCGCTTACGTTATCGAGCAATCGATTACACTAATTTGAAATTTTCATTCGATCACTGATGGGGCTCACTCATTCGGTCACTGAAGCGGTAATTTGGCCCCTGATTTTAGGCAATCGATTAATTTGTGTCAAAGCACGAACTTTTAGTTATTCGAATCGAGTTCCGGTATGTGCGCTGAGTCTCATATGTTTCAGCTTAGCAACTAAACAGTTGCGAAATCAAAAATTTATTGTGCGTGCCTGACTTTAGTGAAGATTGAAACACAAAAAACAAAGTTTTGTAATGGAGAATTAATCTTTCTGTTTTGTCGTCGCTAATCGTGGCAGTCGTTTTGCACGTCCATATATGCAGGTGCATATAATTATATGTTACACAAAATAGCGAACTTATTTTAGGCAATCGTTTAGTTTGTGTCAAAACACAAACTTTTTAGTTGCTCGAACCAAGCAGTTGCCAAACTGAAAATTGAATGTGCGCGCCTAGCCTTATGCGGTAAAATCCATATTTCAAAATTTTACACAGCTTAGTGCTAAGACAATCGTGCACAATTTGCTGTTTGTTAAGGTTAACTCATTCTTAATTTTAAACATTTTGTAATTATAGAATCATGCTAATGCTACTTTTTTTTAGGAAATTCCTTCTGAACACACCTACAATAATGTCAGTTTGTGCAAAAAAAAAAAAATAAAGTAAAAAGAATTTTTTGACTTTTGTAATATCAAAAAATCATTTATGGAGCTAGCACAATACGAATAAATAATTAAATAGATATTTGACGATTTTCACTTTAATAAAATATCAAAGCAAGTGTTATACTTAGCTGAATTAAAATTTGTAGAATCGTTGTTTTATTAAACAGTTATAACATCACACTAATTCGTGATTTTGTACTTTTGCAAAGCATTGTTTTTGTAAGATCTCGTTACAATAAGACTTTTAATAATGATTTGTTCGCGATATCTTCTGGAATATTTCGTTTTTCTGCTCCAAATCCCAAACAGTTTCTTTTCGCTTAAGTTGCGTATTAATTTAAAACCTTAATAATGAATAGAGTTAAGAATAAAATATATTCGAGCACTAGTAAAAACCATGAGTTGTATCTATGTAATTTTACTTTTCTAGTATCCATATACAAACTTTTCTTTCCATTAAGCTTTAAGTAAATTTCGAGAAAAAGTTGTATCATTTAAAGTAGTCAAATCTGCTTAGTCTCTACATTTGTGAACTTAATGACTTTTCGAAAGTTTGATATCCACTGTTCTACCAGTTTAGGAAGTATCGCAAAAATCGCTATTCCTTTTACATCTGACATTCCAATATTGCCAATCACTCATGCCAACTACCACCAAAAAAAGACCGTCTGTATATCTTTCTCACTCTCAACAACAGACTTCAAGCCATAACCAGCAACAGAACAATCTAGCTGTTGCTGCCACTATACGTAAACCATATTCGTTCGTTATTTCTTCGTTGCTTTTATTTTCTCAGGTGGTAGATAAAATAAATTTAATATTCCCCCACACTTAGCTCGTTTCGTGGAAATATCTTGCGTTTCTCCTTTTCTTTTTCGTGTACTAAACTTAAACTGTCAACCCCGTGTGTGGTGTGTCGTTGCCGTCGTTCTCGTTGTCGAACGAAAGTAATAAACTAGCCTACCAACAATGATGGCCCCAAATCGTCGTCGTGCGACTAAAAATTAACCCAAATATCCAAAACACACAAAGAAATAGAAAATCAATCAAAACACACCGCCGCCGCTGAAAAGAAATCCGTCAATAAAATGAAATTAGTAAATCCATAATAAAAACGTCAAAACAACTGCAACTGTGATTTTATGATTAAAAAAAAAGAAGTTAAGTGAAAAAAAAAATAGAAAAGTTGATGTAAATTATAATTTAAAAGAAGAAAACGTCTACGACGATTTTTTTCTTCTTCTCCTTCACATAGGAACACGACACATTCACAACCAATTTCTATAATTGTGTGCGAAGGTTTTTGACATTCTTCTTTGTTTTTTTTTTTTTTTTGTCGTCACGATGAAATCTCAACGACATTGACAAATCTCACCACGAACGTATGAAAAAAAAACGTCAAAAATTGCAAAAATCAAAAGCAACATCGCAGCTAATCGGTTCGCAGATTGAAAATTCATGAAAGAATTTTCATAAAAAGAATCAAAAATAATAAAATCTCCATCCATATCTCGCGCTCGTCTCTTATTCATTCGTCTTTTCTTAATATAAGTGAAATATTTAGTCATTTTGCCACAATTCATTGTTTACCACTGAAAAAGAAAAAAAAATCCCCACAAGTGATAAAAGTGAGCAATATTTTTTTGTTCAGAGAGAAAAACTTATGTGCAAATAAATTCCAGTGTTTCTCAGAATGAAAGTTAATGAAAAAGTGAAATAATTTTTCAAATGTAATGCGAATAATCGAAGAAAAGAATACAAATTAAATTTTTTATTTTTTTTTTTGAGGTTAGGTTGTGTCTCTTGTGAAAGTTTTTCGCTTCCCCCTGCCCCTTTTATTGTGTTGAACTTGTTTTACACATACGCATACAAGTGGTGAATTAAAACAACAAAAAAAAGCGCACATGCAGCAGTTGTTGCTGTAATACGGGTAACGGTAGGAGGGAATCTGGAAATTCTCTCTCTTGTACATATACACAACATATGTTAGGTCTTGGCTGTAGTGGTAGTACAAGTGGTGGTGGTGGTGAAGGTGAATTATATTTTTGCTGTCAGCCTGCGTCAACATTGCACGCAACAACAAAAACAGCAGCAGCCCCACTTACAACAACAACTACAACAGCAGCAATACAAAACGATTCAACAGACGAAGTAGAAGCAAAGGACGGCAAAGAAACCAAAACCAGAAGTAACGACAACAACGGCAGCAAAGTGAAAATTATTTGTGGTGAATTAATAAAATCATCATCGTCTACGTCTCCTCCGTTGTCTTCGTCGTTCTCGTTACTCGAATCCAAATCCAAATCCAGATTTTCTAAGCACTTCCTTCATCGACTCCATAGGGATTATGTTATCCTGGTGATAGCTTTAATCCTTGTTAGTTTAAATCAAGAGAAATCAACAGAATTAAGTGATTCTATCTGTTTCTGCCAACGTTGCAGCAGCAACAACAACAGTCCACAGCAATTTATCTATAAATTATTATTAAAGAGAGGTGGAGGATCTGTCCAGAAATCCACATCACTTGGCCAGAAATCCACGATTTCTTCAAAAATTCCACGTAAATCCACAACAACGAATCCGTCAACGTCGAGAAATTACTATTTGAACCGTGGTGCCACTGGTTCTTCTTCGTCAGCGCCAAGTGGAGTATCTGGAGGTGGGTCATCGAGTGTAACAGCTGGTGGAGGTAATAGCAATAGCAACTTTTGTCAGTATTCAGGAAGTTACAACAATAACAACAACCATAGCAGCCACAATAGCAATAGCAATTCAGGAACTACAACGACGATGATGATGACCAAACAAAAGGCCACCATGGCCGATCGATTGAATATCGGGAGCGAAGTTCGAGAATTGAAATTGGGTTGCACATTTAATTCGAAAAATACAACGACTGCATTTCATACGATAAAATGTAAGATTGGATGCTTTCGGAATAGAAGCTCAAAAGACTCTCCATGAGAGATGAGAATGAAATCACTGAAAAGAGAGTTTTTTTAAGTCCAAATCCAAGGACGAACTATGGTCATTGTAATCTTTTTTGAGGTTACCGGAAAAATATTCTCGCGTTCAAGATTTTGCGAGACAAAACTCAGTTGCTTTGGATTCTTTGATTATTTTGGTTATGCTTGTGTTTCTAAGTGGTTCTTGAGATTAGTTTGTTGTTCTTGAATTATCCTGCTGAGACTTCATGGAGCTAGTTACACCCTGAATATTTAAATCTTGTTTGTGTTACTTAGATTCTTAGTTCGTGGAGATGTGAAATATAAAATGTATTGATGCTTACTTATAGCTGGAAAACCTAGCTATTTTGAATTCTTTTAAAATTTTTGTACGTTGATTGGTAAAACGAAAGGTCTTTGAATTTTTCATTATTCACTTCAATTTTTATTGTTTATTCTTCTAGTGATTTAAAACTAGAAAATTTCCTATATCCTTGTTATTAGTCGAGATGAATTGACGGCTACTACAATTTTCTGTCTTGTAACTTTTTGATGCAAATAAAGACTCTTACGGCTCACGTTCACCAAACCTTTTATTTTATGGTCTGGCGTCGCCGTCGTCGCTCGAACTCGACCAATTGAATCAAACCTAGGTAAAAAATGAAAGCATTTACACCGCTTCAACGACGGCCTATCATTACCGACATACGAAAATTATTTTGATTTTCTGTCAGTTTGCCGATAACTTCCTTGAAAAATACTTTTCTGCTTAAAATCGCCCTACACTCATAGTCCGGGTCGGCTTTAGTGTATGCAGACAAACGGATGAGGTTGTCGTCCCAGTTATTCCGACCTAAAAACGGGCGATGATTCGACTTCAGAGTAAGCGAAGCGTTACAGGATTTGTCAATTCCTAGCAATAGAAAAGCATGTTTGTGTTTAGATGACGAAGGCTGGGAATCCATTGCTGGGATACTATTTCACATGAAAACTTCCAACTTTCTCGTATTCATTGGGATCTTCTTAGTTGTATATATTCGAACATTTCAAACATTATTTGGTCTTTCTGTCATCCTAGTGTTTGTTTCGATTCACAGATGTTTTTGAATTTTCTTATTTTCTGGGACAATTTTAAACTGATCTTAAGGATTCTTATAGCATCTTGTCTTCTAAAATCTTAAATTTAATATTAATTTAAGTAAAAGAATTAGTTTTTGTTTTATTAGAACAATTTTAAATAATTTATTTTCAAATTTTACAACATTGATTAAATAAAAAGGAAAAGCGACGCGTTTTGGAAGTTTACTCCATCTTCTTGTTAGCGATTTAGTTTAGTTAATTTTAATAACTGTTTTCGACTGGGTCATTTGATAGAGGATTTTTAAAGGTTCTTGGATTAGTGTTTCTTAGTTCATTAAATCATCTTTGTTGTCCTTGATTATTTGGTTAGGTTAAAATTGTTTGAGGAGCTGATAAGGTAACCACACACACGTTACTCAGATCTTAATGCATTCATTAATTTTTGTAATGTAGGGAATGAAAAATGAGTAAGGAGAATTTTGGTTGTCTGGTAGTCTTTAACTGGGTCTCTCAAGGTAAATTAATACGTTTTCTCTGGTATATGCATAGGTGCAATTGTAATCTTCAAAAAAATATGAACATTCAATCCACACAATTACAGTTAATTTGCACTTATGTATTTCTATAACTGACAATCATTTTAAGTAAAATTTGCCAGTGCATGAATTTTATAAAATATCGCTTACAAAGCGGTTCATTAGGATAGACGCGCGATTTTTGTTTTCAAAAATCTTATTTTTCTATCTTTTTTGTTATTAATAAGCAAACAATTGCAATTAGGAACTGTTTTTTTATTAAGTTCTCAGTAAAAATATAAAAAAAAAGTCGAAAAACACAACCCTTTTTTCAATAATAACATTTTTGTAGACACAGCTGTGTTTGAGTCGCAAAAACAAAACAAATGATTTTGTTTAATTTGCGCTTTGTTTTAATTGTTTATTTTCGCAGGTTTTTACAATTTTGTACAATTTCCAAGATTATACAATTTAACTTTTCTGATATTCTTACAAATGTTTCAAAAATTGAAAGGAGTTTTTGCTCAGGGCTCTTTACTTTCGACAATCATTTTCCTACGCATTAAAAGATTCTTTAAATGGTTGTTTTCAAATTTTGTCTGATCAAATTAACCAAAAAAATACCCAAACAGCGTAACCATATTCATTTTACGAATGAAGGATGTGATCAGAGTTTTCTTCAGCTTCTAAACTCTGGGACAATCAGTAACCTGCAGTCTGGTAAAATCCGGTTCATTCTGCTCTTATCTCAATCCGTTTAATTAAGATCTTTATTACTTAGCATGACAAGTCATTTGTCAAATATTCATAGACAATTTATCATTTAATGTTTATCGTATCTGTGCTTCTTTAAACAAAGTTTAAATAAGTCATAGCCCTGAAAAAGTTGGCAAAAATCAAGCAAACGTAGTTGCTTCCTACGTGGAATTGTTTTAATTTGTTTCAAAAACTTAACTTTCAATTAAAACTAAAAGTTTTCAGAAATTGATAAATATTACATTATGTTTGACAGGCTACAAGTACAAAATCTTGTTTAGCAACCAGTTAATGATCTTGAGCAACTTTGTTGAATTTTGTCCTTCCTTTAGTGACAAAATATTTGGCTCCATAGACTTTCTGAAATAATCATGTTGGTCAGTGCTTTCCAAAACCTTTTTGATTCATGGATAAGAACTTCTGTGTATGTTTCTGTAAATTCCGGAATTGGTGTAAAACTAGGATTTACCGATAAAACCAGCTACATTGGTAAAAGTTTTCGTTTTCCTCATCAATTTCTGCACTGGTAATTTCTAGGTGTTTATCCCAGTGTTATCGTGTACACAGGTTCTTCTCTATTGATTCAGTTTCGCCAAAAAAATGTTTTAGTAAAATTTAAAATTTGCGCAATATAGGCATTTGATCTTTATAACATTGAAAGTGAAAAGGCCAATTTCTAGTAATAGGCTCAAAGAAAGCAAAATAAGTCCTAGTTGGCATTTTTTAAATGCTCTTTATTTTCTTACACCTCTGTTATTCCTTGAATGAATGATAAAGCGTACACCAAAAATACTGCTGATCTAGCAGTGAATGACAGGGTCTCCCATATTTATACTCTTTTAAAATAGCGCGAAGCACGTCACGAGATTGATGCTTTGTGCTCTCAACGAGCAATGCTACTTTTTAATATAAAGTTTTTTTTTTGTTCATCTTGACATTTCTTAGTTTTTGCTTAGCAGATATGTAATATTTTTTTGATAACCCAGTCCGATTTGAAATGAATGCTCTCGGTGCTTCTTGCTAAAATGCAAAATTCTTGTTTCATTTTGATGATTGTTTACTGGGGCCTCTTAGATCTCCTTAAACCTTTTGTGGGTCCTTAAATCATACTTAGATTATATAACTTTGATGGCCTGGAAGATTCTGGTATGATTTTATTCATTTTATTGACCTATAGATTATACAGAGTTGCTCATTTTCCAAACTATAACCGAGACTGTATTTCACAAAGTTTTTCTATACATTGTTATGAATTTTGTAGGGAAATATTATTACTTACAGATGTAACGATATTTTTTAGGATGTAAAATTGTTTCGCGATGTAACATAACACCAAATAAAGCAACAAACCGTCTTTGTTTACAACAGAAAAGTTAAAGTCGCCTTATGTTTGATATTTTAACGCCGTTAATTCTTAGTAATATTAATCTGTCAAAAAGTCTAGTTTGAGGTGAGATTGGTGTTTGGTGCATCAAAAACCTTCCAGAAAGTATATTCTAAAATTTAAGGTTGCTGTTTATTTTCATCTATAAATATGATGAGAGACAACCACACAAACGTCGAGTGATCGTTTAATTTTGAACTTCTGAGTTGGAATGATCTTTCAGGTTCCTGATGATTTTTCCGGAGAGCTGCAGCAAATGCTGTTCCAGTGGCATTTATTTTTCTTCCTTGCACAGCTTCTTAGTTGGTATATTCTTTATTCTTTATTTATTTACGGTGTAGTCCAGTGCAAATGCGGAGTATCTTTCCTTGCTGTATGTGATATTCTATTAAGTTGATTGAACATAAGCAGCTTGGTAGTCTAACATAGTCCATTTCGCCTCCATTAGCGGATGGACTAATTGCGAATAGTTGAGAATAGTTGGCTCTCTTCAACATCAAGTCTGCACGGAATTTGAATTTCAGTTTTGTTGGAAAAGTTGATTCCCAAGTATTTCGTTGAAAATTTGACCTTTTACTTCAGTGTTGTCTGGAAACTTTAGTTTGATCGCATCACAGCGTGTTGCAAACGCTCATCTTCGAATGACCTTCACTAGTGTTCGGAAGCAGATGAATTGCGTCTTTTCACTGTCTATCCGCAGTCCCTATCTGACATAGTATTCCCATAGGTTTTCATTAAGCTTGCAATCTCCTCGCAGCAATATCTGTTAAAAAACGGTGGCGTATGTGATGGAATCGCCTGCATAAAGCTTCGTCTTTGTATCTGGTAGCTTTGTTTTGATAGTTTGTACAATTTCCAAGATTATACAATTTAACTTTTCTGAAATTCTTACAAATGTTCCAAGAATCGAAAGGAATTTTTGCTCATGACCCTTTCATTCTGACAATTTTTCTGTGCATATAAAGACCCTCTATAAGTCAAACTTGGGCGTCAATTAACGGCCAAACAAATTCATAGCAGTATAAATGTTGAACAACAGCGATCCAAGTTTTGATCCTTGAGGGACTCCAGCATTGATTCCCCTGGTTGATGATAAGTGTTTTGCTACCTGTACGTACATTTTGGATTATTCTTACCAAATGATTATGAAGTTCCGAGAGTTTGATTTATTAATCCTTTTATCCACACGCTGTGGAAAGCTTTTTTGATGTCCAGCAAGCACGCTACATTCGTTTATTTTTGTTGAGTCCAAGTGTAACATCACTATGAAGTCCCAGTAGTGGATGAAGGGTAGAGTGTTTATTTCGAGATCCGTACTGGGATTCAGGAATGACATCTCTTTCTCTGCAGAAAATGTTTAGTTTCTTCAATATTAACATTTTCAGAATCCTGCGCACAGCAGAACAACGAAATCGGTCCATATCCTTCCACATTTGGGCAGTTGTTCTTCTGTGGGACGGGGACGACTTTTGCCTTTTTCCAGGTTGCAGGAAAAAAAACTGTTGTTCAGACAGTTGTTGAAAAATATGTTTAAATTTGGAGTCATAATGGATATGTTTGTATTGTATTGTATTGTTGTTCAACGTAGTGCTTCACGAATTCTTAAATTCTTTATTTTAATTTTTTCTTAATTTTTACGTACTGTTTATGTATGTATGTAATCTTAAGATTTATAAGAGTGTTTGAACCAATTTTTTGTTGCTTTTTGAATGATGGTAGTTCTCTTAGTTGAGATTCTTGGATTTTATCCTGCTATTTTAATAACCATATTCTTGGCTTAGTCTTTTAAAATTGCCAGAATTCCTTAATCAGCAGATACTTCCCTTAAAGATTTTTCAATCTTGGGAAATGTACATTGACTGTGGTATGTTTTGGTTTCGTGTTAAATAAACTCATATTTTTTTTTTTGATTTCTCTCTTTCTCTCTATGGGAAATAATTGAATTTCTTAAGAAAATGGACACTCTGATTCTGATACTCTATAATTCTTCTAGATGATTTTAAGCCAGCAAGTGTGGATGTTAACAGAGTAGCTGATGTGGATATTGGATCAAATAATCAAGTTACTGTTACCGTGCCAAATTTAGGTGAGTACATAGATTAAAAGGTTTATTTTTATTTATTATTTATCCGATGAAAAAGCTCAATCAAAAAATTTGGGTTATATTTTAAGAATTCCGTAATAAAAGTGCTATTAATCTTTTTTACATCACTGGGGTGAATACATTTTTTTTATTGAATCACCTAGAATTCATATACATATTTGTGAAGTAACAAAACAAATTGCTCAGAATATTTTTGTTTATCAGAATTATTTATTTCAACCTCATGTTTCTTTTCGTTTGTCCTTGATTTTTTTAATAAGCAAAATAATGATAAGATAAGATTCTTGGAAATTAACGAAACTGTGTTATATACACTAAATCCAAAATGTTAATTAAGATATTATCAATTATTTTACTAAATTCAATCTTGGGGTAAAAATTTGGAATCGACACCGGACGGTTTTTCAAGATATCCAGTATCGTTTTTTGTTTTCTAATATGCGCGCACTCAAGAGGATATTACTGCCATTAAAATGATTATCACAGTGCAAGCATTAGCAAAACAGGAAAGGTTTTGAAAGGAGACACCGATGCACATTAGTTTTAAATTTCCGAATATTAGAATGGGAAAGAAAAATAGAGTCAGGTAGAGCATTCCACATTCGTGTAGTGCGGCTGAAAACATTTTCTGTACTTCACTGTAATTCCGAAGTTTGACTTTAGGGTAAACTGATGAGCATACCTTGTGTTCGATTGTGCCACGAAGTTTTGAATTTAGTGGCAATGAGAATTTAAAGAGATGTATTTGCAGACTATTCGAAAATGTCTCTTGCGGAAAGGGACAGCCCCTTCGACTTAATTAGCAATACTGACCAAACAAACAAACATATACATCAAACAGTCATTGCAAGGAGCCACATGCTCCTACGGCCCTGGTGGAGGGATGATTTCTCAAGTGTAGGTAAAAGTTTCCTCAAAAGGCGTCTACCTCTCCTCAACCAGGTGATTATGTGACGACAAACATTTCTTCAATGACTTAGAAATATCGTCTGACATTTCAGGCTACAGCTTGCTGAAACTCATCAACACCCTTGACGGGCTTCAATGACATCGGATTATCATAGGTTTCAATATATGGGATTCAGAATCCCTAGGGTATCACAACGGATCTATATTGATCTAAGTGTGACGGTAACATGATCAACTGTCAGCCCATTAACCTAACCTAACCTATTCGAAAATGTCATACATTTGTGGGTCAACATAATTTACGTATTAGCCGTACGTGTATGTATGTTTTCGCAAATTATGCGATTTGAAGCCGTGGGATGCTTTCCTTTGGCGATTTTTGAAAGGAAAAATGCTAATTACCCAAAGAATCTCGCTTGACATAAGCTTATTAAGTGTTGCCGAAAAGTTATCCAACATTTCTTCAGATATTGTCATCAGTCACGAGGCAGCAGTTATTGTGTTCCATCTTCCATACATTTAGCAAATTTTTTATTAAAATAAAAATATCATAAACTTTCCAATAAACTGCATTTTTCTGACACCATCAATAATTTTCATTAAGAAATGTACAATGATCAGATTAGGACTATGTCAAATAAAATTTAGTATGATACTAGGTCATCTAATATGTACCTTTTTTAGTATCGTACTAACTTCATTTGACACTTACATTTCGAAATGTTAAATAAAATGTTTTTGCTTAGGTTTTTTTTAATGATTTTTCATTATTTTAAATGTTTGTAGGAGCAATTAAGTACAAAAAAAAATTAAGAAAAACTTATTTAATTCCTTTGAAATCAGCAAATTGTTAAGAAGTTTCATACTAATCTACCTTAAATCCACCGCTGAAGTTATCCGTTTGGACAAATGACAGTTTTTAGTTTTTTTTTTTTTTTGGAAATCTTAATTACCATGAAATGGTGTAAATTTACTTCCCTTACCATAATTCCGTGTCGGTTTGTTTTCTTTAATTAACTCTCCAACTAAGAACCAGCGTTAAGAAGCTTCAATTCTTCGTTAGTTTTTATGAGAAGTGAAAATTGCGAATAGATCGTATTGTAGTTTCTTAGCTTCGCTTCACTTTCACTTTTGAAGAACGCATTATGGGACACAGCAGATGTCATGTGCATCAAAGTTTTTTCACCCTGATCATTAATAATGACACCTATAAAAATCAAGTATCAAAATCGTAGCTCTGGCGCACACATCCATGTGTAGAAATCTGCAATGGCTTGTGTTGCGAATAGCAAATTTGTATTTATCATCCATTGATCATGGACTAATCTTCCCTACATAAACTATTGATATCCCAAGTGAAACGAAATCGTGCACAGAATGTAACTTAGTGTAGACAACTCGTTCAAATAATTAATCTTCGATGATTTTGTTGTTTATACAATTATAAACATGTATGTATGTATGTATATATGTTTATACTAAGTCTCAACATATGCAGTACATACATACATATGTATTGATTTCAGTAATTTGTACTACATAAGCCATTGATCTTCTCTTCGCCATTTGTAAAACATTTTTTTTCTTGCAGACAGGTTTTCAGTTTCTATTTGAGATACACAAAATTTTGTTGTCGACCGCAT
This sequence comes from Philhelius festivus, assembly GCA_963931855.1. Lineage (NCBI taxonomy): Eukaryota > Metazoa > Arthropoda > Insecta > Diptera > Syrphidae > Philhelius > Philhelius festivus. The sequence goes on along the minus strand of OZ007557.1, from coordinate 48,360,872 downwards.
TTTTTCTTGGCTGTCTCAAGCAACCAGTAAACAAAAAACCTTTGAATTCGATAAATTCTCAAGAATACTTCAATGTCATTCGTCAAATTCATATTATAAAGTAATTTATACGCAATATTCATGGCTAAAGTAGGTTGGCGTTTGGAATTTCTCGCAATGATAAATATTTAATGAAATCTCCAGTTTTATGTTCTTTCTTATAACGTTAAGGGCGTTTAGCATGCACAGTTTTTCTAAATCAAATTGTATTCTCTTGAATTAATTTGTCGTTCTTTTGAAAGTTTAACTTGAAGTTGCATTAGATGAATCTTAACATTGAATACCAAGTAGGTATGCACATATATTATGTGAGTTGTTCAGAAGACTTTGCTATTAATAAATGAAAAGAGTACATGTATGTACATATATTCCTACATTTATATCCACCAAATCGAATTCTGAGAGTTAAAGATATGAATTTTTAATAATTTGTGCTTTGTTTGTGCTCAACTGTATTCAATAATTCTTTCTTCAGATAGGGAATACCTACTTTGTTTGCGGTGGTGTGATGTTTTCTTTTTGAAAACCAAAGTGCTGACCTTGAACTTCTTATATATGTATGTATGTACATACTTACGCACCTACATAGTAGACTGTTAGAAACATTTTGAGATGATTGCAGATCATGACTAATATACAACTTGATACGTTTGCATAAAATAATCTTTTTGAATAATGATGACGATAAAGATGATCATTTAGCACTTTTGTTGCCGGCAATTTTTTTTTAACGTTGATGCAATAAATCATTAATTTTACGATTGTCAATAAAGTTATGAAAATATAACACATTAACTCAACTCAACACCTCTAGTATAAATGTGTGTGTTTGTGTTTTTTAGTCTATTGAATAGCAAGTTGTACTATACAGAAGGAGATAAGTACACATGTTTATAATTTAATTTTGGATGAGGTTCTTAGGTTCTTATCAATTGCAAGTCAAATGTACATTTGGTATCAAGAGGAGTGCATAGATTTTTGTTTTCAATTAGAAATAATAAAGTGATAAGCAAATAAAATAATTTTAATGAATGTTTACATTGAAATAAATTACAATTAAATTGAATGAACTATAATCTGAAAGTCGTGCCTCTTTCTCAAAACTTAATTTATAATTTAATGAATTTAAGAACTCAACAAAATTGTATGGTTTTTTATATGTACTTCCACTTAGACAATGACCTTCTGTATAAACTTATAAGTACATATATGCCTTGTTTATTAAGTTGAAATATGAGTTTTTTATATGCATTAGGATTTTATCAGGCAAATTATGTCAAAAATAATAATAACTAAATTCCGACCTGAAAAGGTTCTCAGACTGAGATACGAAAGCTTTTCAGCCTCCAGAATCCCGTTCAGACCGCATACCATAGCATCCGCAATTAATTAATCTCTAAATCGAAGGTACGGTCTTCCTAGTCACCTCGAGACTGAGGATTAGTATTTGAATACTCTTTTGGCTTGAAACAGCAATGGTTTCCTATGGTAATTCTTCCACAGATTTCGTTAAGGTATTATTTGTACATTTAATGTTTATTCCAAGCTTGTCTTCTATCTAGCAGTTGGTGATATCTATAAAAAATTATTTGTTTGAAATGTTGGGACATTTAAAAGAATTGGTGAGACAAAATGCTGCTGTAGTTCTGTCATGTAATGACATGCATATGTTTAGGTTTTTTGCAACATAACTACAAACAAGTGTGCACATCCACACCATACAAGATATGTGTGGTTCCGTCTTAACACTTTTTTTTAATCAGCAGAGAGACTCATGTGGTTTTCCATTGGCAAAATAAATTAATTCGATCAATTTAGATCTGTCAAAATACAGATTTTGGCAATTGTTGCATTCCATTGGGCAAAAGCAATTAATTTTTCGATTTAAAATTAATTTTGTAAATTTAAAATTTTCGACAGATTTAACCTTCTCTGACCTTAAAGCAAAAACAATTTTCAGATGTCAGTTTTCAGATGTGGTTTTTGGTTTGTTTAACTTATTTCAATTGTTAAAATCGGTTAATTCATCAAGGTCACATACCTCTACTGAAAGTAAATAATAGATAACGATTTTTTTTTAAATAATGAGACCGACAGAAAATTACACATACGCAGCTACATAATCAATTTTTAATTGGAATCTGAATTTGCCAATGGAAAACCCCATTAGTATCAGTATTTTCTTGGACCTTCCTTTTTAGATAAGTCTATAAGAAGAAGTCTAGAGGTGTTAATCAATTAATCAAAATTGATTGACTTTAATCAAACAGATTTTGTGCATTACAGTGTGATGTAATGTCTGCATCAAAAAATGACGATCAAACTGGCGTTGATTTGACGTTTTCGAAAATGTCAGTATATGAGAGAATTGTGTGCAAAATGCTAGGCGTACTGTCTTAATCATTTGTGTATTTCAATAGTCGGTTTTGAAAAACCATTCTATAGGCAATAATGAGCTAAAATAATTAGTAGTCACTGAAACTTATCTATTTTGACAATTAATTTTCATTAACTTAATAATAATGTTATATAGAATCGAACAGGGCTTCCCAGATGTCAATGCCGAAACGATGACTTTAGTTTTATTTTTTGTTACATATTTGAAAGTGTGAGTGCGTTTTGAAGAGTTGGGAAGATCCTACGAATGTTTCATTTACCTGTTCTTACCATTATCTGATTTTAAATGTAATCACTATAAAAAATTTGGGAAAAACCGGGAAAAACGGGTGCATTCGGGTAGGTACTTTTTTGAAGAACGGGAAGTAATAATTTTAGTAAACAGATTTATGAGGGCCTTAAAATGAGCATGGGAGGTAGCTGAGAATGACTGAATAGTTGACTAAAAAAAAATACTTAAAGAGATTTACTGTACTGTCACTTTTGTTCTGATCCAAGATTTGAAACAATGGAACAATATTGTTTTAAATAGTCGTGTCGGTCAAATGTAAGATTCACCAAAACAAAATTTTGAAGAAAATGAGATTTAAATATATTTTTGTATTTCAAAAATATCGAAGTAATCAGGGAATAGGTGATTAGATGTTTAGGTTAAGTAGCTCAAATTTTATGACACAAAATAAAAATTCAGAATAGGAGAGGGATAGCATAGGAAGTGGACATACTGAGATGCCGCAACATCATACTCGTCGTCAACGAATTCCGAAAAAAATGGATCACAGCTCTCAGAACAAAAATTGTTACGAGATTAAGAGGGAAATTGGAAAGCTTTGTGAAAAATATTTTACAAGAAATACTCTGAGGTTTTGTTACATTTAAACAATAGGCAGTGTCCCTGAGTAAGCGTTTTATTTTTTTTTAGGCATAGGCTGTGAATCAATCCCAACAATCCCCAGACCTCAGGCGTGGCTGTCTCATGCACTTAAAAGTGCATCAATAGGTTATGGCTACTGTTTAAGTGTTATAACACTTTGCGGTGCAATTGAGTAGAAGATGATAACAATATACATTTTCCTTATACTTATGTTTGAATATGGGAAGGAAAAGCAGAGTTGGGTAATTCCAATTGGGGATTTCCACATTCGTAGGCTACGTCTTAAGTGAGAATCTCCATAATTGACTGCACTTTCGAAGTTAGGCTCAAGGGTATATTGAATGAGAATTCTTGGCAAAGCGGGTGTTACTCTAAATTTCTTTAAGGTAGGAATGTAGCTGTTTATTTAACTAAAGCAATGTTTGAAGAAATATAGCAAAAAACAAGCCAGACCAGATATGGGAGTTATACTCTAATTTTAGGTATACCTTATAAATAGTTGTAAAATCAGAATGAGAAAACATTTCTTACAACATCTTGGACAACCTAGACATTTCGTTATTCTTTAAGCAATATTTAAATATCTGTCGTTGAGGTGCATCCCAGCCTCATGTCATGCATTGAGAAAACCAAACAGCTCTCGGTATGTGCATCACAGACAACCTTGTGTGGGATGACCACATATTAGACATTGCTAAAAAGCTGCTAAGTGTTTAGGTTTTCTTCGACGTTGCAAGATTATTTTTCACCCCTTCTGATCTGGCTGTATTCTATCTATAAGGCTCATTAAACAATTTGAAAAATTAAAAACAAAACAACTGAGGTTCAACGTGACTTCCCTGTGGTACACCAGCGTAATTTATTATTATAAAAGATTTTTTTCGAAAAAATTTTCACAAATTGTGAACGGTCCAATAAATAATTCCTAATCCACTCGGGGAGGTTAGAATAGAATCCCAGTAGGCTAAGTTTTTTTTTTTATTGAAAATAATCCGAGAACTCTCCTCAGGCTGCTCAGATCGATGGCGAGTTGATGTTCGTGAATTGAGTCTCACACTCTGGGTTACAGCAGGGGGAACATGAGTGCATACCAGTCTCATATTTCGGCCAAAATAAGTTGTCAATATTTCGCAACGTTGTTCAAGTGTAAAGCGACTCTTTTTGTTCCGCGGAGGTATAATACCGAGCGCGAAACAGCTGACAGTTTAAAATAAGCTGTGATTTAAAAAGAAACCATCACTCACCCGCACTATTATTATAATACCATATTCTAAGTGCACAGAAATGAGTTCCAAAAATTAAATTAAGGAAGCTTCTGTTAAAAAAGTAAACTTTTTGAACCATGTGCAATTTAAGAAACATTTATTTATATAAAGAAATTCCTCCCAGTCTTTTGGCTACACAGGTTTGCATACCTCTATGCAAATTCCTCAAAACACTCTCCTTTTGTGCGAATAACATTCTAATCTAAAAATTTATTTGCTACCTTTTTGTTGAAGTAAAAACTACGACCCGCATAGAATTCCAGCTGCAACTCCCACTTCTTTTGAGAGTGGCCGATGACATAATAATCGCATGTAAGTACATCACACACTCATAAACCAACGGAGCGTTAAGTGGAATACACTTTATATTCCAAACATAAATAATTTGTGGTCTGGGAAGGAAAAGAAGTGTGTTTTGTCGACATCGTCGTAGTCATCATCATCTATTTTCTTTTTTTCTTAACTACCTTTTCCTAAGTCTCTCTAACTATAAAAGTACAAAAGAGCACAAAATTGCTGAGAAGTCATTCAATTTATGTACAATGTACATCGTCTTATTTTCATCTTCCCAATCTCTCTCTCTCCAATCTTGAATATTTTCGCGTGTTTCTACAATTTTTTCCTCCTTGTGTTGTTGTGATTATTTAAAAAAAAAAGTCAAGCACTGCCTGTCTAGACATTTATGAGCACAAATTATTGTGATGGAAGAGGAAACTTAACATTCCTTTACTAATTAAGAGCGCCAATAAGTGTTTAATTTATTGGCAATGTAGTAAAGACACAGGTGGACAGACTTCAATTGTTTGAAAATGTTTTTAAAAAAAAGTACCGACATTGGCTCCTTATTTCAACTGGGCAAATATGATGGTAGAAGATGAGATATTTTTGTATCTTTAAATGTGTTTAAAATCAATCAGTGGAACAGATATTTTAGATTTAACGATTATCGACTATCAAACATCCTTTTAACCAAGCGTGCTCTGAGCGCTTTGAATTGTTTTTGAAAAACACCTACACTTAGCTGTCGCCATCTTTTTTTTTAATTTCCATCTGTCAAATGTTTGTGTTGAGCATTGAACTGTGCTCAGTTATTTTATTCTGAGCTCAAAGAGAGCACTCTGAACACGCTGAGAACGAAAAAAAAAACACATATTCGAAGCTCTGAACTAGAAAAGAAACACAATTTATTTTTTGCCAACTCAGGCTCTGCTCTGAACAAAAAAAGAAAAACTCTTTATGTGGCTTCCGGCTTGATAGATCGACCATAGACCAAGTCTTCAAAAAGAGACAAATCCTGGAAAAGAACAACGAGTTTCAAGTCTACACTTGCCATTTTCCGTTTACTTAAAATCCGCATATGTTAGCATTTATCTTCAGAAGTTCTATATGCCGATGGCCGAATTCGGGATCCCTGGAAAGTGATCCAGCTGTTTCACTTGATATTGTGTTATAAGGGAATATCTTCCCCCAAATATTGCAGGGCTTGGCAAGGAGATGAATGACTTATATATTGGGGTATTGCACTGCGACCCAGAGATCTATTGTGCTCCCACCTAAATCTGGATGAGATTGCTCATCTTACAATTCTTCCTCCAAATCTATAGGCCTTAGAAATTTTAATATTTGGGGCACCTTCAGAGAGGATGGGCCGCTCTCTTCTAACTGGTATTGTTCCAGATAGTTTTTTTTTTTTGTTACATGAGTGAATAACATTTTTCTAGTATGTGGTCTGGTTTTTCCACATGCATGTTGCAGAATCTACATACATGCGGCACTGCTCACTACACCAAAAAACCTAGGTGTCTTCTAAGTTTGGAGTGTCTAGGGAGGATACCTGTTATTATTCTCAGCTTTTGCAATTTGTGAAATGTTCTCGATTGTAATTACCCAATAGTTGTTTCGCCTGCCTTAGCTTTGGGAGTTCGTTCCAAGTTCAACTTGCTCCTCTTCTTATTAAGCTTTGCTCTTGATAATGTTTTCTCCTATCGTGCAATAGGGCTAAGGCCCTGTTAAAGGGGTTGATGTACCTATTTTTGCTAAGAAGTCTGCCTTCTCGGTCCCATGAACACCCAAGTGACCAGGTATACCCAATTAAGTGTGACCCTTTTCTGTTTGTCAAGTTCGTTTAGCCCGTTTATGTAATCCCACACTATTCACGCATTTCTCTATGGCGTACAGTGGCGTAGCGTGTCATCTCGGCGCCCGGGGCGGGATACCTATTTTGCCGCCCCCATTCAATACTTAGTTAAAATTAAATTTCGAGACATCATTTCACAGGCAATGAGGTATCTTTTATTGAAGGTAAAATAGGATCAGCGGTTTCACAAACGGATTCTGCGGGGCTTACGAGCAGGGAAGTCAGAAATAACTTTGTCAAAATCAATATTTGCAGCCAATTCTTGTTCAATCGACAATATAGCCAAGTTTGATAGTCTAGTGGCGCTCATAGTGGATCTGAGATAATTTTTGATTAGCTTCAACTTCGAAAAATTTCTCTCCCAACCAGCGACACTAATTGCCAAAGTCAAATATATACGAATCAAGATGACTATATTTGGAACCGAAATTCCCAGATTCAGTTTTTGAATGAATTGGAAGAACTCCAGTGGCCCTTTGCCCCTTATATCTTCCTCTGATTCAGAACTGGCGACAAACTGCTGGAGACGCTTCTGTTTCATCTGAAACTCGTCCTTGTCGATGTCTTCTAATACATGGGAAAGATCACACTTGTACTTGCTGTCCAAAAGTTTCGCTGGCGTCAAAAATCCGTCCGCTATTTCTTGAACTTGCTGGAATCGTGTCGTCATTTCTTGAATGATCTTGTCAAATGATGCGAACACCTCTCGACGGAGTTCCAGCTCGTCAGACAAAGCTGCATCTGCGGATTCATCGCCATACATGCGTTTTTTTCTGCGAATTCTTCTCGTTTTAAGTTTTTCGCAGAGAGTCTTAGCAAAGTCGATTGCGGCTTGGACGAAACGGTCTCTGCTCTCCACTAGGAGAGCTTTTAAAGCGCAGAGTTTCTGAGCACACTTATCCACACTCAGTCCTCGTTGCTGCAAGTAAATCTGTGCGTCATCTACTTCAGGTAGCACTGTAGCCCATCTTGTTTCGGAAGTTTGAGATGAATCCGTCAATTCTTCCAGTACCTCAAGAACTTCCTCAAACGCTCCAGCGCGTTTCAGCGACTCGTTTCACTGCTTGACCTGTGACGGCAACCAAAGCGTTCCACCGAGCAGTTGATGCAGAAAGAAGGCAATAACTGGGACTCTTGCTCCAAGCTTTATTTTTGTCAGGTGTTCCATTAGAAGAGGGTCATATTTAGCTAAGAGGTGCACTAACTCCAGAAAGTTCCCACGATTGCCACTATCATCTCCTCGAATGTCTTCTCGAAGTCCTCTGAAGGCCATATTCTGTTTTGCTAAGAACTGGATAATATTCAGCAACCGGTACAGTACGTCCCTCCACTTTTCTCATCACTTTCGAAAACTTCTTGTTGTTTCTGATCGATGGTTGCTTTACGGTTCAGGCGAACTTTCAACTCCTTCAATTTCAAGAAGCTCTGCTCATGGTCAAGGCTGTTTTCATGGTCTCCGATTCTGGGATTTAGCTATCACCATTTGTTGAATCCTTCTTCAGATGCGAAGTTCGAGCCGAAATTGCCAAACAGCTTGCAACAGAAACAATACAAGGATTGCTTCAAAGGCGAGTACACCATCGATGTTCGGAGAACCTTTTCACCGTTAGATAATGGTTTGTAGAACCACTCTGTGGTTAGTTTTCGGGTACCGCCTTTTGTTGAAGTCCCTGAGCGAACAACATCGGCAAACTTGGAATCGGTGTGCTGTACTGAGTCAGATCCGCGACTTACTAGAAGCGTTCTGACTTCGTCGGTCATAGTAGAAAGCCAGCAACCTATACCTTGTGGAGGAATCATATACTTACATTGGAATCACTTCCGCTGCTGCTGGGATGCCGCCGAAGACTTTAACGTGGCTTTCGAACCAGAACTAGAACTGAAATATTTCAGTAATGCACCTTGAGACTTCTTCGCATCTGCTTCTTTTTTAGCCTTTTTCTTGCGGTATTCCGCACCGAGCACGCGAGCCTTTGGACTTTTTCTCGTGTTTTCCTGATAATTCGGTTCTTTTGTTTCATGCAACCACACCATAGGTAATGTCAAGGAGATGCGCTATCCTGTGATTTGTTCAATCTCGTTCCAGAGCGGATAATGCACAGGGCAAGCCTTAAAACAGATGGAATTAGGTATATTCTACAAACCTGTAAAATTTTTGGGTATGCGGATGATCGATATAGTTGATTGAAAGTTTCCATGTCTCTAGTTGAGGCCTCCCCAGGTTAAGCCAAAAAGAAAGTCTTCCGGACAGCTAAGGAACACGGGCTTGCCAAGATTATCTTATTATACTAATTCTGTCCCGAATAAATCGCTTTAGACAGGACGCATCGATTGATAAGCTTCCTTATTCTTGTACCAACCGCATAAATGGAAGTATTCTAATTTATCAGTTGTTATCGCTTTCAACATTTCAGCTAATGTAGTAATGTAGAATTGGTTACCCTTTATTTAACGGACACTGTATAGGGGAAGTGTACGCCAAACCGCACAACGTGACCAATGAAATGATACATCATCATGTTTCCTAAGATAATGTAAGTGTGGTTAAAGACGTCGAAATTTTTTTTTATCAAAATATTATCGTTCGTGACAAAAATTTTATTATTATTATTACAATTAATTTGAAGAGAACCGAACACAACTTATAAGACTTTCGGCTTTGACCTCTGAAGTACTCGTTACTTAGGTTTAATAGTATAATACATTGTTAATATGGTAATATAATATACTCGTATGTATGTGTAGTGTATTTTTTGTTTGTATATTCGTATTATTATGACCAGGCTTTGTAAATGGATAAGTGTGATGATGAGTTTAGATGGTCTGTTGAAGCCAGGCAATTGGTTAAAATATTATGTCGAGTCGAAAGCTTCAAGGAGGTCGTGTACGTGGACTCTGCTTTCCAAGGAGATACCTATGCGTAGTATCCGTGTGACCCAGGTGTTGCCTAATGAAAACACAGCTTTAGAAAAAATATAGTTATAGGGAACATGGGATATGACCTTTCGTGGTTGATTGATGAAAATTACAGTATATATGTAAATATTTCAGTTGGATAGGAGATTATAATTAAGTTTTTGATTGCTAAAACGGAATAGATCATGTTCCAAGTGATAAAGTGGAATTTAATGCGCCTGTAAAGCGGTAGCGGTCTCAAGTTCATTTCTTGATATACCCATATGGCTATCTCGAAACAAGATTTTTTTTATAGAATATGATAGAATATCTGAAGATATATCAATTTTTTCCCATCGGAAGCTCATGTTGTTAAGGTCTCCAAAACAGCAAGGGTCTTATATATAAATAAAGAAAAATTCCATTGTTTTGTTACAGTTTTACGAGTAGACCATATCTAAAAATTCTTTCTTTTTGGTTATGATCTGATGAAGAACCTGTAGAAAAATACATCTTTTTAAGTGTTCTTTTTGTCAAAAGCTGTCAAAATTATAATGCCGTAGCGTGTTACATAGAGGGAAACGGCTTATGTACAGTTCTTTAGCTGTTATAGAAGCGGATGAATATTGCTGATGGTTTTCAAGCTTTAAGTTTCATTGCACATAAAACGGCCGTTGGCAACAGATAGGTTTTTGAAAAAATTTAGCTATAGTCAAAGCTATTCTTTCATATAAATTGGAAGGTCCTGCTTCGGCTAAGACATGTTTTCGAAACGAAAAACACAACAACCTTATGACAACCCGATAACTAGCTCTTTAGATAAGGCAAATGTATTTTCAGCTCGTTTTGCTTGCTAGCTGATATCAAGATTGCCCCTCCAGTACTTGCGAACGTAAATCATTCAATGTAACAGGTATATTTCCTTACTCGTACAGTTACAAGAGTCCTTCGAGATCTAGATATAAACAAATCTGCTGGCCCTAATGATATACCCTCCATTCTTCTGGATAGGTGTTCTTTCTCGCTGGAAAAACTATTACGTAAGCTTTTCCATGGCTCTTACTGTTTTGCAATCTTCTCTGGAAGATGAAAAAATAGCATTTATCCAGCCTGTTCCTAAAAACGGCGACACATCTTCCCCTTCCTCCTATCAAACAATTGCACGTAAGTCTCCAAGGTCATGGAATCGCTGATAAATTATTAGCTCAAGAAATATCTCGAAGATTGAAAGGTTCTGAATGACTGGCAATATTTGGATTTCCCCAGTCCCATGTGGAACAGTTTTGTTAGTTAACGTATTCACTAACGTCATGGATACATTGAGTCAGATCATGAAATATATCGAAGAACATAAACTTCTTAACGATCGACAATATGGTTTTCGTAGTAAAAGGTCTACAGGTGATCTGAAAGCTTATCTGATCGAAAGATGGAACCAATCTTTAAATTGCTTTGATGAAAGCAAAATTATTTCGCTTGATATTTCCAAAGCATTTTATCTTTTTTGTGCATTTGGATTTGATGATTCTCTGCTTCGATAGATGAAGTTATCTTTCTGACCGCTCAATACAAGAGCATATAGTATTGGATGGATTCAAGTATTACATCTACAAAACAAATGCTGGTGTGTCACAGGGTTCTGTATTATCTCCGACTCTGTTTCTTATTGTGTTAATGATCTTCTAGCTAAAACTTCTAATCTACTTCATTGTTTTGCTGTACTCTTAGTTTTTTCATATTCATTTCGAGACTCACCTCCACTTTTTTCGAATGTGAAATTTCAACGTCAACATTATGATAAACTTCCTAAATTCTGATCCTCGCAACATTGTAAAATGGGAAATCATTAACCGCGTGGAATTTAATGCCTCCAAAGCCCAATGCTGCTTTCTGTCACTAAAGCAAAACTTGTCCCCTTGCCACTTGCCCACTCGCATTGAAGAAGCTCAAAAACTTTCAGTTCTCGGTATGTGTTTCTCTGACCACTTGCTATGGTTGAAATTGCCAACAATTCTGCAAGATGTTTGGGTTTCCATGATGGTTGCAAGATATTTTGTACCGTATCCGATCTAGCTACAACATACAAATTATATATCCATCCTAAGCTCGAATACAACTCTCATTCTTATTTCACATACAGAGCTTAACTAATTGTTGTCATTAGCAGTCTAAAAATCCGTTTGAAAAAGAAATGCTGAACCACTTCGAATTCTTCAAAAAATTTATTGGCAGAACAAAGGCAGCTATTTATTGTATCATCTAGTATCGTAAATTTAAAGGAGGTGTTCACTTGTTGGTTATAGTATAAGCTGCTCCACATAAGGTTGATAGCCGTTTTAGCGACTGACCAATGTGAGGACGTCAATCTAGATTATGCTATTTTGGAAAACCAAGATATTTATAATATTTAACTATATCAGTGAGCTCTGTATCTAAAAACTATTTTTCTGATGGCAGCCATTTCCTATTATTGGACTCAAAAGCCATTATTTTGGACTGAAAGGTATTTATTTTTAAATCCCATAAGTTACAATACTCTTCAAGACGGCTAATCTGCAGTACAAGTATTGAGTAATTATCCCTTAGCAAAACAAGTGCTACCAGGCTATATCCTAGAAATATCGTCAATAACAAGAGCAAACAAAATTGGGCTCAGAACACACACTTGGGGAACTCTCGTTTCCGTGTTGAAAAACTCAGACTTGACAAGGTGTTTATACAATTATATAATAAAGCAATTCTGTTAATGGTGTCGAACGCAGCCCTAAAATCAATCAAAATTGGTGATGCATACATATACGAGTATCTGGTCAGCAGTCGAAAAAATGTTTCTGTAATTTTCTGCACGGTTGCAGTCACATTTTTTGTAGATTGCAAAGATTATGAACTTCAAAAAAGATTGAGGTAAAACATTAGGCAGGGAACTGAGCTGTCAAAAATAAATTCATGTTTCTTTTTTAGATCGGACTCATCAGAGCACTCAGGTTGTGTTTCTTTTTTCAATTGGAGCTACCTCGAAGCGTGCTCTATGATCTCAGAATAAAATGACCTATCGTGTGATATGACAGAGACAGATGGCGAAAAAATAACAAACAAACAAATAAAAATGGAAATTTACTCTACGCCTTTGACAGTTCATTGCTCTAAGGTGTTTCATTAATAAATCGGAGAGATCTGGTCAATCTCTGCTCAGAGCGTGCTCGACATTTAAGGGTGGCGAAAAATTCCTTGAGTGTGCGTTTAATTATAAAAAAAAAATGGTATTTGTAATAAAACAACAAAGTACAATAATTTTTGTATGCTTGTAAAAAAATTCTTAAACGATTTACTTTTGTTATTTATAATTTGACTCAAAATAGTTAAATGAAATACCAGATTTCCAAAACAAAGATTTTTTTTAAGTACTTAATACACCATTTTGACCCCACTTCCCCTACCTATAAGAAGCTAGATTTTAAAGTACTCTTGTAAATGCTTATAGTTGAGAAAGAACAAGGTGAACATTAAAGATTCATTGAAGCTTCAACTGAATACTTTAAAAGGGTCCAGTAAGATATGCGGTTGACATGATTAGATCAGATTAGCACCGTCAAACCTTAAAAAATGCCTTTAACTGAATGTTTAATCGACTCTCTAATTTAAACATGAATTAAAAGTTAAATGTACAAGATTACTTTTTTTTTGATAAAATACAAAATAAATACATAATACTGGCTGGTTTTAATAAAAACATTAAAATGTAATTAAATTAATTTGATTATCGAATTTCTATTTTCCTTTATTCCGTATATACCTTGGAGCGAGGAGCAAAAGGATAATAATATATGTGTAGAGATGCCTGTTGAACTTATGTTATCCTAATTGCTTAAAAGCTTAGAATTAAATCAATAAATGCTTTTGAGTATATCTATGAATGTGTCGAGATGACACGAGTTGGAAGTACAGAGAAGGATTTATTAGGTAATAAGCAGATTACCAGCCAAAGTCAACACACAGCTTAAAATGTGATGTGTGCATTTTGTATGTTCGAACATTCATGGCAAATGAGTATTAATTGAAATTGGAATGGCTGAATGGCAGTTAATTAGTGGGTTCCTCATGTCATCACTGCAAGAGGAAAAAGAAGAATTGGAATGTGTAGGTAATGACACACATTTGAAATGGAACAATTTTTGTTGTTTGGAAAAACGTGGTTTAGATATACATATGAATGTAGGCTCCCACGATTTACTTAATGCTGAAAGTCATTAAATATGCGGAATTTCTTGACAAACATTAATTATGAGCTTGGTCTATTGTTAACTTTGATCTAAATTCTTGTGAGATCATAACATCGTTTAAGGTAGTTTGTTAAAAAATGGCATGGCATAGCACCAGTTGTCGGTCCGGCAGAAAACCGTCATAAGTCAACAAATTTTGAACTCAATTTTTTTAAAAGAAATAAAAATTGCTCTAGTATCTCGACTTTTCGAGCACTCATAAGCTTATGTGGAGGTTGAAACTCAAATAATTTTTACTTGCGCCATACAGTCTTTGAAAGCGCTATTCAAAAACGATTTCACAAGCTCTGCTTTGCACATTCGGCCACAGGGCTAGACCTACCCCTATGAATATACAATATTGTTCGGAAAATAAAATAGTATTTTTTAAAGGGACATATGGTTTCAAAAATACTTTTATATTTAAACCTCTCATTTGGTTGAACCAATTCTTAAGAAATATAGAAAAATATCAAATTAAAAGTAACAAACACAAATTTGTGATGTTAATATTTTGTCGGAAATCCAAAACTGCTGCACGTCTTCTTTGAATTGACTCGATAAGATTTTGGCTTCTTTTAACTGAAATCTTTGTCTCATCGCTCCATAACATAAATTTCCATCGATTCACCGTATTTCTAGGTATTGCTTGAAAAAAAAAATTCCGAAAAATGGTTATTAATAGCCGTGTTTTATGGAAAATTTATAGCCACTCAGTGAAGAAAATTAAAAAAAAAACGATTATAGTCACTTTTATATTCACTCTCTTTTAATCTCAAAGTTTGACACAAATTTTGCCAGTCCCTAATTTTCAATTTTAATGAGCAAAAAAATCGATTTTTCTTTTAAAAAAATTCAGATTTTGTAGATGTTTTTAAATCCATCGAGATCTCTGCCATCCTCCAATGGAATTCGACAGTTTATGACTTGGTTGATGGGTTATATACTACTCGTATATTTTGACCTACTCAGAGTATTTTCTTCTAGGTGATTTCCAAAAGCCCTGAAATCGCAATTTTCCTGAAAAAAAAAATCCAAAAAATTTCGATTTTTCGGTGAAAAAATTAAGATTTTCCAGAAGTTTTTCAATCAATTGACATTTGAGATTTTTTGTACGTCTTTTACAAAATAGACATGAAGCTTTATTTCCAAATGTCTTGACATAATAAAAATCTCTGAGAAAAAAAAGATGCATTTCAGAACACATCCCAGTACCAAGCAAATGTTTTTCTGCACTCGAGCGCCATCTACATCTCAATATATCAACAATTTTTATTCATTCTACTCATATATTCACTCTGTTTGCTGACGAAATTATATTCATGTAAAATTTTGCTAACTTGGCTATTCACTTTTTCAAAAAACACGACTAATAGTACCGATAGCGTCGCCGGCCGTTGACTGTGATGGACTGGCCATCGTCGTTCTCAAAAACCGATGATGCCGCCACTTCAAAATCCACACTAAACAGTAACTTTCCCTGGATTGCAATTTGGTGGATCTCGTGTGCATTGTGATCGTCTCAAATTCGACAATTTTGCTTGTTGACAAACCCATTCATTTAGAAATGAACCTCGTTGTTGAATATGATTTTTTTTTTAATGAGATTGGGGGAAACTTCCAACTGCTGGAGTGACCAGTTAGCGAACACACCTCGTTCGTCTATGTTTGTTATTTCTAAGTTCCTGAGTCAACTGAAGTACCCGTACCATGTGAAGGTCCATGCCATGACGCAAACTTCGGCAAGTTGTGCTCTGCGAAAAACAGAATTCTTGTGCGTGTCACGGAGGAATTGACAGCCTCGTATTCTACTGTACACTCTCACGGACAGGGAAGATATTTTATTTCGGCAGATCCTGTATTTTGTTGCGGTGTCCATTTTAGTGGATTGATAAAATTGGATCAATTTTGAGTTGAGTTACGTTTGCTACCTTGACACTGTGATAGAATTTCGGTTGAATTACATAGCGGCACTGTGAATTCCATATCAGGAAACAACAAAACTCAAAATGACTGGAAAATTAGAACTTGTAAAAGTTACGTATGTGACACAACCTTTAAACTATAAATTCAAGCTCAGTATAATTTTGAAATTTAACGAAATTTTGTATGACGGTAAGTCAAAATACAAATTATTAGTCTCAATATAAATTTTCTTTTGTTGTAATAATGCTCATTTTTGTTACGGGTGCGACTGAATGAATTAACTGGGTAATATCTTTGTAAAGGGTGGTTAAATTTTAAGGGCCGATGTTGAATGTGAACCACACATAAACGTCAAGTTTTTTTCTGCATTTCATTTGACATTTCTCAATTTCAAAGTTAAAATTTAAAATTTAACCACCCTTTATATAAAACTTATAGTACTCTCATGAAGACGAACGATTGGGGCGACATTTTAGGCATATCGATAGTACTTGTTATATTTTAATAAAATATTCTCTTTTTTACATCTTATCCTACTCTCCACTGTAAAATCGTGCGCTAACTTCAGTGCTACCACCAAATTTAATTTGCTTAAATAGGTCACAAGCATTGCTGTGGTCAGCTGATTCCATCTAAATAACCAAAAATATAGAGCGAATATGCTACAACCTTCATCAATTACCATTGACTTGGTAACCGAAATAATTAAAATTTAGTCTCCACTCCCATTACCATCTGTTTGAAAAATACTCATTTGAAAACAACCGATGCTACGAGTATGACGATAAATGCGTGGGCTCGTATACTCCTCTTTGTTTTTCTGTGAGGAAATGATTCAGAATCTGTGTGCATCCAAGGTTTTAACTTGCCAGCTATTTTTGTTTTCTACAATTTTCCTCTTTCTTCTGATATAAATACATATACGTATGGATGTAGATATGTCTTATAATCGCAGCGCAGCTATTGTGATATTTTTGCCGGGTGAGAAGACCCATCCCCAGCCTTATTTATATACATATTATATATGTGACACCCAAGTGTTATAAAAAAAAGCTTCCCACCCACCTCGCCTGATTCGAAATTTAAAAGCAAATAAAAAAAGTCGTGAGAATGTGGAAAATGTTTTTCTTTTTATTACTCGGCGATTGTGATCAGTTTTGTTAGTATTTTGTATTTATTGTTCTATGACTTTACTATAAATTGTTTTCTTTTATTTAGGCTGCCTTGTCGGCACATTATGGTTTGCACTATGCATACATGTAAACCAATATGCACCTGGTTCTTTAATAATTGACCGTTTTTAAGAATTTAAATTCATTAAACAGAAGGAAAAGCTTAAACTATACTACAAACTTAAAGCAAAAATTTCCCATTTTTCTAGCAGATGTGTGTTTCTGAACACCTTTGTTTACTAAAATGACAAACGTCAAAATACACTACTGAGGCGAAACGAAAAATACCATACAAACATTGTACATGCAAAATTGATAGTCTTAACAAATTTATTCGGAGAAGTCTTCACTTTTTTTTTCCACAGACTTTATTGACCGTACCATAAATCGGGGGTTCGAAAAAATGATATCAGAGTATTATTCGAGTTTTTTTTGCTGTTTTCTTTCAATACATTGTAGGGGTTTCTTAAACTCTCCATTCGCTTGTATTATTGGAGACAACCGACAAATTTCGTATCACATAAGGATCCTACTAGATTTTTCTAACAAGACAACAAAATGGTTACGAAAAGAAAACGGAAAAATTTCATCGAGAGTTTGACCATAAAAAAGCATGTACAAAATTGCAAAAAAGCATGTTATACAAATTTGACTCAAATTTCATTTTCAACGCAATTATAAATGGTCCTTAATTATTCTGTGCCACAAAAGATTGGAGACATTTTCAAATAATCTGATACAATATTATCAATTTCTCTAGTTGAACAGCTTTCTTTACAACAAATTCTGTCGCTAATGAGATTTTTCGTTTTGCTTCATCAGCACACTAGGCTTTAGAAAAAGTTATAGAAATAGTCTTGTTTGAAGGTGTGTGGCTAAATATTAAAAACTTTGGCAATATTTCACTTTAAATGTGGAAATAAAATTCTATTACATTGTTTCCTTTATTTTGCTTTTTTAATCTACGAAAACCAGACATGTACTAAATTCTTAACCGCTTCTAGACTTTAACTATAAGAACATTTTTAGTCATGTTTCAATGCGGACGAAAAAGTACTTACGAGTAAATAAAAACTATAATATATCCTATCTATAAACCAACCGCCAGAGGGCATCTCATATAGTTACGATATTTTTCACGCAAATGACATTTATTTCGATTGTTGTACAAATTAAAACACCTTTAAAAACCAACAGAAATTCGAAATGTGACCTTTAATTTAATTGGTATAATATGACATTTAACAATTTTCAATATCACTCTTTCGTTTATTCAAAAATGTCAAAATCTTCACTTTGATGAAACGTACGTTTGTTTATATATTTTCAAAGGAAATACTGGTATTGTGTACCCCTTGACATAATGGTTAGTGCGTTGGTCTGTCATGCAAAAGGTCTTGGGTTTAATTCTCAGGGGGTGCAGTGCCTCTTGCGAGGAATTGACAAATCCTCTAGGAGTATCTCTTGTCATGAAAAGAGCTACTCATTAGCCGTTCGGAATCGGCAAAAATTGTAGGTCGCTTCCATTCCTGGTAACACACATACAGGAATGATTGAGAGTTGTAAGTCCCTAAGTCATTAAAAACAAGATTGTTGTTCTTTAAATTATACTTTATAATACATTTCTTTCATTTCAGTCTATCATCTGCCAGTTTCATCAAAGTGATAGCTTCCTCCTTGGTTTTTGACACATTCGTTTAGTTCCATTTCTCTCGATGTTATTGATAGCACAGATTCCACAGAACATGAACCATCGTCGTTCACATGAAATTGTACTAGATTGCTAATATGGCAAGCCGAATTTTGTGGGTTTTATTGATTTTCTATTCTAAATAATGCAAACACCGTCACTGTGTAACTTGATTAACCATATTGTTTTATTGCTGTCGTCAGATACGTATGAAATACATATATTACCTCAGCTGTGTGTATAATGGGAAAATAATTGTTTCCAAGAATTTCCTAGACACAAATCTACCTCATCGACAAGAGTGTTTGAGATATTGATATTGAAATCTTCAAAAAACTTTAATTTGTGTCTATGATGTGATATCTCAATGAAACTCTCAATGTCAAGTGTCATCAAGCACGTTTCTTCATTTCATAAAATTATTTAAGCACATTCTCATTCTTATCAGAGAGACCGGTTGTTTGTGAGGCACTATTCAGAGCTGTGTTAAATTGCGAAACAGTATAGACATAGAGCCTCCAATTTTGGATACTTTTCAATTTCCTATAACAAAAAAAAAAAAAAAAAAAACCTTCGCAATTATCACATATTCGCTAATAATAATAATAATTGCCTGAAACAAATAATAACGACACCTATGACCTATGTAGTTCCCCGTTTTGGTTCATGAATTTGTTTTTTTTTATTGCTCTCATTAAACAGACTCAAAAAATCACGTGTCACATTATTACAGTGTGCTTATAAAATCAAAAACTGAAAGTTATAGGTACTTCTATACAAATTCAAGAAAACACGGTGTAGATATAGTATGATATACCTTCATATATATGTATTTATGACTGAAAAAAAAAGATACAAAAATATTTACATTCAAGTAAAAACAAAAGTATCTAACCAACCACACCTGGCTGCACCTATTGTTGATGATTACGAGTATATATACACATTTTTTACCAAAACTAGGTACAAATATCTTTGTTTCCTATTCTAAAAGTCTTCCAATTTTGTCTCTTTTGTTCACGGAGTTTGTGTGCAAATTTTGCAATCTTACTCGCTTTTACTCTTCGCTATCCTTCACTGAATCTTACAGAAAAAAACATCAAAATCAACAACAAAATGATTATAAAATCGGAACGAAATCTACTCAACAACAACACCCACCAATGCAATCTTTGTTTACAACATAAAAGAAAAATTATCAAAAAAATATAATTCAACACAAACAACAAAATCCCGTGTACTCGTATATTTGAGTACTCGTACAATACACTCAGAGAAAACCATATTTTGTTAAAGTTAACTTAATTTTAAAATTTAATTAATTACTGTCAATATCTCTCAAAGTATTAATACTCCTGTCAAAATAAATTGGTGTGTTGAAAATTATTTTCTAATTTCGCTTTCAGTCTTGCATCGAAGCAAATCAGTTTCACAACATATAATCTCAAACCCTTAAATGTAATAGAATGTGCGTGATGATTGATGCAACCAACCACAGAATCGTTCATATTTTGCTACTTGTCAAATTGTTAATTGCGATGTACTGTCAAGTTGTATGAGATAGAATTTCCCACAGCTTTGACGTTTTGTATAAAACTTTAAACTGTGTGCTGAGATAGTGTATTGCAAAGACTTCTTGTTGCATAGGGTAAATATCCATAGATTCCTGTGTTGATCACATCAACAACTTGGAACAACACCATCAACAATTGAACAGTGTGTTGACATTTGAAAAGTTGAAAAGTGTATATAATTTTTTTATCAATACAATTATCAAGCGATTAATTCGAATATCATAATTTCCGTAGAGGAAGATTGTTCGGAGGAATTTTCAATCGGAAGTTGAATCAGGTGGAATATGAGCAAAACTAAATTACGTAAGGCGTGCGTTTTATTGGAAAGTCAAATTCATCTCTGAGTAAAAGAATTCGAATCAAAAGTGTCTACAAATAAGCCATCAATACAAGTGATAGTGTAAAATTATAAATTGCTGCAACCGAACTCTTTTTGAGTTCAGAATAGACCTCTGAACAGAGTACGTGCATGTCGAGCATGTTCTGAATATCCTCTGAACCAAGCGTGCTCTAAATTTTTTTTGAAGCCTTCTGTTTACTTAACTGTCACCACTTTTTTTTTAATTTCCACCTGTCAAATGATTGTGTTAATCATTGAACTCTGTCTGCTCAGTTATTTTATTCTGAGCTCATAGAACGCACTCTGAAGACTCGCAGAAGGAAAAAAGAAACACATATTCGAAGCTCTGAACTAAAAATGAAACACAATTTATTTTTTGACAATTCATGGCTCTGCTTTGAACTAAAAAAGAGAAACGCTTTTTGTTCGCTTTTTGATGACACTAAGGCTAGGACCGCATTTGCGATTTTTCATCGAGGCGATTAAAAAGTCGTAGTCGCTACAAATTATTGTCATGCACGCATTTGCGATTTTTTGCCGTGCGATTATTTAATGGCGAAAAATAAAACACACTTCTTTTTATGTGAGTGCACGCATTTGCTACAAATAAGTAGCGACAGAAAAATCGCTTGAAAAAATAGAACTTGTTTCATTTTTATAATCGCTATGATTTTTAAGTCGCATGTGCGTGCATTCACATTTAAGGCCATGTGTCTTACTTTTTGCGACTAAAAAATCGTTGATTAAAAATCGCAAGTGCGTGCATGCCAATTTCTCTTTGCGACTACAATTTTTAAGTCGAAGTAATTGCAAGTGTGGGCATATCCATTTGAGTACACGTGTTTCATTTAAGTTTACGACAATCGCATCGCAAGAAAAATGAAACAAATTGCGACTTTTAAATCGTCATGATTTGTTGGTAGCAAGTGCGTTCATTCTCATTTAAATGCATGTGTTCTATTTTTGCGACTAAAAAATCGTGCGACTGAAATCGCAAGTGCGGTCCTAGCCTTAACATAATCTTTAAACGTCAAAATCTATAAACGCTTAATATTTTTTCATTACTTATCTGTAAAACAACAAATTTAGCAGAACAAAATTTACGACGTCAATGAATTTAACATCTGAAAAATTTCATAAGAGTTTCAATATGATAATTCACCCTGTAAGGGTAGTTTAAGTTATTTCGCGTTACATTTGAATTGCAAAATACTTTTTTTTATACAGAAATGCTGATCTGCCAATTGTCATACAAAGTTGGATTAGATATGAGTATTGGTCGCGGAGAATTTGTATACATAAAATGTATAAATGTAGGAAGGAAATATTCTATGCAAGTCAAAATATATTTCGTCTACCAACTGTCAAGTTATAAGGTCTAATATAATAGCAGGATGGCTATCTGAAAAATCTGAGGTTTGAATAATTATTGTGGAAAAGGGCGATTTTGGAGATATTTAGTGACATTTGTTATGAAATACTTGATGAAATGACATTTAATCTAAATTCTTAAATTGAGCTTCGTTTTTGAGTAACAGGGAAGTATACGGTTGTCTATAATCCAGATATAAAATTAAATACTGTGGAGACGACATGGAATCAATAATATGTTCGCGAACACAACCCCAGAAATTAAAGTTTTTAAATATAAGAGAATGTAGCTTATCTTGTTTTAAATGCAAACATTTACTGTTATTGTCTGTCCAAACCATTTTTGTATGAGATTAACGTGCAATATTTGGTATAATTAAATTGGCTCTTAGTCAATCTCTTAACAAATGTTCCCTGTCAAATACAAAGAACAACAAAATTGGGAATTTCCTTCTTTCGGGAGTTTTCTTAATTTATAGTTTCTACAAACCCGTCTGTCAAAGTTGAAATTTCTCTCATTCATAATATGTATAATAAGCTTACATTAAAAATGATATAGTTTAAAATATCCAAATGCGATTCTAACTTATATATCATTCGAAATACATATTTATATTTCGAAAATAGATTATTTTAATATGTTATCTAAAATGTCACTAACTGATCATAAAAGGTGAGTTGGATTCAATAATTTGACAGCCTATTTTTTTTTCTCAGTGTAGGTACCCTAAATTGATAAAAATTGAGGTAAAATAATCAAATTAATGACAAGGCCTTCTGGCTCGAGCTGTACTTATTGCTTGCACACTAGGGGCTTTAATATTATCTTTTAACAATAGATTATACCTACATAGGTATATATTTTATTTATATTTTTTTTTATGTATGTATGTATTTATTCTCAAGTATAAGGAGGTATTAATATCTGCATTATCTATATAGGAGAATATGAAAAACAAGTGAAAATAAATAAGTACTTTGCAGTTATTTGAACAAGTGACAGATAAATTTGCAAACAAAAAAAGTATGTCATAAAATAAATGGATTTTAGTTACGAAAATTGAATACAAATCTAACTAAGTATTGTATCTTAAGATTATCACAATCAAATTTACTATTATTTTATCATTATTATAATGATTCATACGTAGAGGGTGTTTCAACAAGAGATAGTAAATTACATTATTCAAAAAGAATTCTTTTTTTTTTTAATTGCTCACAGGGCGAGTATGAGTTTCATGTAGAAAAAAATGGAGATTTAATATTTTTTAATCAAATCTGACAGTGCGATGGAGATGGAGAAGTCCAAATTTTAACTATGTAGTATATAGATTATTTTAAAGTATATGTGATTATTTTTTAGTCTGGTGCTCCGAAGTTGTTAAAAAATACTTCATTTAAAAATTTTACCAATACGGTTTGAACAAGTTCCTGCTGTACAGTTGTTTATTTTATTTTAATATAAAGCTCAAAAATAATTGATACCTTCCATTTTGTTTTTGTTTATTTTTGATGTTTGGTTTAGTAAAAGCAACTTGAACACACGTTCTGCCGTATTTCAATCTAAAGTCGAGTATTTATTTTTGTTTAGAAACATGTGTTACGCTTTTGCTATGTTTGTTTAGGATCGTTTGAAATCGACGGAAGACCAACTTTGAAAAGGCAGGGTGGTCTATACGAAAAAATAGGTGCTGTTTTCTTAGTTTTTTTTTTTTTTTGCCAGGCCTTGGTCTTTCGTCATTAAGAAGGGAAAACAAGGATTTCAATGTGCCTTACTGGCATAAGCTCCATTTGAGTTTAACGGTAAAGCATTCCTCATTCGTGTAGTGCGGCTAAAGAAAGAATCTCCGAATTTAATGAAACGTCCGATCAAGGGTGAACTGATGGGGATTCTCTGAAGTGCGAAACTTATGGTTAAATCGTTTAAGGTAAGGAATGCAATTAGCTATTTAACTGTTTATAAAAATAACGGTAAAATAATGAAAAACAAGTAACATTGCGGCGGTGCTCGAGACATTCAAATATTTCTGTTATTACTCTAACACCTATCATTTTTAAAGCTCTTTTCTGCATTCCAATCCAAAGTTTCAAGTGTGTTATTGGAGCGCCTGCACCAAATATGGGATCTATACTCGAACTTTGGGCTACTATAGGTTTTATAGATGACAGCCAGATCAGAAGGGGGGACACATTTCTTGCAACGTAAACCTAAACACTTAGAAGGGTTTTTGGTGACGTCGAATATGTACTTATTCCTCACAAGTTGGTCGGCGGTGCACATACCGAGAAGGACAGTTGTTCGATTTCCTTAATGCAACTGTCCCTCATAGAAAGTGACATTGGGGTGGGTTGTGCTTAAACGACAGAAGACACCATTGAGTTTTTGAAGCATTAAATTCTACGCAGTTTATGGATCCCCATTTGACAATGCTATCGAGATCAGAATTTAATGAGCTTATCTCATACGTTGCTGTTCTAGATCCACATCCGAAGAACAAGGACATCCATCTGGAACTGAATATGAGAATCTGAGAGTTCTGTCGGTAACAAAACAATTTGATGTATTAGAAGTTTCAGACAAAAAATCTTTTTTGAATATCATAAAGAGAGTCGGAGACAAAACGGAGCCTTGTGGTACACCAGTTTCAGATATAAAAAGGTATTTCGAATGTTGTTTTATGTAGGTGCCTATCAACACAGGATAATAGGGTTAAACTGCAGTTATGTTGAAAAACTATGTTCTAATTTTTTGAATAATTTTCATTAAATAAAAGAAATTCGTCGATCTGTTTGAAAACTGCGAAAGTTCTAAAAATCCGGATCAATTGGATCAATTGAATTGAGTTAATTTGATTTTATTCAAAAAATGTCGTTAACGTTACTGTTTCAATAATGGTTGGCTTAAGAGGGTATTTGAACATTTTTCTTTATTATTCTGAGCGTAAAAACGTTTAAAAAAAACCTTCTATCAATAACTACAACTTACCCTTAGTTTCCATTCATCAGTTAATTAATTGGAGCAAAATACAGACGAATCACATATCCGGTATGAAATCCAAACCAAACTGTCACTTTTTGTTTATCCAATGAAGTCTCCCGAAGCACATGTGAGTTTGTTGCCTTCCAAAGCCACATATTTTGCCTATTGCCCAAATCATTAAAAACGAAATTCGTCGAAAAAGATGATTTTTTTTATAAAATTCATGGTTTTCAATTGCGCTTCAAATTATAAGAGACTTCAATTCTCCACTTAATTTGATTCCTTAAGGCCAGGCGCGCACATTCAATTTTTAGTTTCGCAACTGTTTGGTTGCTAAAATGAAACATATGGGCTTATATGGGACACCGCGCACTTAGAGCAACTCGATTCTCGAAACTAAAAAGTTTGTGTTTTGACACAAACTAAACGATTGCCTCGCATCAGTTGAGCTGTTTTTTATAGGTGCAAGAGAGATAAGAGTGCGAGCGTGAGTAAAGAGTTGCCAGTGTGCGGTTCTCTTTCAACTGGTGATTAAACTGTTTGATTTCGATCACAGTTGCCAGTGCGCGACTAGCCTAATGGGTTAAGGCAAATTCTTCGGGCCACCTACGACACAATATGAACTGAGAAATTTCCAATTCCTGTGAACGCGATGGAAACGATTTAAAACTGCCATATTTTCGGTACTTTAACTGGTTTTAACAGTGAATATGTTGAATCGAAATTATCCACTCTAGCACGCACAGTTTTTCTGAGGAGACGATTATTACGACCAAAAATAAATTTGAAGTATGTGCTCTTAAAGTTGCGATCACCGATTCAAAATGTCATTTTTAATCATTTCTAAAGTTCTATTGAATTCCAATTGGAACAAACAAAACACAAACCATGCATTCGTTGCAGCGTGGATGGTATGTGGAACGTGAATAGAGTTTGACAATTCGTAACAATTTGAAAGAGTGACGACCAATTTATTTCTTCAATTTTTTCTTACTTTAACAATAAAAACACAAATTTTAATATCTTACAATAATTTCCACTATTTTGTCTAGTTTTTGTGAAGAATTTAGGGTTTACATTTTTTAAATCCTATTTCTTCTTTTTTTCGTCGGTCGTTGGTCGCTCATATGTGATAACACCCTAACCGCTGCTCTTTCGTGAACATAAAAATGTTAAAAATATAAATTTTGACTGACGTTTTGATATTGGCAGATTATTAAAAAAAAAATTCAAAGTATTATTAGTGCGTCAGTAAAGATCCATAACTGTTCGCTTACTGTCCCAAAACTGCCAATTACTTTTGTCTTTAATATGAAATTTGACAACATTTGTCAAAAAATCCAAAAAAAAATAGTAATTTTGGGAAAGTTAATGTACCTATAAACTACGTTGGTTTTGCCTAACATTGACTAATTTGATTGTCAAAACAAATGCATGCATTTATTTACTATTAAAAATGATTGTAGGTTCATGAACAAATAAGACATTCATAATAATTATATATTATTAATGAATAATTATAACTTCTCCAAAAAATTCTTTACGCCAATAACTTAAAAACAAAACTTTTCATCGTTTGCTCTACGTATTTGTCTCTAATAATAATTTCTTCATTCATGTGTGCTAAGAATAAAATAAAAACAAACTCAATTGACAAGGAACACATGCTGAAAACCGGATAAAGCTGACTGACTTCAGCTCGCGTTCGCAATCAACAAGTGTCAGAATTTATATCATCATCACATCATATCTACATTGAGAAAGAATAAAATAAATTAAAAAGGAGCAAAATTCTACTTTATTTGCAATGAATAATAATTCTGTGAAGAATTTGCAATTAACAAATAAACACCTTATTATGTAATTTATTTTACAAAATTATTAACGCTCTTTCGCCTTAAACTTGACAATAAACTCTCCAGTGATTGACAATTTTATATCTACATTCAGCAGCAGCTGCTGTCAGTTGTATTGACTCAAAACAAAAATTTCACGCGATAACATTTGAGATAACACCTGAAGGAGTTTCTACTTTTGTTTTGTATAGCAAAACAAAAAATTAAATTAAACTATACAATGTTGCCATATAAGAAAGATAAGTGAGTCTGAATTCCGATATAAGAGAATTGGGGAATACGTGAACGGAAACAGTTGCAGATAATGTCTCCAACTTTTTTGACAAGTAAAATAGCAATTGTAAATAGGTGGTACACCTGTGTGGTGATTTTTGTTTTGTATTTTTTGTATACTAAACGAAAAGTCAATGGCACTTTTATTACATGTATGTAGATAATTCCAAGCAGGGGGACTTGTATTGTAGAGCTTATCATTATAAAATACAAGCTTACACTTTAAGGGCCCTAGAAACCACCCAACCACAAAGTGATAACAATTAAATTAATTTTAACGAAGTGAAACAGAACACACCGCATGATTGGTTTCTAAATTGACGTTACGATATAGTAATTTGTAATTATTTTTTTTTTGCTCTTTGTAACTAAAACTTTCCAAACGATATGGTATATGAATCGAAACCCCAACAACTCAGACGACAATATAAACAAAGTTCTACCTTCCACGTAATTTTGTGTTTTTTTTTTGATGTTGTTGTTGTTCTTGATTTGAATGCAGATTTCAGGGTTGATATTTAATTTACATAAAATATTTGTTGTTTGTTATTTCATCGATTCGTGTTTAATTGATTTTAAATTGAATAGTGTGTACGCTATTAAAGTATCTGTGCAAAATTTTACCGTGACGTTTTGTAGTGTCGAACTGACGTAATATAGGCAGCGTTTATTATTATTTGTCAGATTAGTGGTTGACAGATGTCAAATAGATATAAGATATTATCACATATCACATAGGTATATGATTTCAGTCTGTATACAAGTCTCTTAGTTTGCATTTTCTGTCTTTTTTATTTAATTGCCAATCATGTGTGTCCGCTTAGCAACTTTCGATTTGTAATGAAATTTTGTGAAACATTGAAAATCATATTTGATTCTGGTTATTATTTTTTTTTTTGTTAATTTTCTGACAAATTGTGAACTGGAGTTTGTATTTGAAATTATGTAGATTATAAACTGCTACTCATGTTATTTTCAAATTATCATAGTAAAGGGTTTTCGGAAAGTGCTAACTCTTGGGTTTAACCAGAGTTGAGAGGGAATTTCATACGACTGTCTAATGTTTGTGTGTGATTTTATATGAGCAGAATATAATTTTCTTCTGAGTACAAGAGGGCTTAAATCAATTAAGGCACATCTGATCTAATAAGACGTAAGATTTGCATTTTTAAATGTTTTCCACGATGCAAACTTAGTAAACCTTTTCTGAATTTTTTTTTAATACGAAGGATACTTGTTTGAGTATATGGCTTCCAAGAGAGATAACTTGGCAAATTTGTAGTCAAACATTCATTTTAGAATCAAAGATAACTCCAAGGTCGTTTTGATTCAGTAATCTTTGTAGCTATTGATCATAGATATATTCTGTAATCAAAACATATAGGATTGAGTATTTTTACAGTTCAAAAAGTTACAACACTACATTTATTATTATTAAAATATAATCCGTTTAGATAACACCATTGAACTATGTTATTAAGAATTTTGAATTGTACACGCATCTAGTGGAGATTTTATACAACTAAAATTCTTGAGGTCATCGGCATACAATAAATATTTTGAATATTAATGTAATTAGGCAAATCATTTATGAAAAGAATGAAAAGGAGTGGTCCAAGATGGCTGCCCTGAGGTACATCGGAAAAATTGTCGTTTCATTTGACAGCACATTACCAATTTTGACGTATTGTTTTTGTGCATTTGCAGATAATTAAAGTTTACAGATTGTATCTAGATTATTATCAGAAGAGACACCATTATACGACACGTTAGCTGCAACCTCTAGTGTTTTACGTTTTGTATTTAGAAATGACCAAAAACATTTAGAAATATTTGTTATCTTCGACTCAAGAAACCGAATATATTGCTTATAAGTAAACATTTTCAAAAATTCTTTTTTTCGAGTTTGATAAAATTGGTAGCGAAAAAACATGCGAAAAAGGTACTTTTTTTATGAAGATTATTCATAACAATTTAAGTATAGATCGGTAATGTATTCATACTCTTCGTGGATATTGATGGCAATGCCATTGTCAATTTTTAAGAAATTTTGGTAAAAGAAGCCTACATTTCGATGATGCCACTACCTCACGATCCACACCAAACTAAAATTCTCTGCGTTTGCATTGCCGCTTTGTGGACCGTGTGTGCATTGGCATCGTTTCAAATACGGCCATTTTGCTTTTTGACGTACTCGTATCATCCAATAATTGGCCTCGTAGTCGGAGATAATACAGTTTTATCATAATGGACGTGTTGTTGATTTATCTTTGGTCTCTAAAAAATAAAGAAAACAAACAGGAAAATTACCAACAGATAAAACAACATGGCCGCCAAGAAAATTCAAAATCTACTCTTCCATATTGGTAACAATTTAAAATGACATGTTCTCTCTACAATGTTATCTTCATTTGGCACTATTTTTGTAAGTGAACTTTAATACGACCATTTTAAATGAACTCATTATATATTCCTCGATTTATGTCGGTGACTTCTAAAGTTTGTGTTTTGTTTAAACCTCTTACCCTATAAGTTATGGTCGACAAATACACCAAAAATTCCCTATTTAAGAAGCCGTGTGGAACCGGAATTTTCTTTGCCAAATTCATATGGATTCCTTTTCTTTTAGTTAAATTTTTCCTTCAAGTTGCTTTATAATCCCTTTCATCAGCCATGTTTTATTGGTAAGTAAATACGCTGCATTGCAAAATTTAACATGGAAAACAACAACAAATGATTAGTGAAGAAAAATAAGTTAGTAATGGAAAAGAATATTTTAGCGAAGATAGAGTTTCGGATGTTGAAATTAAGGAGGTGTTTCGATGTTGTCCAAAAAAGTATATGTTGTCAACATTGAGGGTGTGTTCGTTGGTATTTATTTTCTTATACTTTGCTCTCACTAGTTCAAAGTGTGATTGTTCTACAATTTACAGAACAAATATATTTTCAAAAAATGCAAAATTGTAATCCATACAATAATTCCGTTTTTACACTATTGACACTGCCATTCATTTTGTCACAAAATATTGAATAAATCAATCAATTTAACCTAAGTCGAATTAGTTTCGAATACATAGTATGTTTTATCAGTACACTGACATTCGTTCAGAAATGTCGTGTAAATGCGGCATTGTGCTAAATTTATATTACAGTTGACAAAATGTCTTAATATTGAATAATATGTTTTTTTCTTTCTCCCACTCAAAAGAATTCAATATAAAGCAAATACAAAATTTTTGTAGAGTAGATTGTAGGAAAAAGATATATTTCTTACTTTTATAAGCATAATGTAGTCAAGTGTGTAAAATTCCCAAGGGTTAATGCAAATTCAATAGTGAGAAAAACTCAAACTACAAATCTTTCGAACACATTCGTGTAAGTTAATTCAACAAGTAGCAAGATTTTGACAAATAATACACTGATACCAACTTTGGGAGATTATTAAGGGTGAGTTAAAGAATGAATAAAGCGTTTTTGGTGCTTGAATTACAGCGCTAGCTATAGATCACCAATAAAACACGACTATCATGGGATACAAATGATTTGACATTCGGGTTTCCATCTATGTAACAATAAAACATTTATTTGATTTGTGTTTAATACACACCCTGTCATCATGGGAAAACAATCACTGAAGAGGACTTAGAAATTTTCGCGTGAATTAACGCCTGAAAAGCCTTTGTCAATATTGGTTTAAAGCTGTCTAGAACCGAGCTAGACAAATGTGTTTGCGTTGGCTTTACCTAATAGCCGACAGCTAGGTAGATTTGTACAAGAAATATGAGAAACAAAATGGATATCATTAATGCTTTATTGTTGTTTTTTTTTATAAGTATGGGTATAAATTAAAAAAAAAATTTCAACAATTTTGTACACAGGCTTTCAATACCCACAACAAAATAAGCCTAAGGCAACTCGAAATCTGTAGTAAAAATGTCTTATTTCCTCTTATATATAGATATCACACCTCAAACGACATGGGTACTTAGTTCCCGGAACCGTAGCAGCACCAACGAAATATGTACCTATACAATAAAGTACAACAACAGTGCGCAATGGTTTCCTTATAAAGTACGACGACGACTAGTTATATGACTCTGGTTAATAATGTCACTCGTTTTATATTCGCGTTCCTGTTTCTCTCTCTGTGCCTGTCTCTTTATAACGAAGACAAATAAAACGAAAAAAAAAAAATCATAATAATTATCTATATCCCCACAACGAAATGTAACCCCGGCATAACCCACTAAAAGCACTAACTCGACACAAAAGACCAAAGACCCAAGACCACCATTGCAGCTTTGAACTGAGCTATCAACCTGCAGCAAATAAAAATAAAGGTGCTTTAGCCGCAGATAAAACTAGATACCTAGAATTTGCCGCATACTCTCGAACTCACTTCGTAAGTTCATTCGTGACACCACCCTCATTCCGCTTTTCGACTTTTCGTCATAGCGTTCCGTAAACCGTAAACCACATCATCATTACCGCCTTCTTTATGTCCCTGTATCTTTTCTCTCTGAATTTTTATTTTTTTTTTATCGGTATAAATCTCATCTGATGATGAGGAGGAGGAGGAAGAGTAGGTCTGCTGCAAAAACCTACAAGTCTTTTAGGTGAAATTATTATGCTGGTGGTAGTGCTTGTTTTTGCCTTTCAAACAAAAAATTTTATTTAATTTTATTGTGTAATAATAGATCTTTATTTGTTTATTTTTTGTTTGTTAGCTTGAATGTACAAGGAGTAAAATTGACGAATATTAAAAGAACAAATTAATGGCCCAGCAAATTAGCGTGTCAATTTGAAAAATTTAAATTTAATTATTTTGTTTTTATTTTTAAAATTTGTTCTATTTTTATTGAACTATAGAGGAAATCTTAGGTATTAAACGGAAACTTTGAGCAATACTGTTAGGTGTCTGTTGTTAAATTTAAACTTATATCAATATGTGCTATTATTTTTTTTATAATTTGGGCGCACTAAAGGCATTATGAATGACTACCCTTCTTTAAGCAGAGTGCAAGTGTTGTAGGAAAGTTGGAGAGAATTTAAAAAGAGATACATTGGTTTTGAATGTCTTAATATCAATAAAGCATTCCACATTCGTGTAGTGCGGCTAAAGAAAAAATGTCTGAATTCAACAGTACGTCAGAAGTTGGGATTATGGGCATTCCCTGAAGGTCGAGACTTACGGTTAAATCGTGGAGGAAGATTCGAGAGATTCAAATGTTTCTGTAATACTTCTGTCACCCATAAATTTTTAAGCTCTGGATTCTATCCAAGAGACTCAAGTGAGTTATTGGCGCACCTGTGCAAATATGGAAATTGTTCTCGGGGTTTGGATGAAGATAGCCCTTATAGATTACAACCTAAGCACTTAGCAGTGTATTTGGCAAAGTCGAATATGTACTCATTCCACAAAAGTTTGTCTGTGATGCACATACCTAGAACTAAAGCTGTTCGGTTTGTTCATTGCAAGTGCCGCTCATGGAAAGTGAAATGGGGGTGGGTTGCGCTTAAACGACAGAAAACACCATTGAGTTTTTGAAGCATTAAATTGAACGCGGTTTATGGTTCCCCATTTGGCAATGCTATCGAGATCAGAATTTAATGAGCTTATCATACGCGGCCGTTTTAAATCCACATCCGAAGAACAAGGACAGGAGAAGCTGAGAGTACTGTCGTCAGCAAAACAATTTAATGGATTAGATGTATCAGACAAAATATCAGTGATGAATATGAGAAAGAGTGTCGGACACAAAACAGATCCCTGTAGCACGCCAGCATTTATTTTATGAATTTCAGACTTAAAACCGTCCAACGTTACTTGTATTGAGCGATTCGAAAGGTAGTTTCTAGTCCAACGAAAAAGAGATTCATCAATACCAAATGCACTATGAGAGCTTGATGTCCCAAACTCTATCAAATGCTTTTGAAATATCGAGTGCATTAATCTTACTTTCTCCAAAACGATGTAAAGATTTGTGCCACTTTTCGGTTAGATATACCATACTGCCATACTGCCGGTCATTGATAAGCTTTCGTTCTTCAACATATTTTAACTGATAATTATCAGCGTTCCCATGACCTTGGAAAAAAGGGATACAAGTACAATTGGACGATAGTTAAAAGGGGGAAGAAGATTCGCCTTTTCTAGTGTTTTCCTTTTTATTTAAGGCCTAGGGAAATTTGCAATTCCGTGGCTTTGGCATCTCAATAGATAGATAGATAGATCTTTATTGTAACTGAATTTCTTATAATTTTTGTTTCCTAAATTGCACAATTTACAGAGATATGGTTTCTTATACTATACCTTACTACTGAAAAATATTACAATATGTATTCAATTTATATCACAGATTTATTATATTATATTTGAAGGAAAAGTTACAAGTAAAAACCTTCATTAATTACATATTTTAATTTGTCCATAGGGAGAGAGAAGTGGGGTACCGAAAACTGTCTTGAGATGTTGTTTCCATTTAGTATCACAGATATATATGTATTATAATAGTAAATAAGTAAATAAATTAATAATTAAATAAATAAATAAATAAATAAATAAAAAAATATATAAATAAATAAATGAATAAATAAATAGATAAATAAATAAATAAATAAATAACAAATAATTAAATACATAACTGAACAAGACGTTAAATAAGTTAATTAACAAACAAAAATAAAGTCAGAAACAAATTTTAATATTTAAATGAATAATAAATGGTTAGGTAAGCAAAACAAAAATAAATAAATTAAATTAAGAGACAAATCAATAAATAAATAAACAAGTAAATAATAAATATACAAATATATAAATGATTAATAAGTACATAAATAAACAACAATAAATAAAACAAAATTAAGAAAAAACGACATATTTTAAAAACAAGTAAATACAATGATAAATAAATAAATAAAAAAGTATATTAATAATAAATAAATAAATAAAAACTATGAATATATAACAATTGAATTAATAATAATAGTCTCAATGTTTTTACTTGTGACTTATAGGTACTTTAATGCAAGTTATGCATTCGTAAAAAAAATCGAACTCGAGATTTTGATCAAAGTTGACATTACGATAGTAGCTAAGACCAAAAAAGTAGGTCTCGCAATTCTGTCTGTCTGTCTGTCTGTCTGTCTGTTCGACAACAGCTAAACGGCTCGGCCGATTTTCTTCAAACTTGGTAGATATGGATTTTATTTTTTCCCCCGGATGTTTTTTGATTTGATTTTTTAAGACATACGATTTTCTTTTTCGAAATTTATAAAATTTCATTTAGTTAAAGCTACCTAATGGTTGAAAAACAAATTTCTAAAATATTGTTAGTTTTGGTACCCCCCTTGGAACCATTTTTTTGATTTTTGATTTTCTCGAAAACGGTACAACGGATTTTGATCATTTTTTTTTCTGATAAGGTCCCCAATAGTTTAAATATTATTGTGAATTCAAATTTTCAGATACTAATTTTTTTGGATTTTTAAAAAATATTTCAAATTTTTTTTTTTGAAAACTCAATATTTCGAAAACCCCATGATAGATTTTTTTAATACTTGATAAATAAAAGTTTCTTAATATAATCTAAAAGAAATGAGAAAAAAAAATTATTTTACCTAAGAATAACGGTACCCTCCATACAAAAGTTAAAAAATGGTTTTCGAAAATCGTATTTTTCTCGAAAACGGTTCCTAGAATTTTGTTTAAATTTTTTTTCTTTCGATTAATTTTAAGAAATATAATTTAATAAGAAAAATTTTGAAATCTAGATATTACTGACTGTATCTACCATAGAACGATTTTTTCGAATTTTGAATTTCTCATTATCGGCATAACGGATTTTAATGAAATTTTTTATAGACAAGCTTCTAAAAAGTATTAGAAACATTGCATTTCAAAACTTAATAAATTTTTTTTTTGGAAAATTCGATATCTCAAAAACGGATCAATATTTTTTTTTGTAGAATTAATTTTTATTCGTACATTAATAAACACTTTAAATTGGCGTTCTAAAATTTTTTTCCTAAATATGTTTTAAAAATTTTGTATCGTGTTTTTTAAGAAACCACTACAACGAATTATAATTTTGTTCTTGCATAAACTAGTTTTTGCTTAAAACACATGGCATCCTGTGCTTAGCTCCAACTGCTAAAGGAGTTGTTTTAGTTATTTAAAAAATGAATTTTATCCTTAAGAACAGTTTTATCTAATAACATTCATTTTTGAAATTCTTAGTCGTTTATATAGGAGCAAGTTCGTGCGACCCAGTCGTGCATTTTATTTTTTAAGGTTTTAAGGATAACTTTTTTGAACCCTTAATATAACGAATGTCCACAAGTCTTTTTATGTCTGAAAAATTGAAAATAAAAACATGGAAAATGGACAAACTTAGATCTAATAAAATTCTCCAAATTGATTTTAAGCTCAATTAAAAGTTTTGTTTTATGGCTGTTTATTTGTAAAAATGATACATTTATAAGAAAGGGTTGAACAATTTCAGTCATAAATATACTTATGTGTCCTCTCTAAGCCTATTTTATGTTTATATATCAAATTGCTACTTAATTCGCCGAAGGGGTTACAATAATTTACGACAACCGACACAAAGTCATATAAAAACCCCGAAAAACGAAAAATGTCCTCACATTCAGAGGAAGTTCTTGGTATTTATATTATAAACAATGTGTAGAGTGGTAGTGGCATAGAAAATAAATAAACACAAGGAAAAAAGGAACATTTACTTGGTATTTATACAGGGTGATTCAAAGCAGTTTCCGAACTTTAAAAAA
Source organism: Philhelius festivus (assembly GCA_963931855.1). NCBI lineage: Eukaryota > Metazoa > Arthropoda > Insecta > Diptera > Syrphidae > Philhelius > Philhelius festivus. The sequence continues at coordinate 48,325,031 of OZ007557.1, read as the reverse complement.
GATCTGCACAAATTTGAGAACATATTCTTAATTATGTCTGAGTCATGATGGCCTTACATCATCTACGATCCCCATCATGCTCCTTCCCGCCAACACGACGAAGCGTTTGGGTATTTGCTTTAACTTGGCATTAAAATGGTCTTTTTTATTTGGAAATCGTTAAATTCTAATGTTACATAAAAAACTTAAATCTAACTATAAATATATTGTTCTAAAAAAAAACAGTCTTCAATTTTACAGTTTTCAAATTATCATTTACAGATATTAGAAGAAAATATAATTTATTATATATTGCAATCAATTGATTTAAAGGACTATTTGCACCATAGTTCGACCTGTTAAAAATTTTGCATAAGGGTTGCCGTAGTCTAATGCTTGATTGGCTAAAGTTGAATTTCAGTCTGCAAAGAACAGACGAAGCCAATCGGCTCTAGCGAGGTATCCGTTCGTAGAAGAAAATTCTCCGATTTTGTACGATTCGGAGGATTTTTGCTTCGAGGTATTCTTCCGAACAGCTGTTCGGAATTTTTCTCCGACATTATTTTAACGCACCCGGTGAACTGCGTTGAAGTGCGATCAAGTGCTTTATTTGTGAAATTTCTGACAGCTAAATGCAATTGTTTTTCCGATTTTGTCGGACACAAATTCTTCGCGGAACAAATTGTGCTAACGCATTTGTGTATTATTTTTCTTTCCGATAGGATACCTCGAAAGCAATTTGAACCTCCGACAATGTATGCGTGGCGGACAATTTTCCGCTCCGAACGGATACCTCGCTAGGGCCGAATATCTTTCCATTTATTATACCGGTAATGAAACAGAATTGGATAAATTTTCGATGGTTTTCAAGAGAAGGAAGATTAATTAAAGCCAGCCAAGGGAATAACTGGTCCCTGAGACCAGGAGAGAACTGAGTAGTAAGGTGCCCAGACCACACAGCCGTACTCAAGGATGGGTCTTACACAACGTTGCCACAATGTTACAAGTGTAACAAAAGTGTTACACTTTTCTTAATTTTTTTGTATTTGTTACTATGTTACTTTTTTTTTTCTTTTTGTTACACTTTTTTCTCCAAACTTTTTTTTTCTTTAAAAATTTACTTTATGATTTTTTTAATCAGTGTGAAGTGCGCTTAAACAACACTTCCACCTATTTGTAGACCTACGTCCTAAATTGAGTTGAAATCACCTTCATTCGACTCGATCGAACTCGTTCAGTTACAGTTTAGTCGAAATCTTGCTATCTTTCACTTCAAATTCAAACTCGATCTCTCGATCCAGCATATAAACATGGTTAGATATCCATTCCTCAAAGTATTCCAGTTTCCACATTCCATGTTGGCTCTTTGCAAAATCCTCAAAAAGAAAATCTTTTTGAAAATATAACAGAATTTGTTTATAAAATATTGTAATATTTTAGCTAGGTTCGTTAAATAAAACTTATCGCTCTTTCTAATACTTCTTCTTTATTTTTACTTTCGAAATCACAACAATAAATCTCAACTTATAATCAACTCTAATACTTTATTCAAATTAAAATCACACTTGATTTACACAATCCAATAAGCAGAGTTTTGCACACTTCCGTAATCAAAAATCAACTGTGTCTCGCTCACCATGAACACTTCCTTATATACTCATGTTAGTTGTTCTCGAAAATTCGCGAAGCTTCTCGTCTTGGAATGTTCTAGATGGTTGGAATAAGGGGAAATACATTTGACATTGGAAAAGAGCTTTTTGTTTCTTCCATAAATTAGATATGTAATTTTCCAACAGATGGCGCTGTAGTAGTATAAAGCTCTGTTCACAACAATATTAAGTTTACCACACAGTTCTGCGGCAGCAGAACGTATTTTTTCAGAGCTAAATTTGATAAAAAATGATTTAACCAATAGGTATCACTTGAATACCATTGAATCAATAATGTTTGCAAAACAAATAAAAGATCAATTCTCTTAATTTGCCTAAACATGTTTTATGTAAAACTTAAAATGTGTCTTACTTATAATAATTTATTAACTTATTATTTAATTAATTTATAGTTTTGTACTGAATTTAGAAACTGTGATGAAGAAAACTTATGTTCCTATTAAAAATTAAAAATTGAGTTCAAGAGCATTCTTTGATTTAAATAATTTTTTTCAATTTGTTACATTTTTTTCGCTTTTGTTACGTTTTTTAAAAAAATGTGTTACACTTTCGTGAAGCCCAGCGGCAACGCTGGTCTTACAAACGAAATACACAGAGTTTTAAGAACATAAGAATCCTTAAGATCTCGTGTTTTATTGGCTCTTTTAATTATGTAATCTATGTGATCGTTAAAAGTCAATTTAGAGTCTAAAATAATTCCTAAGTCTGAAATCAGTGAAACTCTATTCAATGGGTCCGAACTAAATGTTTAGTTGTATATTATCGTCGTTTTTTTGCGTGTAAAACTCATAGCTTTACACTTGTCAACATTTAGAAAAAGTCTGTTTTTATTGCACCACTCCCTAAATCTTAATAAATCGTCTTGTAAAAGAGTACAGTCAATTGTACAGTCTTTCGTTTCGATCTTCGTTATCACCTCGAATCAAGAGGCAGGGATTCAAAGACTCAGAGACAGGTGGACAGTTGTTTGTTGATAGCATGTGCTTGCCCTTATCTTCGTTTACTTGAAGAACGTTGAAGGAGTCTACTCTGGAACTCGGGAATGTTCCATACTGTCACTATCTTCTGAATACCATATTTGTTGAAAATAATGCCCTCGAGGTTTTAACACCTGCCAAACGCTATTTAAAAGGAATCATTGCTCTATACAATGTGCACAACTAAATCTGTTTTCTCGGGATACCAAATTCCTTTACTATCAAATAGAGCTTATGATATGGGCATAGGATGGGAAATGGGCACTCAGTTCTAAGCTTTTATAAAAGTGTTTGTGGAAGTCAATGTTGAAGGAACTTGGCAATAATAATAATGTCAAACTGTATTGGATGCCCTTTGTTGAGGGAAAAAAGGAAGCAGACTCTTAATAAAAAACAGAAGGAATAAACCCATAAACGAGGAACGCGCCTCGTGATCAAAAAACGACATCAACATAATAGACTAGTCAAAAAGATAAGAAGTCTTAGAAAAAACTCCCGAAACTGAAGCAGTCCAATAATTCTACCTCCGATATTGACCTTTATCGAAAAATGTTTCATCTTCATCATCAGTCTTCTCAGAAACAACCTTACCTTATAATAGGCACAGGGAAATACAAAACTTCACAGAATAAAAGTCCATAATAAGGTTGTCTCATTTTGGGAGGGAAGTCATAAGTCCATAGTTCGATAATGTTCCAATCGACCTAAGTCCATTTGCGCGAACTACGTTAATAAATCTAGTTTTATTAATCGAAGAGTTGAATAAAGTTCATATTGCACTTTGGGTATTGAAAAAATATTGCTATCTCAAGTTTAACGACAGGCTATAGACTTTAGAAGATCCTTTTTCAAAAGTTCTCCTGGCAGAACTGTCCAAATTGTCAAAAAAAATCGCACTATTTTAAAATTCTGCTTGCGAATTTTAGAATTTTGGTACTCGTACATACAAGCAGAATTTTTTAAAACTGATGTTAAGGCAGAATTTTGAAAGTTAGCTTTTTAAAAATTAAATTTTTGAAAACTGTGTTTTATAGAGACCTAAAGGTGTGTCCAGACCAAAGAAACATTTTTGAAACATTTCAGAAACATTTAAGAAACATTTCAGAAACATTTAAAAAACATTTCTGAAACAGAGAAACATTTCTGAAATGTTTCAAAAATGTTTCTTTGGTCTGGACGCTCGCGAAACATTTCTGAAATGTTTATGAAATGTTTTTCTGTTTCCCATTCCGAATGGGAAACTTTATTTGTTTCCCAAGCATTTACACAGGTAGAAAGTGCGTGAGTAATTATTAATACAAATATAAAATGTCGCGAAAAGTGTGGAGCAACGAGAATGTTATCCAATTCATAAAAATTTATGAAATAAAAAAAGTTTTGTGGGATCAACTTGTCGAAAATTTTAAAAATAAAATCAAAAAAAGCAGATGAAATATATGAAATTTGCTAAAATATAAATTGTGATAAAGATAAAGTAGAAAAAAAAAGCATGCGCTTAAAGTGCAACACAGGCGAGAAAAAAAATTACAGAGAACTCAATATGGAAACAATGGGAAACAAAGAAACATTTCATAAATGTTTCTCAAAGCGTCCACACCAAAGAAACAAATCAGAAACATTTCTGAAATGTTTCTGCAATGTTTCTGAAATGTTTTTTAAACAAATGTGAAACATTTCAGAAACGTTTTTTAAACAATGTTTCCTGAAATGTTTCTTTGGTGTGGACACACCTTAAGACAACAAAGCTCCATAGCTGGGACGTAAATCCGTACATATATGAGGCACAAGTCCCTAATCAAATTGTAAATTCGAAACCGTACGAAATGAGACTGAAGTCCATTAGGGACTTGTATCCTGCAGAATTCTGTCCCTGTGTCGAATAATAACTAGCTTCACTACAAGTAAAGAAGGCACCTCCGTTCGCAGTATGGAAACATTGAAATTTGAAACACAATAGGCGAATTTAATGCATTTGTGTCCGAAAGTTACCAGATAAAAGAGAGAGCATTACCATATCTGAATGAACTTTAAATATTCAAGCTTTTCAAAGGAAGTGCTGTTTGTTTAATGAGCCCTAAAAAGAAGCTTAATAAATCTTTATTTCGCAGGGTGGTTAAGCCCAATATAATTCGTTCCAAAGATTGTCCGAAACTTGTGTTTCGACAACCAACAGACTATTAACTAACGACTAAGTGTACAAACAGAGTGGAGCTGAGAGTGAGCAAAAGCAGCGAGCAAAGAGCAAAGCGAAGAAATCAAACACGTGTAGTGAAAGGGTAGCACACAGAGTGCAGTGTCGTTCGAAGATGGAGCAAAGAGTCATCAAGAGAGCAAAGCGACGATTTCAAACATGTTTGATTTCTCCACTCTCATCGCTGCGATTTTTAACTAGAAGTAATTGAAATTTCGATCTGTTTTTTGTATTTAAAGTTACTGCCAGATGTTTTATTGTCTAGAATTTGTGTTTGCTATGAAATCTGTCGACTTCTTCGTCAGCTTGTATTGAATTTTGTCAAGCAAATAACCGTATTTTTTCATGGTCACTCGGAAATATTCTTCAAATTTAACATAATTTTCTCGTAGCTCTTGGAATAAATGGTGAAATTCACTGAGAAAACCCAATTGGTTAATTACATGAATTCCTTCACTCCTGTTTCCGCGTTTCAGAAAATATCATGTACTTCAATAAAGTACAGATCCAAATTAGTAGAATCCATTTTTATTTGAAAAATACAAACATTTAAACGGAAAAGAATGATTGCTTGCTTGTTTACTTCTACATTGCTCCTTGCTCCTCACTCTGGTTAGGCTTCCTTCTTGCTCTCTTGTCGTGCTCTTTGCTGTTTTGTCTGATGAATTTCGCAGCTTTGCTCACCGCTCCACTCTGTTTGTACCCTAACTTCAACTAAGCTTTAAAATCCTACTTCTTGACATCTTAATGATTGGTAACCAACATGGTCAGAATGCGCATCAGCACACCTAACTTGTCCGGAGAATGCTAGATGAAGAGTCTGATATCTGAGTCGGACTAAGAAAACAAGACTTTAGTAAATACTCGAACTATTTATAGATAAATTAGCCGATTCATAAAATATGCCACTAAAGATTATCCGGAACATTTATTCAAAGTTCAGCATGGTTAAGGGATAAAATTTAATACTTAATCCTGCACTTCTTCCCTTCCAATGCCTCTCCTTCGATCCGCCCAACGTAAGTTTAAATCCGAATGCGGTTTGTCACTTCTTCAAAACTTCTAACCTAACCTAACCTCTCTGAACATGTAGAATAAGTACCTGAACAACTACCTTCCACTAAATTTCATGATTTCGAACTGAATTATTATTTTCGTTAAGCAATCAATTTTGTAGATATGTTGTTGCCAAACAACAGTTTGCTGTTTAAAAAAAGGTTTTGTGTACTGTAGAAGTAAAACTTCTTGTCCCTCAAGCAAAGCCTCTGTAAGATTCTAACCTATAAACGTACAAACATGTTGTATTCTAAAAACATGTCACTGTCTTTGACTGATAATGTTTCGTTCTGGAATGTCACTGACAGCTGCATAGAACATTTTTTACTCCCAACAACGCTGGAAAAGAAGTTTTACTTCAAAAACTCGTGCTAATTGACATCTGTCAAATTCACAGTGTTGTCCAACTATATTAAACTGGAATCGGGTAGACTGCTATACAATGTCAGTATGTAATTAAGAAAAGTTCACGCTCTGTTGCTGCAACATAATTTAGCGTACGTCATGGCTTGACCTGGCATGATGTTCTACTTGGTAAAAGCTTCTTGTTGAAGCTTACAAACTGACTTAGTAACGATGAGATAGAACCATTGCGGTATTCAAAGCATTTACCTGGTAACAACCCGTCGCACTTGAGATTTATGAATTTTTACTTCAGCTAGAAGTTGTACCCAGAGCATCGGAAGTATTGCAACAATTTTATAAATGCATTTTGTTGGCAACGCTTGCGGCTATGTTCACTGACCTTACGTTTAATAAATCCATTCACAAAACTCTTTCCAGAATTATTTTAAAACCCCGATTTATATAAATAGATACATAATTGTTTTTTTTTTTTCGTTTTATTCTTTATCTAAAGATATACTGCACATAAAACAGAAAAATATTTAGGGCATGAAGCGGACAAAAAATACTTATTTTGGTATGATTAATTGTCTTGACCGCTTTCGTGGTCAACTTTTATGAGAGATATCGTTTATAATGTGAAATATAACTCCATAGAAGCCAAGAAGTAGAAGTAAGTGGTGGTTGGATTTGTAAGTTGTGCTTTATAATCGCAGCAACATTTTCATTCTTTACTAGGTATACATTCCCAGAGAGCCTTTATTGTAACCTAACTCTTTCATTCATTGTTCTGCCGAATCCCTCTCTAGTGTTATAATATAGTGCAAAAGCAAAACATCGACATACTCGCATACTATATAACTTTGCCTCAAGCTTACTTTTGAAATACTTTTGTTTTCATCAACAATGATCGGCTAGGTCAAAACCACATTTAGTAGGCAAAGTGCTTTGAGCTATTTTTGCTCAGTTTATCGGCATACATAGTTTGATGTCACAATGCTTTTTGTTTTTTTTTTGTTTTGGTTTGATGTATCGGTTTATCTCAAATGTCACTAAAATGTGTAAGAAAGGTCATGCCTTTCACTTTTCAAGATACACATTTTACTCTGCGATTTTCTTTTTAAATTAATTAATTTATGTAATTTATGGATAACATGCATACATAGATACTCGTTAGTAGGAAGTAAGACTTGCATACGGGTTTTTTATTTTATTCTCACGCGACTTTTATTACACCGTTCATTTTGATGAAGGATTTGTGACATAATTAAGCACAAAGCTTTGTTAGCCAAAATGTCTTTTTTGTAATTTTATAGCCTTAAGTTGTACAGGTTTCAGGGGGTTTGTTACTACGAGTAGTTATGATGTTTGGTTGTTAGATATTTTCATAACTTTTAGCTTGAAGAAAGAATATTGTTTTTGAGTCGATTATGAATAAAATACTAAATCAATTATTGTAAACTATATACTATCATTAAGAGAATTCAATCTAAGAATTGACATAAACATAGTTAACTACATATCTGTCTTCTGTCCTTACAAAATTACATTCAAAATTTGATGAGAACTGTTTTTTAATACCGAATAGCATTCCTCCAATTGCTCTTCCTGCTGTATGAATTCGCACTGCATCACTCCAAACCAACTCAAATCCATCAAAATAGTTACTAAATCTCGTTATTATTTTCTACTAAAAAGGTTTCATATATGTAGAAAAAAATATCGTGTTTCTTAATATAATCGAAAAAATCTAAATAATTACTCTTGTTTTTCAAACCAGCTATATTATAAGATACAATTTTAATTTTTATATTATCTATTTCATTTTTAAAAATCTTATTTTTAGGGCAGTCGGCAACACTATTGGAAATTATAATTTTTTGATGAGGATGCAGATGGCGCTGCCAACAGTAGGGGGTTCCGTTCTGTGTCTGACGTTGACATAAGCTGATCTAAGATTATCTCTCCATCACCATCAACAAGTTTGTCGTTTTCATCGTAAAAAAATGTTTTGCCTTCAATTTCGATGTATTCGCCCTTTAAAATAACTTTAGCACCTTGTCTTGTCTGCAAAATGTCCCTCTTTGGGTCGAAAATTCTTCTTTTACGGTCTCGAACAGCTTTTAGATAGTCCCTATGGATGGAGATTCCCGCGCTACGAGATAATTTTCTTCACTTCATCAGTGTTATTTACTTGGACAAGCACGTTAGTGACCTTTTGATTTGCGGGCCCAAGTCTTTTGACATCTATAGATCTGTTATCATTAGCATTGACCTCAAGAATTTCTGAGCAGATTTCTTTTGCACGTACAATTGGGTCGACATTTGGATTTGTTGGTATACATGCACGATAATGTTGTTTTGCATGCTTTTCTTGCCAGTATTTGCACCTCCCTCTCCCATTTACTACACCTTGTTTGGCTCATTTTGTAGTGCTTATTGAGTCTATTGCAATTGGTTCTGGGTAATTAAAAGCTGTTCTTGAAGATTATCAATCTGTTCTTTATGTTCGGTCATGATGGTATGCAGTTCCAAAACATCATTTTTCGTTGCCAAAGTAGCCATTTTCCTATCCTCTCATTGTGCAAAGTGTTTTTTGACTTTGTTGATGTGCTTCAGGTGACGTCTCACAGACTCTACGCTTTAGCATATACATATATATGTGTGTTAAGTTATTTCTATGGTCACAGTAAAAATTGTGCTTGCTTTTTTCTTAGTGTCTTAATGACTTACTCAGCGGTGTTTTTGATTTCTTTGGATGTAGGAACACTTATTGATTAATTGAATGCTAAATACTTGTTTTTCTGTCTAAATATTAAATATTTAACAAAACTTGGCAGCTAATTTTACACTTTGTTGACTTTTTTCGGCAAGAGTTGCCATCCGTCGTATAAAATTCTATTGACACAACAGTTTTAGGGAAATGATCATAAACGCCCGCAAAATTGGAGTGCTCCAGTTTTAGAACTTGCTATAGACAGTTCCACATCATACACAGCTTGATGCGAATTTTACGAAAAATGTTTCCTTGCCGAATAATGTCAAAAAGTGGTGATATCGACTGGCCTTCCACAATGCCCTGATTTGACGCCACCCAATTTCTTCTTATGGAGACATTTGAAGGAAATTTTATACAACGACAAACCACTAGGAACAATTTTCTGAAATTACAACAGAAGTATTCGAAATTGTTATGCAAAATGTGCTTAAAAGAGTTCGCCATGGCCTTGACCAAAATCGTATTCCATACACATAATCATAAAGACCATAATAATCAATCAATAAAATATTAGTTATAAAATTATTTTTAATTTGAAATTATTTTTAATTTAAAATTATAAAAAAAAACATCGCCCTTGAACACAAAACGCACCCTGTACTTTCCATAGCCATGTAAATGCTGATGTGTGAAAGAGACGGAAAGATCTTAGCTGCCATACTCAGGCTTGTATCCAATTTTTCGTCGCTCGTTTTCGACCCTCATATATTTTTTGTGAAAATAAATATTTTGTTATAGACCTTTCACCAGACTTCGTAAAAGCTTCTTATTTTTACTTGTGGATGATTCTTGAAAATTTAATCAGTGATTTTTTAAACCGTAACCAAACTATGCAGGTTTTGGAGATACAGCTATCCATAGATATTGAAGACCGAGAATATTTTTGCAAAATCCTTAAATTTTGTTTGTAAAATCCTTAAAATTTTTTGCCAAAAGAATCAAATGAAGCTTTGGATCGAATTTCAGGCAAATGACTTTAAATATCAATAGTTCGAGAACCAGTCAAACTTCTTGATTTATTTTATTAATTAAAAATAAATAAAAGTATGAAATCATTAAGATTATTTATGTAGATGTTTTCAAAACATTTGACACATAATATTCATGTTGTATAAGTTCTTACAAACATTTCAATTTAAATTATTGCAACAGATCACTTTAGATGTATTTTCTTTGATTATAACTTTTCGAGCTAAACGAAAAGCACACCTGCCAAGGTTTTTGGGTTTTGGTGAAAGGAAATTTGTGTCGCTTCACCGATAGAATGAAATCTCCGCTTCCGGTGTCGGTGTCTGGTGTGTTGCATAACCGACGACATGAAAGGGTCAAATTGCGTTGATTGAAGCTAAAGTGAAGATACGTTTCGAGGTGCTCTTACTCTACTGAACATAATAATCTTTGGTTAATTCGACACGAAGAAAATGTAAAGTTTGTCTGTCTCTGGAAGTCTGATAATCTGGCTCGATATTCATATAGATTATGAAAGCATTTAATGCTGAAATATCAAACATGTTGACAAAGACAAAGGTAAATTTGTTTTTCATTTGGAACTGAATATGGAAAGAATTTCATCGGCACCTTTTTTTTCTTTTTGTATAACGTAGTGTGCCTGTAACGATGGTACATTTAATTCTTTCTTGTTAATATACCAATGTTGAAGTCGCTTTATAGATTCAAATGTTAATTGAATGTCAGTGGTTGCTTTTTTTACGCCAAAAGCCTCTTGTCTTAACGTCCCAACCATAGTAAAATTAGTTTGAAGCAATATCTGATCCAATCTGTTCCTCAGTTTGGTTCAACCAAATAAGTTTCAACTGATTTTCCCAAATACAAACTCAAAATTTCAAACCGTATTTAAAGGGTGGTTAAATTTTAACGGCCGATGTTGATTTTGAATAAAACACAATATATTTAGGAAATTATTGTCATTTCTTTTTATTATGATAATATTGGTATGGTTCAATTATGTGTAGAACAAAATATCGGCCAAATGGCCGCCGCGACCTCGGCGGCACACCTCCATCCGATAGTCCAAATTTTCGATAACGCTGAGGCATAATTGAGGTTCCATTCAGCTAATGTACCGAATTATCTCATCCTTTGAATTGTTGCTGGCTTATCGACGTACGCCTTTTCTTTCAAATAACCCCAAAGAAAGAAGTCCAACGGTGTCAAATCACATGATCTTGGCGGCCAATTGACATCGCCACCACGTGAGATAACACGGCCATTGAATTTGTCGCGCAAAAGAACCATTGTTTCGTTAGCTTTGTGGCAAGTGGCACCGTCCTGTTGAAACCACATATCGTCCACATCCATATCTTCCAATTCGGGCCATAAAAAGTTCGTTATCATCTCACCATTCACAGTAACTGCCTGACCGGCCTCATTTTGGAAAAAATACGGCCCGAAGAAGCCGCCAGCCCATAAACCGCACCAAACAGTCACTTTTTGTGGGTGCATTTGTTTTTCGACAATCACTCTTGGATTATCATTCGCCCATTATCATCTGACCATTGACGACGCTTGAAATGGTCAAGAGGCTTTAGTTATTTAGTCAATTGCACCCTGTAAGCGTGTAAATGCAAGTCTCCTACAGACCCGGTTTGCTCAAATTTTTGCACGATTTTTTCGATTGTACGCACATTTGGACGATTAAATTGACCGACAAAATCACGAAGTGCACGATATGCATTTTGATTTGAACGCCCATTTTCATAATAAGCCTGAATAACTTTAACGCGTTGCTCGATTGTGTATCTTTCCATGGTTCAAATTGAGTTAGTCTGAAATTGAGAAATGTCAAATGAAATGCAGAAAAAAACGTGACGTTTAGGTGTGGTTCACATTCAACATCTACCCTTAAAATTTAACCACCCTTTATTTGGCATACTCGACGACATTATACTGCCTAATCATCAACTGTACAAAAAATAGAAAAATTTATCCCATAAGTACGGGTCAATAAGTCCGTGACTTTTTGAATTTCTGACCTCTTTACTGAAACAGCAACACTGCTCCTGTCAGTTGACTCCTGTCAAAATTTAAAAAATTCACGATATGGTGTTGGCCGACCGAAGACTGAAAGTGCGAGAGATTGTGGAAGCCGTAGGGATCTCGCATGGCTCAGTGGTTTCAATTTTGAATGATCACTTGGGCATGAGAAAGCTTTCCGCAAGATGGGTGCCGCGTTTGCTCACAGTCGACCACAAACGCAATCGTGTAACAACTTCACAGGAAGGTTTGGCGTTGTTTAATCGCAATATGGAGGAGTTTTTGCGACGTTTTGTAACCGTGGACGAAACATGGAATCCATCACAACACACCAGAGACCAAACAACAGTCAAAACAGTGGGTTTCTAAGGGTGAATCGGCGCCAAAGAAGGCCAAGGTGGCTTTGTCAGCCAATAAAGTTATGGCGACTGTTTTTTGGGATGCACGCGGGATAATCCACATTGACTACCTTCAAAAGGGAAGAACAATCAATGGGGAATATTATGCCAACTTATTGGACCGATTCAATAACGATTTGTAAAAAAACCGACCTCATTTGGCCAAGAAAAAAGTTCTTTTCCACCAAGACAATGCAAGGGTGCACACATGTGCAGTTGCCATGGCAAAAATCCATGAATTGGGCTATGAATTGCTCCCTCATCCACCCTATTCTCCAGATTTGGCTCCGAGCGACTACTTCTTGTTCCCAAACCTGAAGAAATGGCTTGGTGGAAAAAGATTTGACTCCAATGATGAAGTCATCTCGCAAACAAAGGCCTATTTTGAGGACCTCGACAAATCATTTTTTTTGAAAGGGATAAAAAAATTGGAGAAGCGTTGGACAAAGTGTATAGAGCTCAAGGGAGACTACGTTGAAAAATAAAATTATTTTTTTATCAAAAAATCTGTGTTTTATTCCAAAAGTCACGGACTTATTGACCCGCCCTCAATTTTTAAAATCAACCTTCAAACTACCATTTTACATTTCAATTCTATTTTGTTGGGGGTCGTTTTAATTTGTCAAACGAATTTGTTTCATGCTTTCCTTATATGACAACCCTTGATCACTGATGCTTTTATTATCTAGGTAATGAAAAAGTATGTTGTAAAGTTGAATTACTCGTGTTTGTGTACCTTTTTGAGTGTACCAACCCTAGAAAATATTCACCCTCATTCCGGTAGTCGTTTTAATAAAACGCCTTTAAAACGAGAAGGCTTCAGAGACCACATTTTGGTGTTTAAATAATACGAAAAGGGCAGCGTTCTCTATGTTCTTCACGGCACGAGTACGATAACTTGGCCGCCAAGATTTGATAACGGATTTTTGTAGAGGGGTCAAAAATAAGCACTTTTTACTATGGGAGGGGGGGGTCTATCTCCCCCCGTTTAGGAGGTAGGGGCACTTTTAGAAAAAATGGTTTAAATTGAAAAAAAAATATTAAAAAACAACGGCAACACCTACAATAAAGTGCTATACTGCGTTTGAAAGCCAGAAGATTGTTCTATAATCCTGCATTTAAATTAAATTACTCATATCAATAGTTTTTGATAAATTCGCATTTAAAGTCCAAATTTTGATAAAAAAACGTGAAAAAAAAAGTTTAGACCGGTTGTTTTCAAAATTGTGAAATGAAATTGTAAATTAGCTTATATGTGTTTCATGTATCTATCAGTTCTTAATCGAACACAAAAAACCGCATGGTTCTATGTCTTCTGGTTTTTGAGAAAACCTCCGTTTAGGAGGTAGGGGCACTTTTAGAAAAAATGGTTTAAATTGAAAAAAAAAAAATATTAAAAAACAACGGCAACACTTACAATAAAGTGCTGTACTGCGTTTGAAAGCCAGAAGATTGTTCTATAATCCTGCATTTAAATGAAATTACTCATGTCAATGGTTTTTGAGAAATTTGCATTTAAAGTCCAAATTTTGATAAAATAACGTGAACAAAAAAGTTTAGACCGATTGTTTTCAAAATTGTGAAATGAAATTGTAAATTAGTTTATATGTGTTTAATGTATCTATCAGTTCTTAATCGAACACAAAAAACCGCATGGTTCTATGTCTTCTGGTTTTTGAGAAAATCGAAAATAACTTAAACTACTTTTCTACAAAATGTTTGATATTTTTTGCTTCCTTACATAAATAAATCAGTGCTAGCTTCCAACATTACAAATTACAATATATAAACAGTAAAGTATGTATGGGGGGGCATGCTGCCCCCCTGCAACCCCCCTGCTTGGGCACACTATAGGATTTGGGGTAGGTGCGAGGTTGGGTGCATGCAAAGTTTCTTTTGCATTCACAGAATCTGTATTTAAAAAAATTCAAATTTATTCTATTTATCCAATGTCCACTAAATACATATAAAATACAATAAACGATCTTGAAAACCAAAACAAACTTCCGACCATGTTCACCAATACATGGCACTATTTTTCTATCGAAAATACTTCCTAGAAAGGAAATATAAGGACGACTGGGGTTCGCAAATAATAGAGTTTTTATCAGATGTAAAAAAAGTTTACCCTTGTTATACCGATGGTGATATATGTGAGAGTTTACATTTAAAAGACATCGATCCTCCCACCCTTCAGAGCGAAAATTTAGAAAGTTTTTTACCGCCAAAACATCCTCGGCTTCCCACCATAAAAGAGTAACTCAACGAACTCGACAGTTATAGTACGGACGATGGCTTTATTGACGAGACTTACACACCTTTTTAATACATTTTGACCATTTTTAACTAACTATGACTGACTAACTCCTGACTAACTGACAAAATAACTGACCCAGATGCAATTCTACCTCCTCATGGTGCATTCTGGGTAACGCTAAATGAATTGCGGTACTGAACTAACAAAGATTCATTATGTTTATTAACATTAATCCTTAAAATGGAATCACCGTCACCACCAAAAATCAAAAAAAGTAGTTTTGGTAATTTTCGATTTTCTCAAAAACTAGAAGACATAGAACCATGCGGTTTTTTGTGTTCGATTAAGAACTGATAGATACATGGAACACATATAAGCAAACTTACAATTTTATTTCACAATTTTCAAAACAATCGGTCTAAACTTTTTTTTCACGTTATTTTATCAAAATTTGGACTTTAAATGCGAATTTCTCAAAAACCATTGATATGAGTAATTTAATTTAAATGCAGGATTATAGAACAATCTTCTGGCTTTCAAACGCAGTATAGCACTTTATTTTTAGTGTTGCCGTTGTTTTTTAATATTTTTTTTTTCAATTTAAACCATTTTTTCTAAAAGTGCCCCTACCTCCTAAACAGAGATTTTCTCAAAAACCAGAAGACATAGAACCATGCGGTTTTTTGTGTTCGATTAAGAACTGATAGATACATGAAACACATATAAGCTAATTTACAATTTCATTTCACAATTTTGAAAACAATCGGTCTAAACTTTTTTTTCACGTTTTTTTTTTTATCAAAATTTGGACTTTAAATGCGAATTTCTCAAAAACCATTGACATGAGTAATTTAATTTAAATGCAGGATTATAGAACAATTTTCTGGCTTTCAAACGCAGTATAGCACTTTATTGTAGTTGTTGCCGTTGTTTTTTAATATTTTTTTTCAATTTAAACCATTTTTTCTAAAAGTGCCCCTACCTCCTAAACGGGGGGAGATAGACCCCCCTCCCGTAGTAAAAAGTGCTTGTTTTTTACGCCTCTACAAAAACCCGTAATCAAATCTTGGCGGCCAAGTTATCGTACTCTCCCCTTCTTCACTTTTCTAAGCATTATAACGATAGTCGTTCCAATAAAATTCTAATTTTCGTTTCTAGAGCCTTGTCGTTTTACTGGCGTTTTAGTAAAACGACTATCGGAATAAGGGTGATTGTGTGTTGTGAACTTGTAGAAACCAAATGAACACGAGGAACCTACTCGTATTTTTTTAGTCTTCAAAAATCAAAGATGTTACGACTCGCTTGCTTTATCTTATCTTGATACCTTGACCTTAAGATACTGTTTCTGTTTCATAATAATATCAAACATGTTTTGAAAAGCTTTTTTTACTAAAAAATTATCATTTTTTGGGCATTAACGTTATACATATTGAGATAAATGTTCCCTCTTTCACTGTGTGTTTTCATGAAATTGTTTTCTCGCATTCCATGTTAACCTGAATAATGCTTTCATTGATTTTGAAATTTGTACTCAAAGAATTCGCGAGGTGAGAAAAGCCACCACAAGGAAACTCATTAATTGTTATCAAATTAAAGGACATGTTTCCTTCTTGACCGCAAAACAACACTGATATTTATAGACAATGTGAAAAGGGCCGGATTGAAGAACCTCTTTCTATATCCGTGATCCGTGCTCTAAAAATACGAGTATATAATAAACTAATTAAATCCGACCACTAAGACAACAAAGCTGGCATATCCATAAAATAAACTTTCCCATTAAAAATCCACCTTGGCATAAGAACAATAAATTTCTTTAACATAAATAAGTATAATAATAATTATAATCGCATGAACTAATAAAAGTCAAACAGGTTCCACTTAATGCCACAGAGCAGCATCAACAGCAACAGCCAAAGCAACAGTAGGCAGTAGTTAGCTAGCTCATAACAAAAAGCCACTCAAAACTCCAAGGGAAGGGAAGCAAAAATTAAAATTTTAAATTCTAATTTACCCAAACCAGAAACAGCAACACAAGCAGCTCCAGCATCGAGGCAGGTATAAGCCAAGTTAAGTTAAACTTATACCTCATGCACGGCATGGAAGCTAAAACTGCACATGAAACCAACTTGGACATGTTATAACATAACAAACAAAATAATGGTTTGGCTTGTGGGTGAAGCGGTGGGAGGCGGTACTAATACGAGTACCATTCGAGCGTCGAGCCCAATCGAATCTTTTCTCTGTGGCCTCTGATCTAATTTCGAATTTCACTTGCGGTTTGATGATGAAGGTGAGTTCGGTGCAATAGCGGTGGGAGTTGGTTGCAATAGTTGTGGCGACACCCGCACACACCTGACAAATTACACTCTTAGTACGCTTAATGAGCATTCCGGACTTGAGCCCTCCGGTTATCGTTGCCTAATCCTTCGTCAGTCCGTTTTAAGTTGCAAATTAATTGACTTTTTACACATTTCTCATTTGACTCTGCCATCGTTTCATGGAGACGTTGCCATGAAAAACTGCTGCCAGCGCTCCCTACAGCTACCAACAAGTTGTTTTTTTTTTTTACTCAAAAACGCTTTGAGAGGGGTTTTCCTATTTGGCTAGTTTGATTACCGGTAAATGTGCTTACATCGAACTGCACGCGTCAATTATTGTAGGATTGTTATCTTTGCTGGGTTACCAACAACCTTGTTTCTCTGTCAATTACTGAGCAAAACAAATTTCGCGCTCATGGGTTCAAATTTTGATTTGAGCAACGTTTTCGATTGTTTAATTTCAGAGCACGTTTTAGTAGTATGTATTTGGTTGTTTAATGGTAAAATGTTTGTGGAGTTGATAAATAAATTAATAAGTGTCACACTCGTATAAATTGTGTATCAAATTGTAAATTGTGTAAAGTAAGATGTAATATACCATCAGTTCATTATTTTTTTACATAAAATAGAAGCCGAGTTTGAAGTTTATGTCACATCCGTAACAGTTTGATATTTCGCAACTTAATCTTTCTAATTTTAAACTCTTTTTTTTAATTTTGTTGTTCCAGATATGTACGGTGCTAGTATATAATTCTACGAACATTTTTATATAAGAACTTTTTCCTTTTAGAGTGGGTATCTTCCTCAATTACAAACAAAAAACAATCCCATTGAAGTGATAAATGATTGAAGTTTCAAGTGGGATAAACTTTTCATTGAGAAATACTCCTTAATTCGATTGAGAGGTGCTTTCACAGAAGATGATCTTCCATTAGATTTTCTCCTGTTTTTGTGGTTAATGCATTCAAAAAATATTTCGACACCCGTAACATTAACTTGTCATAGACGTAACAATTTTCTCTCATACTTGATCACACCCGTAACATTAACTTATATTATCACAACCGTAACAATGCAAAGTTTTGTTGCTAATTTCTAAACCTTCCTAGTTTAGATCAACTTTCAAAAAGAAATTATAAAATAAATGAGACATAGTCTTCGACCAAATGATTTTTAGAAGCTCATTCGCAATTCACCAGTGTTCTAGTGTCACACACGTAACGAAACTGAAATAGATTTTTTAATTCAATATGAATTTATTTAAAACACATGGTGCATTCTAAGAAATGCTCAAGTTTTTTTATTTTATAGAATTTTGTGTGAATTATTTTAAAAAAATCGTCAATATCAATGCCATAAACGTAACAAAGCAAACACCTAATTTCAAGTTAAATGGAACGAAATTAATTCAATAGGGTTCCCTTCCATCATGTGAATGATTTTCTTAAAACCAATTCTGATAGGTCAATCGATGTGGCTTGAATTAAATGTTGACGGTTTTGACAGTTAAAATAAAGTCGAAATAACAATAGCGGCAACCCTGTATTCACTAACTCAGCCACTCAGCAATGCAGCAAAGACTCATTGGACAATAAAAAAGAAGACTGAGTCTAATAATGAACTTTTATCGTGCAAATAGTTCAACATTGGAGAGTTATCTTCTTATTTGTCAGATTTCCACTTCTCTACAATTATTTGTTACTTTTGTTTTTCTGTCATTATTGTTGTTATTGTATCTTATTGTTATTTAAATCAGGTATTTCCCCCTTTTCGCGTTGATTATCTGACGTTTTTCTTCATTTCTGGCAAAAACCAAACTAAGCACATACAAAACGTTGAACGTTGAATATGCGTAAAGAGCACGACCAAAAGAATTCTCGGCCTTGAGGTTATGCGCTGTTTTTACTTCATTTTTTTTTTGGTCTTCGAACTCGATTTCACTTGATTTCAAAAAAAAAAAAAATAATAATTTTTTCGTTACATCTATAGATACATTTTTGTGGTCTTTTATTTTTCGTGTATTTAAAAAGCACAGCTAAAGAAGGTTGTTCATGAAGGTGCATCGTGTAATGCAACGGCTTAAAGGAAGGGGATTTGTTGGCAAAACTACAGATGAAGGGGGAGGGATCTTGAAAGCAAGACGGGTTGATTAATAAGGTCTGTCTTTGGGTTCACGGAATGAATGAACAAATGGCGGATTTATTTAATACCTACATACATACATACTCGTATATGTACATTTTTCTTTCCTCAAAACAAGTATTTCTTAATTAACTTTCAATTCGAGCTGTTTGTTTGTTGTATCATGTGTTGCATTGCTTTGGTTTATTGGAGAAATCTCGGATGGTTGCGTTTTGGATTTTTTTTTTCATTTAAGATCCGTTTACGTTGGTTACCTTGTTACTTAATTTAATAAATAATGAAGAGTCATGCAATATTCACCCGGTAGTAGAGTTCTTTTCTTCTTTTATTTATCTAGTTGTGGGAAATGAAAGAGGTCAGAAAGTACTAAATTGCATTGTCAAGGAACAGTTAAAAAGGTTTACTCTATATATAGAAATCAGTGAGAGTAAATGATACGTGACTTGAATCACGATAAAAAAAGATGTCGTGGTATAGATAGAGCTATGTTGGAATTTGTATTGATATGAAACTATAATTTTCTAGTTCAATTTCATTTAGAGTAACAAGAAGATACAATAGATACGAAGCTTTAATATTTTATTCTATATCAAGTATGAAACAAACATTTTTTTGTATTTACATATTTGACTTTCTTATCTTAAAAGCTTAATATATGACATGCATCTTCTTCCCCTATCTTATTGATGTGTAGACATCTATTTCAGGGCTAGGGAGAAAATAAAACTTTAAGTATGTGATTATGCCTTATGTCAAACTTTCGGTTTACATATTCGACAGCTCGTCTCTTCGTAACATCGAAACTGCATTGGGGTAATTAACACCTTGTTGGTATTACTAAATGACGAGTTCATTGAGACAAGTTGATTTTATGTGGATTAAAAAGAGACACTGACAACCAGGAATGAACACCCTGAGGACAATACAACCGACATTTTAAATTTATTTTTTTTTCGTCATGTAAATTTTATATAAAAATAATTAAACTTAAGTCACTGTATATAGTTAGGCCCCCTATGAGCCAACAAATGTAAACTGTCATACATATGTAGTATCTTATTAGTTGTAAGCCAAATTGTAAATAGTATGTTCAATAAAACAAAAATTGAATTGAAATTGGATTAAAAAGAGAGAAAAGAACAAAGAACACTGATATTTATAGTGCATAGTACTGTCAAAATGAAAATGACAACTGTCAATATTTCATTATTTTTGTTTGTAAAAGTATTCTGTCAATTAATGCCCAGATAAGAATGATTTTAGATTTTTTGATGTTGTGGCTGCCATTAAGCTGCGTCACCAGACTTCATGCAGCTATTAACTGCATAATACCCATTAATGAGCCTGCCTGCAAAAGCACCTGTGTAATTGAATTCCGCTGAATGCAAATAGTTGCACATCTATTTCACCCCTAAGTGTTAAATTCCAGTGAAGGATGGCTAAAATTTTTCGATCAGGTAAACCTCTATTTCAGTGGTTTCCGCTGACATGACAGTCCGAACTAAATGTTCTTTGTAAAAAAAAATATAATTCTGCCTCTATCTATAAAGTCATTAAGTTATAAATTCCATTGGAGAAAAGCTATTAAAAAACCTTTTTAAAAATAAAAAAAATTAACATTAAGTATAAATTCCATTGGAAAAAGCTTCCAAAAGAAAAGCTTCGCTCTGAAAAGCGCCAATTTAAGTGCTTTCTATTGATAGTTCATATTAAACATTCTATGGATTTTTCTATATACATGTTATCCGTCAAAATACAGTACCTATTTGCCAAGGGTGTCAAACAACTCCAATGAAGGATGGCTACGATGTCGATAGATTATAAATTATCAACCGAAAATTGTAATATGTATTTAATTTTTCGCTCAGAAAAATCTAGTACTTTGGACTGACAGCTCATATTAAAAATTCTAGTTTGTCTTCTATCTGTTGTTCCATAAAATAGTAAAATCCATTAGAGGGTGACTATGATTTGAATGGTGTAGCAAATCCCTGCCCAGGAAAGCCCCGCTTAAAGCGTTTTTCGCTAAACTAAATATTATAAATACGTCAAAATATACTTTGTTCTATATCGGCCAAGTGATGAAATTATAAACTCTATTAAGATGGCTACACTATATTTTTCGCTCACTTAAGATTAATTTCAGTAGTTTCTGCTGACAGTTGTTTGAAGCTTTGGGGTTTCGAGGTGCAAACGATTACAAGTGGTTATCTTGCCATATGTATACATCAAATATGTCTGACCACAAAAATTCAAATTCTAGAAGGCCAACATAAAGACTTCATAAATCAAATTCCACTAAAGCCGGTAATCAAGTGTTCACATTTAAAACTTGGTTCTGTTGAACCAACAGAATATCAACAAAATTGAACTTCTACACAACATGAAAGCAATCATAGGCGAAAATTTGATGTAAATACAAAGTGGCGAAAAAGTAGTCATAATGTAAATTGGCTACCATTTTGTAAGAAGTGAAAAAAGTTAACTCTGTTTCGATGAAAAGTTTATTTAAAGATGAAACATTGATGGCAATACGTTAGAAAAATTATATCGGTCAAATAACCAACTCCCGAGTTGGATGCACATTTTAACTCGTTTTACGAGATTTTGAGTTGTTGCCTCCAAACTGGCGATTTCTTCTTCAATGTTAGCTTTCAGGATTTGCAAGATTCTGGCGACGGTAGTTCTGGCGATCTGGACGGCCAGTTTAAATTTTCAAAACAGGCGATCACTGGGCCCGGAAATTGGTGGCGCAAAATCTCCATGGTTAAACCGAACTGTGTAAGCGGTTTGTACGTCCTCCTGAAACCAAAATAATTCAAAAGCTTGCGAAAAAAAAACTCATTTAACATCTGTCTGTTACATTTACCAGTTGCGTTCACGGTAGTTTGACAGGGTTCGTCAAAAAAATAACACAAAATGAATTTTTTGATGTAAATGCCACACCTAACAGTCACTTTGAGAAGATGCAATGGCTTTTTGCATTTGATGTGGGTTCTCAGTGCCCCAGAAACGCAAATTTTGTGTGTTAAAATATCCACTTAAGTGGAAATGGGCTTTGTCGCTCATTATGATTTTAGATACCAAATCATCCTCTTTTTGCATCACGCTTAAGTTAATCTCATTTGACGTCATCAGGCTGAAATTATTTTTTGAACGGTTTGTACGGCGACATCTTCTAGTCTTCCACTAAAATTCGTTGCAACGAACATCTGCTGATGCCTTATTTTGTGCATCGTCTTTTCGTAGATGTTCTTCAGGTGTTTATTGCTCCATTGCTAATTATTTATCCGTCTGCAACATACTCGTAGATGTCAAAGCACAATAATATTTGACGCCATTTGCAAAAATTAAGGCACATTCACATTAAGAAATTAGTATTCTGCCAACCTGTACATTTAAACCGTGAGTCCCGGCATTCACAAGTTTCTATTTAAAATGAAATTTAATTTTTCTTCTAAAAAATCCTACTCAATATACCCTGAAATAGTTTTTGACAGCCGTGTGTTTCTGAAAAATTGAATATCCATGTCAGCAAATTTTAACACGCAAACAACAATAAAACAAAAAGTGAATAGGATTCAGGCCAGCAATCAGAAAGTACATAAAGTTCATCTAATTGTTAAAATGTTGACAGTGTAGATGGCGTTTAATTCAATTTTGGAAAAATGTGAAATGTGACATATAAGATACTGGTTTTGACATTGAATTTAATTGAATTTATGAATCATCATCATCATAATCGGCTCGACAACCGGGTTCCGGTCCTGGCCTCTTTCAACAAGTCTCTCCACCTATCCCGGTCTCTAGCCGACGCCATACAGTTGCGCACCCCAAGGCTTCGGGCGTCCTGGTCTACGCCATCTCTCCAGCGCAAGCATGGTCTACCACGCTGTCGTCTACCATAGAATGTACCACAAAGAACTTTCCGAGCAGGTTCCTCTTCGCTCATGCGAGCTAGGTGCCCTGCCCACCGGAGTCTACCGAGCTTAATTTTTGTCACAATATCTGCTTCAAGGTAGATTGCGTACAGTTTTGATTGTACAGTTTGATTGTACCGTCTCCGGAATCGTCCTTCCTCACATATGGGGCCAACAATTCTCCTTAAGACTTTTCTCTCGAACGCAGCTAAGAGGTCGGAGTGCCTTTTGCTAAGCACCCAAGTCTCGGATCCATATGTGAGTACTGGCAGGACCATGGTCCTGTACAGCAGCAGTTTTGAAGTTATGGTGAGATTTCTGGATTTGAAGAGCTTTGACAGACTATAGTAGGCTCTGTTGGATTTGAGAAGCCGCCCGCGTATTTCTTCTTCTATATTGTTATCGGCTGCTACTATTGACCCAAGGTATTTAAAGGATTGCACCACTTCAAATTCGTGCTCCGCAACCTTGATTGTTTGACCAACTGTTCCTCTCGCATTCGACGCCACCATGTACTTTGTTTTACCTTCACTAATGTGCAGCCCTAGATTTTGTGCCGCCTGCTCGATCTGGATGAAGGAATCGTGTACAGCTTGTTCGGTTCTTCCGATGATGTCGATGTCGTCTGCGTAAGCCAGTAACTGGCTGGACCAGAGTCACGGATTGCTTTCTCCAACGCCAGGTTGAAGAGGAGGCAGGCCAAACCGTCCCCTTGTCGGAGTCCATTAAAGATGTTGATTGATCTGGATAGCAATATAAACAGATGGTATGTTGGGATGTTAAATTGTAGACATTTTTCAATCGCCTGCCTAAGGGTAAATATCTGATCAGTTGTTGATTTGCCTGGAATGAAACCACACTGATATTGTCCGATAACGGTTTTAGCGTATGGGGTTATCCGGTCTTGTAGGATAGAGGAGAGTATCTTATAGGCGGTACTCAACAACGTGATACCTCTATAATTGCTGCACGTTGTGACATCTCCCTTCTTATGTATGGGGCATATTAGACCTTTTCGCCAGTCTTCTGGCATTTCTTCCTGCTCCCATACGTATACTATAATATCATGAATTGCTTGACGTAAGGCTGGCCGCCGTGATGAAATAATTCGGCTGGTATGCCATCGGCTCCCGGGGCTTTGTTCTGTTTAAGCCGGCCTATAGCCTTCTCAACCTCTTCTATGCTTGGTGACGACAACATAGGGTATTCTTCTTGAAGTAGTGGAGCCTCCACTTCTGCAGTGAGCTGACCATTTAGCAATTCATTAAAGTACACTTCCCATCGCTCCAGTATGCTTTCAGGATCGGTGATCAGATTTCCCTCTCCGTCCTTGCAGTATGTGCAGCGTGGTGTGTACTGCGTTATGCTTCGGACGGATTGGTAGAACTTCCGCGCCTGGTGCGGACCTCGCTCTCGGCTATTTTCTATTTCACAGATTAGGTTCTTCTCCCAGGCTGATTTTTTTTGTCTGAAGCCGTTTTTCTATTCTTCTGAGCTCTTTATATTCCTCTTCGCGTGCCCGCGTTTTATGAGATTGTTGCATTGCTCGGTACGCAACATTCTTACGTTCAGTCGCTAGCTTGCATTCATCATCAAACCAGTCGTTCCGATTTTTACGACTGCTGCCTAAGATGGAGTTGGCAGTACTAATGACAATATTCTTAAGGCGTGTCCACTTCTCATTTACGCCCAGCATACTGGCTCCAGGTCTTACTCTCCCTAAATCAAGTGATTCTAGGGCGAGTCTTAACGCATTACCAAAGGTGTTACTGGTGTTTTCATTGCGCAGGGCAGCCGTGTTGATTCGAACCTGATCGGCGGATGCAATGCGTCTTCGCAAGGCAATCCGCCCTCGGAAAACCATACCAACAAGATAGTGATCCGAGTCGATATTGGCACCTCAGTACGTTCGTACCGCCATCAAGTTCGAGTAGTGGCGACGGTCTATCAACACGTGGTCTATTTGGTTACGAGTGACTCCATCAGGTGATACCCAGGTGGCTTTGTAGATATCTTTACGCGGGAACCTGGTACTCGCAACGACCATGTTTTTCGATGCTGCCAATTCTAAGACTCGAAGTCCATTGTCATTAGTGTTCTCATGCAAACTATGGGTGCCTGCGTAATGCCTGAATACCGGCTCCCGACCTATTTTTGCGTTCAAATCCCCAAGGATGATTTTAACATCATACCTTGGAAATGGCATTGAGGGCCCTCTCGACTTGTTCGTAGTAAGTCTCTTTTTCTTCGTCTGAGGACTCCTCCGTAGGTCCGTGAACGTTAATGAGGCTGATGTTCGTAAATTTGCCTCGCACGCGAAGGGTACATAGCCTTTCGCTTATAGCGTTAAAGCCGATGATGGTAGACTTCATTTTTTCGCTGACTAGGAAGTCTACCCCGAGCACATGGTGTTTTGTATGACAGCTATAGTATATGTCATATTCTTTCTTCTGTAGAACACCATTCCCTGTCCATCTGATTTCTTGAAGAGCTGTTATGTCAGCTTTATATTTTGTCAGGGCATCGGCTAGCTGCTGAGCAGCTCAAGCTCTATAGAGCGATCGTACGTTCCATAAGAAAATTCGTAAATCGTTTTTCAGTTTTCGTTGCGTTGGTTGTCGTCGTGTGATCAGTCCGTTTCCGAGGCTTGTTGTCGGTCTCGTAATTCATAAAGTTTTACGGGACAGGGAATTAACCTGTCGCCAACCTGAGGAACCAGCCTGATCATATTAGCCAAACCTTTTTAAAGGCTTGTTTCTAGCGGCCGCCACGGAGAGGCTATGATCAGACTTCCACCAGTCCCGAATAGTTACGGCACGTGCATGTTTTCGTATGCTACATGTTATTCCTCCTATTCGTCTGATGGCTGACCGCCAATGCCGCTGAATGCCAACTTTGAAATTATAAAACAAAGTAAATATAAGCCTCACTTTTAATTCCTGCGCTTATATAAGTTTCACCAAACGCCTCTATAAATTACATAAAAATACTATTTATTAATTTTTAGTTAAGTAGGACTTCAGCCCAATATACAGATGAACGCAAAGACCGAAGTGAACCAAAAGTTGAATAACGAAAACTACTGTTTAAGTCCTCTCCACTATCATAATATTAAGTATGATTAAATTCGCTAGCATTTTTGTGTTACCAAATATACTCGTAATAATTATTGCTTTCAAGTAAAAATAAGATTAATCTTAGTGGAAGTCATTTTGATTATAGACTATTGATATGTTTCTTTTAAAAAGGCCATAAGATCTTGAGTAGTTCACTAATAACCAGCTTGCCAAATGGCAACCGGTCATTTGTCTAGTAAACTGGATTTTTATTTTTATATAAGTGTTAATCGGTAGCTATTTATATATGTTTGTTTGTATGTATTTGATCCACACTGCTTATTCTTTTGTTCTCCGCATCACAACAAATCAAACAATTGCAAATTCGCATACATAAACTCAGTCAGTTCAGGCTTAAGCGTTTTCTTTTATTTCTAGTTTTTTTTTTTTTTTGATTGCGTAAATGATGAAACGATAAACTTTCTCTCCAATTTCTTAGAATTGTAATTTTTTTTGTTTACTATTTTATTTTAAATTTTATTCTATGATCACGATCATTAGTTTCTGATCGTCGCGTCGTCGTCGTCGAGTTGATAGAACTTAAAAAACGACTAAACAAAATTTATATATAAACATAAACCTGTTGTCTACGTGCGTACAATGATCCAAATGAAATTGGGCCAATGCGTGAAACGTTTGAATTCATAATCAAATCAATTCCGAGAGACTTAAAGATTTGATTTTATATAATATATTTTTATTCGCACGACTCGAACAGTTATAGCCATTTAATACTTTATAGCACAATAGCTGGCTTCATCCCAAAATACCTGTCCCCAGAGTTGTGAGCTTGTTTTGAGCTTCGGTCGTAAGGTCGCTCCAAACAACTTTGCCAATTTTCTATCAAGACATCGATCGTTCGACGTTTCGGTCGGTCATTCTCTTTATTTTCGTCATCAAAATTTTATTCAACCAAATTAAAATACATGACAGCAACAAATCTCGTTGTTGGTTTCAATATTGTTTTTTTTTTTTTTTTTTTGTTATTAAGTTAAATCACATAAATTGGTTGGATGGTGTGGTTAGAGCATGGTTTGCTTCACTTGAGTTCCCTGTTTAATTTCCTTACCCCTTTTTGTATGTCGAAACAGTTAAAATCTCGATTGTTCCTATATTGAAGATCTTATATTCATTGAACCGGTCTTCTGATCAGGCACGTAGCAATAAAAGGTTTTCTTGAAATCTTTTCACAGTTCACTAGGGACAGTGGTTAAAGGTTGTTTTCGTCCCTATTTGGGACGACGAATTTCTTAAGAATATATTGTGTTTGTTGGTCATGAAGTTTGCTCTGATACGTTTTTACATTTTAACTGGAAAATACTCAGCTTTTAATCAGAGGCAACATAACCAGCTTTAACAAAGGAGGACGAATCGGTTCCTCATCTTCTCTACTTCAAAGACATAGGTAGGCTCCATCTAGGAGAGTTCTACTATTGATAATAGTAGTCTCGCACGCTTCGTTAAGAGCTCTAAATGGTTCAACGAGTAGGTAGAAAGTCTACTTGATTAATGTGGTATCACAATGGATCAACTTATTGTCTAAGAGTGTCAAGCATACTCGCTGAATGCCACGCTTACCTAACCTAACCTACTTTTACTCATCAGTTTGCTAGTGATATGCAATACACAATTTTCGTTAAATTTCATCATACATCGATAGAAACTGTATCCATAATTTTCGTTTACCAAGATTTGAGATCGATTTTCTCATGGTTACGTAAATTTGGATAAATTCTTTTTGAACGACGACGAAATTCATTTTTGGATGAACTGTTTCATAAATTAGAAAAAGGTTCACATTTAAGCTATCTAGTATCTAGATATCAATGTTTTGTAACGTTCCTTGTCGAAAATTGAAACGAAACTAATTTTATCGCATAATTGGGTTTTTTGTATCTTTGACAGGCGGTAGTTTTGCTGATATTAATTTTTTTTCTTTTATTATGATTGTGTATATATGTATGTATGTACAGTGCCGACCAAAATAATAGCTCTTTAAGCTGTTAAAAATTATAATTTTTCATATCTTTAAAATACTGCCACTTTTTCTAACTTCTACTGTAGATTGGTACTTATAGAAATAGATTAACCCTTTGAAGTGATAATTTAACGGTACAATATCTTCTTTTTGGTTAAATGTCACATTGTCTGATGCCTTTCATTATTTAAGGCGACGAAAATAATAGCAGTGATTGTCATGTTCTGTTTAATACTTTTTTTTTTCAATTTTGATTTAGATTTAGTATAAAGTAAGTCCTATACTTATATTTTATAATTCCACCGAATTAGTTTTAAAACCGTTGAATTTGTTCCTCTGAAGTGGGTCGTACTAAACATTGAACACCAGAAAGATGCAAACTTATTCAAAAGCTTATTACGGACGACAAAACAGCAGGAAACTGACCCAAAGCAAACTTGGAAAACCACTGCTATTAATTTGCTCTCTTTATTTTCGAACCTTTTTTTTAACTATTGTTAACCTAATGATCAATAAATAACGGTTTAATTTTTATAATAAAAACATTTCAATATATAATGAAAAGTTTAATTTTTTATTAAAATAAAAACTTATTTTTCGTTAAGGTGCTATTTTTTTGTTCGCAGCTATAAATACAGGGTTGGCCATCTAGTGGTTTCCTTTTAAATCATATGTTATTTTGACACTGACAGCTGTTTCCCGCTGGAAATCTTTACAGAAATGAGTCGCTTAAGGCCAGGCGTGCACTTAAACTTAGATACACTTTTCTCTCTTGCGCTTATAGAAAACAGCTCAACTATCTAGTTGAATGTCCGCACAGGTGCATATAATTATATGTAATACAAAAACGCCAACGAGGCTATCGTTTAGTTTGTGTCAAAACAATATAGAAAACTTATTTCCAAAGTGAGTGCTGTGTAGCCCAAACAGTGCGTTTTATTAAAAGAAGTTTTCGCCGAAATAAACCACCCACTGTGCCTGATGTACGCAAGTTTGTGCAAAAAGTTTGTGAGACTGGTATGCTAGTGGACAACACTCATGGTCCCCGTCGTCGTACGGTGCGCACTGACGAGAATGTGACTTATGTAGCCGAGAGCGTGAGATTCAGTTGACGAACATCAACTTGCCATGGATCTCAACAACTCAATATTTCACGCACTAGCCTGAAGAGAATTCTGCACAAAGATCTCGGATTATTATTCGCTTACAAGGTGACTCATTAATTGAAGGCGCACGACCAGCCACTTGAACAACGTTGTGTTCCATAATTAATGGGAATGTTTGCTCTTTCTAATAAAGCCATAATACATGGACAAAATTTAATTTTTTTTTTATTTTATTGCATTTTTAAAAAGAAACTTGTATTTGGCCCAACCTTTACATACTTTCACTAGAACTCGAGTCAACATCAGTTGAATTAGAATTTTTAAAAGCAATCCAGTGGTTATAAGTACATAACTTGATGGTGTTCTAGCAGCTACTAAATTCGCTTTTTACCCTTTTCTGGTGTATTTTTAAATGTCAATAGGCCTGTTCAGTGTTCACTAGATCGCCTTCCTGAACGATTAACAAAACTGATGGCCTGAGTTAGCATATCATGGATACTGAAAAAATGTATTATTTTTTTAGATTAATAATAGGGCAGTAGATTTGTGAAGTACCCGGTCGCTCTGAACATCAATTGAGCAAATCATAATTAAAAAATTTCATTTGAAACAAATCCCCCTCCGAAGAAAAATCATGGCTACGACCCAGCCTTAAATGTTGTATATAAAAACTTTGACCAGGAAAACGAGGAATCGAAAGTGTACGTACAAAAAATAATAAAGATAAATCAACACTTGGTGGAGTTGTTTCTTACCAGACTACTTTTGATATGTTATTGAAATCCTATATACTCGTAGGTACGAATAAAGGCAACTTTTACTCTGTTTTGTTTGATATCAACAATTTGGTTGTTGATGAAAACCATCAACTCGATTTTATTAATTTTCATTTTACTCGTATATTATGTATTAGGTTTGCATAATTAAGAAATAAAAACAAAAAAAAGTTCTCTTTTACTTTTGAAGGTCTTTCTTTTTATGCCAATGCCAAATATATCATTTTATTTTATGAACATTATATCTTCATTTTATTTTATGTACATTATATATTCATTTTTGATAAATTTAATTGGGTTGATTTTGTGAGCAGCATAATATGCGGGAAAAACAAATTAGAAAATTTGAATCGGTTTAAATTTCTGTAACTTGAGTCTTAAACAAAAATATCAACCTTCGTTTCTTTAAAAATAAACAAACAATTTATTCAGATAGAAAGACTTAAAAATGTATTTTAAAGGTTAAATTTGGTGTTTGTTAGACGTCTGTTTTCAAGATTCACTGAGAGGTATTGATGTTGAAATCTTGAGAAATACAATCTGATGGCGCATAATTTAATTGTTTTGATGAAGTTTGGATTTCTTTAAAGTATGATCAACTGAATTGTTGATTTTGAAGAGGAAACTATTGAAAGCTTAAAATATTAAAAAAAAATATTCGGCCCTAGCGAGGTATCCGTTCGGAGCGGAAAATTGTCCGCAAGGCATACTTTGTCGGAGGTTCAAATTGTTTTCGAGGTATCCTATCGGAAACAAAAATAATACACAAATGCGTTGGCGCAATTTGTTCCGCGAAAAATTTGTGTCGGACGAAATAGGAAAAACAATTGCATTTTGCTGTCAGAAATTTCACAAATAAAGCACTTGATCGCTCTTCAACGCAGTTCACCGGGTTAAAATAATGTCGGAGAAAAGTTCCGAACAGCTGTTCGGAAGAATATCTCGAAGCAAAAATCCTCCGAATCGTATAAAATCGGAGAATTTTCCGCTCCGAACGGATACCTCGCTAGAGCCGATTACAAAACGCTCTAAGCAATCTTATTCATATCCTTGTGAACTCACAGAACGAAAAAAGAAACACATATTCGAAACTCTGAACTAAAAAGGAAACACAATTTATTTTTTGACAACTCAGGCCCTGCTCTCATGTTAAAAAAGAAACACGCATATTTTCACAATGTCATTTTATCAGTTTTTTTCATTTTCAGCCTGTAACATGCCTAGTTTATGTTTGGTTGAGCTTCTTACTGTGCATCCAAAATGTATCACATTTAGCTTCTGAATATGCAATGTGCGGTTAACTTTATTGGAAGCATTTACAGGTAGAAATTTTAATTAAAGGAAATATTACCAATAGCTCAAAAAAAAACACGCTTACTTTCTTGGTGGTACATATACTATTATCACACCATCATACTGTGACAGTATAACAGCATTTTGGTGAACTTCGAAACTGCCGAGCTTTCAATCTTCCATACTATGATACTGTAACATTGGATTAAAAGATAATGTTCTTCAAAAAATCGCTTCTTATAAAATTAGAGTTTCAACTTCTTTCAAATAGGTCAGAAAATTATATGTTCTTTCTCTCTAATATACCAAATATAGAAAAATTTCTTATAAAATTTTAAATAATACAATGCTAACGTTTTGGGCAGTTTAATAAATCTATGTGCACAAACGATTGTCAGATATGACAATAGCCAACTACCTTACAATGCTAAATTGTCAGTTCACACGATTGATAGATCTCGGTTTATTGAAAATTGTTCGATCCATTGGTATTGTGAGATAAATTAAAACTTTAGATAGAAGTGTGAAGTGTAGACGCTTTATATTCTTGCCATCTCCTATCCTACAAACTGAATCTCATCTATGCTAAATTTAAGAATATCTTGATTGCATTTTTTACCCCTTGGCATAATGGTTAGTGCGTTGGACTGTCATGCGGAAGGTCTCAAATTCGATTCTCAGCCGCTGCAAGAAAGTTTTTTTCTGGGGTGTAATGCCTCTTGCGAGGAATTGACAAATCCTCCAAGATTATCTCTTGTCATGGAAAGTGCTGCTCATTAGCCGTTCGGAATCGGCAGAAAATTGTAGGTCCCCTCCGTTCCTGGTAACACGCACACAGGAATGGTTGAGAGTTGTAAGTCACTAGGTCCTGGTTCACTTCCAGCTGTTGCACCACCAAATTTAATATTTTTTTAATTTTTTCTGAACGATTTTAACTTGTTTAGAAGCACAAGTTAATGTTCATCCCCGATCAATGAATAATTTGTGAGCCAACAATTTCCAAGGAGTCTGACAATTTCCTAAATGCCTGACAATAATAAAAATTATGAGTTTAGACGTTTGTCTGATACATGACAATTTCTTTATCAGATGATCTGATAATGGCCTGACAATGACGTTTCTGACAATACTGTCAGACAAAATTTTAATCTCGCACTATTGTACGACAATTGAGACTGACTGTATTTGTTTATTTAACTTAATTATGGTCGCTATACTAAGCACTTTGAAATACATACATATCGTGTTGCTAAAATTATAATAATTTATAGGCTATTTATATAAACGCCTAAAACACCTGATTACAACAAAAGTTTTATGAGATTCCCATTCAACGTACCCACTGCCTCAGCATTTACACATTTACTTCAATGTGACCGAACGATATCGATTTGTTCCGATTCCAAATTTAGGTTTTTTTTTGTTAAAATAACTGTGGGGTTCCCAAATTTGTCTTCGGGGTGGTTTTTATCTGGGAAAACTTCTTCCGGCCCAATTCAAATTTCCTTTTGAATTGAATATTTTAAAGTCCATCATTTTATATTTTTGAGATGTTACACGGAAACACTATAAATTATGGTGGTACACAGCCCTTGGTTTTACTTCCTGTTGTCATCCGGTACTGCTTGGTGAAATCAAGACAAGTTAATAGAGCTTTAAATAACTAGTATTTGAATGCTTTGTTTTTCATTAAAAACAATGTTTCCGTGTCTTTTCTTAACGCCTTCTATTTTAAGTGAAAAATAAACATACTTTATCCAATAATAGCTTGAAAATTACTCGTATGTTTAAATATCAACTTTCTAATGTTGTTAAGTTTTATCGTTTTCTTCTCATTTTGTTATTATCTCTTAATTACCTAAATGATTTACGACTTGTTTATTTGTTTTTATTTTTTATTATTTTTCCTTGTATGAAGGTATTTAGCGCTTTAACCTATTTTTTCGGCAAACATTTATCTTATTTATTGTTTTTAGTTCTTCTTGATTGAAACTGGAGTTTGAAGTTATTTAAATCCAATGACTTTTTTAATTACAAAATTGGCAAATAATTTATTTGACGCCGCCGCTCAAATTTGCTTATGCTAATAAACCACAACCTACAGCTCTTTTGTGGTAATATAGAGCCGAAAACACTTGACTGACCTAAACTTGGGCCAAAGGGATGGGCTTCCTTAGTAGAAGCTCTACTTAATATCTTATTCTTTATTTAATTCCAGAAGTCTGTCGGTATTTCTTTTTTTATTTTACTTCTTCTTGAATTGTGATATGATAACACATTTGTCCCATCATACTTTTTATTTTAGTTTAAAAAAAATATAATTACGAACATTTATTAATTTATTATTTTCTATATTACAGAAAGTTCCGGTGTGCCTCATACAGTTTATAAGGGAAATCACAAAAAATATACAAAAGAATGCTTAATTATATTCGATAAAAAGACAGGTGATATGACATTAGAGAAATTAAATCACAATATACAGGTTAAGAAAACGCGGTAAGTTTATTAATAAAAATATATAATTTAATTTCTTGCAATAAAAAAAATGTATAATTTCAGGACTGAAGTGGCAAGCAAAACTGTTGGACCAGCTCCAAAATTAGAAAATAGCACAATGAGAGTATCCTCGAAAACAAAAGTTTCTACCGGCAGTCGAAAGAACCATATAAGTAAGCTATAATTCAATATAATCTTAAAATAAACATATGAAATACGGACCGATGAGTGGATGTAGCTGCCGCTCTTGAACCTCTTCCGGTTGTTTTTCGGCCTATATATGACAATTTTGCTTATTGAAGTATACTTCATTGAGCCAGAAATAGGTTTCATCACTGAACAAAATGTTGCTCGAAAACATTGGATCTTCAGCAAGTCTCTCAAGAGCCCATTTACTGAAACGATGAGGCAAACGGAAGGTCAACCGGCTTCAATTCTTGCGTCAGATCTTTGCGTAAAATAGCTCATGTAGTTGCATATGACATGCTCAAGTTGTTGAGAACGGCTCTGAATCGATTCATCGCGATTTTCGTCTACACCGTCAGCAACCGCCGCTATATTTTCTACCCTACGCTCTGGAAGAGGTCTATTTGGCCGATTGTAATCAAATAGTGAACATTGGTTCTCCAATTTCTTGATGGTATGGCGAATAGTGGTTTCACTATGGACACCATAAGTTCGCCGAAGGGCACGAAAAAGATTCTTCACAGAACGTGAATTTTCGTAATATAATCGAACGATTTGCAAACGTTTTTCGTCTATTCATAATGAAATCTTGTAAGTCTATCCATGATGAAATGTCAATGAATAATGAATAAAAACACATGGCAACTTGACACGGCTCACTCGCTATCCGTCAAAAACCCTTTTTGAAAAAAATACCTCTTGATTGATCACCCTTTAATAATTCAATATAATATAAAATGAAATTTTTCGGAGGAGAAAATTGGTTTCTTGTGTCTTATAGTTTTAGAAAAATGTTTAAATGCTGGAGTGCCACAAGCCTCCGATTTGTCTCCGATATCTTCATAAATGATTTCTTGTCTAAAATTTCTAATCCACTTCATTGTTTCGCTGACGACAGCACCCTCAGCTTTTCATATTCGTTTCCAGACTCACAACCCTGTTCTTCAGCTGTGGAACTGAAACGGCACCGTATGCTAAGCTCATTCGATTCCCATCTCGACGGCTTTCTACAGTGGGGTATTAACAATTGCGTTGAATTTAATGATTCGAAAACTCAAAGCTGTCTACTGTCGGGCAAGCGAAATATATCACACATGGCACTATCCATGAATGGCACTTGCATCAAAGAAAATGAAAACTTTTACATAGTTTATGTGTATGTTAATCACCATCTCTTATGGAATGATCATAATATTCGACGTAATCAAAAACTCAGAGAATTGCTTAGGTTTTCTAAAAAGATGCATGAAATTTTGTTCCCATTCTGATCTGGCTATGATCTATAATCCGCCCAAAACTTAATTATAACTCTCATATCTGGGCTGGTTAGAAAGAATTCGGAATAGAGCTCTAAAATCTATAGGAGACACATGCATTACGGAAACTCTTGTTTCTCTTGCACACCTTCTTAACTTTTGTACATTTCATTGTTTTATCGCTATTTCTATCCTGTTCAATTGAAATAGCCAGTTCCTGATTTCAAACAATTCCGCCGTAATACTCGCCTAGCAGGGAATGCTCATCAGTTTACCCTTGAACCTTTCTTCGGACAAACTGTTAAATATAAAGGTTCTTTTATTAGCCGCATTACTAGAATGTACAATACTTTTCCCCTGTCGATTTTTCCTCCTCATTGTGATGTACGAGTATGTACATGCTTTCAAGACCAATTTGCATCGACATTTATTTTTTTTTTTCATACAATCGATGAGTTGAAAGATATTACGAATTCAAATATGGGTGTCATTTTAAGTTTGTCAAACAATTTATCAAAAGAGCTGCCTGGAATTTGGGCCCCGGAAATAAACATCGTTCTGGTTTAAAGCATTAATTTCAGCCAAGTTTGGATCTTTCGGCAATGCAATCTATTCACTGGTCGCCAGCCAGTATCGTTTTCAAACTCATATGGCCCAATGATGTCATAATAAAAACCACACCAAAGTATCAGTCGTTGTAGATAGGGATGCTCCATTATTACACCCACTTGGGTTGCGGACATGGGATCCTCAACATCACTCATAATAAAAATTGAATTTACGCTACATATTTCACCGCGTTATTCAAGTGTGTTTCGATACATAATTATTAAACTCCCACACCCGGATTAATAAAGGATTATCTGTAAGCCCACAAGTGCTTGTGACCTGTGACTCGTCACATTTGGTTATATTGTTCATTATTTCGAAGGAGAAGGAAAACAAAAAATTATAAGAAAAATATACATAGTTTTTGTTTTCGTAGACTATATCGAATAAATGAACTGAAAGCTTTTTGCGACCTCTTGTGCAAAAGCGTTTTGCCCAGACACGACAAGTGAACTCATACATTAAATGATGTCGTACCTTTCTAAGACGCAATGTAGCAGTCAATTGTAATCTATTAATGCAATGTAAACTAAATATTTCTTGGGATATATGGGCAAATTCAGACACATACCAAATAAAGCCCTTGGTATTGCTGATGTAAGAAGAAGAAGGAAAAACGAAAATTACAAAAAATATTATAGTTTTACTATTCCGAGAATAGTTTTTTTTTTTTTAATTTAAAAGTATGAGTCAAAACTTAACTCCTGTTCCATAGTTTTGTATAGAGGTAGAAAGTGTTTTTTGTTTTATTAATTGGGCTGCTAAGTTTCAGTTATCAAAAATCACAATAGCAGTTGAATATTGACAGTTCAAAAAAGCCTAAAGTTTAAAATCAAACTGTTGTATGATAACTCCTACCATGGTTATTATTAAACATCTGCAACGAATGGCTTGAAACCACTTCCAAGCCATTCTATATTTTTTTCAAATACACTATTTGCTGCTTTCACTTCTTCTAAAACAAAACAAATGAATCATCACCCCATACCAAAACAAAAGAATCGTGTATTCACTCGAAACGAATACACCATTTGATTTGTTTTCTCAAATGCATCGAATACAGCGAGTTTATATCGAAAACATCGAATACACCAAATAATACACTAAACACACCGAGTACACCAAGCGAACTGAGAACTTTCAATTGCTAAAGAATGTGAGGGTGAACAAATAGAAAAGTTGTTCACGGTAAATTTTACTTTAACTTTTAATCAAATTATCCGATCATTAAGGTGAAGATCAATAAAGAAAGTGGAAAACTCAAGCTAAATTTTGATAAGAACTATTGGGAAAGGGTAAAACTGACCATATTAAAAGAATGGGTAAAGTTTTTTTTAATTTCAACTTTTGTTATGAAAAATTCAAAAGTTGATGAAAAATTGAATAATTTTAAGAATCTTATGATGCAAATTTACTATCGTAATGATTCTCTATAATGTTTCATAGGCAATAACTTGATATATGCAACGGGAGACGAGGTAGAGGAACTTTATTTAATTTCTCTCTATAAGATTAAAAATTAAAATCGTGAAAAAATGCCGATTTTACTGTATCGATTCTAACTTGAGTATTATGAGTCTTTATGATTGAGGTCAATAGTTCAATGAAATATGGTCATCTTTATTTCTGTTTAAATTTTTTTCCAAACTGACACCAAATTTAATACTAAAAAGCTGTGTGAAGCAAAACTGGGATAGGTTCTTATAATTAAAAATTCAAAAGTTGATAGAAAAAATTTCTGAATATTGAACAAAAATTAAAATTCATTTGTTGCCCCAACCCTGCTCTAAGATAATGCCGAACAATATTTTACGATCAATTCAACAAGTTACACACTAAAATTGGTCATAAGGATTCGAAAAAAAAAATACAATTTTCATAAAACAATTCAAACGAGATGGTTCATAAACTAGTTTCTAACTTCCGAAATCGTCAACAGATCTATAAAATTAAGGTCTGAGAATACTGTCATTAAAGCAAATATACAATTTGTGAAAAGAAATTATCCAACTCTACATGATTAATCTGAAAAACATAATATTAAAAGAAATTGAAGTAGTGTTTCTTTTCCATTGACTAAAAATGTAAAATCTGTATACAAAATTAAAAATGGAGAAAATAAGTATTTTTATATTATTGGTTTGCTTATTCTTTAAATAAACATATTATGTAAAAGATTACAAAACCTTAAATCTAAGAGGAAAGCTGATATAAAAGTATTTTCAATTAAGTTTTTTTTTAAAGGCTTGTTCCAGTACACATATGTATATCACTCATTAGTTTTGACATTATTAACGCATT
This sequence comes from Philhelius festivus, assembly GCA_963931855.1. Lineage (NCBI taxonomy): Eukaryota > Metazoa > Arthropoda > Insecta > Diptera > Syrphidae > Philhelius > Philhelius festivus. Next base: position 48,286,882 of record OZ007557.1, on the reverse strand, counting down.
TTGAAAAATTATCTTGTCTACAAATAAGCTCTTATTCAAATATATAAAACATTACCATGAATGACATAGAGACTGTATTATAATGTTCTATAAAATTTGCAAAAAAAATTTTTAGTACATTTTCCTTGAACATATGTATTTCATTTTTAAGAAAGATATGGGCTTATCCCTGTAAATTTTAACTTCTTGAGTTTGAAAAAAAAAACAACAAAAAAAATTAAGACACGCATGTAAATTTGAGTTTTTCTTCAATTATAAACCACGAATAAATAAAAAACTTCAAAATAACTCATATGTATTATTTGTTGAAGAGTATAAAGGTATAAAGTATAGAAAAATGAATTTAAAATAATTTATTTTAAGAACCGAGTTAATTGATTGATTGATTTGGTTTTTATTGTTAATCTTCACAGCTTCTTTTTTAAAACTTATTTGTTTAACACTTTTACCATTTTTTTATAGGTTCTACTGTTTAAATTACGCTCATTGTAAGTGTATAATCAAACAATGCTTTGGTGTGCTAGTAAAAAATGTGCCTTTTTTGAAACAGTTACGTTTTTTACATTCGTTTTGTTAACTTCATAAAATTTGTACATAATGAAGCACGCATTAAAGCCAAAGTTTTTTTTACTCTAGATACTCGTAGCTTAAATAATGATGCAGACCATAAAAAAATGCCCCATGATCAATGTTAAAAAAATAGACACGAAAATTTGTGACAATTAAAGATTTACGAAAAATCACGCATGGCAGTTTTTTCTAAAATTTATATCATAAAGGATTATTTATAAAATCACTCAAAATGAATGATTTTAATTAATTTTGACCTTAATTTATCTGAAAAAAAAAAAAAAAAAAAACAAAACAAAAATTGTACTAAGTAATCTTATGTTAAACATTATTTTTGCAATAATACAAAACGTTTATTATCCACGCACGCAGCCAAAAGTCTCAATATTCGATGATTTTTTCGATTTCAAACACTTTCGCACTATCTCGATGGTTCATTTTATAAATTGAATAGTTAAAACTCAATGATATATATATAATGTTATAAGTTCCAAAACCTGAATATTTAATAATAATGTCTATATATTTCGACGCATGGCAAAAGTTAAAATTTGCACGGATAAGCCCATATAATTAAAATTTGTAAATTATTATCGATTTTGCTATACAAAATTATCTATAATTCCAGAAATACTTAGGAGAGACACCAAACAGTGTATTCGTTTTTATACTCGCTGCGTTCGCTGTATTCGGTGTGTTTATAACTGTTAGGCTTGTTCTGTTCTATTTGGTTCAAGCATTCAAGCCTAGGAGAGAAACCAAACAGTGTATTCGTTTTATTATAAAGGAATCGAATGGTGTGCAGTGTTTGTTCTTTTAGAATAGTGTATTCCTTTTCAGTGTACACTACTTTCTATGCATGCAACGAACAGAATACACTGAAGTACTGTGCTTACTCAGAGAAGGTAAATGAATGTATTCATGCAGACCTTTAGTTATTATAACTACACATCGGTTGAATGAATTTTTTATTTTCAATATCCATTCGCAATACAAGAATATCCTCAATTTTATGTAAACAAGAAGTAAAAAGATTTTAGCTGAATTCAGTGCTTTTAACTTTACCTAAATATCTTAACATTAGGTTGTTTAAAATTGTACGACATTAGCTTTTAGAAAATTATATATAAATATTAAATTGGCATATACTAAGTCAAATGCGCCAGAGAGTGCAACCAATACGCGTAATTTATATTTCAATTATTATTATTCAAGTATTATTAATATAATATATAATTATATGCTATTATTAACTTCTTCATTTGTTTTTTTTTTCAGTCGGCTTTGTACCGCGCAATTCACCAATGCAGCAACAACAGCAACAGCCACAAGGTTCATCGCCATCGACAGCCCCAGTCCATAAAAGTCCACAATCAGCTCCAGCGTAAGTTAATGATTTTTTTTGTTTCATTGTCAAAGGTCAAAATTATAATGTTTTAATTTGTAATTATTTAAAGATGGAATGCTAATAACGCTCAAGCAACACTACCAAGCATTCCAATGATAATTGACGATGATGATACGGGTGCAATGTTCCAAGGCGCTGGTAGCGGCGGAAGCAGTGGACCCGGAAGTGCGAGCTCCATTGCCAATTTGTCATCCTCGTCGTCAGCGTCTAGCCACAATAATTCAGGTGACTTCCATATGCCCCAGCAACAGCAGTCGCAACAAAAACAACCGAAATCACACTACAATCACCAACCGCCTCAGCAACAACAAAAGCACCACAATCAACGACACCAGCAACAACAACAACAACAATCACAACAACAGCAATGGCACCAACAACTGCAGCACCAACAACAGCAGCAGCAGCAAATGCAACAGCCGAGCCCATCACAACAGCAATATCATAATAATCAAAATAACCGAATGTACCATAATAGTTCTAGCAGTAATAATTCCAATGTAATTGGCATGAGCGGCATTGGCGGCAGCAGCAATAATTGCAGGCCGAGCAGTAGTAGTAGTAGTATAGGTGCGGATCAGACGGCATCACAGATGTTGGCAAGTTCTGCGGCGGCGCTTGAGCAGGTAAATATTTTTTTTCTCCAAAATATTGAACAATTACTTTATTTCAAGTTCTTAAAGAAATTCTCCAAAAACTAAACTTTAATCGTTATTACATACACATAGTATACCCTCTTATGACTAAAATGTGTGTCTTGCTTTTGAACTTTAAATCAATAAAAAACTCAAATCGTTCACCTTATTGGAATGAATAAAAAATGTAACTTATAAAAGTTTCACGATCGATTAATGCTATTATCTTATCAATTAGCTTTAATTATTGTATTTCAATTAAAAGTGAGGGTAACTTCCTTGTCTTGCGCTTATAATGCTCAAAACCCTTGTAGTTCTCACTCGATTAATTAAAAATATTTTAAATTAAAAACAAACTTGTAATAGGCATAGTTTAAAATTAGCACAATTGAGCAACTAGTCACTTTGTATTCATATTAAAAAATTACATATTCTTCAAAAAGTATAAAACTTTTAATTGTACGAGTACATGCATATGTACATGAAATTGAGAAGACTTTTCTTTAATTTGAAAATTTCATTTCTTTTTCGGGCATACTTCCATTCGACAAAATTTGTTCGATAAGTTGATTTACCAAATATAGCTGCTTTAAGTACCTTAAGCTTAGTGTACACGATTGGTAGATCTTACAATATTGTCAGATCTGTCAGTGAAAAACATGCTTACAATGTCTTACAACCGTGTAGTCTTACAATTAATTGTCAGAAAATTTGTCTGACAATTAATTGTTAGATCATTGTCTGACAATTAATTGTAAGAAATCTGACAATCATGTGTACGCTAGCTGACAATCGTGTAATCTTCCAATCAATTGTCAGAAAATGTATCTGACAATTAATTGTAAGACGGTAAATTGTAAGGTATTTGATAATCGTGTACACACACAATTTATTGTCAGGCCTGCCAATTTTTATCGTCTGACGTTTCTGACAATGAAGAAATTGTAAGATGTTCGTTTTTTAGCATCATACAATTTTTTCATTGTCAGAAAATTTGCAGCCAAGGTTTAATTGTCAGTTTCCATAACCAACAAAAACTGAAAATTAATTGTGTGTACACGGTTGGTAGAAAATCTACCAATCTCTTACAATTAATTGGTAGGTATTAAGCCGGCTATCTGAAAATGAATTGTCAGCCAACTTCTGACAAGAGATTGGTAGATTTTCTACCAACCGTGTACACACACAACTTAATTGTCAGCTCATTGGTAGATAATTGTCAGACATTGTCAGGTTTTACAATATTGTAAGATCTACCAATCGTGTACACTTAGCTTTAGCGGGTAGCCAATCCAAAATCGGCAGTCTTGTGGGCCTTAAACTTGGATATCGTTATCCTCAGACTTAAACTTGGATATCGTTAAGATGAATAGATTAATCTCCAGATCGCAAATATTTTATGTACATATATCTATCTACATACTATTGTATTCACATTTCAATCTCGGCAGGCTTCTGTCCTGTCCTTGTAAGCGTATTGTTAAATTAAGTTTTTAAAGTGCTATGTCTGCCTAAGCAACCCTCCAAAGACTACGTCTGGCCACTTTCCTTTTCATTTTGAAATGTAAATGTTTCTTCATTTTGCCCCGTAGATGAATATTTAAATATTTATCTAGTAAAAGTTCAAAAACGTTATTATTCACTTAAATAAGTAAATCTTGTTATAACTCATCCCTCCTTTGTTACCACAAGCAGATTTATCTTAAATAACTCATTAATTCGAAGGAGGAAATTCAATTTATTCTATTTCGGCGAGACGGCCAGACATGATATATTCTCACGGGTACCTGTTACATACACTTACATAAGTTCTATTAAATACGTATACAAACTAAGTACTTCGTAGAAATTTTCAATTTGTTGTTTTTGTTTGGGGGAATGAAATACAGTACGCCTTCGGTAAAAGCCCAAATTATTATCATTATTAACTCGTAATGGCAAATTTTCAAAAAAGTGTGATTCAGTAAACGCAACATTCCATCCAAAATATCTTACATATTGCATTTTTGTTTCTCTTTTCCTTTGTAATGATAATGATTCATATTCTTAGGTTTTCAACTTTATCTCCAAGTCCAATTCCCTACTTTCTTGTAAGTCGGTTATTGCAACAACTTCAATTAACGTAACGAATTTGTATCGGTTGTTTTTATCAAAGGTCTACGAGTAATATAAAACATATTTGGTTACGGAGTGACTTAAAACAACCATTCCTGTGTGCATTGTATTGGTCGGTAGAAATGAACAATTTTCTACAATTTTCTGCTAACTTCGAAAGAATAAATGAAAGTACCAAGAAATCCTTTTGTACTTTCCCCGTTGTTAATGTAACAAAGGCTGGCATTCAATCCCCAGACCTCCGTCTTGACAGTCCAAAGCACTTTTCATTAACTGGGTAAAGGTTTTTAAATCCGCTAACTACCACGTCCTCTTACATATATTGTATTTTATTTGTATTTAAATTCAATGGCCTTAAAAGGTAAACAAATTGTAAATAATCTAAATGAAACATTAGACAATTGAAATAGCAGCTAAGCTCTCATCAACCGTGACTTTTGTCCTTATCTTTTTTATTCAAAGTATTCTTCCAGATTTAACTCTAGAATGATGATATTTTGTAATTATAAATTCAAAATGTACGACTTATTACTAGAACATTTTTAGCTTAATACCGATTTATACGGGAATTATTACGACTCGACTAAAAGCTCAATTATAAAAAAAGTTTCTGCACAGATTTCGCGTAAGCCAGGAGAGGGATAAAATACTTATAAAACTCAAAGTTGTTAGATATAATGTACATATATCTAATTAAAATGACAAGTCATTTAAAACTTTAAAAGTGTCCACCAATCTTATATATATCATTTCTATCTTCATATACATACATATGCGTAAAAAAAATATTTTGCTTTATAAACTTTAAATAAAATCAAATGAATTTTAATAAATACAATAATTTATACGGAAAATCTTTTATTTCCTCGCATACAATATTTAGCAATCATTAATATATTTTTATATTTATAGGAAATCGGTGTCCTCAGCTCGTCTGACACGAGTACGGATACCGACTCAAGTGGCAGTGATAGTGGCTCAGATTCGGATGACAGCAATGAAGATTATTCTCAACAAAACTCCCAATCCCTGCATCAGCAACAATCTATGCAACATCAACTTCCAAATCTTCAAGCAACCATACAACCACCACAACAACAGCAATCGCAACAACAATCAAGTGGTTATGCGAATGGCGGTTTTACAAATGTCCTGCACGATGACCTACAATTATCCGAATCCAATTCATCATCATCATCAGACGACGATGATGATTGAAATAATCCAACAAACAAAAGAATCAAAATAAAACAAAATACTTTTACACTATTATTCTAACCGACCACACTATTAACTAATCGCATCCAAGAAACGGAGAGAAAACGAAAGAAACTGCAACAGAAATAAAAAAAAATAAAATCTAATATTTATATATATATTTGTAAAAAAAAATAAGTAAAGCAAAGAAAACAAGAATCAAAAGCAAGTATCCCTGTTCCGGATTTCTCTCTTTTAAAAAAAAATCAAAATTAAAATATCTGCTCCTCCATCATTTTATTAAAATGTAAAAAGAAAAGATACAAGCACATCCAATTATTTTTATTGTATTGAAACAAAACAACTGATAAAAAGAAAGAAAACACAAACCGTCTTCTTTATTAATTATTTAGTTAATAATAAAATAATTTTTTCCCAAATTTTTATTAAGCAAAAAAAATCATATGAAAAATATATATAAATATATGTAATAGAGAATATGCCCTTAAAAATATGCCTTTTTAAATACATACAAAACAAAATTATAATAAAAACAAACACATTATGAATTGTAAAAGAAAAATTCAGTTCTTTTCTAACTTACAGTAAAACAAAAATAGTGGTTTCTGGTAGGAAAAATTATATTTAACAAATTTGTTTTTGTTTCAAATCTAAAACTAAACAAAAAAAAAAGAATTTATTTTGTAAATTTTGTTCTCATTCGCACAGACGCAGTCGTTTTTGTATGATAAATCATATTGTTTATAAGATTTTGCCTTTTAGTCAAATTAATTGTTTTGTAATTTTTATTTAACATTTTGTTTATATAGAAAATATCACATATGAAGAGATTTGTTCAAAATCATCGAAATTTAATCAGAGATTAAATTATTATTCTTTACAAAAAAAACCTATATGTATGCATGGATATTTAAATAAGTAACTTCGTGGAGTTCTCTAGAACTATAAAGTAAATGATTTGTAACCGTAATTTTAATTGCTTCGAAACTGTGCTCTTGAATCTTCTAACTTAATTTCATCAAAGATAGAAATTAAATGTTTCACTGTCTTCAATTCTTGTTGTTTAAAGTAGATCTTAAAGTTTTGATTTCCTAATTGTAATATTCTTTTATCTTTCTTAGTTTCCAGACTTTGAAAAATCTTCTCTATTTTCAAATATGAATAATTTTGATAAATACAAAAGAAGATTATCATGTGTCGAAACTAAAATCGTAAATAAACTATCAAATAGTCCAGTTCAATGAAGTTCCAATTTTTTGTTTGTATATTTACTTTCTCTTAGGTAGTATTTCCAGTATTTCTTCTTAAAGTGCATTTAATTTAGAGGGTCGTATTTGACCATTGAATTATTGTTAACCTTTATTTGTGTTGAACTTAGCAAGGCAGGTTCCAAATTCTCATAAGAACTTCAGACTTGATTATTTATTTATCGAGCGCAATTATTTTTCACTTAAAACATCAGCTCTTAAAATTCGCTAGAAAAAAATTACCAAATTAAACTGTCTGTTAAGTTGTGTGAGATGAAATTTCAAATTTTGTTTCCACAAATTGCTTACATGTTGCGTTTAGATGAGATAGTGTGGAAAAACATTAAGAGACTCTTAAACGCGTTAAACTTGCGACTACCATTCAATCGAATTCGTGCTTAAGCGACGAAAGCAGGGATTTCAGTCCAAAATAAAGCCATTTAGGGGGGAACACCATAAATATGTAATTTGTTTTATTAAAACGTGAATGATGTAAAAAGCATAGTGAAGTATGTCAATTCAATTAAAAACTTCTCCATTCACACAATTTGGTGATGAAATATGAGAATTTATTTGTTTAACAATAGGCGTGATTTATTGGGAAAAATATTGACTTTTTTTCGATAGCCAATAACAGAGCCAATAGTTATCCACTTAATTGTAGGCTTATTTATCAGCACTGGACTTAAATGATATTTAGGTTCTTGTTGTTTCTTTGAAACTTTAAACATATATATAATGGTGTTTGCTACTACCATGTTATCATACAAAGCCCTCTAAATTGAAATTGTTAGAAATTTCATTTGCTTCAATTTATTTAGCGAATAAATGAAATTAATCAAAAAAATTAAATGCGTAAGGATTTGTATATTTCAATTATTAAGCGAGATTTAAGATTTACTTCTAGCGAGACTAAAACCTCAAGTAACAAAAATTGAAAAGCCTACCTAGATGGTAACGTATTGGCAGAACACTCTGCTATTTGATATTAAATACATTTTTGTAGAATTCAAAATGCTTTATGATTTCATTTTATATGTTAAATCAAAATGATTCCTTCCTATATGATTAATGATTCCTTCCTAAATGATTAATGATTCCTTCTTAAATGATTTAAAGCACTAATATGTGGTTTAGTGAACAATGGAAAGAACAAATTCGATATAGTCAAAATTTTAATAAATAATAAGACATTTTGTACACACGCTTTTCGGATAATTCGAAAAATTTGAATCTTTGAGAAAGCTTTATAAAATTTTGTCATCAATATAAAAATCTGGTGCGTTCGTGCTTTTTGATATTTTTCTTTTTAACTCCGGTACAATATGCGTATGTACGAGTATGTAAAGTTTAAACAATTTTTTAATAAGAAATGAGACTCGTACTTCGGAAGTGAAAGTATTTCTTTTACTTCCGAAAATCTAAGTTCCGGTTGACAAAATTCTTTAAAATAGTATTTATGTACATGTTTACATAGACTTTTGAAATTCAATTTCAAACTTCGAATTTGAAGGGGTTATGATGCGGGTGATTCATCACCAATGAAATGAGATTAATCCATTAAAATAAATAAAAATTCAGTCTAATAAACATTTAATCTAATCACTAAGTAAAGTCGGGAACGTTAAACGCATCGTTGCGCCATTATGGCCTTGAATCGAATCAAAATTGATAGTACAGTTATTTATTGAAAATATAAAATTTAGAATTTCAAAGAATTCTTTTAAACGTATAATTTTGAAAAATAAAACAGCAAATTGAAGCACAAAAATACATGTCCATAATGCGTCATATTTGTTTGTTTAAACGAAAAGGTTATGAAAACCACCTACAAGGTTGAAGCACACATTTGGATCGAGACAGATTCTACAAACTTTGTGAAAATGAAACATCTAAATTTTTTATTTGATTGGACAAATACCTCGATAATCCAAATCAGATAATTCTGAATAAAAGGTCGCAGAGGATTGTATTGAAAGCAATATCTTTGAACCAGTTTCGATCTGGATTATTCCCAAGGGCAAATATGATCCTTTCAGTTATTTCATTTCATTGTGAAGGATTACCAAGATATTCCTAACCTTAGTTGTAGAAAAGCTTTAGAGAAAAGGAAGATACAAATCCATCATTAAAAGCGAAATGCTGAGAATTCTGGAATAGGTCTTATAGTTTACTTCTCATACATTTTCTTTTTTACTTTCTGTTTGTTTAACACAATCTCAGAAATATTTGTTGTTTAAAAAACATAATCAATTTCTGTAAAATTAAATGATCTCAAAATTTATCAATGAGCCATTCTAAAAAGAGGTGCCATCTGTGTTACTAAAAGAAATCATGTTAAAATAACCAACCAAAAAAGTAGTTTCAAATGTTTATTTTACACACAACTATACAATTTAAATTTACAGATGTTACTCGGGCAGAATATGTTTTTTTAAGAAAGTTATTTTTTGTAAATCAATAATTTTCCAAAAATTAACAAAAAATACAAAATTATTGAGAAAATTCGAATTATATGTATTTTTTGAAACACACAAAAATCAGGGGTGGAATCGGCTAAGATGATAGTTGATTATCAATTTTCTTATTGTCATTTTGACTATAGCTGCCTCTATCATATCAATAAAGAAATATAGAGAGAGCGATTGTCAAAACGACAATCAATTAATTAAGTGATCTCTTTACTCTTACGCGATACGGGCCCAGATTAAAACTTTTTTAGAATGGCACAACTTTGAAAATAAAATATTTATTAAATCTTTATTTTAAATAGTACTAAGTCACTATTCTGATTGATTTCAGTAAAAAGAATTTGTATTATAAAAAAACCCTCTTATAAAACAATTATGAACTTTGTAAATATATATATATTACTAATACTCCAAAAAAATGATGATTTTGAACAAAGATTTAAACATTCTTCCATCTCCTCTTCCAATTTTAATAAGCAACACACTTTTATTTGTAAGAAAAAATAATTATAAAATAATACATTATAAACAAAATGAAATTCTGAAAAATTGTGCCTAAAAACTTAAAAAAAAACCAAAACAACGTTTTAAACAAAAAAAAAAAAACAACCAAATTTGAAAACCTGATGTTTGCTCACAAAGAAATGTTTTGTGTCCAAAAATAATGTCGAGGACATACAAATTATTTTAAAAGAAAACCCTCTCCCCTACACCAAACAACACACACACCAAATGACAACTCTTGCATAAACTCATTCGGACAACGGACTTGGATTTTTTCTTAAATTATTAATAATTACAAAAATACGCCCTAAATATAAAACTTTTTTTTTTATTGTAAACACATAATTTAAATGCGATTTTAATTTAGCTTAATACTTATGATATTTTTTTCTAATGAAATTTCTTTCCTTTAGCGCGTTTTCTTTTTCTCTCTATCTCTTCTTTTGCTTTTGTTGATTTAGAAAAATTTTCGAAGTAAACTACATATATAAATATAATTATAAATAAAATAAAAAAAACTATTTTTTTATTAGCAAATACTCTTGTGTATTAAATTGAAATACAATTTATAAATAATTAAATTAGAAGCAAAACAAAGAAAGCGGTTATAAGTTTTTAACCGCAGAAAGGAAAAACAAACGCCAATATTATTATAAATAGTGAATCGGAAAAGAAGAAAGGATGATTGAAATTGTAAACTGCTTGTAAACAGATATTTAGCAATTGCAACCGGAATATGTGTAATTTTATTCTCCTTAGTTTTTTTATATTTAATTAAAAACAAACAAAAACTATCATACTTTAACAAAAAAAAAAAACTTTCTGCATGACTGTGTATATTTTTGTTTTTAACTAAATTCAATAACGAAGTTACTCTTTTGTTTCTATGAATATAAATACATAATAATAATTAAACTATTTACTAACTATGCGTTTCTATTTTATTGGTTACTGTAATCCTCTCTTAATTTTTTATTTGTATAAAAAATAAAATAAAAATTTCATACTAAATGAAAGCAAAAAAGAGAAGAAATATAATAAAGATTAATACTAAAATAAAAATGAAACTAGGTTAATTAAATTTATTATATAAATAATGTACCAATATTTTATTATTATTAATTTTTTTCTTGTTTGTTTTATTTTTATTATTATTGCTGATGATTATTATTCTAATATGAATATATGTTAATATGATTACTATTAAAAAAGAAAACTATGCATAACGAAACTGCAAACAGACAAAAACCTTAGAAAAATAATATATTATGTAAAAATATTACAAAAAATGAAAATGAAAAAATACAAAAATACTTGATGCAAATTAAAAAAAAATATATAAAAAATTGAGTTTTCTCTTATTAATTTATTGTGTTGTAACCGTCCATTACTTGATTTGGAATTTTTCTTAATATTTTAAGCTGACCTATGCAGGTTGAATAAATTTTCCACATCTTTTGATTACAAGGGAAAATTTGCAATGACCGGTCAATAGTTTCAAACCATACAAGTCCGCAAGGCTTTCGAAAAAGATAAAACTATGATGCGTGAAAACTAGCATAGAATTAAACTGTCATACGGCAGAATTAACCATATGATAAATGTATCAAGCGAGAATAACATCAATTAATGTCAGGAAAGTACCTTAACATCTTCAAAGAGCACTAAAATGTGATTTTATGCAAACAAACAAGCTCGTTAAGATCAGTGCGAAACGACCTTATACAACAGACAATCGTCTGTTCCTTAGGAGTTAAAAATGTCCCATATATTTAGTAGGTGTGCCACTAACGTTTCCGCACGACCCAAAATATTCAGATCTTATTTTCGATAAGAAGTTTAACAAAATACCTAACATACATACATACAAGAAATAGTCAAAAAAAATCACACACAGTGGCATATTTCTCATGCAAAAAAGACGTCGGGAATAAATGAGTTATCCAGCTTCACATTGGTGATTTGTAAACTTCGGTAATTAAACCGATTCATACATATGGTCTACCCCTTTGCATAAATCGATCAGGTTTTCTATCCACTTCGATCGATCCCCTCCAATACTTTTGACAGTCTTTTTGGTTTGCCATTTTTCAACATTTTTTGGAAGCAAACTGCGGTGTGCAGAGCCATTCAAAACTTCTTTACAATGTATCAGTAATAAGATTGGCCAATCTGCTATTCTGAATTCATCCAGATCACTTCCAAGTAAAAATAACTATACCATCCCATTTTTACAAATCGATAAGAACTTAACACTTCCTAATCCGCCTGAGAGGACATCTTATTCTTGGGTGTTTTTTTTAATGGGTTTATCAAATTGAAAAACATTATTTTTGCCATTTATTTCTGACATATGTACATATCTTGAATGAATGAATGATTTATGTATTGGGAGCATTGGCACTGCCCCTACTTTGCTCTTAGGAATCTTAGTATTTGGGGGACCTTAAGAGAGGGTAGGTCGCTTTCTTCCACCTGGTATTGTCTCATGGTTTTTCCTTTGGTGCATGAGTGTACAACATCTTCCTAGCATATGGTCCGGTGTTTCCCCATGCATGTTGCAAAATCCACATGTGGCACTAAGTAAACCTAGGTATCTCTAAGTTGTGTCCAGTAAGGATACCTGTTATCATTCTTCTTAAGTTATTGCAGTTTTCGAAACGTTTCTGTTTGTAATTGCCCAGTAGTAGTTTCGCCTGCCTAAGCTTCGGGAGTTCTTTCCAATTCTTAAACTTGCTTGCCTCCTCTTCTTCCTTATTTTTGTTTTTGATGACTTTTTCTCCTATTCCCCAATAGGGCTCAGGCCCTGTTAAATAGGTTGATGGGCCTATTATCAAAACTAAGTCCCTCTCATCTTAGCTGTTTGGACTCGGCAAAAAATTGTAAGTTCGACCATTCTTCTCGAGTAACAATACGCACACAGAAAGTGTTAAAAGTGCAAGGGACTAGGTCTAGGTCTGAAAATAAGTGTTTGTTGTATGACATCATAATTGAATGAAACAGATTCAATAAAATACAGATCGACACCTAATGTTAACAAATATCATTAGCCATTACCTCGATTAAACTTAAATAAAATAAAAGATCAAAAATTTAATTTAGCTTGCAGAGATTTGAAACATTTTTGCCATGTTTCATGAATGAAATATTATGTTAATAGGTTTCTTGGAAATAATCGCATGTTTTCCCTTTCGTTTAAAAGGAACTCCTCTTGACCTTTTTTATGGAAAATATATTTGCTGAATTTCAACAACAGATACCAATTTAAAAGACTATTCGGTATTATTTTTATCCTGTTGTTCTAAAAATACAGTCATCCTTCATCAAAATTTTGTTAATTATAAGATTCAGCATTAAAAAATATAAAAAAATTTAACAGCATTTTTCATATGCTTAAAATGTGATACAAAAAATTAATTTTTCAGTTTGATTAACTATCACCTTAAACACCCTTTACCATCAACTAAAATTCTTGAAACATAAATGTTTTACTATAGATTCTTCATTCTTATGTTAAATGAAACGTTTTTACTAAGCTCCATGACTGCGACTGGAAGGACTTACATACATCTTTCAAATGATCGTAATACACGTCGTTATAAGCATAGCTGGGCATTAACTCGTTAATCCGTTAATCGTTAATTAACGAAGTTAACATTTTGATTAACGGATTAACTTTTAAGTTAACTTTTAAAAATGTTAACGGACACGTTAAATCCGTTAATCCACGTTAAGTCCGTTAATCGTTAATCCAATGCCTACTATTTACCGCGCGGCGCGAAAAACAGGTTCAAACAAGTATGAGACAAGTGCGGCGCGTTGATCAACTGCGTTTTCGATATTGTTGCTCAACCAGTTGATGAAAGAGTTGTTACCTTCGTACATTTAACCAAGGATCACTCGGTGGGGAACGCGTTGAACGCACCACGATAAACAAAAACTCAAACGTCAAACCTGAAATAATTTTGACTTCAGTTTGGTACATACATACATTTATTGTCGACGCACGCCTTCGCTTTAAAATATTCTTAAATTTGTTCCGTATGAGTATGATTTCCTCTAAGAAAAAAAAGTGGCTGCCGCATTAATAATATTAGAAAATAAACGACAAAGGAAGAAAAAACAGCTAGACGATTCTGGGTAGATGATTTTTTCTTGAGTCGCGAAGAAAATTGTTTTTTCAATGAAATAAATGAGAAATTAAAATCAATTGATCCCACCGCGCCCGTGAATTCGAATTCAAAGTTTAGGCAATTGCATTTTCGAGGAAATTTGAGACCAAGCCAATTCCCTGGCATCTCGATTTTTATAAGAGGGGCTCTTAATGTCCCATATATTGGGCTTTTCCTTAATTGCTGAAATCATTTGCAAAATTAATTCCGTGGTCCACTCTGATTTTTTATCACCTTCCATGACGAACAACTAAAATAAAGTACAGTTTGCAAGTTGCAACAACTGCAAGTTCACGGCAACGCAATACTTCAACCACGTATAGACACATTTCACTGCAGCCAACGCAACGCAACGCAACGCAACACAATATTACGTGAAGAAATCCCAAAAAAAATAAAAAGTTGATCAACGCGTTGAACAAATAATGTGCAACACATTATCTTGAAAATGTTCAAGTTGCTCAACGTGTTGATCGAACATTTTCAAGGAGCAACACGAGCTCGTACACTACCCGTACACTTGTTGCGCAATTCGTTGAGCAACGGCCAACAACTAGATCCAACCCGTTGGTTGAACAGAATTGAAGGCACCGTACATTAGAGTTGAATGCGTTGAATTCGAAATTTGTGCGTTGATCGCCTAGTGGTCGACCGGCATTACTTAGTATTGGTGCTCAGAGTAAAAAAATATATAAAAAATGCAATTTTTATCACATGTTAACGGATTAACGATTAACGTTAACTTGCGTTAATTCTTCCGAAATTTAACGCTTTAACGATTAACGAAGCTAACTTTTTTAGTAGCGGATTAACGATTAACGAAGTTAACTGTTTGATTAACGGTGCCCAGCTATGGTTATAAGTATTACTATGTTTATGTTATGCGCGAAACAGATTAAACCAGCAACAGCACCAGCATCGTCAACAGCAAACAGCACGCTGACCAGCAAACATTTCTCAAACACATTGCCACCAGCAACGTCTTTTCATCTGCTTGACTTTTCATATGGAAAAAAAGTTTTTCATTGTGGTGCCACTGAATATTGCAGTGGGAAAGTTGACAACACTGCACCAGCAACAGCAAATTTAGGACTTAGGCCTAACTACGCTGTTGGCGATGCTGTTGCTGTTCTTATGTGTGTTGAACAATTGAAATACATTGGATCTAAATTAATGGCGGCCGCTGTTGATCTTGACGGTGCTGTTGCTGGTTCAATCTGTTCCGCGCTTTATTTTATTATGTATTATAAATTTATTCGCACTGGAATTTATTGTAAACTAGGCCTAACACAAAGAAAAAGTATACTCACATTTTTTAAAAAAGTTCGTTCAAAAGCCATGTTCTCGTTTGAAAATTTAATATCCAATGTGGCCAATAAGTAATAACGTATAGTGAGGAGGAGTTCATCCACTCTTCTCTCATTAAGTTGCAAAGAAGGAAAAGTGGTGAAAGGTTCTAAAGAATATCGAAGGCAATACTTTTTTATTTTAGACTTTAAACAATATACAAATAAGATAATCATCAACAAAGTAAAACATTGTGCCAAAAAAAATAAGTTTCTCTCAAAAACAATCAATGGTTAGGATTGAAAATCTCAATTTTGTAACCATCAGGATCTTTGATGAATGCCAGACCCTTCATGCGACCCTCTTCGGGTTTCTTTGCGAACTCAACTCCCTGTTCTTCAAACCTGTAACATACGAACATTTGATTTAAGAACAAAACTAAATTCATTTACAATTGGCACCTCTTGCAAGCAGCATACACATCTGGAACACTTAAAGCAATATTTCCATATCCTCTGGGTTCAGAGCTTCCCTTATACTTTATATCAGGGTTACTTTCTGTTCCCCAGTTGCTATTGAATAAGAAACAAAATCACAATCATAATGTTATCAGTGAAAAAAAAAATACCTACTGTGTTAATTCCAAAGTAGCTTTGCGACTCATTGCCCATTGAGTTCGTTTCTTGCTATCAGTAGGCACTTCTGTAGGATCTTCATATCTATTTTAGCCATAAAAAGTTATACACTTCAAGGGTTCGATAGTACATCAGTGTTACATACCCCATAAAATACAAGGTGAACTTTGCATCAGGAAAGTCCAGTTTTTGAAGCAAAGTCATGCCAAGTACTTCTGTGTAGAATGGCAAGGATTTCCGAGGATCCTTGATGCGGTACATCGTTTGTTGGAATATGAATTCCTAAAATGCATATAAATACATTACGCAAAAAAATATACAAAAAAAAAACCATTTACCTTTGTTGATGGATCTGCGGCCTTGCATAATTCATTCGCTTCGGAATTACTTAGAGCAGATACCTCAGCCATTGTTTCAGATGTTGATTGTTTGCTCTGATAAAATTAGTTTAATGAAGTACTCGTATAAAGAATAAATAAGTTTTAAAAACTCACGGTGGCTTGTTGAAGTACTTTGCGAAAAAATGATGACACTAAATTCCATGGAAGCCGCATATTTTCCAGTTGCTTATAAAATTCCCTATATTGCCAGCTGTTATCATTCCGTTCACAACCACATGACAGCTCATGACATTTACCGCGTTCAGGATTCATTTGGATAGGCTATGTGAATATCAATTTTCATTGGACTTCCGGAAGCGTCCAGAAGTCTTCTCAAAACATTTCATTGGACAAAAAAATACTCTTCTGACGATTCTGAGAAGAGAATTGCGCTTCTCGATTTCAAGCCCGAATTAACTGAAGACGTACTAATACAAATACTCAAATGTCAAAAGCAAAACCCGGCAGCAGCATTTTCCTGTTTAATTTTGCTTCTTTTGTCTTTGCTACAAAATAGTTCGTTCAGAAATAAATTATTCAACCCAAAATATACAAATAATAAATAGCCGTGTTTTTTGGAAAAGTTATCCGTAGTACAGTAGGATTTTATATGAAAAGCAAATACAACATCCGCAGTAGGATCACTGCCGATACTCGGATAAACGTCAAATCTCTATCCGCAGCAGGATTTCACTTCTCCTTTTATCGGCAGTGATCCTACTGCGGATGTTGTATTTGTTATTCATATAAAATCCTACTGTACTACGGATAACTTTTCCAAAAAAACACGGCTAATGACTGTCACAGATTTTCACCAACACGACGAATTACTAATGCAAAGACAAAATTTCAAACTTGAGTAGAAGTAGTTAGCACATGTTCCATTGGAATTCAGAATGAGTGGATCCTCGAATGAAATTAATGGAAAACGACATACAACTGATTAGCCGTGTTTTTTTGGAAAAGTTATCCGTAGTACCGTAGGATTTTATATGAAAAACAAATACAACATCCGCACTAGGATCACTGCCGATAAAAGGAGAAGTGAAATCCTGCTGCGGATAGAGATTTGACGTTTATTCGAGTATCGGCAGTGATCCTACTGCGGATGTTGTATTTGTTATTAGCCGTGTTTTTTTGGAAAAGTTATCCGTAGTAGAGTAGGATTTTATATGAATAACAAATACAACATCCGCAGTAGGATCACTGCCGATACTCGAATAAACGTCAAATCTCTATCCGCAGCAGGATTTCACTTCTCCTTTTATCGGCAGTGATCCTACTGTGGATGTTGTATTTGTTATTCATATAAAATCCTACTTTACTACGGATAACTTTTCCAAAAAAAAACACGGCTATTCATGTAAAATCCTGCTGTACTATGGATAAATTTTCCAAAAAAACATGGCTAATATTTATTTCTCTTTCAGCTTACTTTCGACTGCATGGCGGATGCTTTTGAAACAGCTATTTTTAATAAAAGTTAAATTTGATGCTCTATTGAAAAGGAGTCATCTCTCCGCACTCTTTACTCTACTTAGTTAATCGAAGTTCCCTGAGTGAAAGCCAAACAGAAATGAAACATACCCGAGAAATAAAGAAAACCACAAAGAAAAAAGAACGATAACTCTGCCACCACATACGTCTCTCTCCAACGGGCCTAAAATCGCAAGGTAATATTGTACCGTTTAAAAGTAGCCTTTACCGAATAAGCTATACAAAACCATATTACGTTATTTAAACATTTTGAGCAAATACTTTGCGGAAATGGCCACATAAGAACGCGAATCATCAAACAAAGCCGATGATAGTTGCCCATTGGTTTGTTTCTTTGCTAATTATATGTGGTTGTCAGTTGTCACTTCTTGTCGTGTTGATTTTATAATTCTGGAAATTGAATCATCAGGTAAAAGGGAAATTTATTAATTTCTGGAAAATAATGCAATTTCCAAGGCAATCGAATTCATTCCGCAAAATACTTCTAAATATCGTTCCTAATTTTACTTCTCCAACTTTAAAACTCTCAAGTGCGATAAGAACATATAATAAAAAGCAAAACGTAACAAAATCTTTTACAACAATGGCTGAGGTAACAGGCTTAACTAATTCGGAGGCAAATGAATTATGCAAACGGGCACATCCATCGACAAAAGTGAGTGAGCAATGAATTCGAGCGAAAGTCTGTAAAATTACCAGAAGTTTTATATTCCTCCTAGGATTTTATATTTAACCAAACCATGTTGCGCATCAAGGATCCCCGCAAATCCTTGCCATTCTATACTGGCGTCCTTGGAATGACAATGCTTCAAAAGTGCGACTTTGCCGAGGGACAGTTCTCAGTGTATATGATGGGGTATTTACGCATGAATTCTAGTAGGTAGTAGAAGTTTATGATATTTACTTTTAGATATGAAAATCCGGCAGATGTACCATCTGATGCTTCAAAACTTACTCAGTGGGCTCTAACCCGCAAAGGTGCTCTTAATTTAACGCAGTAAGTTTGTTATTGTTGCATAAAAAAGGAGTATTATCTGAATGTTAATTTTTTTAAGCAACTGGGGAACTGAAAGTGATCCAGATTTCAAGTACAATGTTGGCAATTCCGAACCCATTGACTTCGGACACATTGGTGTGATGGTTCCAGATGTATATGCTGCTTGTAAAAAGTATGTTCAATGAAAATCAATGAAAATTTCAATTCACATGATTTTCCTTATTCCAGATTCGAAGAACAAGGAGTAGCGTTCAAAAAGAGACCAGATGATGGTCGCATGAAGGGCCTGGCATTCGTGATGGATCCAGATGGCTATTGGATCGAAATTTTCAATGCAAATACTGTTTGTTAAAATTGTTAATTTATTTCTATTTGTTTTGTCAAATAAATGCTAAAGTATTTCTACTTCCTCCTGGTCTCCTTCCGTTGAGTACACAAACATGTCTCTCTTCCTAGCCAGAAGCAATTTATTCCTAGATGGATGTGTCGATAGTGAGTGTACTACTCCTCCATGGGAACCTGAAAATAGTAGGCTATTGAATCGGTCTGTCATGAACCCTAAAATGGAACTAACTTATTGGAATTTTTTGAAGAACTGTCCCCTCCAACAAATCCCAAACTATGGCATGCCCTCCACTCGATCCAGAAACAATGTGTAAGTCATTCGCCATTATACCACATTCGATTTGATACTGTTCCGGATTTTGGCCTTCGTATTCCGATAGCAGTGTCCCATCGTTGTTATCGAGCAAACGAACAGTTCCATCCTGACAGGCAGCAACAACACAATTTGACTTCTTGGTTTGCACCAAATACGTAATTGAAACACCTAAATCATCGCATGTCATTTCTCCAGCCCGGATGTCATAGTATCGAATGCATCCATCAAGCGAGGAAGCTATAATTTTATGATCATCAATAACGATCGAAGTAATGCAATCTTTGGCCTCTTTCATTGTTTGGACAGGTTCTAGTTTGCGTGTGCGAATGTCCCAGCACATGACGGTGTTGTCTCTCGAACCTGAGATCGCTATTGAAGAATCTTCATTGAATCGAACACATTTCACGCCTCCGGCATGCACACGAAGCCGACGCAATTGTTGACCAGTAGCAACATCCCAGTAGATGATACTTTTGTCTAGACTAGCAGTGACTATATGGCAACTATCACAGCTTCCAGCTACGTCAGTAACTTCATCGGCATGTCCACCATAGGTTTTGAGTAAAAGACCCGAAGTTGGATTCCATAGTTTGACTTTTTTGTCAGAACCACAAGATAGGGCATAAGCACCATCGACTGAGAGATATGTTATGTCAAAGTTTATAAGCCATGTCTAGGATATTTATAACTTACCATTAAAGCGTACAGATCGCACTGCTCCTTGATTGCAGTCGATTGTTTTTTGGTGACTCAATGGTTGGAAAGTTTTATCAAACAGAGACTAGAATTAAACTTGGTTTAATTGAAGTTTTAAATGCATGGAATATGTGTATAGTTACCATTTTAAGACGCGGTTTATTGTATCATGATTATATTAATTATATAGCAGGACAACCTGATGTTTTAGTGGCGTGGTAGTTAAATAAATAAACTTAAGAAAATGTAAACAAAACAGAAATGCAATCGAGGAAAAAATGTAACCATAGAATATAAGCAGCACATAGGATACAATACAACAACAACTACTTCATCAGAAATGTCATTCGTTGCTCAATGAAAATTTAGTGCTGCCACTTTGCACGAATTAAATTTTTGAGAATTTTGAAGAAGGATTGAACACATCAGAGCGCCCTACTAGTTTTTTTTTTAATCAGAGCTAGCCGGGAAGCGTATTGCCAAACTGTATATCAGTACAGAGCTCCGACGCTCTATAATAGACTACAGAATGCTCATTCAAATTAAGAGCATACTATATACTGTGTCAGATCAAAAGCAGATTTTTCTGTGTTGGTATACATTTTGCTCAGGAAACTAATGTCGATTTCCTTTTACACTAGGGATTTTAGGGATTGCGATCCCTTGTCAAATTTTGTCTTTTTAGTGTGCGTATTTCGTATACATGTAAATCCCTCTCCAAATACGGATTCGAAAGATTTGATCTCTGTCAAAAAAAAATCGATTTTTTTGGTGTGGTAAAAGTCAAAATTTGACAAGGGATCGCAATCCCTAAAATCCCTAGTGTAAAAGGAAATCGACATAAGAGCAAAGTACCTGTGATTACAGAGCCATCGTTCACGTTGGTATAGTTATTGTGTGTGGTGAGTTCTGGGTTGGTATATATTTTGCTCAGGAAACTAAGAGCAAAGTACCTGTGATTACAGAGCCATCGTTCACGTTGGTGTGGTTATTGTGTGTGGTGTGTGGTGCCGTGACATAAGGCCAAGTGACAAAAGGCCAAATTTGTTTGTGACTTAAGGCCAAACATAAAATGTTTTGTCTTGAGCAACAGTACCTTGGGTGGCCCGCTTCGCGGGTTTTCAGGATTTTAAATCCCTTTTCGGGGCTCACACCCGCTCACGCAACTCCGTTGCTCCGCTTAGGGTATGTTCAGTCGCCAGGCAGGCGCCTGTAGCAACAGTTTTCCTGAGCAGCAGTACATAACTGTTAGTTGTTTACTCCAATTAATGTAAAATACAAAACTATTGCTACAGGCGCCTGCCTGGCGACTGAACATACCCTAAGCGGAGCAACGGAGTTGCGTGAGCGGGTGTGAGCCCCGAAAAGGAAGTTAAAATCCTGAAAACCCGCGAAGCGGGCCACCCAAGGTACTGTTGCTCAAGACAAAACATTTTATGTTTGGCCTTAAGTCACAAACAAATTTGGCCTTTTGTCACTTGGCCTTATGTCACGGCACCACACACCACACATAATAACCACACCAACGTGAACGATGGCTCTGTAACCACAGGTACTTTGCTCTTAGTTTCCTGAGCAAAATGTATACCAACCCAGAACTCACCACACACAATAACTATACCAACGTGAACGATGGCTCTGTAATCACAGGTACTTTGCTCTTAGTTTCCTAAGCAAAATGTATACCAACCCAGAACTCGCCACACACAATAACTATACCAACGTGAACGATGGCTCTGTAATCGCAGGTGCATTGCTCGATCTGAACTAACATATAGTTTGCTTCAGCTTTTTTAATATTTTACAAGCAAACTGCATGTGACCACAGAGCGCTCTGTGGTAGCATACAGTTTGCTCTACAATACTTTCAAATTCGGTGAGCAGAAAATGGCTGAGCACAGACTATGGAGATCTGTGCTGATATACAGTTTGGCAATACGCAGCCGGGAACGCGCTTTATAATATCAGAATGAAATAATCTAGCAGATAGCACCATTTAACCACGGCCGATTTATCTTTGATTGGAAACATAAGAAAATCCAGAAAACCTAAGGCCAGGCGCGCACATTCAATTTTTAGTTTCGCAACTTAAGCCTAGTACGCAGATCGGGAAAAATTTTGCTTCCATACAATTTTTTTCCTAGGACAAATTTTGTCTTGGATTTTTTTCGGGGCCGTACGCAGTTCGCGCGCAAAATTCATACTTTTGTGCATTGCTGTACAAAATGTCTCCACTAAATTTTGCCAGGAAAAAGAATGATACAAGCATTATTTTGCGGGACAAATTTTTGGCAGCCGAAAGTGATTTTTGTCAAAACTGGTTTTATGTAAAAGATGCTGATGCTTCTCTTGGAAGCATCGAGAGGAGATTCCAAAATGGTATGTTCAAATTTTGTGACAGTGCTCTCTACGGGGGAATGAATTCCATCTCATTTGTAAAATTTTACGAATCCAGAAAAATGGGTATTCCCTTATTTTATTAACTTCTAGATTAATCAAAAGTAAAAACATACTAATAACATAAACCGTAAAAATAATTTTGACAGCATTTTTTAAATGCTCATCAAATGATCTTTTTTGAACAAAACTTTGTTTTCAATGTCATTTATAAAAAAAATTAACATTTACTTCGCTGTTGTTACAGAAGCTGGGGTGGAATCGCGTAAGGTGATAGTTGACTATCAATTCGTTGATTGTCGTTTTTAAATTTTGATCATTCAATAAAATTTCCTTTTTTTTTTTTTTTTATAATCTACACGCGCTCAAGGGATTATAACTACCCTTTAAATGTTTCAACACAGCGCGGGCGTGAAGTTAAGGAAGAGAAAGAAGGATAGGAAAGATGTGTGGCACGATGTTCTGAGACTGTTGGTGGTTGTCTCAGATATTTTTATCTCCAGGGATGGCGGCTTTGCTAAAGCGGAGAATGCTGTGTCTTATTTTTATGTCCCTTATAATTCACATTATTTTATTCGTTTTTCATATTTGATGGGCATACTAGTATTACTAAATCACATGTTGTTAGTGTTATGCCTGAACAACATGCAATGAGCAATACAGCAACCCATTGATGACAACTTTATAAGGTTTTAATGGAATTAAGGCGACATAAACGACAGCAGGGATCGAACCTGTGATCATGAGGTTAACAGGCGAGCATACATCCATCGCGCCACGGCCACCCCCATTGCATCTAAAATGTTGTGAAGAGTTGTTGTTTCCAATTTATTTCTTTTTTCATTTTTTATATTTTTCAAATCCGAAAATTTAAGTCCCGCAGCAGCACTGCTATGCGGTAAGCAACAAAGCTTTAACACATATGAAGAAATATTTTTAATAAACAATAAATTGTCCATACAATCTTTTAAATTTTTTATCAAACGCCATTGTGAAACAATGTCATCAGTTTTAAAAATTTGGAGTGATTTTCTTTAATTAGTTTTCTCCACTCAAAATTTATTAATTCTAGGTTTGTTATATTTGGGGGAAAATGTCTCTTCAGACCTTAAACTGATGGCATTGTTCCATCAATGACGTTTTTTGGATTTAAATATTTTAATAATTTTAATTTATCGTTTGAAAAGTTAAAAAATCTTTCTCCAATTTGAAAACATACATATGTATGTAATTCGACATAATAACTGCACAGCACATTTCTTAATTCCATTAGTTTTTGCTCATCAATGTCATTTTCTAATGAGCACCTTTCAGTGAAGGCCAAAATACATTTGAGAATATATTAATATTTTCTGACTTTACAAAATTTTTCATTATATTTAGTTTTAACGTATTCATACTTTCAATCAAAAAGTGTATTTTTGTGTTCTCAGATTGAAATATTCTGTTTAACTCATTTATAATTTTCAGATTTATTGACAAGAAATTCAAAAAAAACTAAATTCTTTATTTTTTAAAAAATCAAAAATTTGTGAAGCCTTAGAAGTAGGTTCTTCAAATGAGTGCAGTATAAAAAAAATTTAACAAATGATTCCACTACCCTACGATTCTTTTTAAGACCATTTCCAATAAAAGCCAACGAGATTGGCAAATCTTTAAAAAAAGGATAAAAGGAGAAGTGAAATCCTGCTGCGGATAGAGATTTGATGTTTATTCGATATCGGCAGTGATCCTACTGCGGATGTTGTATTTGTTTTTCATACAAAATCCTACTGTATTACGTATAACTTTTCCAAAAAAACACGGCTATTGTCTGAAGAAAATCCAATCATATTTGAATTGGAATATTAGAAAGTTTCAAAGTTTCTCCAATTTTATTGTAGATTGATTCAGCTGTTGAGTCTTCTAGCTTAAATAACCCAAAAAGCTTATCTTTTACTGCTCCCTCAACTTATGGTCCTAATAAAATTTTAGGTGTGGTTGGGTCGTATGGTATATCGTAAAGTAAAAAGATAGATGAAAGGTGAGTTGAAAAAGTGGTAGAATCAGACTTTTAGGTGGTAGGTTTTCATGAACAGAAAAAAGTGGTAGAAATACCACTTAAGTGGTAGAAGTCACAACACTGGTCCAAATCGAGGATCATTTTTCAAACTTCCAATGTTATTGGTGCTTATTTTGACATTCTCTTTCGTTCGAAAGTGAGTCGATTTCGTTGAAACTTAATTTTGAGACTCGGCGATTAGAATGTTAATCGAACAAATCGAAAGTTCACCCTATCTAAGCTAATTCAATTTTGACATTCTAAAGAATAGAATTAAATGTCATTTTTGTGTCGTTTGAATTTTCCTGTCGAGTAAGCAACAAAACATGTAAGTTTTTAATTATTTCATGGAAAATAAATTACTTTTATTAATTTTTTTGTTGTTTTATGTTTAAAAGTCGCATTCCAACTGGACAAACCGCGAACAAAAGGAAAAGTTTAATCAAAATAGTGGAAGAAAACCCGGAGGTAGCAAAGGGTTTTTTTTACCACCCGCGTTGATACGGAAAGCATCCACTATCCTTCTCCTCTGCACTTCAACACCATCTTCATTTATAAACAACACAAATGCCATATTTTTATTTTTTATTTATTATTTTATGTTTTTATCAAAGAAATTTAAGTTATTAAACAACAAACAAAACAATTACAAATAAACAAAGATTTCACTTTTTGGTTTTGACATTTCACAAACACTTCTCTTTTGTTTTTGATATTTTAGTGTGACCAAGTGTATACAAAAAAAAAAATAAAAATTTAGAACGCGTCATGAACAATTTATTTTTTTAAGAATAGTTTCAAAACAGCTGAGTTGACACACAAAATGTAATGAATATGTAGTTCTTTAGGCTAGTCGCGCACTGGCAACTGTGATCGAAATCAAATAGTTTGATCACCAGTTGAAAGAGAACCGCACACTGGCAACTCTTTACTCACGCTCGCACTATTTTCTCTCTTGCACTTATAAAAAACAGCTCAACTGTTGCGAGGCAATCGTTTAGTTTGTGTCAAAACACAAACTTTTTAGTTTCGAGAATCGAGTTGCTCTAAGTGCGCGGTGTCCCATGTAAGCCCATATGTTTCATTTTAGCAACTAAACAGTTGCGAAACTAAAAATTGAATGTGCGCGCCTGGCCTTATGGTTAAACTTTACTTTATAATGAAAAAGTGTATTATTTACTTTGTTTCTTGATTATTTATGCAACATCTATAAAATGTTTAGAAACAAAAAAATGTAAAACGGTCATACTAATTCAAATAGAAATATAGTAAATGTCAAACGGCTGACAATGAAAATGAATCTTTTTTGAAGTTCATTTTATGCTATCTTTCGCAAATGAATGTTATTCGTTCGAATCTCAAAATTAAGAAAGTTCATTCGAAGGAATAGAATCATTCTAACGAATAGACTATTCATGAGAATGTCAAAATAAGCATGATTATATTTGGTTATTATTTTGTGTATAG
The DNA here is from genome assembly GCA_963931855.1 of Philhelius festivus. Lineage (NCBI taxonomy): Eukaryota > Metazoa > Arthropoda > Insecta > Diptera > Syrphidae > Philhelius > Philhelius festivus. The sequence continues at coordinate 48,260,484 of OZ007557.1, read as the reverse complement.
TAGATGGACTTTTGTTAACAATTTTACCAATCTCGCGGTCCGATTTATTTTCCAAACAGTGTTTGATTTTTTTTTAATTTAATCAATTAATCAACAATCAATTATTCAACGATCACTTTAGTCTTACGCGATACCGGCTTATCGGCTTAAAAACGTTAATGCAAAAAATAAAGACGAGTTGAAAGCAAAGGTGAAGGATGTGTTCGAAAGTATTCCTCCATCCTTCACTAAAAAAAACAGGCAGAATCAATGCCTCGTCGCTTAAGAGCGATAGAGATAATAACGAAAACAATAAAATATTGAATTTGAAATTATACTGCATTTGTATTTTGTTTTTTAAATTTTGAATAAATTACGCTAAATTAAATAATAAATTTCTGTATAAATGATTTTTTTCGGTGTACGCTCAATTTTGGGAGTAACTGTATATACGAACACATCAGAATAGGGGTGTTCACATGGAAGAACATCTTGTACAACATGGTTCGATAACCATCAATGTTCTATCATAAATGATCGCAAAACCGAACAATGTTGCATGGTTTTCAAAATATTTTGAAAACCTGGGTGGTTCGTGCAACCAACCAACCTGTGTGAACAGATGTTGACAACTTTGATATTTTTTTCATTCTATAAATTGTCTCGGCCATAAAACATTCAACGGAAAAATGGCATCTATACCCAATAATGAGTTTTAAAAAGATTTTTTGAACTTTATAATAAGAAATTTACCAGAATTGTGGAAAATAAAAAGTGAAATTTATAAAGAATAAATTTTATAAGAATAAAACTCCTAACAAAATATAAAGAAGTGGAAGAAAATACAAGTTTCGTGTTTTCTTCCTCTTCAAGAATATCGTTCATAATTACGGCTGCCAAAATTTGTATCGCCATACTGCTTCCGTTCACTTCTAAGATATAAAAATAATGATGTTCGACAACATCAGTATCCTATGTGAACGCAAAGTAGTGTGTACAGTTATTTTCCAATGGTACGATGTTGTACAACCATGTTCTTCCATGTGAACCCACCTAATGTGGCAGGAATAATTTGAAATGGGAAATTGAAGTCAAATAGCTATAGGACTAAAAGTTGATATAATTCATCGCCTAGACATTCTCTGGAGCACTTTTGATCACCTTTATAGGCATAAAGACTCAATATTCCTTTAATCATACTATATTCATACTATAATATCACAGGGCAGCTAATACTCCAATAGTCATCCCAAGAAACTGCTATAGAAGTCTGAATTCAGTATTCGTTATCTTTATAGAATCATTGACCAATTTTTCACTCGGACTCTTATAGTGGAATATAGTTCCTATAGTACTATTATAAAACTGTGCAATAGACATAGTACACCACGTGCTTCTGCACATATAAGGATGAATCAAGTACAACAACAAAATGCGGAATCTGCGTAAATATTTATAAACGAAAAGTTGTACTGGGTCGAACAAATTTACCCAAATGGCGATTTTAAAAAATTAAAGCTTATGGGCGAAACTGTTTTTTAAAACATTTCTTTGGAAAAACATTTAATACGCAAAATTCAAATGTTTATTACTGAACGGATAAAAAAAAATACAAAATTGAATCTGAAAAAATATTGATCTGCTTGAGATATAAAATTTTCAAAAAAGTTTGATTTTTTTTAAACCAAGAAAATATTTTCATTTTTTTATTGGATAGAAGTTTTTTTATATTTTTTAACAAGCCTGTCTAAAAAATATCATTAAAATCTGGCAAGCCGATAGTGAGAAATTCAAAATTAGAAAAAATAGTTGTATGCGGTAGAAACAGTCAGTAATATCTTATGATTCCAAAATTTTTATTGAATTATAGATCGTTAAAATTAATCGAAAGGAACAAAAATTATCAAAATTCTAGGTGATGTTTTCGATAAAAATACAATTTTGAAAATCAATTCTCGACATTTGTAAAAAAAATTTTTGTCAGATCTTGTAGATTGTATTAAAAAATTTAAAATTTTAAGCTTTACAAAAATAAAACATCGTTTTGCCTATATTGCAAATAAAATGTCAATAGTGCAATTTATTTAAAAAAATATATTAAGTTTCATTCAAATAAAACTCGAATCAAGCATTTTCTTAGGAAAAAACTATTTTTTACGATTTATTTTTTGCGACAGTGATTTGCATTGTCGATTGACTGACGACACATTTTTAACAGCTAGATTTTCGATAAGATATGCTAAGTATACCAAAACTCCAGCTTTTTTTTAACAGCTTATGCGAATTACGAAAGGATAATTATCGTTATCTTCGAATATTTTAGTCTTAAAAGCACCTATAAAGAAAGCCTATGTGGCTTTATAGGATATAATTCATGATAAAAGTGATCAAAATTCCACGCTAGGTTTTACATATTCTAGTTTGGCCGAGCGGTTAGCGAGCAAGAGATTTGGTGTGAGAGGACTCGAGTTCAAGTCCCAGATTCTGCACTACACATGTAAGTAATTTTTAAATTAATTTTAAAAGTAAAAGTACAAATGAAATCATAAAAAATAATCAACTTCTAAGATCTCCACAGAAATCATGCTGAAAAAGCCGAAAAACATGCAAGAAAAGCATCAAAATAAAAATGAAATCAAATAGGCATAAAATAAATATTTTTTTTTATTTTCCGCATACTCCTATAAGTATTTTATTCTTGTGACAGTAAATCTTCTTTTCATCGCCATTATCGTTGCAATTGCTGCAGTAAAGCATATATTATGTTCACAAATATGATCTGATGAGCTTTATAGCAGTTTGTTATAGGAGTTGAATAGATTATATGATAATTAATACACCTATAATGATGAACTAAATATTCTCTGATCAGCTTATAGACGTAGATTATCATATAGTACCTCTATAACATAACGATAAGTATGTTTTTTGGAGTAACACAATTTACTCCATAAAGGTAGAATAGGAGTTAAAAAAAGTCGCCCTTTTAACTCTTTGGAGTTTTATATAACCCTTAAATGTGTGCAATAGCCAGTGACAAGAAGCTTCTCTAGATGAATATAGAAGTAAAATTGTTAGTTGGGTATGTAAATACATACACATTTTGCATCTTGTCACGCAATACTAAACAGCAATGAACTCTTTGGTCCCTAAAATTTGTTTTTATTTACATACTTACTTTTTCTTCTGACATTGAACTTTCCAAATAAATCGGCTTCATGCATTAAGACAGCGCACACATACTATCCAAACTAAAGTATGATATTGTTCTAAGGAATCGAACTACCTTTTAAACTTAATCATCCATCTGCCGACTTCATATTCTCTGAGATATTTCCATGCTATTGTGTTCGATGTACAGTCGCGACAAAATAAATAGCACACTTTTAGTAGAAATGTTTTCTAGGCTTGAAGTTACGAGTGCACTTTTGATGCCGGTACTGTAAAGTATGGATTGTTATGGGTTTCCAATGTAAATTAACGGGATATTCTTTTCTTGCAATTATTTTATAAACAAAAGTTGTGTTCAACCAAGAAAAGGCCAGTGTAGAGTAGTGTAGTGCAGTGCAGGTTCATGAAAACTGTCGGAGCAAACTCAAGCAGAAACGTCATACGTCAGATGTTAAAAAAAAGAAAACAAATTAAATTCGGCGCAAGTAAAATGCCTTATGCCTGCGCTGAAGTCGATGGCAAAGGAAAGAAATTCATTCCCACTGCCTGCGACGACGTTGGTTGTTGGCTTTTTAGGCACAAAATCTCCTCCTCCTCTTCACCTTTTTTTTATCAAACTTTCAAACACTTGCGTTCGGAATCCTTCGTGCAAATATACATACATAGATTTAATTAAGATATTCAGCCTTATCACAGGCCCCGTCGTAAAAGATTCGTAGTACGAACCCCGAAAAAAGGTATCATCGCTCCCGTCGTACTAAAAAAACTTGCTACGAAATTCGGAGTTCGTGAATAATGGTTTCACTAGCCCCGAATGAATAGGAAGTTGGGCAGTTTTTTCTACGAACAGATATTTTGATCGGAGCTCAACTTAAAACGAAACACAAATATAATTAAGCGAACGAAGATAAAGGACATTCAAATAAAATATATAAAAACAATTTTTATTATCGTTTTCATGTGAATTTGTTTATTATTTTTATTTTTTGAAGGGCAAATAAAGTAAATACAAATAAATATTGGTATCCTTCCGTAATGAATCTCATTTTTAGTGTTTGTCTTCTTGGCGTATTTTCTACATTTATTACAAAGATTGCAACGGCAATGGTATTTATTTTTAACGACCAACAAAACTAAAATCAAATCAAAAGATGAACAAAGGAAATTTATTTATTTTTTCACATTTTGACGCAAATCAACCGATTTTGAAACTCCGAAATTCGGAAAATGTTTTTTGATTCCGTTCGGGGCCTATGATGTAAATTTATTCGTATTCGTAGCGTAACAAAATTTTCGGGGATTTGTTACGAGGGACTCTGTGATAGGGGTGATTATTGGATTAATTGGAGAATTGAAGCACCAGAGATTGCCCTTCACTCGAAGTTAGCTCTAATCTATGCATTATTTAAAACTTTAATCAAAAATACAAAGCGCGGAAAAAAATCAACTTCATTCGTTAACAAAATATAATCGACAACTGATTTTGACAGTTTTCACCAACCTGCACTAGCTCAAAAGGTAGTGCAAAATATTCTGAACTAGAGTACACTAGTTCAGCTCAATGAACGCTAATCAGTGTAAGTCAGTGCAGAAATTTTCTCAATGAACACAAAAAAGCTACACTTTTCTGCCCAGAGTAGTCCAGTGCAGCTGGTTGAACAGAACTAAAGTCAAATGTAAGTCAAATAGTGAAGAGAGTGCACTCGAGCCAAGGCATTTTAAATAGCACACTTTGTTTAATTATACAATTATTCTTACTTTGTTAAAGGTAAGTTCAAAAGATAAGAGTTTTTTTTTAAGTTAACGTTATATTGCTTAAATTATAATGATAAAATGTAGTATGGGACGTGGTAAACATTCAACATAGGCCTTTAGGCTACGAATTCTCGATTTGAAGACAGAAGGTCACACGAATTCGGATATCGCGCGTAAGTTGGAATGTTCACGGAAAAAAGTTTTAAATGCCCTTCACCAATGCCAAGAAGTAGGTGCTAAAAACAAAATTCGGAAAAATCGATCCAAAACAACCACCCCACGAGCAGATATTGCTATCGTCCGCCTAAGCAAAGCTGATCCCTTCATGACTGCGCTCAAAATAAGAGATGCAATTGAACACGATCTTGGAGTAAATGTGTCGTTAAGTACAATTAAAAACAGGCTGCGTGAGAAAAAATTGTTTGGAAGGATTTCCAGGAGAAAACCACATGTTTCTAAGCGGAACCTTTTGCGTCGATTGAAGTTTGCAAAGGAAAAAATTTCAAAAGACCAAAGTTGGTGGAAAAATGTCTTATGGACCGATGAGGCTAAATTCAACCGCTTTGGATCTGATGGCAAAAAATATGTACGACGTGGGATCAACCAGGCACATAACCCAAAATACACAATAAAGACGGTGAAGCGTGGTGGAGGTGGAATTCTGGTTTGGGGGTGTTTTTCTTGGAATGGAGTGGGTCCTCTCCATCGGATAGAGGGTATTATGGATCAGTTAAAGTATAAGGAGATCCCTAGAGACACGATGCTGCCGTATGCTGGGGAGGAAATGTCACTGAAGTGGAAATTTCAGCAGGATAACGATCAGAAACATACGGCTAAGTCTATAAAACAATGGTTATCAACCCAAAAACTCGATTTAATGGAATGGCCAGCCCAGTCTCCAGATCTCAATCCTAGTGAGAATTTATGGAATGACGTAGATAAAGCAATAAACAGATCAGCTACTTCAAATTTGGACAAATTTTGGGAGGAAGTTCAGCGAGCATGATATTCAGTAACTGTTGAACGATGCAGGAGTCTTATTTTGTCTATGAATCGCAGGTGTGCAGCCGTAATTCAAAATAAGGGTTACCCGACAAAATATTAACGATCTTACTTTACATTATGATAAGGTTTTTGTTGATTATTTATTTTTTCTGTTGTTATTTATGAAGTGTGCTATTTATTTTGTCCTAGTATTATTTGAACTGTTCACATTATTTTGTTGTTTTTTCCCCTATGAATTCAATATACCTTGTTTTTTTTTTTATTAAATGAAAAATACCTTTGTTTTTAGTTATTGATAAATAAAAAAACTCTTTTAGGCAGAAGAAAACGCAAAAATCTTTCATTTAAAAAGACTTTTAATACATGTGCTATTTATTTTGTCGCCACTGTATGTCGAAGTCGAAAATGCAAGAGTATTCCTAATTCTGAGAAAAATAAGGCAAATTTCTTTATAAGATCTTTTTTTTTATTTTTTTTTTTTGCTAGATTTCGCAACAAATACAAATATCTCGTTACTTTTGAATCCTTTTATAGTTAAGTATTATATTATAATGTTCAAGGTTTTGCGGTTTTACTTACTTTATAGTATATTATCATAAAGAAATTCTATCATAAGTGTATCTTGTATTTTCTTAATTTTTGTTGTTGTTTTATTTTAATTAATTTTTCAATTTATTTAAGAATTGATCAGAAAAAAACGTGCACTAGCAAATTGTATTATAAGCACTTTTTACACCAAACCCAAAGGTTCAAAACCTCTTGTTTTCAGAATGAGAATTTTGAGAATTAAAAGTGCTTGGTGTTTTGATTTGTTTATTGATACTAAACTTATATTTAAAAATCAATGCGTTCTTTTGTTAAATAAAACCAATTAAAAAAAAAATTAAAACTTTTGATACTGTTTTGACTCCAATCGGTTTTGCAGCAATTCCAGTTGTCTTTTCGCCTCGCATTGTGGGAAATTATTCATATCGTAATATTGTGGGGCGTGTGTCAGTAGCCATTCAGCTAGAAAATTATTTTTTAATAAGGATGAACATAAAAAGCAAAATAAACTTACGTTTAACATCGGTTACAGTTCGAATGTAATTTTTAGTAGTCAATACAAACTCATTGTAGATAACCCAATCAGGTTTATGGTCCAAACACGTTGACGGGTGCAACTGTACAATTTGATTATCTTTTATTGTAAGATATTGTCCGGTCCTTTCTAAGTGGGCTACTTGCATAAAGAATCCCTGCACAAGTGCCTTTCGAATGTTTATGTAGTAATCTTTCGATGTGAACTCTGTGCTGGTGCGTTTTAAACTGAAACGGTCCATAATTCTAGCCAACTGTTGCCGTACATTATCAGCGGATTTCAATGAGCGGAAATTGATGAAGTTCTCATAGCACCAGTTAGGATCTTCATTACCTTAGATTTTTTAAATTAATTTAGATGAGGTTTCTGGTTGATTGTATTTCTTTAACTTACTCTGTTTAAAAGCATGATAAACATTCAACAATGTTAGATGATCTCCATCGATATGGGCGAAACGCAGTTTGGCCTCGTCAGCTGCCTTTTTGGCCTCATTTGGTCGAACGAAACACTGAGGGACTAAATACATTTTTTGGGGCACATTTACGTCCCAGTAATATAGTTGATTTGTCTTTTTTGGATTGGTTTGTGTGTGTTTATGAAGGAGAAGTTAAGACACCTAGGGGCTATGGTTTTGTTCAGTTTCATGTGCGATGGGGTTTTTCAAATTGTTAGTTTGTTTCTAAATAAATATTTTACACTTACACCACTACATCGATTTTTTTTTACTAAGAATCAAAAAAATGTGTTGAAAAAAGTTTTTAAATTTACAAAATACCAATGTAGTGGGTCTTAAATCGCACATGAAACTTTATGCTGCTCTAAAACATCAAAAATTCTATCGCAGCGATCACAAACAGCTTTTGTTTGAAGTTAAAAAAGTCATCATGAATGTGGGGGAAGGATAGGGATCAAAATAGATTCAAATACCTAACAAAGAATTTGTAAGGATGATGCTTCACGAGTTACAAAACTCGTCCTTAGCCTTAATGTTGAGATAAGCTTTTTTTATGAAAATCTAATAGATTGGGTTTCTTTCCTAATACATGTAGATTATAGAAGTTGTTTGAACAAAATATGAATAATGAGAACAGAGGAATCTGATTTGCATTAAAAACACCGAGTTTTCCTATAGCACCAGAATTCTGGCGGATTTGTATTTATTTATTTATTTTAATTACAATTAACACGCACAATTTGGAAAGAAGTACCACGTAACATCAGACATGCTTCTAATATTTCCCAAGAACCCAAAAAAGACTCCGGGCCAATACTCGGTTGTAGATAGTTACTGTATTTTTGTTGTTAGTCAGTAAGGCCTCAACACCGGTCTTTTGCTGACCGGAAGCAATCAAGAACAAGTGGTATCGGTACCATCACTCATGTGACAACACAACAAAACCCCCGGTTCGCGAAAAGTGCGTGCCAACAAGAAACCTATCCTACCCGTCAATGACAGACTTGAACCGAAAATGCTGAGAAATCAGTCTCTGAATTCTACAAATAAGAAGAAAAAACATACCTAAAGAAGATGGCGCTGGAATCTATTGAGTAGGCTAAAGTTTGTAAGATTTATCAAAAAGTGAAATAATCGACCCAAGAATCCAATAGCAGAAGAGAAGTTCACGAATGAAAGAACATTGTTTCATACTATTGAAGACAACCAAGGAACCGCTAAGTAGATGGAAAAGTCCATTAAAATTGATCTTTGATGGAAAATATTTTCATCCTTAGACTAAACAAAATTAAGTCTTAGAAAGCTTCTGGTGTATTAAGCCTTGTGGCCAAGCTATTTAAAGCGTCTTGTATTGCTTGAGAGAAAGTTTCTTTGGGTGATATTTAAATAATTTTTTTAAGGTTTTAAAATCTAATTAAAACTGAGGGACAAAACAAGTAATTGATACAGTTCCCTTACATCATAATCAAATTAAAAATAGAAGAAGCTCCTCAAAAAGGGCATATAAATTATAAAAGAAAATTATCTCACCCGACAACATTGCTGTTATAGACAAGATTTCATTTGAGCAATTATGCTGACAACTCGCTATTAACATTTTGGCCAACTGTGGATCTAGCGGAAACTCAGACATTATTGCTCCCAATTCTGTCAGATTTCCATCATCATCTAAAGCAGCTAAATAATTGAGCAATTCCAGGGCACGCATTAAAGTTTCCGGTGCTGGCGGATCCATAAAATCGAAATGTACCAAATCATCGATTCCAAGCTTTTTCAATTGAAGAACAACAGTTCCTGGAAAATAAATACACACAAATTAAATGGTATTAAAATACAAAAATTGGTTTCTTAAATTTACATACCCAAATTAGATCTCAAAATCTCAGCATATGTATTGTCTTGCATTTCATTATTGAAAGCTTTTTCGGTGTAAAGTCTAAAGCATTTTCCCGGTCTTGTACGACCCGCACGACCAGCTCTCTGCTGTGCAGAGGCTTTACTTATTGGTGAAACCAGTAAACTCTCCAACCGAATACGTGGATTATAGACCTTCTGCTTGGCAAAACCAGGATCAATCACAAAGACCACACCATCAATGGTAAGCGAGGTTTCGGCAATGTTGGTCGATACAACGATTTTTCGTCCAATAGCTCCGTTACTCTTCTTTGGCGGTGCTGGTTCGAAAATTCTCTGCTGCATGTTTGGTGGCAATGTCGAATACAATGGAATGCATTTCAATTCACCCACTTCAGGTCCAAGATTGTCTGCATCTCGTTTAATTCTCTTACATGCCTCTTCAATCTCCTCCTGACCTGTAAGGAACATCAAGATGTCGCCCTCTATGTCCTCGCAAAGATGGATTTGTATTACGGTTCGAATAGCAGCTTCCAGATAATCCCTTTCCGGCTCTGGTGTGTAGAAAATTTCTACAGGATGCGTACGACCAGGCACGCTCATTAGAGGAGCATTGTCAAAGTACTGCTGGAATTTACCTATAGAAATCAAAAGCATGTAAATAAATCTATTTTATGGAACATACATTGAAATATAATGTATTTAAATATTGAAATTTTATAGGCCTATTTACAGCATGACTGTCACTAATTTGTAGTCAGGGAATGATATTTTTGTAGGGTCATGTGGAGGAATCCCGAGGAATTTCCATAATGGTTCCATCTTCTTCATACTTTGGAAACTTTGCAGTCCTTTATCTTTTCAACTCTAAGCATAGAGAGACGAACCCTATGACTACATCGTTTTATATTATTGAACTTAATCCAAACTGGATACACGTTTTTCTCCGAACTATAGGAATTAAAATATGTGAATGTATAGGACTCTATACTTTTCCTAATACGCACACGATGATGAGTGCGTTTAACTGAAAAGGTGATGAAGTATGATGAAGCAAAAATCAAGAGGAGCAAGAGAAGAGGATATGAAGATGCTTCCTTGCAGCCTCCGACCTCAATAATATTTATTACTCTTGCGATTGAAAAAAATACACACAGGGTTGAAAAAAAAAAGAGTTTAAAACCAGAATGTTTGTTCTTCGAAATGGGAACGTAGCCAAGTCACCAGACCACCAGGAATTGTATGTTTTCAGGCAGCATTTCCAGAAGCTGCTAAGTGGGCAGCATGTAGAACAAGAAGACAACCAACTTCCAAGCAATAAAAAAAAAACAGTTCCAGCACACAGTATAGGAGAGGTAGATGGTTATAAGAAAAAAAAACTTAGGAACAACAACTTCGGAGGATCTAATTAACAAACTATATGGATGGAAGGAACATGCCCAATGACTGGATTAATAGCTCCATATATCCATCTAGAAAAAAGCGATCACAAGTCTCACAATAAATATCGAGGAATAACAATGTACCATACAGTATGAGGGTCTTAACGGTTTGGCTTCCGAATTTGCAGATCCAAAGTGGTGTCCCAGGTAATGAAAGGGCTGTCGAGAGAATCAACACTTGATCTTAATCTGGCAGACACAACAGTTCAAGTCCTACCCTTTAATCTTAAAAATGTAAACGAAAGCAAAGTTTAAGCTATAACAAACAATAGATGGAACTCGCTCGATTCCTTACTTATAACCAGAAAACTATGGCCTAGTTTCAGCAAACAAAAGACTGACATTATCATCCAACGGACTAAAATGAATCTTTCTCTTCTCGTGAGCATCATCACCGGCCACAACCAACTGGGTTACCATTACTCAGAATGGACGACTTATGCAGAGGATGCGGTGTCGAGGAGGATACACCCACTACTTGTGTCATTGTCCTGCGCTATATCATCTGAAAAACAGGCACCTAACGACTTGGAGGAACTCTCTGACATTCCAATTCAAATACCAAATGGCTTGAAAGTTCCTAAACTCTGAAAATCTCCTAAAAATGGCCAGACGATAGTGATAGTACGAACGAAAGCGACTTAACGATGCACGTGTTTCTTTCAGGAGTGGCACTTCGCCTATACACCAACGATGCAACACTTTGACGGTGAACACGGGCGTCAGTGAGTTGATGGGACCACCTCTCCCTAAGATTTGCAAAATTCTCTTGAGGAAAGGAACAGCCGTTTCGACTTAATCAACAATACTGACCAAACAAACGGAATGATTTCTCAAGTGGGCGTAAAGGAAAGGACCAAGCCCTTAAAAGGCGTCTACCTCTCCACGACCAGACGATTATGTGATGACAGACATTTCTTCAATTACTAAGAAGTACCCTCTGACATTTCAGGCTATAGCTTGCTGAAACTCATCAAGACCCTTAACGGGCTTGAATGACATAAGATTATCATAGGTTTCAATACACGGCGGTCACAACTCCTAGCGTATCACAACGGATCTACATTGATCTAAGTGTGACAGTAACAAGATCAACTGTCAGCCCATTAACCTAACCTAAACTGTACCAAGATGTGGATGGAACTTAAAAACCTTGACTGAATTGGCTCGGCCACACCGAGCGAATAGAACAAGTGGTCTTGCTATGAAAGTCTTCGAATCCCAGCCTCCAGGTTCGAGGCAATATTGAAGTCAAAACCTCCAGTTTGAAGACGAAGTCATCATAGATGCCAGAACACCTGGTTTTGAATGGAAACAGTGTTCTCGGGTCTTAGAGGATGGAAATTCACTGCATCTAATGCAGCCTCCTTTCATGAATAGGGAGCCAGTTAAGTAATTAACACTAGATACAAGTCGTTAGTTTAATTTTTAATAAAAAAAAAATGCCCATGAGTCGTTGTTGAATTTGTTTTAAAAGAAAGCGAGCAAATCTTTTTTGTGATGCTGATGATTGTAAATGTTTATAAACGTTTCACAAAAGTTACTAGGTATCAGACCCTTATGTATATTACTTGTTTGTCAAAATAAAACAATTAAATCTATTTGTATTTATTTCAAAATAAAAAAAAAACTTACCAGCATCCAAGGTGGCAGACATAACCACGAGTTTCAGATCCTTTCGCTGTCGAATTACCTCTTTAAGGACTCCCATCAGAATGTCAGTGGCCAGTGTCCTTTCGTGAGCCTCGTCGAGCAAAATGACTTGATAAGACTCCAACATCGGATCGGACATTGCCTCACGCAGCAACATACCATCTGTCATGTACTTGAGAAGTGTTTTCTGCGAGGAGCAATCCTCGAAACGAATACTATAACCGACTTGCTCACCAAGCACAACATCCATTTCCTCAGAGACACGTTGGGCCACCGACATTGCAGCCACTCGACGTGGTTGTGTACAAGCAACTGCCTTCCCGCCTCTTGACAGAGCGAATTCCACGCACCATTGTGGGATCTGCGTTGTTTTTCCTGATCCAGTTTCACCAACCAGCACAATGGACTGATGGTCATTCAGCAGCCTCATGAAATCGACTTGGTATTCGAACACGGGCAAGGTAATGCGCTTCTTAAACAGATTGGTATACCGCTGTGAATACGGTTTGTTGGTGTAGGGATTGACTGTAGATATCTGTTTGGACAACGGCAGTGCACCACTGCCACCTGCAACTGCTGCCACACTAACCTCTGAAGGCGGTGTCATTGTTCTAAAAGGAACAACCAAGTTTTTGTAAGTTTATTTCGGAAATGAAACAAGTTGCATTAGTGTATAGCATGCCCGTAAATACGTAATTGTTTTGGGAAATGTATGTCGAATGACCTAAGCTAATTACAGAATTAATAATTTAGCACCGTGTGCCAAGGGAGCACCTTATTTTTAAGTGGTTTAACAAACACAAAATACACATGCAAATACCCCAGAACCTTGATACTTTTATTAGATGATGATAAATAGATAAATAAACGAACAATTTTAGCACAAGTCAAAAACTTATCAAATAAAATATAAATTTGCAAACAAACACATTTTTTTTTTTACATTTCCTTGTCTTGCTCGTCATGGTGAAAACTTACTTTCTTGGCTTTGAGTATGTTTCGCCTACTTCAATTCTTCGTTTAGACATTTTTAATTAATAGTCAATTGTGGTATATTGGTCTGAAGGAATTAAATACACTTTACTGTGTATTTTAAATTTATTTGATTTGAGATAAATAAAACAATAAACGTGAAAAAATAAATTCTAATGTACCGCCGCCGTGTATTAATTGTGGAAAATGTGTTTTTTCATTGGATGAAACGAAGTTGGTTGGGGTTTAGATATAACAAAAAAAAGTGAAGTGTTATAATAAAGTGCGTTCGGAGACAAGTTCTTCATCAATTGCGTTCAAGATAAAATAAAAAACACTTAAGGCTAGGTAGTAAGAATCATTCATTTTTCTTAATTTTGGATCATTGTTATATCCACATTAGCTGTGTTTTTTTGGAAAAGTTATCCGTAGTACAGTAGGAATTTATATGAATAACAAATACAACATCTGCAGTAAGATCACTGCCGATAAAAGGAGAGGTGAAATCCTGCTGCGGATAGAGATTTGACGTTTATTCAAGTATCGGCAGTGATCCTACTGCGGATGTTATTTGTATTTGTTATTCATATAAAATCCTACTGTACTACGCATAACTCTTCCAAAAAACACGGCTATTATCTGGATCAGTTTTTAACCTTAACAAATAAGAATCATGTACTCCTGTTTTCTATCTGGATCGATTTCAATAATCCAATAATAAGTTGTGACTCAAGAGGATAGAAGGCTTTTTTGAGGAAGTGATGTCAGTAGCCCATTACCATTACCGGTGCGAATAATCACTTTTTTCCACTAGAAATTCAAAGTATTTTTGAGCTTGGTTTATTTACCTTCCATGTTCATGGGAAATGCATCAACAAGAACATCTTGTCTTTTGTAAACGGCTTAGTGCAATATGTAATTTTAAACTTTTTATTTCTTCGTTGCAACGAAAATTGTAATATCCTCGAAACGTCGAGAAGAAGTCAATTATAACTCGGTAAGTTCCAACCAATCTTAAAAAAGTTACGAGCTAGGAACAAGTTGTTCACATCTTGATATACATATCGTGTGGTGTGTTGTGAGTATGCAATGTCGGTTTTACTCTAAAGTTTATTCCGTGTGTTTTCTTGTGCTATGATATTTTGTATTTAAATTCTTCTATATGTTGGAAAACAACTTTTCAAAAGCAAATTATATTATCACGCTTGATTAGTGCCGAGAGTAAAACACACAACACACCACAGAAGACGAGATAAGTATGGTCTCGGATTGAGTGTGAGAAAAAAGAGTTCGGCGATAATACTGTGCATCAAAAAATAAATAATAGCTAATTATAAAATTAAAAAAGAAAAATACACATTTTACCAATGAGTACACTCTTATTTTCGATAAGTTTTTGAGTGCGATCACACCTTAACATTTTTCTTCAATAATTCGCTGAATGCATACCCGATTGAAAACCCTACAAAAGTGCCCAAAAAAAAAATGCACCTTTCTGTGCGTATAACAATTTAAACAAGCCGCCATGCTTCAAAACTTTTTTATTTACATCCCATATTCACCACACCACGGTGTGTTTAATTTCTTGCGCAAAATATCGATTTGACAGTCAAAAATCGGTAAAAGTTTTTCAAGTTCTTCCATGAAAATTTTTATAATTTCTTCCATTTACAAGAGAGTGATCTAAGAAAATAAATCAAAAGTAATAAAAAACTAAGTCTAGTACATTGAAGAATGTATAAAGTTTACTTTTAACTACTGGATTCCGTTCGTTGACCATGGAAATTCCAATACAAGTTGCCGTCCGAATATACCCATGCCTCACCGAAGCAGAAGCACCACCATGCGTCCAATCAATACCGATGAGCATTGGACCGAACAGTGCAATTGGTGGCATAGCTACGGGTGTAATTCAAGTCGGTCCACATTCCTTCCCAGTGACGCATTCGTTGCCAGTCGAATGCTCCCAGGCTCAGATCTACCATCAGACTGTCTATCCACTGATGGCGCTGTTTCTCGAGGGATTTGACGCTTCAGTGGTCACATACGGTCAGCGAGGAACTGGTAAGACCTACACCTTGTTTGGCAGGGGTCTAGATGGTGTTTATAGCGAAGCAGAACAGGGATTAGTTCAGAGATGCGTAAGAGAAATCTTTGCCCAGATGGCCACACATCAAGAACGCACTTTCGCCATCAATGTGGGATGGGTTGAGATTGTTCGAGACGAAATAAGAGATCTGCTTGAAGCAGGAAATGTGTCCTGCTCGAGCATTAGCGAAGTTTTCCACTGGGTTGAAGTTGGCTTGAACAATCGAAGCGATACCGCGGACGCACTGATTCACAGTTTGTTTACAATTACCTTGGAACAACAATGGGTCTCGAAGGAAGGTCTCATCCAGCACCGACTGTCGACGGCGAGTTTCAGCGACCTCTGCGGAACAGAACGGATGTACATGCTCAATAGCACGGATCAGCATTCGAGCATTCCTAAGGATCTTGGTTTGCAGTCGCTAGAGAGGATCGTGAACACTCTAACCGATCCAGTACTTATGTACAATGGAACTGGCAATGTGACTTATAATCAAACCACACTGACGACTCTCCTGAAAGATTCGTTTGGTGGGAGGGCTCAAACGCTTATGATTCTGTGCGTTTCCCCACTTGAGAGGGATGTCAACGAGACCATCTACAATTTGCAGTTCGCCTTCAAAGTTCAATGTGTACGGAACTATGTGGTTATGAACACGTTTTCAGACAACAACACCCCACTATCGCCCGACGGTGGACCAGACCACATGGGCACAAACCCGAATGACACATTTGGGTTGCAATTCGCTGCTTCGCAATGGTTCAAGTTGGTTTCGAATGCTGAAGGACTATTTTCTAAGTGAGTATGATTCCAATGACAGTTTGTTTGTAATCAATACAAATTTTGTGAGAGGATTATCAGAATAAGGATAGAATAATCAACTACTACAAATTAAATCGGGTAATGTTTTAAAGAGATTCTGTTTTGAATCATTCAAAAATCGCAATTTGTTTAAATATTTAAATTAGAAACTGCGGTTTATATTGAAATAGAATATCCACCCAATGACTACCAAGACTTTGTCTACAAAAGGCGACTATGTTGATGAAATTTTGCAACGCGTTTTTGTATAATTGTGGCTGCCTTTCGTGAATAACAGATCTGATGTTTTCCTTAAGCGGCAAATTGAATTCTGTATTACGATAAATTACTCACCCAAGAAAAAGAGTTTCACGAGTTGTGTGGCACATTGTGCAGTCTTGCTGGACATTAATGTCACTGACATCCATAGCGTTAATTTCTAACAGAAAAATGTTTTAACATCGCTCGGTATATATCCATTTCGGTGTATAATTTTCCAAGAAAAATGTGACCAAAAACCGCAGAAATCCATCATTTGTTGTGGATGAAGAGGATTTAAGACTATAACTCTTGGATTTTCGTATCCAGGCAATTTAAAATGAGTCTCATCACTTACAGTAATTTCGGTTGCCGCTTTCCCGAATGAAAGAGCTATTTTTTCGTTTTATTTTATACTTCTCTTAGAATTAAGTCTCCGGGGTCCCTAAATTACATTAAATTTTTCAGATTTTTAAATTAATACTTATGCAAAAAAATTAAAACTGTTTTTGGTTTCAAAATAAAAATTCATAACGCCTTTAGCAGCGTTTTTGGCTGATTCGTTGCAAATGTTACTCAAGGACAATGACATTTTGTCTCTGAAACTTCTAATCCATTAAATTGTTTTGCTGACGACAGTACTCTCAACTTCTCATATTCGTTTCCAGATGCGCGTCCTCTTTCTTCAGATGTGGATTTAGAACGGCAGCGTATGATAAACTTATTATATTCTGATCTCGATAGCATTGTCAAATGGGGAACGAAAAACCGCGTAGAATTTTGTGCTTCAAAAATTCAATGCTTCCTTCTTTCGTTAAAGTGTAACCCACGCGCGTGACGCTATCCATGAGTGGCACTTGCATTGAGCAAACCGCAAAGCTTTCAGTTCTCGGTATGGGCATCACAGAACATCTTGTGTGGAGTGACCACACATTCGACGTCGCCAAAAACGCCGTTAAGTGCTTAGGTTTCCTTCGGCGACACAAGATATGTTTTTACCCTTCTGATCTGGCTGTAATTTATAAAGCCTATAGTCGTCCAAATCTTTAGTATAATTCCCATATATAACCGTAATACTCGCGCTTCAGGGAATGCCAATCAGTTTGTACTTGAGCCCAACTTCCATCGTACTGTTAAATTCAGAAATTCTTTCTGTAGCCGCACTACACGAATGTGGAATGCTTTACCCGTCCCTATATTCCCTTTCCAATCCTCTCAAACTTCTCTAAAACGCTCGCACTGTGTTCAACTCAACACAATTTTGTATACCCCATTTAACAATGCTGAAAATATCGGAGTTCAAGAAAGCCTGGTGCTAAGCTCTATCAAATGCCTTATAAATATCAAGCGCAATAATCTTACTTTCTCTAAAACAATGCAAAGTTCTGTTCCACTCTGCGGTGAGATAGGCCATCATCTTTCTTAGGAACAGACTGGAAAATTGTTGTTTTCCATTTTCTAGGGAAGATTCTAGAACAGTAAGAGCGAAGGAAAAGCTTACGCAATGGTTTTACCAGCAATGAAGAACTACTCTTCAGAAGAAGAAGGCGTATACTATCAGGACCAGCAGATTTTTTTATACCCCTCTTGCTACTGTACGATTGTGGAAATATACCTATACCATTGAATGATTTACGTTCTCAAGAACAGTAGGGGTTATGTTGCTGTCAGGCAACTTGAGCTGGCAGCAAAATGAGCTGCGAACACATTTTCCTTATCTGAAAAGCTATGTAGTTGTCCGCTTTATGGCTGCAAACGTCATTATAGCGAATACCAAAGTGGCATGTTTTTTTTTTGTTAGCTTTTGGTGCGGGTGAGATAGTAAAAATTACAATTTTTTTTTTGTCAGGGCTATAACGACTTCAATTCTCTTATTAAAAAAAATGGTCTGTTATTTTTTCTAAGTGAAAACACTTTAATATTGACGATCTGATTCATAGAACTTAAAAAGGTTCGCTAAGAAAGCTAATATATGGAGTTCTATTAATCAGATCGTCAAGATAAAGGTGTTAAGGCTTAGGAAAAATGACAGAGTATCATAATATATTAAAAAAAACGCATAAACCCTAACTCAAAATTTGAAAAATCGCTATTTTAACCCTTAAACCCAAACAAAAGCTGAAAAAAACCTGCCAGACTTTTGTATTCGATATCAAAACTCATGCACCTATATCCTAATATGTACATATATATAGGTTATGAATAAATTCCCTCACAAAATTTGCTGTTGGCTCTTAGACTATTACACCCAGAAAATCAACACAATCTACCACCAATCAAAATACATTACAAACATTGGATCTAAATCTAAATTAGATAGATGGAGGGATTTGTCATTTCGTATGGTTGTTTTTCATTATATCTTTAAGGATGAGCCAAAATTCATCTCATTTTGAACACAATTTAAAAATTGACCGAAAGTTCACTTTAATTTGTTTATCAGATATCATTTTGTAAAGGCTTATTTGACTCACTTTTTTGGCAATAAAACCGTTTTCTTTCGACTTCTGGACTATATACAAAAAAAAATATTTTTTTCACAGGCTTATGTCAACAAATGCAATATCTGATTTGGAAAAAGAACAAATTGAAGAATGGCTCTTTCTTAAGCAAGAATGCGAAGAGTGTCTCAGTTCTAGTGAAGTAGTTCGTTCCCAAAAGCAGTTGGGGCCCATTCAGGAAGCTGAGGAACCTGAAGAAACTGTCAGCGAACCGGAGACCTCATGTCAGCAAAACTCAGATAATGACAGTGATTCTGAATCACAACGGCCTGATCTCGTAGAAAAATTGGAATCTCTAATGGATGAGTTAAAGATTAAGACTGATAGTCTAGTAAATGATAAGTACAAGGAATTCATTAAGAACCAGCCGAAGGCGGTTATGGAAAGCAATGACAGCTTCAAGCAAGAGGAACGTAGAGCTTCATCTTCGGTTGGAGGTAAGGAAACATTTTAAATTTTTTTTATTCTTGCAAATGGAACTTTTGTCTCTTCCTTCTTATACTCAATAGGTCGTCGTCGATCGATCCAACCGGGTGCCAGTCTTAGCAGCGCCGAAATCGCAATGCTCAATCGAGTTGCATCCCGCGAACAAATTACTAAATCTCAAGATGACTTCCTTGATAGCTCCACTGATCTCAATCATCCAATACGTGCAGCAATCAATTCACCCCAAGAAACCATACAAAAGAAGCTTCGAAAAATCATGACTGACATTGAGGCAAAGCAAAGGCAAATCAAAGAGGTCGAACATACTATTTCTCTCAAGCAAAATATTATAATTGATTTGGTAAAGAATAATGATACCCGAACCACAGCAAAAAATCGATTCAATAAGAAGAAGGGCAAACTCGAAGGAGAATATGAGAAAACAAAGAAACAGCTCTCCAAGGCAGTTGTGAGTGGCAAGGATAAGTCCGAGATAGATCGTTTGAAAGCTCTCACCTCGCACATAGAGCAAAGGCTTCAAGATTTGGCTTCGATAAAACATATTGCAGGCGAAAGTGGGCAGAAGGTTAAAAAGCTACAACAATCGGTACAAGATTCCAAGCGTTTCGTCGATGATTTACAAAAGAAAATGAAAAAGGAGAAAAAAATCAAAGAGCAGCTTGAAAACGAGCTAAAAGCCATAAAGGAGAAAGAGAACACCAAACAGATTGCTGTCGAAGAGAAGGGAAAGAATCTGAAGGATGTGCAAGCGAGAATCTCGCATTTGGATCATGTACTTAAGGAGAAATCTGATAATTTGGAACATTTTGGCGAAGGTGATGAAAAAGAGTCCCTCAGGCATGAAATCAGAAACTTAAGGCGCACGAGAGATCACCTACTGGAGCAGAGGTGTACCTTGGATAGAAAGTTGAAAAAAGAAAAGATGCTCTCACACAAAGAAGAACGAAAACTTCTGGAATGTGATGAAGCAATCGAAGCCATAGACGCCGCAATTGAATTTAAAAATGAACTCATTTGCGGCCGTAAGTCAATTGACACCAGCGAACGGCTGCAGCGTGAGAAGGGTGAACAAATGCTAATGGCGAGACTGAATAAATTATCACCAGAAGAAATGCGAACCCTGCTGTATAAGTACTTTACAAAAGTCATAGATCTCCGGGACTCCAGTCGAAAGCTGGAGATCCAGCTTATGAATTTAGAGCGCGAAAAGGATGCCTGGGAATGGAAGGAGCGTGTTCTTAGCAACGCCGTTCGGCAGGCCAGATTAGAGGGAGAACGCAATGCAGTTCTCTTGCAGCGACAACATGAAACAAAACTCACTTTGATGCTTCGTCATTTGGCTGAGGAAACTAGTGCAAGTTCCAGCTTCAATGATCGCTTCATACATCCTGGTTCAGCTGCTGCAGCCCTCGCACACCATCCGCACCACCATCATCCCACAAGTCCCTCCAGTCCATCAGCATATTCAGGTGATTCAGATTTTGAAATGGATTTCTACAAAGCGGCCAATAAGAATATCCTAAAGCCGAAGCATGGTGACATGGAGATATGTCCTCTGCCCGATGCTCTAGCAAAATACAAGCCATTGGATAAGATCAAAGAGAAAGAAAGGGAAACGAAAAACAAACTCTTTGCAAAATTCCAAGTGCTCACAAGGTATCATGCTGGCAGTAGCAGTGCTGTTGCAGCTGCCAGTGCAGCAACTGAGAACAGTAAAAAGAAGTCACAACCAGAACAGGCGGCCATACCGCAAGAAAACATCAAGCGATTGCTGTCGGCCCCACCATCGACAAAGGTGACACGACAAAAGAATAAAATAATTATTCAAGATTCGTCAAGAAAAAATTAAATAAACTTTAGGTACATAGTTTTTTCTTATTTTATAAAAAAAAAATACTCAAAAACAAATCATTAAAGCAAACGTATTAATCTCTGCTAAGAAATACTCAAAGAGCAATTATTTAAAAATTAAATAAATAATAAAATAATTTAAAATAAAAAAAAGAAACAAAATGCTCAAAAAGAATCAACATTGCTTTAAAAGAAGAACTGAATAATTAAATGAGATTAAAACTCAATTTAAATTAAAGTGTTTAATCACAAAACCCCTGCTCCATACAAGGTTAGTAGATTTTAAATAAAAATAAGTACGTATTATAATTACATACTACAAGCAGATATTTCTAGTGTTTTTTTTTTTTTTTTAACAAGAACCACACCATGCACCAATCATTTTCTAAAGAAAACTTGTTTCTAGGGTTAAACCAAAACAAACAAAAAACAGCAAATGCAAAAGTTTTATCGTAGAGCTTTTAATCTATAACTTTTAAGGAAACCATTAAAGCTCATTTGAATAATCGTCGTCATCAGTCAATTATTTACTCCTTAAGTTTAATTTAATTAAAGGGCTTTATTATTGAACTAAAAGACTAACTATTATTAAAGTGCAGTTAGAAAAGGCTTTGTACGCATAAAAACCTAAAATATTAAGAGCGCAAAACTTTAAAAATGGCATCAAAAAATCTATAGTAAAAAGTTTAAAATTTCTAAAAGCTTTTGTTAATTTAAACGTTATTTCTATCACTCAGTTTAGATAGTTACTGGGATAATTTTTCACTACATCTCTTTAAGAAAAATTATCACACTTAGGATGTACATTCAGTTTGTAACTTAAAAGCTTTAAAATTTCTAAACTAACGCACCTTTAATCAAGTCAAAAATTGTTTAAGAATTTTTAGCAGTAATTCTTTTAATCTTATTCTAAAACATGAATCTTTCATTTACTTACATTTACTTACATACTATGTGTTAACGCCTCGCATAATAAGAATTGTGTGCCATAATAATACATTGTCTACGTGTAAGGATGTACTTTACCAAGCTCTTTCGAAACTTTAAAGTTCTGTTCTTTTTTTAAAAGTTACAAGTTTATTTACATCATCTGCTATAATACATTATTTTAATATCCCGAATACCCGGGAAGCAATGAAATATTAAATACATATGTTGACTTCAAAAAATAATTCCCTGACTATTTTGAAGTTTTAAATGAAACAAATTGTTTGAAGTCAAATGAATGCCATAAATGTCATATTTGTCAAAATTATTTTGTCTTTTGAAAGTCTGCTGAAATCTTTTGAATTTTGTTGACATTAACTGTTTTAAGATCTTTTACTGCCTTTTTCTGCTTGATGTATTTAAACTGTTTGAAGCCTTTAAATTGTCTGAACTCAACTTAGTGATCAGAGTCTTTTTAAACCAATTTAAGCTTCCACCTCTAATTGTTAAAATTAAATTTAAGGCAGCAGTAAAATAGACTTTTAATAATAAAAATGATTTCAAGCAAAAAAAAAAAAACTACTTTAATCAATTATGAGCCTCTGTAATAAGCTTGATGAGATTCACTTGCAGACTTCAATTGATGTTGCGTGTGCGATACTGGATAATTTCTTTTATTAAAGACTACTTAATCAAATTGGAATTTATTTTTGAAGTTAAAGTTTTAGGTCAATTAAAAAAATTAGTCTTTTGTAATTTGATCTACTGCTTTACTGCTCTGATTTGCGAGGAGAATATTGGAAAAACTATTTTTTTTCTTTTTTCCATTTTTAAGTTTCTCAGAAAAAAGATAAATTAGAAAAAAGCTTCTTCATCAAACTAAAGGGTGACACAGATATACAAACTTACTAATACTTTTCCTTTTCAACAAACAATTGTCTCTATCTTTCGATAGTCCGTTAAAAAATTACGAGTATTTCCATCCTTATCCTTATAATTTCTCTTAATTGCCAAATTAAACAAAACAACAAAAACACCAAGAAAAAAGTCTTATATAAAATAAAAGATTTATAAAAGAAACTGCAAAACTTTGTAATGGCGTATTTTTTTTGACAAATGTTTGTAAACAAAATTATAATCATTTAATATTTTTATACATGCATTAAAATTATCTTCCATTATATTTAAAATGATTATAATAAAAAAAAATGATTTTTTACAATTCAAAGAGGAAGAAGAAGAAGGAAAAAAACTTAAGTTGAGTGATATTTAAAATAAAAACAGATAAAGTTTATAATATAGGTTTACTTATTTCGAAGTATTTACACAAAATTAAATTAATTTTTAGTAAAAATATTTACATATGATTATTAAAACTAGTTTAAACAAAAATCAATAATTATTAATTAATTCTTATAGGTATTATTAATATAAAATAAAAAACATTAATTAAGATTTGAATTAGATAACTTTAAGTTTGTTAATTTTACATACATTCATATGTATTTTGTTTGTTAAATTTGCAAAAAGAATGTTTTTCTCATAGAATTATTTGAAAAAAAAATTAAATATTTTGTCTGTGGTCATTCGAACAAAGCAAAATAAAATAAAATATCAATTAAAAATAAATATAATAATCAAAAAATATAAAATATATCTTCTACATATATATACAAATACATACATACAATACATATGTACTTACCTACTCAAAATAAATGTTTTAGATAACACATGATACAAAAGAGATTTTAATTATTTTTTCTTTCTGCGATCAAATACTTCGGTTTTGAGCTTTTAAGCTTTCGAGTTTTGTAGAAGCCTATAATCTATTTGTTAATCCAAATAGGTACGAAATCTCCGAAGGTATAGATCAAAACTTACTTTTGAAATTTCACAAATAACAAACAGTTTATTATTAATGTTATGAGTTGTGTGTTAGACTGTGATGCCAGAGGTGTGTGTTCACTGCTCCCCAGCCACTGCAACTAACAAATTAGAAAACTGCCCCTTGTGTGGTAGTAAAAAATTATCTATTGTCATAAAAAGTACTTCTACTCTTGAACGTTCCAGACTCGATAGAAAATTATAGGCCTCTCCATTCGTGCCAACAATATGACCACAGGAATGGTTGAGAGTTCTAAGTCACTAGGTTCAGGATTTCTATGGGAATATATTTTACAAATATGGACTTCCTTCTACGAAATACTTA
This sequence comes from Philhelius festivus, assembly GCA_963931855.1. Classification (NCBI taxonomy): domain Eukaryota; kingdom Metazoa; phylum Arthropoda; class Insecta; order Diptera; family Syrphidae; genus Philhelius; species Philhelius festivus. Next base: position 48,236,032 of record OZ007557.1, on the reverse strand, counting down.
ATTCAGCAGGCTAGTGCGTGAAATGCTGAGCTATTGAGATCGATGGCGAGTTGATGTTCGTGAATTGAATCTCACACTATCGAGGAACAAAATTTTTCTCGGAGTTTTTCCCATTTTCAAAAATTGAAAATGACAATACTTCATGACTGTTCATTCTAAGCTGGCGACTGGCCGTTTTGAATTGAGGGACAAAGTCCAAAGGAAACTTTCGACACTATACAAGTTGAAACTTTTGGAAGTTGAGAAAAATTCCGAGGGAAATTTTATTCACGATGGAGCCTAGCCCCCAATACGTAATACATTTATTCGCTGTGACTGGAATATTTTTCCTTGAGGTTAAACAGATCTCTTTCCACATAAACATCGGATCCGGCTTATGCAGGTCCAAACTTATAATGATTTAAAATTTTCTCATCAAGTTATTAATTATCAAATTGGTGCTCCTCTGAGTGAGATCGATAGGATTGACAGGAAAGAGGTATTGAAATCTATACTTTTACAGAAATTCAGATTATGGCCGCGTTTTAAATTACAATGCCAAAAATTTTATCAACGAAAAGTTTAAAATTAGTGTGGTGAATACTGAGTGAAATGCACCTGTTTTTACTTTGAATTCGGGAGTTTGTTTGTGACCTCAACTGTATACAACAAAGGACTTGATCTGGAGCCCATATATGAATTTTTTGTTTTTGCTTTGTTTAACTAGATGGATATAATTTTTTGGTAGGTAAATGGTAGTAATGGAACCGTTAATTTTTCAAAGTAAGTCGTTTTTCAATTAACTAGTTTAAAATACTTCAGTTACTAAATCTCTGCCAAAGAGTTATTGAATAAGTTTGTTATAATATTTTGTTCAAAGGGTTTCATATCAAATCTGAAGAAATAATAGATTGTGTCTCAAATCCACCGCTACAAATCCATATAGCAATTTGTTTTAACTTTTTTGTACCTTTGGTATAGAAAAATTGTAATGGGTCTTTCAAAAGGAGGGGTAGATGTTGAAATGTAATAAAACAAGCTGTGTTTGAGGTATTACAAAAATTCTTTTTTTGTTGGAAACGCCCCGGTGTATGCCATTATGTATGGAATATGACAGTAGCGCTGTCCAGCTGGAACCTCATGTCGTATAGGTTTATATGATTTAATTTGGGCCATAAGAAGTTGGTTGTCATCGTTTTATAGCGCTCGCCATTAACGGTGACCCACACCAAACAGTAATTTTTTAAGGATGCATTCTTATGTGGTGAACCTCGTGCAGGTTCGTGTTGTTTCATATATGGCAAATTTTGCTTACTAACGCAGCGATTCATCGCTAAAGACGATTTTTCGGCCAAAATTGGAGTCCACTCTCAAACGCTCGGGAAGCCCAGTCAGCGAGCAAAAGGCAGCGTTGTCTATGGTCATGAACTTAACTCTTGGGATAATTGGGTCTTGTACGTTAGTAGGGACAAGTTCCGACGTAAAATTCACCAAGTTGAAGTCTACCGAGTTCTTGTGCACGACAAGGAATCGACTGCCTAGGGTTCTACTGTGCACTTTCACGGACCACGGGGAAGTTCTCGGCTGATTAATAACCGAACCGGGTGTTTCAAATTTGGTCACCAAACTTTGAATAGTCGAAGGGCCACCACCTCTACTGAAAAATGGACGCAACGCTTGTACTAAAGACCACTCATAATTTGATAATAAAGTTGTATCTTTTTGAAGTGCTGTTCAATTGTATATCACCATGCCGTGTTGATTTGGCATCAGTAACTGAATAATTAACAAAAAATTTGACAGATGTCACCAAAACAATATCGCCGCCACAGGCTACCAAAATCTACCCGCGTCAAAAATAATAAAAAAATGGCTCTACGGGAGCTACCATTAATAAATCAGCCCTATCACAAATTCCATCGTAATCGGAAACTTGTTACGAATCCCGAAAAAAAACTATCACAGAATCCATCGTAGTGGAAAATCTCATACAAATTGCTGTTACGAACGGATTTGTTGATAGCTTTTTGTCGGAATTCGTAAAAGTTCCGATTACGATGGAATTTGTGATAGGGCTGAATAATTTTATTGGTAATTTTTTTTATATTTATCTAACTTTATTAAATACAATTTTTTGGTTTCTAAGAAATCTGTGGAACAGTTCTTGAGAAAATAAAATATATAAAAATATGTCCGAAGAATAACGATAAAAACGGGACTTTCCAAATACATAGGTATAAAAATATCGATCCAGAATTGCAAGACCTTATTTTGTAATGTATCTTAATGTAAAATAAATGTAAAATTTTTCGAGACTGATTTTTTAACAAATGAATAACTTGTCGGAACGTATAGTACAAATAATAATTTTAAAAAACCTTTGGAGCAGTTTGTGTAAAACAAAATTTTTAAATGTAATATTTCCATACTTATGAAAAATTTCTTAGCCAATTTTAAGTACATAATAATATTCACTTAAAATCTTAATTATTACAAAAATTATCTACCCGTTGTTTTAAATAGAATTGATTGTTTTTCTAAAAAAAATACTACTGTATTAATTGTGTTAACATTTTGATTGAAATCGATGCACCCATTAGTTATACAGTATAAAATAATACAGCAGTTCTCTGGTAGGTACCTCTGGTAAGTACAATAAGACATACCTATGTATAACATTTTTTTTTCAAAATGATTAGAGCCGTTTTCGAGTGAAATAAACTTTAACGAGCTTATGTCAAGTACCGTTAGTTTTAGAGCACAAATTCAATTACTTTTATAAAATGGACTCAATGCCTCAGGCTGTTTCTGTAGGTCGAGGTACAAACAGGCCATTGGGGGATTATTTCCAGTTCGATTTTTTTCCGAATTCAAATTGTAAGCACAAATTGTATTAATTTTTTTTTGAAATCGTAACAGTATGTATTTAACTATCCTCTACCAGTCAGACGTTGTCTTTATATGTGAGGGCAATTCTCTGGAATTTTCGATGTGCCTGGAATGTGAACCATGCAGTTTTGGTCCATAATTTAAGCCAAAATTCTGGATAAATCGTTTTAGCGACGGAGTAAAGTTACTTCGACTTTACAATGGCTCTAATCCTGAAAACCTTATTTATAATGAAAATGCACGAGGAATAGCGGTGGAATAAGCTAAAACTGGTTCATAGGAGGTTTAAGGCCGTTTTAGTATCTAAATGTCATTTTGAGATGACATCTTGTGAAATTTACAAAAAGGAGTGTAAGCAATTTTTTTTTCGTTTCTTACTAAGACAAAAAAGATAGATATTTTGCATTAATAAATTATTTATATTTTCCAAACGCTCTAACAGTTGTACGGTATTGGGAACGCAATGTGTTTGGTACATTCATTTATTGGATTTGAACTTTATACAATCCAATTTTAAATGTATCCAATTTTCAATATGCATACAATGGTCGCGTTCACCTCGTAGTCCGATAGGGTATCTAAGATACTTTAGTATCCGATACGTTGGCGAACGACCAAAACCGGATAGGTAACATTTACTGTCAAAGTCAAAAAAACGACGTGAATTGACCAGGGTTGGCCGAGTCAACTACATGCCTAATTTACTACAATTTGTTACGTCTGCTACATACGTACTTAATTCATAAAAAAATAGAATAATGGAAACCAAACAATTTTGCACATTTATGATATTAATCTTATGAAGGTTTGTACAAAAACTGAAAATGTTTCATTTACCATAATGATGATAAATTGTAGGAATTATACATAATAGATGGGAAGTTTATTTTTGGAGACAAACAATTGTCTTTGGCATAATTAAAGGATTTGGATTATGAACACATGATTTAAAGATATTTTTTAATGCTGAATTTATTGTACAAGGTATGTTGCGACGAGTTAGTTGCAGCAAGAGACCATTTGCTAATCCGCAAAGCAAACAATTAATATTATAACGGGTGATTTTTTAAGAGCTTGAGAACTTTTTTAAAAAAAAAAACGCATAAAATTTGCAAAATCTCATCGATTCTTTATTTGAAACGTTAGATTGGTCCATGACATTTACTTTTTGAAGATAATTTCATTTAAATGTTGACCGCGGCTGCGTCTTAGGTGGTTCATTCGGAAAGTCCAATTTTGGGTAACTTTTTCGAGCATTTCGGCCGGAATAGCCCGAATTTCTTCGGAAATGTTGTCTTCCAAAGCTGGAATAGTTGCTGGCTTATTTGTGTAGACTTTAGACTTGATGTAGCCCCACAAAAAATAGTCTAAAGGCGTCAAATCGCATGATCTTGGTGGCCAACTTACCGGTCCATTCCTTGAGATGAATTGTTCTCCGAAGTTTTCCCTCAAAATGGCCATAGAATCGCGAGCTGTGTGGCATGTAGCGCCATCTTGTTGAAACCACATGTCAACCAAGTTCAGTTCTTCCATTTTTGGCAACAAAAAGTTTGTTAGCATTGAACGATAGCGATCGCCATTCACCGTAACGTTGCGTCCAACAGCATCTTTGAAAAAATACGGTCCAATGATTCCACCAGCGTACAAACCACACCAAACAGTGCATTTTTCGGGATGCATGGGCAGTTCTTGAACGGCTTCTGGTTGCTCTTCACTCCAAATGCGGCAATTTTGCTTATTTACGTAGCCATTCAACCAGAAATGAGCCTCATCGCTGAACAAAATTTGTCGATAAAAAAGCGGATTTTCTGCCAACTTTTCTAGGGCCCATTCACTGAAAATTCGACGTTGTCTAAGTTGTAAGTCTATTCATGATGAAATGTCAAAGCATACTGAGCATCTTTCTCTTTGACACCATGTCTGAAATCCCGCGTGATCTGTCAAATACTAATGCATGAAAATCCTAACCTCAAAAAAATCACCCGTTACATATACTAGATTACAAATCCTATGAATTTTTTTTATTATAATAATTCGATAAATATTTAAAAATATAATATGGTATAGCCCTTATAAATATATACAACTTACAATGTCTCTATTAAGTTTTTAGTTCAAATTTTTGGTAATTTAATCCTGCAATGAAGAAAGGTAAATTGAAAAGGGCAGATTTTTTAACCACAAATTATCTGACACCAACAAGGTTTTTTTTGTGATTTTAATAAGCGGTGATCTTTAAGCTGACAGAGTCAAGCTACGATTTCTTTTAGTGCTTGTTCGCGTTTGGTGAGCAGACGCTGTCGTTTCTAGGTAAGTTCATATAAATATTACCAAAAACGTTTTTAAAAATAATAAAAACCAAGAACTGGTAATTAAATTTAAACTTGAAACTGTTTACTTTTAAGAACCGCAGCACTCTAGTACGATCTTTTTCTATTTTAATTGGAGTAAATCCACCTTCAGCCCAATAATTATGTAGCTTTTTGACCAGCCATTTTCACTTCGCTTATTAAAAATGAATAAGTCCAACTAACATACTATCCAGAACTAAACTCTTGAAATCTGACAAAAAAAACTCCCATACAACTCTCTTATATCCCATTGTTATACCTAAGTATTAATATCTTGTTATGAAACTGAACATTTCCTATCATTTTTATTTTAAGAGGTAAACACTTTTGCAGCTTACAACTACTTAAATCTTATAGATAAACTACTTTCTCTTTCTAAATATGTCCATATAATCCCATAACAAGTCATGTTTAAGAGTTAAGATCATTTCATATTTCTATGAAACCCCTAAAAGAATTTGAGTTTAATACCTCCAATATCAAGAAACAATCTGAAGTTCAAAGAATAAAAGCTTTGCAGTAGGATCCGAATGAGATCTTTAATGCAACAAACTTTACTTTTCTCAATTAGTAAATTAGTACTAGACGTAACAAATGTTAAGAAGTTACAGTTCGGCCAACCCTGTACTCGACACAAAAGAAAATAGATCAGCTGAAATGTCAGCTGTTCTTCAAAATTCCCCTTGGATAGTTTAATATACCAAAAATTTTTGGATAGCTTTAGATTTCTGCTTGACATCAGCTGTTTCGTTAATCAGTTGTTTATTCCTATGGAATTACAACAACACAAACAAATCCGGATACCTTTGGATACGTACCCGAACGCGACCAATGATAATAAAATGAATAATAATGGAAATCAGCTGGGGTTTGCTTAAAGCGCGGAACAGATTGAACCAGCAACAGCACCGTCAACAGCAACAGCGGCCGCCATTAATTTAGAGTATTTCAATTGTTCAGCACACATAAGAACAGCAACAGCAACGCCAACAGCGTCGTTAGGCCAAAGTCCTAAGTTTGCTGTTGCTGGTGCGGTGTTGTCAACTTTCCCACTGCTATATATTCAGTGGCACCACAATCAAAAACTTTTCTTCGATATGAAATGTTAAGCAGATGAAATGACGTTGCTGGTGGCAATGTGTTTGAGAAATTTTTGCTGGTCAGCGTGCTGTTTGCTGTTGACGATGCTGTTTGCTGTTGCACGCATAACGTGTACAATAACCAGTGTTTTAGATTGGTGACTTTTTTTCCCAGTATATTTGACATAAGGAAGGTGTAGCTAATACGGATAAGAAAATATATTATAAATAAGGATTTGTTTGACGTGGCGATGGCGTAAACCCGAAGTAAGTGCTTCGGCTCGGTTTAACTATTCCAAAGTTGAACCCAGTATTAGTGAAAATAATAAATAAGGCTGTACATGTAATTCGTTTGGTTTGCTGTGAAAATACTTTTTCTGGCGAATAAGCAAACTAAGCGTCGGCGTCGTCGTCGGTTTTCCGACACGGCAACAGGTGATATGACATATGAGAGAAACATGGATTTTTACAATTAATGCTGGAAAAATTCAATATTCGCCCTTAAACTAATTTACTTGTGATTTCTTTATAGGCATTCGAAAACAAAAATTTTGCCTGTGATGATATCCTAAAATTATGTAGTTTTTGTCAAACAAACTGAAACCTCAAAATAACGAATTATCGCATTTTAAATTCTGGAATTATTAAATCATTAGAGCTTACAGAATCTTGCAGACAAATTATAGAAAACAGAAGCTGTTGATGTGGGTAAGCTAAGCAATGGTCAATTCAATTTTGAATGAACACTTCTAATAAAAAGGATAGAAAGAGATCGTAAATGGTTATCGTTTTGCGCATTGTGGAGACTTTGTTACTTCCTCGGAAGATGCAACGGCTCGGAATCGATCGCTAGAAAATTTTTTTTAGACAATAAATATGTCCTTTCTAGAAAATATACATCACTGATATACATACATATGTAGTTAGTTTTATTTAATAATTATTTTTTCACGATTAAATAAAAAATTTAACATAGTTGAAATGAAAACTTCAGTCTAACGAAACAAACAAATAGTAAGTATAAGTTTGGAACACATGTGGATTCTCGCCAACACTCTCTGTTACCGCTTTAACCAGTTCATTGCAACGTTGATGAACAGCATGTCGGCGACCTTATTCTGTCTCCTGCTTAACAAAACCCGACAGCAAACGACGAATAATTTCGTCAGACGGTGCTTGTGTGCCAAGACGTTTTCAACAAAATGCACGTTGAGTTAACATATCTGAACGACTATTTTCAATGTACATAATTACTATTCTGACGTGATGTTTCGTTGTGAAGTGATTCATGATAAAATTGTACTGAATTGACGTTTCAAAAACATGTCTTCTCAAGTCAATCGGCTAGTAAATGTCAAAGTTATTTAACGTGTACATACTCGTACTGATATAAAATGTAGAGCACTCGCTTACATACAGGGTAAGCCATCTAGTGGTTTCTTTTAAAATCATAGGTTATTTTGACACTGACACTGTTTCCCGCACGAAATCTTGACAGAAAGTCAATCAGAACGAAATGATCCGCTTTACCCACCGCGCCTGCTGTACGCAAGTTTGTGCAAAAAGTTCGTGAGACTGGTATGCTAGTGGACAACACTCATCGTCCCCGTCGTCGTACGGTGCACACAGACGAGAATATGACTGCTGTAGCCTAGCGTGTCAGACTCAATTCACGAACATAAACTCGCCATCGATCTCAACAGCTCAACATTTCACGCACTAGCCTGAGGATAATTCTGCATAAAGATTTCGGATTATTCGCTTTCAATACAAGGTTCAATTGACTCCAGCCGAGGCAGCCACTTGAACAACATTGTGTTCCACAATTAATTGGAATGTTTGCTTTAACTATTAAAGCCATTGCATTTGTAAAAAAAACTTGAATTTGGCCCACCCTTTATGTATATGAAGGTACCTACAAATATTATCTACCTTTTACGAAACACGGAAAATAAATTAGTACAAATCAGGGGCCAAATTACCACTTCAGTGACCGAGTGAGTGAGTCCCATCAGTGATCGAATGAAAGCGTCAAATTAGGGTAATCGATTGCTCGATGACGTAAGCGGTAATGCCAAACTCACATAATTTAGTCACGTACCTATTATTCGATAAATGACGCGGTAATTTGGCCCCAGTTTTTTTTTAAATACAGTATTCTCGATAAAGTGAATTACCTACCGATAATGCGAACTTGCAAAATTTTCGCACTCTAAAATGTGAAATTTCCTTTTCTCTTTTAGTTTTGCGTGCGGTATAAGGGACTAATTTACTTTTATTTATCTATAGACAAATTTAAATGTTTTGGATGCAGCTGCAGTCAAAAGAGTGTCTCCTGCAAGTTGTGTAGGTACACCTTACATTGTTATGCTTTCTGTTATGATGTTTTTTTTTGTATCAGTTTGTGTAATAGCACCTAAACAAAAAGTGCATCGATTTTTATCGATAAAGAGGAACTGAAAAAAATTTCCAGTAATGTGAATCCCTCTAAAATCCGAAATAGCTTTGTTTTAATTAGTTCACATTATCGAGAGACTACTGTAATTAAAAAAATAGAAACACAACACAACAAAACACAAAACATAACACACAAAAATAAAACACAACTTTCTTAATAAAATTATGCCATAAATGGTATACCTAGACCTTCCCACCAATAAATGTTTTTCAAATGCAATACCTTCCCCTTATTATAACTCACAAAATCCCAATGCACATGCAAATACCAACAAATTTATTTCGCGCCAAAACACCTTCACTTGCCTACCTTCGATTATTTTAACAATAACAAAACACAAAAAACACCAAAATAAATACAAAACCTCTCATAAAAGAAAGAACGAATAAAAGACGTAATCAAAATAAAAACCGAAAAACTCACAAAACCAATCCAAACAAAAACAACTCACACTTAAGAGAACATCAAATTTCCCCTTCGAAAGAGAACGTCGAAGAAGTGTCAAAATTTTGACAGCTATTGAGCGACATTAGCAAAGAACAAATATATTTTTGTGCAGCATTTTCCCTTTCAGTCATCGTCGAGGCGTCGTCGGGCAATTTACTTTGAAGGCGTAGCTCCACGCGAATTTATAGTTCCGGTTCGTGTACACACTTGAATGAGTGTTCTCAAAAACCACCCTCTTGTGGATTAATAAATTCATAAAATCTTCATCAAAATTTGGATTACACTTTTGGATAATTACACAAATTGGATTACATTGGATAACAACGAGCAATTTTTGGATATTTTGCAAACCCTTACGGTAAGTTAAAGAAATGAAATCCGTGTCGGTTATCGGTTACCACCCTGAAAAAAAAAACCGTCAGACATTGTTAGTTTTCGTGTTAAGTTTTTTCCAAAGAACCCAATTCTTAGCAGAAATCAATACAGTTACGCTGAATACTGCGCTTTTCGGTCTAAATTTGAATAAATTGTGCCTACTATTAGTAGAAAATAAACGTTTTGTGCAAAATTTTAAGAAATTATTGATTTTTCACGAAACTGGGCAGAAAAAAAGACTCGAGGCTGCCGTGGTAGTCCTGGCAACTAACTTAGGGTGTGTACATGTGTTTGCACTAAGAATCTTTTTTTTTTTTTTTTGCAGGAAGAATCGCGACATTTCCTGTGGGTGGGTCCGTTTTTAAATCGAAAATAATCTTCTGTCGGGCGCGATTTGTGGATGAAATTTAATATCAATCGAAAGATAATCTCGCTATGGATGTGTTTTCGCCAAGTTTTCATAGAAATTTGCCAATTTTTATTCAGAAATTGTTAAATGAAAATAATTTTCATTGTCGAATGGGTTTTTGTGATTTGCGCAGGATCCAAAATGAGATTTGTATGATTTTTTATTTCTTCTTAGTTCGAAATGATGTGACTTTTTGAAGGTCCTGCTCGCACTTGTGCGGTTTACTACTGACAAGGATGTAATTTGCAACTATATTTAGTTCTGTCTACATACAGAGTATACATATACCTTAAGTACCATCCACCATCCCTTTGTGAGCCTGCTCGACTCTGATGTGCCACCATTACGAAGATGGCGAGGGTTTTTTTTTTTATGAGTCTATTTGAAAGGATGTTCACCCTCAGATTTAGTCCGGGAGCTGGCGACACAAAAAATTGTAAGATTTGCGTACTCATGATTTTATGTTTTTTGTGTAATTTAGGTGCCCGACAAACAGAAAACCGACTGCTGCAGGCTCACCCGTGGTGGGTTGATTTACTGTGAATTTTTGAAGTTGCAAAAAAAACCGAAAATTTGTCTAAAATGCGTACTCATGAAACCAGTGACATATGTTAGTTTAACATTTAAAACGATGAAAAAACTTGTGCTTACACCTGGGGGGTGGTGGAAAGTACCGCTGCCAGTTAAGGGAAGTTGGGCCCCTCGTAATGCACTGTAACCTAATTATTTTTTTCCTGGCCTTAAAATCTTGTAGACAAAATTTTTTTGATTGAATTTCATAAATAATTAGACAAAGATTACGGGAAAAATAGCACGTGCTTTAAAAGGTCATCTTTTACCCTAAAAAAGGGGCAAAAGGGGGGAAAAACACTCTTTTGAAAGTTTTTTTTTTTTTTAATCTCAAAAACTACATGCATTTTAATGAATCTGATAAAGAAATTTTAGATTTCATACAAACATAGACCAAATGATAAAATTATAGAAAAAAATGGGGGGTGCCGGGGTTAAATGTTCCCTTTTTACGCATCTCAAAAACAAAATGTATTTTGAAGACTTTTTTCTTCTGAGGTTTTTTTATTCACAAATTCATATATACTTTATTATACATATATAAAATAAGGGAAGGTGCTTGGGCAGGGGAATACATTTTTCGAGTTTTTTGTCATATATCATAACGAAATTCATTTTTAGTAATCCGCTAATGAGGTTTATTCTGTACACATTCAAAATCAAACAAATTCAAAACAAATCGAAAACAGAATTAAAAAGATGGATAAGAATATTCACAAACCAATATATCTACCTAAAGCTAACATTTTTTCCTATTATAAGTTCCTATCCGTTTTAATCCTGTTTCTAATTAGGTACTAGTTACTTAAAATTTCCCCGTCGGGACTTGCAGGTCACCTTAATCCCTCAAAGAACAACATACCGTTTTTTGAAGTATAAGTTCCTACCTGTGCCATATTCTGTTTCTAATTATGCATAGAAGAAGTTAACGAAGTACCACGAAATATTTAACTTTTCAGTACAATTCTTTTTTTCTTAGATAAAGACAGTAAACAGTAATCAGTTTGTGCGATGGCTAATTCTCGACCAGTTTGTGTTTTTTGTGGAAATAAAAAAGATAAAATTATTTTATTCACTCAAGAACGTTTAGATAAATGTCTTGTAAGTTTGAAAATTCGTCAAGAAAATAACTTGACCGGGCGCGACATTAAATTGCAACCAATTTTAAGCAAAAGTGAAGGTTACCATTCAAAGTGTTTGAGTAAGTTTAATGAAGTAAGGAAAAAATATAAACAATGTGATAATGAACCCAGAAGTGAATCTAATATATCGGGACTTTCAGCATCTGTGATCACAAAGTAAGTGTACCTAAATAATTTCTAAATTATAATTTATCTATTTTCACAAAATCATGCAATAACAATAGTTTCGAATCTAAATGAAAAGTGTTTGTACTAAAATTCTATTAACGTACAAATTTCCATATTTTAAAGTGAAAACATTGAAGTAACTGAATTATCCGAACATTCACAATTTTGCAAAACTCTCCTCAATTCATCGAAACCTTCTCAAGACTACAAAATTATCCAGATGTTGAAGCAGATGTATTCCAAACGTTGGAGAAATTTGTTTGCTGTATGTACGGCTACAAACAGCTTAGCGACGTGAATGAAGCCCGAATGTCAATTTTTACAAAATCAATTACCAACTTCAGTCAGAGAAGTTGTATTCGAAGATCTTTCGAAAATCAGTTATGCAGGTAATTACAAAATAGACTCCTTCTTCATTTTATACTTTTTTTGAAATTATTTCTCAATTTTATAGACTCTAGTATCCAAAATGATAGTGAGGAAACTGATGCTGAAGGAGAATCAAGAAACACCCAAGTCAGCACAAGTGAGGATTTTGATGAAGAAGATTTATCCTGTTTAATGGAAACTTTTGGATATTCAGACGAGAGTATAATGTTATAATTTCTAAAGAACACGAAATTAAAAAAAAAGAAAAACATATAAAAAATTGTGTTTTGTATTATTTGTCTTCTGAATAAAAAGGGTATGTTGTTCTTTGAGGGATTAAGGTGACCTGCAAGTCGCCACGGGGAAATTTTAGGTAATTAGTACCTAATTAGAAACAGTATTAAAACGGATAGGAACGTATACTAGGAAAAATGTTATTGGTTTGTGAATATTCTTATCCATCTTTTTAATTCTGTTTTCGATTTGTTTTGAATTTGTTTGATTTTGAATGTGTACAGAATAAACCTCATTAGCGGATTACTAAAAATGAATTTCGTTATGATATATGACAAAAAACTCGAAAAATGTATTCCCCTGCCCAAGCACCTTCCCTTATTTTATATATGTATAATAAAGTATATATGAATTTGTGAATAAAAAAACCTCAGAAGAAAAAAGTCTTCAAAATACATTTTGTTTTTGAGATGCGTAAAAAGGGAACATTTAACCCCGGCACCCCCCATTTTTTTCTATAATTTTATCATTTGGTCTATGTTTGTATGAAATCTAAAATTTCTTTATCAGATTCATTAAAATGCATGCAGTTTTTGAGATTAAAAAAAAAAAAACTTTCAAAAGAGTGTTTTTCCCCCCTTTTGCCCCTTTTTTAGGGTAAAAGATGACCTTTTAAAGCACGTGCTATTTTTCCCGTAATCTTTGTCTAATTATTTATGAAATTCAATCAAACAAATTTTGTCTACAAGATTTTAAGGCCAGGAAAAAAATAATTAGGTTACAGTGCATTACGAGGGGGCCCAACTTCCCTTAACTGGCAGCGGTACTTTCCACCACCCCCCAGGTGTAAGCACAAGTTTTTTCATCGTATTAAATGTTAAACTAACATATGTCACTGGTTTCATGAGTACGCATTTTAGACAAATTTTCGGTTTTTTTTTGCAACTTCAAAAATTCACAGTAAATCAACCCACCACTACCCAGGTGGCAGCAGTCGATTTTCGTCGTCACCTACCTCAGAACTACAAGAAAAAAAATATTTCATGAGTACGCATCTTAGACATTGAAAAGTGTCGCCAGCTCCCGGACTAATTGTAGATGTAGATGGATGGCGATGGATATGGATAGTGGTTGCTTTGGATTGTTGTAGTTTTTCATGTACCTAGTTATTGTTGCTGTTGGATTTAAGGGTGCCTATTTCATTAGTTTTGCCCAGGGCTTAGTTCGTTGAGATAATTCAACTCTATTGATGATGAATAGGGGTTTCTGTATAAGCTTAGCACTTTTGTTAGCTATCAGGTACACAGGGAAGATGTTCGGTTGCACGGTGATAGGTACATCAGAGGAAACAAGAAGATGAAGAGGTTCTTTCTACTTTGAAGTATGTAGGTAGGTAGGTATAGGCATTTCGTTATTTTTCTTCGTTTCTCTTTTCGACTGAGTTGAGATATACCTACAAAGAAAATATATTCATGAACCTGTTTTCTCATATCCTACCTATTTCTTAATATTTTATTAGTGTGGGCGGGCAGGAAAAAAACCCCGATTTTTTGCCGATTTCCTGGAATATTGCATTTATTGGAATTTGAATTCAAATAACAGGTAGGAAGGCATGTGTAATAAAAAGAGGTTATACCTATTTGATTTAGTCCTTTGAGGTTTTATTGATATTTTCAAAGGAAAAGAATGAAACTTGAAATGAGTTTCAGTGTTGAAGGCATTGGTTTGAAGTGCAGAATTAAATCTGTATGAAATCAGAGCTAGTTGATGCTGCAAATAATTTAAATCCGAATGAACTCATGAAACAGTTTTCCAATGGAGGATTAACTTCGACTTTAAATTGTCAAAAAACTACCAAGTTCAGGTTTTAGCTCTTTAGAAATTGCAATTTACAAATGTCGCATTTAGATTTTGGTAGTTTTTTGACACCCATCTGTCAGGAATAGATAGGTATTCAGTGAATCGTGATTTGGCTCATAAAATTTAATTCAACGCCATCCAGTTGCGCACCCCAAGGCTTCGGGCGTCCTGGTCTACGCCATCTCTCCAGCGCAAGCATGGTCTACCACGCTGTCGTCTACCATAGAATGTACCACAAAGAACTTTCCGAGCAGGTTCCTCTTCGCTCATGCGAGCTAGGTGCCCTGCCCACCGGAGTCTACCGAGCTTAATTTTTGTCACGATATCTGCTTCAAGGTAGATTGCGTACAGTTCATGATTGTACCGTCTCCGGAATCGTCCTTCCTCCCATATGGGGCCAACAATTCTCCTTAAGACTTTTCTCTCAACGGCAGCTAAGAGGTCGGAGTGCCTTTTGCTAAGCACCCAAGTCTCGGTTCCATATGTGAGTACTGGCAGGACCATGGTCCTGTACAGCAGCAGTTTTGAAGTTATGGTGAGATTTCTGGATTTGAAGAGCTTTGACAGACTATAGTAGGCTCTGTTGGATTTGAGAAGCCGCCCGCGTCCATTAAAGATGTTGATTGGTCTGGATAGCAATCCGGCTATTTTTACTAGGCTTGTTACGTTGGTCATGGTCAACCTACATAGTCGTGTCAATTTATTTGGGATGCCGAATTCTCTCATGGCTTTGTAAAGTTCTACCCTGGCTATGCTATCATAGGCGGCCTTAAAGTCTATAAACAGATGGTGTGTTGGGATGTTAAATTCTAGACATTTTTCCATCG
The DNA here is from genome assembly GCA_963931855.1 of Philhelius festivus. Lineage (NCBI taxonomy): Eukaryota > Metazoa > Arthropoda > Insecta > Diptera > Syrphidae > Philhelius > Philhelius festivus. The sequence continues at coordinate 48,220,875 of OZ007557.1, read as the reverse complement.
CCTGCCTGAGGGTAAAGATCTGATCAGTTGTTGATTTGCCTGGAATGAAACCACACTGATATTGTCCGATGACGGTTTTAGCGTATGGGGTTATCCGGTCTTGTAGGATAGAGGAGAGTATCTTATAGGCGGTACTCAACAACGTGATACCTCTATAATTGCTGCACGTTGTGACATCTCCCTTCTTATGTATGGGGCATATTAAACCTTTTCGCCAGTCTTCTGGCATTTCTTCCTGCTCCCATACGTGTACTATAATATTATGAATTGCTTGACGTAAGGCTGGCCCGCCGCACTGTGGTCCAAAATGACTTTTTTCGTTGCAAAAATCATAACTTTTGAACACGTGAAGCTATCGCAATAATTTTTTTTTTCCCTTAAAGGTAATTTCCAAGGCTATACAAATTGTGAATTTTAAGAAAATTACTTTACAGGGTGTTTCAGAATAATTGGTTGATGTAAGATTTTCTTAGAAAAAGGAGTTAACAGAATAAAGTCTGAAAGTAAACCTTTTAAAAACAGTCCTAAATTTTTAAAACTTTGTAAAAAAAAAGTTTTTGACTATTTAAGTGAATTCATAACAACAGTGGATGCTTAAAGTTAACGCACCAATTTCAGAAATATTTTTTAAGGAGTATTATAAAACAGTATTTTTTCATGTTGTGGGGCATCAGTTTATTCTATAAACTGTTTGACTGATATATTTTATATGAAACAGTGTAGGAAAAAAGTAAACGGACGAAAAAAAAAAATAAAAAAAAAATAAAATAGAATATAAAATTTATATTAACAAAATAAAATAGAATACATTATAAATATTTGTTTACAATTAACTACTATAGATCTAATTTTCAGAAAAAAATTAATCGGCATCGTTATCATTTTCAACAATTAATAGACCTATTAGTTCTGGGCAGTAACTCTTTTTCAGCTCATTTTTTGATCTAACGTGTCTTAAAGATGAAACAAGTGGATCTGATGATATAGCTAGCATATTAAATAAATCTTCATTTTGTCGTTTCCGTGAGACTTTGCATGTACGAGTATTTGAGTATCGATATCGCTTGTAGTCTTTATTCCTTGATTCCTGTGCTTCTTCTGAAAGCTCCCCGATTGGCAAAATTTGATGTCTTATAAGTTCGCCTCCATGGTCCAAAATTTTGTGCAGAGTTGGTGTCAGGAGTTTGTAGCTGTATTTGGCTTTTAAAAGATCCGAAGTGGTTTTGGTATACTCGTTGAATTTATCTACATTAAAAGATTCTTTAGATGACAGCGCATTTGAAATAACTTGCAGTTTCTTTTTAAGATCCTTGTCTACTCGGGTTATAGCTGACGTAAGTTCTGTATTTTCAAAAAATCTATATATATCCATTGTCATAGTTTATATATATCTCCATAATGTATATGCACAAGGATTATTTTACCTGTGAAATTTAAGCTTAAAAATATGGGGTATCGGAAGAAAATTATTATTCCTACCTGTTTTATTAGATCATAAAATACGAGTAATAATCCAAAATTAAATAATTCTTTCAACTTTGTATATGGAGTAGGCAAATAAAGCTATTAATCCTTTTCTTTTGGCAAGTTAATCTATGTTTAGGTACTATTAGAATAAGATCAATAAATATTTACAATAATTTAAGCTAAGGGGAGTTTATTCAAAGAGGGTCGTCAAAGTGGGCGGATTAAAGAAATTTAATGTTCAATAAAGTAATCAATAGTTTGTGTACAATATTTTATATTTTTTTTTAATAATAATTGGCATTTGTATAAAAAGGGGCGTAGAAGTGGGCGGTTTTTTTTTGTCAAAATCAAGATAGTAATAAAACGATTATTAATTAAAAAGAAAATTTCACGTTCTCGACTATTTTAATAATTAAAATAATTGAAATTTTCCATAAGGGAATTTGCTTTTAAGACCAGAAGGTCAGCAATGGGAACACGACTTTTTTTAAACAAATTACAATTTCTCTGAAGGTTGCAAATAGTTGCAGCTACAATTTTGTATATGGTTGAAGAAATAGTTAGGGTAAACTATCATGGTCAATTTTCTGCGCGAACTCGCGAGTATTTTTTTGTAGCTCTATTCAAACCGAAAAAATCTGCCAAAAAAGGGTGTTTTTTGTTTAATTTATTAAAAATATTAAATATTTTTTTATTTTTTTTTTAATTAAAATTTTGATTTACGCACAAATAATACAACTAGAATAAACTATAGAAAATTAATATTTAACATTTAATATGCCAAAATTTCAAATACGAAAACAAAGAAGTTAGTTTTTTCTGCTTTTTTTTAACTCTAGAACGAAATTGACCAACTTTGAAAAGCTCTATAAGTCAAACTAGTTAGCGGAAAATTTTTTTGTTTGCTGTTTTTGAAGCTCCGTTTATATTTCTATTAGAAATAAAAAACAAAACTTTAAAAATAAAACATCGAAAATAGTATTTTTGCCACGAAATTTTCCTTTTCGGACCACAGTGCGCCGTGATGGAATAATTCGGCTGGTATGCCATCGGCTCCCGGGGCTTTGTTCTGTTTAAGCCGGCCTATAGCCTTCTCAACCTCTTCTATGCTTGGTGGCGGCAACATAGGGTATTCTTCTTGAAGTAGTGGAGCCTCCACTTCTGCAGTGAGCTGACCATTTAGCAATTCATCAAAGTACACTTCCCATCGCTCCAGTATGCTTTCAGGATCGGTGATCAGATTTCCCTCTCCGTCCTTGCCGTATGTGCAGCGTGGTGTGTACTGCGTCATGTTTCGGACGGATTGGTAGAACTTCCGCGCCTGGTGCGGACCTCGCTCTCGGCTGTTTTCTATTTCACAGATAGGTTCTTCTCCCAGGCTGATTTCTTTTGTCTGTGAAGCCGTTTTTCTGTTCTTCTGAGCTCTTTATATTCCTCTTTGCGTGCCCGCGTTCTATGAGATTGTTGCATTGCTCGGTACGCAACATTCTTACGTTCAGTCGCTAGCTTGCATTCATCATCAAACCAGTCATTCCGATTTTTACGACAGCTGCCTAAGATGGAGTTGGCAGTACTAATGACAGTATTTTTAAGACGTGTAGGTGTACCATTCGTGTAGGTTACCTTTAAGCATTTAAACTGAATTCGTTGTTAACCATAAACGAGATCGAGAGGCACCTTTACCATAACATACACTCTATTTAAGCTAAAATTGTTTGTTAAAATGCATCGCAATTCAAACAAAAAAATGAAATCTTTTAGGGTCTAAATCATCAAGCACTAATAAAGTTAAAATGCTCACACAAATCTATTCACCCACCTATAAAAGTGGATATTTATCTGAGCTCATTAAACTTGTGATTGTGAAAGAATGGTTGTGATATAGGACCCCTCGAAAAATTAGTTCAACATTTAAAAATAAACTCAAAATTTCAAAAAATAAAAATATAGGTACATAAATGGCGGAAAAGACGAAATATACCTATGTATGTATTTGAGTTACCATACCCATACAGTGTGCTCGAGATTCACCGGCTTTGATTTAGTTGATTGATGTTCTAAGAATCTGAAAAAAGCATATCCACTTGAAATATACATATTTCCATTAAAGGTCTTTAGTCTCACTTTAAGTGATGGGTGCTTATATCGCATCCATAGGGGCATTCCAAACGTTCCTTACAACATAGAAAGGAGGTGTCGATGAACATTGGTTTTGAATGTTTGCAAATTGAAATGGCAAGGGAAAACTGTGCCGTGTAAGTTATTCCATAATCGTGTTGTGCGACTAAAAAACGAATATCTATATTTGACGGTACGACCAAAGTTAGGCTCAAGGGTGAACTGATGAGCATTCCTAGCGAAGCGGGTATCACGGGTGAATTGATAAAGGGGAGGAATGCAACTGGCTACTTCGAGTGAGCATTGCTTGTGAAAGAAGCGATAAAACAGGGAAATACATGAAACATTCCGACGGTGTTCAAGAGATGAAAATGAATCCATGATAGCTCTGTTTCTAATCAGTTTTAACGCTCTGTTCTGAATTCTGTCCAATAAATGGAGAGAAGATTGTGCAGCGCCTGCCCAAAGGTGTAAATTATACTCGAGTTTTGGACGTATAAACGCCTTATAAATGGTAGCCAGATCAGAAGGGGTGAACAATTTCTTACATCGATATACAAATCCTAAGCATTTAGCAGCATTCTTGGCTGTCTCGAGTATGTGATCATTCCAACGTTAACACACATACCGAGTACTGAGAGCTTTTCGGTTTCTTTGATGCAAGTGCCATTCAAGGAAAATGGCATAAGGGGAACATTTTGCTTCAACGACAATAGACAGCATTGAGTTTTCGAAGCATTAAACTCCACACGGTTTTGTTTACCCCATTTAACAATGCTGTAAAGATCGGAGTTTAATGAGCTTATCATACGATACCGTTGCAATTGCACTTCCGAAGGAGATGGACGTGAATTTGGGAACGAGTACGAAAAGCTGAGAGTAGAGTCGTCGGCAAAACAATGAAGTGGATTAGAAGTTTCAGACAAGAGATCATTTATAAAAATGAGGAAGAGAGTCGGAGACAAAACGGAGCCCTGGGGAACATAACTTTAAATCGCCAGAAAGGGCGTTCAATAAATGGATAAATTCTCAATAATTTTCTCAAGAAAAGCGTTAAGTTCTCTATCCATAAGCCAACTAACAGGCCTGGTAAGAAACATAATTTGTATTCATGATAAGGCTTTGATAGTTTTAAAAAATAATAACCCGCTTTCACTTATTTGATAAACTTTTGCACAACTTCCTCATCATTTCCCGATTGCTGGAAGTTTTCAATTTCCGTTCAATTAGTATCTTTCCCTGCTTGTCAAAGATTTTTGAGAAAATTCTAGCGGCACAGATTTATAGTCACATTTATAAGTGCATTTCAATCAGGTTTCCGAGCTCATCAGAGTTGCCAAATTGTAATGATCAAGCTACTTGATGATATTCGGATTCAATATATTACCTTGGCAAAGTGCCTGCTCTGTATTTTCTGGATTTTTGAAAAAAAAGTAAAATATCGAATACTTTGTATGAAATCAAAGAGATACTTTGGTGTTCATGATAGAGTAGTGTATCATAAAGCGTAAGAGGGTGAAGGTTGATCAGGTTATATCTGAGGAGCTCACCAAGGCTCTGTTTTTGGGCCCATTCTATTTTGTATTAACGATATACCAAAAACTTGTTCGAATGTTTCGATTTAGCCTGTATACTGATGGTGTGCAAAATTTATTTGTCACGTTGTCAGTTGGCTTACAAGAGTATCTTTGTTGTAGAATAAATGAAGATCTCTTGGTAGTCTTCATATAGTTCCTAAATAATGGTCTAACCCTAAATCCTTCTATGTCACAACTGATTGCGATTTCTTAGAAGCAGTTCAATACATTGAGTTTAACAACGGCTTATCTCTCACAAGTGAAACTTAAGTTTATAAAAACTGTGAACAGTCTTGGTTTTTAGATTAATACTTCTCCCTCGGCTGCAAATCTCGGCTGCAAATTTAGTGAGTTATACCACTGGACGATGCTGGATTATGCAAGATTTCACTATATTCGAACAAAACTTTAGTAAAAAAATTGCTTTTTCCTCTTGTTGACTATGATTTGATTAAGGTGGCGCTATAGTCCGGGTTGGACCAGGGCTTCAACTAACAAGCTTCTCCAGCTAGCTCGGTCCCTAGCTAGCTGTCTCCAGTTTCGCACGTCAAGTTGATTGAGGTCCTCTCCCACCTGAGTCGCGTTCTTGCTCTACTGCGCCGTCCCTCGGGATTGGATTCGAAGACTTTCCGGGCCGGAGCATTCGGGTACATTTGCTCTACATGACCTAGCCATCTCAGTCGTTGGACTTTGATTCGTTTGACTAGGTCAGTTTCGCTGTACAGCTCGTACAGTTCGTGGTTATATCTTCACCTCCACTCCCCAACTATGCAGAGGGGACCAAAGTTCACACGAAGAATTTTCTCGAAACATCCTAAACCGCTCTCATCTACTTTCGACAAATTCCATGTGTCTGCACCATAGACAAGGACCGGGATGATGAGGGTCTTATAGAGGGACACTTTAGTTGCTCGAGAGAGGACTTTGCTACTCAATTGCCTTCTTAGTCCAAAGAAGAAGCGATTGGCAAGAGTTATTCTCCGTGTGATTTCAGCACTGGTGTTGTTTTCTGAATTTATAGCGGCGCTTAGGTATATGAAGTCCTTAACTCTCTCAAAGTTATAGCTGTCTATAATGACGTTCTGTCCAAGACGTCGTTGTTGTGTCTTTTCATCGCTTCCGTCTCAATGCTCACAAATGTGCCACTGACATCACGCTTTGTTCTTCCAATATTGTTAATGTCGTCGGCGTAATAGATATACCATATTTAATATAGACCACATGCATCGTGAGACAGTGACAGGTCGAATCGGAAATTGACTCCAAGGGCACCTTGAACAGGCCTAATATCACAACCCATAATATTTCCAACATATGATTGGAAAATAGAAGTGAATATTTTGTAAAAAAAAAAATTAAAAAAATAAAAATGAACAAATAATTGACAATTATTATCTCTCAAACTGGAACCAACTATGCTAAGGTTAGACCATGAGTTTATCCATTGTGATATCACATTGAATCTTCTTTCCTTTCTTCTTCGTCCATACAGCTTCTGCAGAAATAAATTCCAAGTCGCGTTGCGTGCTTGCCCATCAAATAGTGACCTGTTACAATACCTTTTACGGAGCCTATGTGCGATCTGCTTAAAGATTTTAAACCTTTGAAGCGCTTCAGATCCAGCATTGGCCAAGCAGGTGGTGATATTGTTCTACCTAAGGTTGGTTCTCTGTATAGTATCTTGCTTTAGCATAAGTTTACACGTAGCGATGGGAATACCTATCTTTGCCATATTCTGGCAATAAATGTACATTGTTTCACTTCTGGCGAGTTTGTCAGCTATACAATTTTTCTCACATGTCCCTGTGGCCCAGCACCCAGCAGAGGTACATGTTAGACGATTAGCAGTTAAGGGATTTTATTGTGCTTGTAGAGACAGAATCGATAGGCTTGATGGCTGCTTGGCTATCTGAAAAGATCCAGTCAACGACCTAGGCTTTGATGAAAGCATCGCTTCCCATCGATCAGCGAAATCAGGTATCATTGTGCGTAGTTAGTACTTGGATGAGGGACCGTTTAATACCAACCGTGTGCTGTTGACATATGTTTCTTCTGTTGTTCTTTGTTTCTGTGTGTCTCTCTCTGTTGTTATTTTCAAGCCGATGATCTCATTTACCAGTGTTTTCAGTGTCTACTTCGTTGATTTATCTACGGAGTGGTGTAATATAAATTGAATCATCTTCCAGGAATACCAAGTCCTCAGAGGTTTCTCTAGAAGCGATGAAGTCTATATTAAATTGGAACCAACCATAACAAACTACAAAATTTCATTTAAATCGGTTGGGCGGTTTCAGCGATTAATATGAACAACGTTCTGTTCAAGTTGTACTGTTTTATTGTGAGATCTCTTTTCATACTTTTGAGGTCATGTGGCTATGAATATATTGCTTCCCATGGCCATGCGAAGCCGGGACGGGCCGCTAGTTAAGACAAAAAATTAAAAAGTTCAAAATTTCCAGATTCAGTCAGTTCAGATTCGCAACCCTTCATAGAAAACTAAAAGCATGAAAGAGTTTTCCCTTTTTATTTGAAATGCAAAATGAATACGCATCAGATGCAAAACCGTTACTACTATTTTATAGCAACGCGTACCTATAAGAATTTCTTTTATTTTATTTTCAAAGCCATGTTCTATAGACACTGCCATTAAACCAGAAAATTGGCGGTTACGAGTATGTGTCATTTTCACAACCAGGGCAGAGCCTTAGCTCGGGCATGAGCACATGTTCCACATTCAATTTTAAATTTCATTTATCCTGTCTGTGATGTGGTGTGCCATTCAGTTGGCAATATTCTCCCTCGCTGCTCTAACAAAAAAAAAAAACAAACGATCAAACGGTTAAGCCGTTGTGTTTAATTAAGGGTTCCCTCTATTCAAAAGTGAAGCAGGGTAAAAAGAAAAAATACACCAACAAAAATCTTGAAAAGTTCGTTTTAATTTTGTTTTACTGAGCATTTGATTCAAAATCCCATTGCCATAGTGATATGTGAGTCAAAGTGAAAATGAAGAAATATACAAATAAGAGACGAGAGCGAGAGAGAGAGAGAGAAACGGGGGAAAATTACATGAATATTTGATTAAGAGGGGTTAGCTGCTGAATGGCCATAGGATTTAGCAGACAGATGGCTTCCAGATTTCTTGCTTGCTCACCTGATGACTCATCATATCGTTAAAATAAGAGATTCGAATGGATTCCGAAAATTGCCATCGCAGTACGTATTTTTGAAATGAATTTTGAAATGCTTAGCCATGACATCTAAGCAAAGGCATAAAGTGGATAAATGGAATGATGAATGACAGCGCTTGAGAAATGTTTGCAAAAATAAAATAATAAAAAAAAAACCGAAAACCCTTCAAGATGATGATTGTCATCCTTTGCCTTAGAATTTAATCTAAAATATCAAACGGAAGTCACGAAATGAATTTGAAGCCTCTTTTTCAGAACCGGATTACAAATGTAGATAAAAAGGTAACTGGAATAGGCTCTATGTATTGAAGAGGGCCCGACTGAGTCATATGACTTTCATAGCGAAATAGACAACTTCTTAAGGACTTTTTGAGAGGGAGGTTTGAGATTTTGATTGATTCGCAAAATGCATATAACAAAAGAATTGAGTATCAAACGGGGGCCAATGTGGGAGTTCTAATTCAGAAAAGCCATGTTTGTTCTTTAGGCCAGGCGCGCACATTCAATTTTTAGTTTCGCAACTGTTAAGTTGCTAAAATGAAACATATGGGCTTATATGGGACACCGCGCACTTAGAGCAACTCGATTCGAGCAACTAAAAAGTTTGTGTTTTGACACAAACTAAACGATTGCCTTCGCAACAGTTGAGCTGTTTTCTATAAGAGCAAGAGAGAAAAGAGTGTGAGCGTGAGTAAAGAGTTGCCAGTGTGCAGTTTTTTTCCACTGGTGATTAAACTATTTGATTTCGATCACAGTTGCCAGTGCGCGACTAGCCTTAATGACAGTTCACTCATAGATCAATTTGGAGACTTGAAACAAGGCGGTTGGAAAGTTGGCGATATTTAAGCAATAAATTTAACAGTATTTATCATTCAAACCTCCCGAAGTCATTTAAAAAAAACAAAATTATTACGGCTGAAAAAGCAGTAATCGGTTGACTGTATATGAATCCTGGGATTTTATAAAAGTCGGTAAACATCGACGAAATTTTTTGTCTTAAAACGAAGCGACAACATCTAATTTGGGTCCTGTTTTTAATATTCTGGTCCGAATAATATAAAAATTCCCATTAAAGGTGTTTTTTTACTTGCGACTTATAGGTACTAATATAAGGCAAGTTATGCATTCGGAAAAAAAATCGAACTCGAGATTTTGATCAAAGTTGACATTACGATAATAGCGAAGACCAAAAAAGTGGGTCTCGCAATTCTGTCTGTCTGTCTGTCTGTTCAACTACAGCTAAACGGCTCGGTCGATTTTCTTTAAATTTGGTAGATATGGGTTTTATTCTTTTCCCCCGGATTTTTTTTTTGATTTGATTCTTTAAGACCAAAAATTACGGTACCTGCCATTTTTTTTCGAAATTTTATAAATATTTTTCTTCTCAAAAACTGTCCCACAGATTTTTACTTGCGACTTATAGGTACTATAAGGCAAGTTATGCATTCGGAAAAAAAATCGAACTCGAGATTTTGATCAAAGTTGACATTACGATGATAGCGAAGACTAAAAAAGTGGGTCTCGCAATTCTGTCTGTCTGTCTGTCTGTCTGTCTGTCTGTCTGTCTGTCTGTCTGTCGGTTCGACTACAGCCTAAACGGCTCGGCCGATTTTCTTCAAACTTGGTACATATGGGTTTTAATTTTTTACCCCCGGACGTTTTTTTTTTTTTTTTTTTAAGACCAAAAATAACGGTACCTGCCATACGATTTTTTTTCGAAATTTTATAAATATTTTTTTTTCTCATAAACTGTCCCACAGAATTTTTTAAAAAAAAATCATAAAATTTCATTTGGTTAAAACTAGCTAATGGTTGAAAAAAATTTTACAAAAAATTGTTATTTTTGGTAGACCCCCTGGGTCCATTTTTTTTGTTTTTGATTTTCTCGAAAACGGTACAGCCGATTTAAATAATTTTTTTTATGCCAAAGCTCCTCCAAAGTTTGAATATTATTGCATATTCAAATTTTAAATTTTTATTTTTTTGGATTTTTAAAAAAAAAATCAAAATTTTTTTTTGGAAACTCAATATTTCGAATACCCCATGCTCGATTTTTTTCAAACTTGACAAAAAATAGTTTTTTAACGCAATCTACAAGATTTGAGAAAAAAAATTTTGTTTTATCTAAAACTAACGGTACCTTCCATACGAATTTTAAAAAATGGTTTTCGAAAATCGTATTTTTCTCGAAAACGGTTCCGAGAATTTCGCTAAAATTTTTTTTCTTTTGATTAATCTTTACGATCTATAATTTAATAAAAAAAAATTTTAAATCTAGATATTACTGACTGTACCTACCATAGAACGATTTTTTCGAATTTTGAATTTCTCATTATCGACATAACGGATTTTAATGAAATTTTTTATAAAAAAGCTCCAAAAAAGTTTAAAAAACATTGCATTTAAAAACTTAAGAAAAAATATTTTTTCATCTTTTAGAAAAAAAAAAGTCGTTTTTTTTGAAAAATTCGATATCTCAAGAACGGCTTATTATTTTTGTTTGGAAATTAGACTTTTATTCGTACAATAATAAAAGCTTAAGGTTGGCGTACCAAAATTTTTTCTTCAAAATGTTTTAAAAATTTTGTACATAAAAGCATATTTTTAAGGAACCACTACAACGACTTATAATTTTTGTTCTTGAATAAATTCATATTTGCAAAGCATTCTGTTTTTATCTCTTACTACTAAAAGAATTTAAAAAATTAATTTTATCCTTATGAACAGTTTTCTCTAATAACATTCGTTTTTAAAATTCCTAGTCTATTACATAGGAGCAAGTTCGTGCGACCCAGTCGTGCATTTTATTTTTTTTAAATTCAGAAAATTTCATTTAGTTAAACCTAGGTAATGGTTGAAAAAAAAATTTCCAAAAAATTATTATTTTTGGTACCCGCCTTGAAACCATTTTTTTTTGTTTTTGATGTTCTCAAAAACGGTACAACCGATTTTGATCATTTTTCATGTTAAGGCTCCCCAGTAGTTTCAATATTATTGTGTATTCAAATTTTGAAAAAAATTTTTTTTGGATTTAAAAAAAAAATCCAAATTTTTTTTTTGGAAAACTCAATATTTCGAAAACTCCATGCTCGATTTTTTTAAAACTTGATAAATAAAAGTTTCTTAAAATAATCTACAAGACATGAGGAAAAAAAAATATTTTACCTAAAAATAACGGTAACCTCTGTACAAATGTTAAAAAATGGTTTTCGAAAATCGTATTTTTCTCGAAAACGGTTTCGATAATTTTGCTTAAATTTTTAGTATTTCGATTAATTTTTAGGATCTGTAATTTAATACAAAAAATTTTGAAAACAAGACATTACTGACTGTACCTACCATAGAACGATTTTTTAAAATTTTGAATTTCTCATTATCAACATAACGGATTTGCATTAGCATTCTGTTTTTGTCTCTTACTACTAAAAGAATTTAAAAAATTAATTTTATCCTTATGAACAGTTTTCTCTAATAACATTCGTTTTTAAAATTCCTAGTCTATTACATAGGAGCAAGTTCGTGCGACCCAGTCATGCATTTTATTTTTAATGAAGTTAGGTTTTTGATTTGACAACATTGTTTTCATAATATTTTTAGTATTCTCATTCTTGAAGTCTAAATGGTGGGCCAAATACAAGTTTCTTTTTATGGCTTTATTAGTAAGAGCAAACATTTCCATTAATTAGGGAACACAACGCCGTTCAAGTGGCTGCTTCGACTGGCTTGCTTAGCAGTGGCGCATTTTGTCACTCCAATTTTCCAAGACCTTGTGGATGGTATCGAGCTTTAGCTCACGAATTGCTTGAATGATATTGGCCTTATGTCCTTGAATCATTTCAGGACTGTTGGCATAACATCGGTCCTTAACGGTTCCCCACAAAAAAAAGTCTAAAAAGGTCAAATCGCAGCTCCAAAGGCGGCCAATTGACATCGCCAAGACGGCTGATAACACAAACTTGCGTACAGCAGGCACGTTGGATGCTTCATATCGGCCAGAACTTCTTTTCAAAAAACGGACTGTTTGGGCTACACAGCACTCACTTTGGAAATAAGTTTTCAATATTTCCCAACGTTGTTTTTTTGTATTTCGTTCCGCGGAGGTATGGTACTGACTTTCTGTCAAGATTTCGACCGGCAAACAGGGGCCTGTTTCAGCGATACTACATCAAGTACAATGTATCATTTTGACTGTTGTAATACATCAATTCTGTTTCATAGGTACTTTCGATTTTCAGTTGGGGGAGAGTACGATAACTTGGCCGCCAAGATTTGATAACGGATTTTTGTAGGGGGGTCAAAAACAAGCACTTTTTACTATGGGACGGGGGGTCTATCTCCCCCCGTTTAGGAGGTAGGGGCACTTTTAGAAAAAATGGTTTAAATTGAAAAAAAAATATTAAAAAACAACGGCAACACCTACAATAAAGTGCTATACTGCGTTTGAAAGCCAGAAGATAGTTCTATAATCCTGCATTTAAATTAAATTACTCATGTCAATGGTTTTTGAGAAATTCGCATTTAAAGTCAAAATTTTGATAAAATAACGTGAAAAAAAAAGTTTAGACCGATTGTTTTCAAAATTGTGAAATGAAATTGTAAATTAACTTATATGTGATCTATGTATCTATCAGTTCTTAATCGAACACAAAAAACCGCATGGTTCTATGTGTTCTAATTTTTGAGAAAATCGAAAATTACCAAAACTACTTTTTTTGATTTTTGGTGGTGACTGTGATTCCATTTTAATTATTAATGTTAATAAACATAATGAATCTTTGTTAGTTCAGTACCGCAATTCATTTAGCGTTACCCAGAATGCACCATGAGGAGGTAGAATTGCATCTGGGTCAGTTATTTTGTCAGTTAGTCAGGAGTTAGTCAGTCATAGTTAGTTAAAAATGGTCAAAATGTATTAAGAAGGTGTGTAAGTCTCGTCAATAAAGCCATCGTCCGTACTACGAGTATAACTGTCGAGTTCGTTGAGTTACTCTTTTATGGTGGGAAGCCGAGGATGTTTTGGCGGTAAAACACTTTCTAAATTTTCGCTCTGAAGGGTGGGAGGATCGATGTCTTTTAACTGTAAACATTCACATATATCACCATCGGTATAACAAGGGTAAACTTTTTTTACATCTGATAAAAACTCTATTATTTGCGAACATGGTGAACATGGTCGGAAGTTTGTTTTGGTTTTCAAGATCGTTTATTGTATTTTATATGTATTTAGTGGACATTGGATAAATAGAATAAATTTGAATTTTTTTTAAATACAGATTCTGTGAATGCAAAAGAAACTTTGCATGCACCCAACCTCGCACCTACCCCAAATCCTACAGTGTGCCCAAGCAGGGGGGTTGCATACATACTTTACTGTTTATATATTGTAATGTTGGAAGCTAGCACTGATTTATTTATGTAAGGAAGCAAAAAATATCAAACATTTTGTAGAAAAGTAGTTTTAGTTATTTTCGATTTTCTCAAAAACCAGAAGACATAGAACCATGCTGTTTTTTGTGTTCGATTAAGAACTGATAGATACATGAAACACATGTAAGCTAATTTACAATTTCATTTCACAATTTTGAAAACAACCGGTCTAAACTTTTTTTCACGTTTTTTTTATCAAAATTTGGACTTTAAATGCGAATTTCTCAAAAACTATTGATATGAGTAATTTAATTTAAATGCAGGATTATAGAACAATCTTTTGGCTTTCAAACGCAGTATAGCACTTTATTGTAGGTGTTGCCGCTGTTTTTTAATATTTTTTTTTCAATTTAAACCATTTTTTCTAAAAGTGCCCCTACCTCCTTAACGGGGGGAGATAGACCCCCCCCTCCCGTAGTAAAAAGTGCTTATTTTTGACCCCTCTACAAAAATCCGTCATTAAATCTTGGCGGCCAAGTTATCGTACTCGTGCCTTCAGTTGTAGTACATCAGTGTAGATATGGATGATACACTGGAATTATTGGAAAAATGTATGATTCTGTTTCACAGCTTTTTGAGCTACATTGTTGTAATACAACTAACAGTAAAATCTTGCTACATTGATACACTATAAATGTTTGATGTAAAAGCAGTTGGAAAGAGTTTAAAGGATATTAGATACGTTATTAGAAAACAAAAATTTTAAAACATTATTTACGCAACGACATACGGATGCCTTTGAGACACCATGAATGGTCCCAACACCTATCGGCTTCCATTTCCAAGCCAATGAAGAGTTGAAAGAATTTGTTGCAGGGGTGACATCGTAAATTGGTTGCAATCAATTGGGTGAGCAATAAATGCTCCCAAGCGTTCAACCAAAAATTCAATACAATTTCTTGGCATTCGAAATCGCTCCACAAAATATGGATCTTCCGAATCAAAATTGATTCTTTGTAAAAATACATTACTTCTTTTTCATCGCGTATATCAAATTCAAAGTCATCATCGAAAATATTTACATATTTTTGTTAAATTAAGTTTTTTTCACGAGATTTGAATTAAACAATAAACATGAAAACGTAGCTCAAATCAAATAAAAATATACATAAGAAATGTCAAATGAACTACATCAACTATGTTTTCCAGGTACATCATACAACACTTTCAGTTTTATGTGTGAAACAGAAAAATGTAACTGATGTAGTTGTAGGATGTAGTTGTAAGATGTAGTTGATGTAGTTGATGTAATAGCGCTGAAACAGGCCCCAGCTGTCAGTGTCAAAATAACTTATGATTTAAAAAATAAACCACTAGATGGCCCATCCTGTATAGCAACTCTCGATTAGGTGTGATTTTTATATAAAGGTTTAATTTTTAAATTGGCATCACTGTTTCTAGTGACAGTAAATTCAGCAATTGACAGGTGTTTTTTCGTCCAGTTAATTTTGACTACCATGAAAATCCAGAAGAATGTTTGTATGAAATTTTAATTGCCGACCTCAATAGCTCCATAAATTTGGTGTAATATTAGAATTTCAAATTGACTTCTAATAGATTTGCAGATTGTCAGCACTGACCCACAGTGGTACACTTTATTTGATAGACTGGCAAAAACTGCATAAAAACTGAAACACTCAACTGATTTTGACACAATTTTGAGACATGATAATAAATGAAATAAGAAATTCAAAACAAATCTACTTCATCTCAATGACACATCCAAAATTAGTATAATCATCAAAAGTTATTTATAAAACCAGAGTACCATTGTTTGATAACCTTAAAGATTAGGATGCTCTCTTTAGCAATCTGACTATACAAAGTTTTTTCTCTAAAATGTTGCGAAGCGAATTTCTTAGGTTAGATACTGTTCTTTTCAAAATATTTTCTTGAATATTAGTGCTTTCAGGAACAGACTACTATAGTCATAGACCATTGCTAAGTGAAGTTGTCTTTAAATTGAACGAACAACAAAAGCTTCTTAATGACCATCGGTGCGGCTTTCGTTGCAACAGATCCACTGGCGATTACGGCTTTTCTCACTGAATATAACATCGCTTTAGAGAAAGCAAAATTGTTGCACTGGATATTTCTAAAGGATTTAATAGAGTTTGGCATCAAGCTCCCTCATATCGAAAACGTATGCTCTTAGTATCAACGGGTTACTTCTTCACTGGATTAGCAATTACTTTTCTGACCGTTTAATACAAGTTGTTTTGGACCGTACTAACGAGTTTGGTTAGGTGTACTAAAGAACACAGCAGATTCTGTTTCTTTTCCTTTTACATCCTGGAGTAGTTTTGTCTTGAAAGCATCCGCGGTGATTGGAGTACCTGAGCTCTCAAGCCTCATTATCATCGGGCGGTACTCATCAGATAACCAGCAAATCGCTTATCCATTCGTCACTAACCTCCATGGCTACTGATTTTAGCGTATGCGCAGTACTAACTATTTTGGTTACGTATGACTCGACAGGATCACTATACTCCAAACACGTAGTGATAGAAACCGTAAAAGCCGAACCACCCTGTGCGTCAATCCTGAGTCTTCAAAAGCTCGTTCGAGATTATTCCATGCTTCTTCCGCAGTCTTCGCAGACTAAAAATGGACGAATTTTATTGGCCCAATCAGTAGAATTTTTTTCGCTCGGGCTCTCGTCATTTTCTTCAGATGGGGTGTTGCTCCAGCTCAGTCTCAAAGGTCTTCTAGGTGAAGGTACGTCTTGACCGCGAACTTCCACTAAACCCAATTTTCACGACCATTAAGTTTTTTTCGATAGAAGGCAAGAGGTTTTGTGACAAAATTTTGCGAAAATCTTCACTAAATTTCTTCCAGCGTCAAAATTTTTATTTTTAAAGGGTACTATACTCTGTTCAATTTATATTTGCAGTACAGGCCTTATAAGAGAGCTTTTTCAGAAACACTGGTGCCTGCTGCTGTTTGCACGGCACCTTAACTTAAGAAATTGCCACTGAAATAAGAAAGAGAATCACTGAGTTACATTAAAATTGTTTGTGTAATCTTCTTTGAGCTCACGTACAACCCACCATGACCATGGGTGAAAGGAGAAGGAGACTGATCGCGGATTTGTAACCAACCCTTATTGCGTTTATTAAAAAAAAAAAAACACTGAATCAGAGTTACCATTGCCAAGTTGATAGAAATTCATATGGCATTTTCTTTGGTTTGTGCTATGTAACATTCAGGATTTAAGCTTTTTCAAGCTTTTGGTAGCAAATGTTTTTCTGAGATTTGCGGCAATTTTTAAATTAAAGATAGCTTATTGAAATCCATAATGGTCAGACTGAAAGGCAAATATCCTATCTTCCCTGTACTGCAAAAATAAATTGAACAGAGTATAGGTACATGTATACTCCTGTAATATTCAAATAAAAAAATAAAATTCAAGAAATAATCTTGTAGTCTTTTTTCAAATTACCAGAAAGGTTGAAATCGTGTCTTTCAAATGCCCCAAACTTCAGAAAAATATAAAGCCGTTATATGTATAACTATGTTACTCTGTCAGCCAACAATTTGTCATTACTTAAAATGTCGGACTTCTGAATGATAGTAAATTTTATTGATGAGTTTGAATGACTTGAGAGAAACTGTCACACTCGACCGGTTATGTATATGACGTTTAATTCTTTGTTACTTGCGGTTTTCATTGCGGTTGATACTGCATTTTGAGACAACAGAACTTTATAATATCAAAATTGGAAATAATTTTGTCTCGTTTTTCTGGGTTTGTTTATCCTATTTTGAAAACTTGTCCCTTTTTCGTGTTTGCTTTGTAAAATTTTGCATTAGGCGTCTTTTTTTTAGTTCAGAGCAGAGCCTGAGTTGTCAAAAAATAAATTGTGTTTCTTTTTTAGTTCAGAGTGTTTAGAGCTTCGAATATGTGATTCTGTTTTCGTTCTGAGCATATTCTGAGCGTGTTCAGTGTGCCTGTGAGCTCAGAATAAAATAACTGAGCAGACAGAGTTAAATGCTTAACACAAGCATGTGACAGGTAGATATTAAAAAAGAAATGGTGACAGCTAAGTGTTCAGGTGTGTTTATAAAGCAACTCGTAGCACTCAGAGCTCACTTGGCTTAGAGGATGTTCAGAACATACTCGAACTCTGTTCAGAGCTCTATTCTGACCTAAAAAAGAAAAACGCCTTCTATCAACAAATTAAAAAAAATCACTGACTGCCATAGAATTTTTGTACAACAATTTAATACATCCAACAAATATGATCATGGTGACCATTTTGAATATTTTGAGAAAAATTCAATTTCATAATGTTTAGAGAGAGGCATATTTGTGCAAGCTATTGCTTGTATATTTTATTTTGATTTTTCGAAATTTTCCGTAAAGCTTGTGAAAAATTTTGTCAACTTATTTTCGAGAATTGAATCGTAGAAAACATATAAGCCTTGCCTATACCTACTTTTTTTTTAAATGTAAGAACTTCATTTCATAAAAAATAAAAACAAACCCTATAACCCGTAATGTGTAAGGGCACCCACCTGGCTAAGTGCGGTCCTGTGTCTATTGTATTGTTTCCATGTGTGTACATTTATACTCTAGGCAGAGGTCGTTGATGTTCAAGAGTAGAGGAACGAGAAGTATTATAATATTCCTTCCGCACTTAGAAATGACGAAAGACGTCGAGCTCTCATGAGAGTAATTTAAATTAATTACAACCACACAAGAATTTTACAATTATTAAATCATGATGTACTAAAGTATATGTACATATTATATAAAAGTTGAGCTAAAAATATTTCTGTGATCTAAAATAAAATTCCAACTCTTTATTCCCCTAATAGGTACTCGTTCGTTTTTGTTTTAGTTTGTGTGTGTATTAAAAATAAAGGCCATACATAAAACCGGTACCGGTATCGGTTTGGTATACATAAAAAGTATCTATACAATCTTCAAGCTATTCAGGAATGAGTGGTGTGATGTGCATTTATGCATGCGAATTATTGCTCAGCAATAGGGTAGGTATACTGTATACTAGGTATTTAGGGTAGAGAGGCTAAAAAAGGGGATTCATTTTCACCACTGTACTATTTCGCTGGGGGATGAATTGACTGTCCTGTATAAGTGGAGTGCTCATGAGTTCCTCTTGCATTACAAGTATGATGGGTATTTGTATTGTTATTGTTTGACAGATAGATTGAATTACTGGCGTTTAATTTTTTGCTCGAATGTGGGTTGTTTTCCACTTCGTTTACATCTTAAGGGGAATAAAAATGTCACTTGGATTTGAATTTCTATCCTGAAGCATAAGAACGTGTTTTTTTGTTAAATTTTTATGAAATTTTTCTAAGAATGTAATCTAAGTTGTATTGTTTAAATATATACATATGACAGGAAACAAACTCTCAAATTGAAGATTACTGTCAGAATATGAGTCATTTTGAAAGGGTTTCCGGATGTAACAAAATAATGATAATAAGAATTAGGCAGTTAATCTACCGAAGTCATTGGCTAAAATATTGATACCAGGATGAACACTGGTGCCAATTGTTCAAGATACATACATGCAGCTCCCTCTATTGTAGATGATGCTATAATTTGCATCATGGCGGTGCTCGATAGATGACATTGTTTCTGTTAAGGTTCTATCACACATATATATACTTAAGGCTCATTTTTCGATTATATCTAAGACGTTCAAGTGGGTTTGGATGAGGATCTACAGCCAGGCCATAAGCGGTGCAAAATATTTGAAGGACTAGAATTTTTGGCAAAGTCGAAAATGTTATAATTCTACACAAGCTGATCTGTGATGCATATGCCGAGAACTGAAAGTTGTTCGGTTTCTTAAATGCAAGTGCTACTCGTATTAATGGATTCCGCTTAAAAAAAACACGGTGTTTGATTCCCCATTCTTTTCTCAGATCAGATAGCTTATCATACGTTGCCGTTCTAGTTCCACATCCTAAGGACAAAGTAGTGAATCTAGAAACAAAAATAAAAAGCTGTGGGAACAGTCTTAAGCAAAACAATCGAATGGATTCGAAGTATCAGATAGAAGAGAGAATATGAGAAAGAGAATCGGAGAGAAAACTGAACCTTGAGACACACCAGCTGTTATTTTATGAATGCCAGATTTAATAGCATCCAATACGGCATGTATTGAGCCACTTATAATTTCTTCAGGCATAAACTTTAAATTCAAAATGGCAGCGATAGCGGAGCTGAATAAATTAATCACACAACCTAAAGACAAAATTGTTTTTCCTATATTTTTTGAAGATTATGATCGTTTTGGAATTATTTTTTTCTTAAAAACCTCTAATAATTGTAAACAACCTCTCAAGGTTGCAGGACGATTACAAATCTTACCTACTGAATCTCTAAAACAGTATTGAGTTGTTTAAAACCGTCCTGAGATATATGCTGGTTGGTTGGAATTTTGATGTTCCAAACTCGTATTAAAAATACCAGCAGGCTATTCAGGTTTCGTGTCATTCGGGCTTAATCAAATCCAACCGTCGCGTCGCACCGTTCAATGGTATTATTTTTATTATAATTGTTTAGTGATTTAAGACATTTTATCCGGAACTCCTGTGATGCAAATGATTCGACAGATCGGAATATGTATGAGGTCCCAATCAGTAGAACTGATGGATTCTTTGAACTTTCAAAAATAAATTCTACACCTTACACTGTGATTTTGCGGAGCAACTTTGTTAATTTTCTTATCAAATATAGGTATTTATAATTCATTCGTGCTCAAGGGTATTTGAAGAGACCCTTATAATGTTTTAAACACAGCACGGGCGATGGGGAAATTAGGAAGAGAGAGAAAGAAGGTGACGATGAACATTGGTTTTGAATGTTTGCAAATTGAAACGGTGAGGGAAAACTGTGACGGGTAAGTTATTCCATAGTTGTGTTGTGCGACTAAAAAACGAATCTCTATATTTGACGGTACGACCAAAGTTAGGCTCAAGGGTGAACTGATGAGCATTCCTAGCGAAGCGGGTATCACGGGTGAATTGATAAAGGGGAGGAATGCAACTGGCTACTTCGAGTGAGCATGGTTTGTGAAAGAAGCGATAAAACAGGGAAATACGTGAAACATTCCGACGGTGTTCAAGAGATGGGAATGAATCCATGATAGCTCTGTTTCCTATCAGTTTTAACGCTCTGTTCTGAATTCTATCCAATAAATGGAGGGAAGATTGTGCTGCACCTGCTCAAAGATGTGAGTTATACTCGAGTTTTGGACGTATAAACGCCTTAAAAATTGTAGCCAGATCCGAAGGGGTGAAAAATTTCTTACATCAATATAGAAATCCTAAGCATTTAGCAGCATTTTTGGCGGTCTCGAGAATGTGATCATTCCAACGAAGATCGTCATTAACACACATACCGAGTACTGAGAGCTTTCGGTTTCTTCGATGCAAGTGCCATTTAAGGACAATGGCATAGGGGGTATATTTTGCTTTAACGACAATAGACAGCATTGAGTTTTCGAAGTATTAAACTCCACACGGTTTTTTATACCCCATTTAACAATGCTGTAAAGATCGGAGTTTAATGAACTTGTCATACGATACCGTTGCAAATTCACTTCCAAAGGAGATGGAAGTGAGTTTGGGAACGCGTATGAAAAGCTGAGAGTAGAGTGAGTGAGAGTATAAAAATGAGGAAGAGAGTCGGAGACAAAACGGAGTCCTGGGGAACACCAGCATTTATTTTGTGAATATCAGACTTAAAACCGTCCAAAACAACACGAATTGACCGGCCTGAAAGGTAATTTCTAATCCAACGAAGTAGACATTCATCGATGCCAAATGCATGCATTTTCGATAAGAGAGCCTGTTGCCAAACTCTATCAAATGCCTTAGAAATATCAAGCGCAATAATCTTACTTTCTCCAAAACAATGCAAAGATCTGTTCCACTCTTCGACGAGATATGCCATCAGATCACCAGTGGAACGATTGCTGTGAAAGCCGTATTGCCGGTCATTTAGAAGGTTTCGTTCTTCGAGATATTTCTTGAGCTGATGATTTATCAGCGATTCCATGACCTTGGAAAGAAGGGACGTAAGTGCAATATAGGTATTTATCAAATAGTACTGCCCTTTTGTATAATTCGACTTCAAAATATGATACTTTCTGAGAGAATAACTTTTTAGAAAGCTTTTTAGTAAAATAAATTATATGTAAGGCCACTCAACAAAAAAATGGTTTGAGACATCCGAAGACTCGTTTTTTGCAAAAGTTTTGAGTTTAGAAATTTAATTTCAACAACAACTTCGGGCAATTTTTGCCTGTTATTTTATTGTTTTTGTCAAATTAAATCGAAAATAATTAGTTCAAAAGAAACAAAAATTGGAGGGACATATTAACAGGACTATTATTTATATATATTTTAAGCAGATTATATCTACTTTTTCGAAAGCTTAGGATATCTTGAATATTACAAATCTGGCCTCAGATTCATTCCTGAATTTCAAATTTGCGAAATATTCTATGTAATCTAATAATGCTTTTCAGCTACTTATACTTGAGGTTATGTTGCATAACGAAAAAAATTTCCTTTACAAAAATGTACTCTTGTCCGAGAAATTCTGAAAATTCAGTGGAACAGAACCAAAGCTAATTAATTTCGTCGGTATCAAGAAAGCGACAGAGTTCCGAAAAAAACGAATCCTATACCGCTTCACAAGGCCTTGTAATTCTAACTGTCTCACGTCAACCTCGACCATTCCACCCCAGCTATTTATAATAATAATTTTTGGGTTTTTGTTCCTACAATATACATACTTGCTAACTATGTACCTACAAAACATTCAAACATACCACATTCTCTGCACGTTAATGACCTCAAATTAATTGCAGTGAATTTAATTTTGTGTACCATACCCAAATATTGCCTTTTTTCAAGAATATCACATTCCACCCTTTGGAATTGGTTTTAATTTCGAGGAAAAATTAATCCTTCTCACTCTACAGCCCTTAGTATTCCATCAATTTCATAAAATGTCTGTGTCTGTCAATAATTCATTCACTCACACTCAACATAAGATCAATATATAATTAAAAGGTTTCCAAAAAAAAAAACTGTTTCTACATACACACAAAATGTATTTATATCTGCCTTAGATATTTCTAGAAAATTATTTCGTGCACAATCGACACACAAATGGAAATGATATGGTTTACACTTAAAATCAAGAGCATGTCTATGACATGAAAGATCCCTTTTCGGTTTTATGTGTATGGAATCCTCTTTGAAGCAAAGTACCTACCTATGTATTCCGCCCTTATTGTCTTTGGCGTGGCCTCTACGGATCTTATATTAATTTTTGTGTTTGTTCACAGTTCTATTTATAATTCTTTACAAAATCGGTCTTAGTTCTTTTATGTTATTCGATGTAGTAAAGGTCAAGTTTGGATTTAAAAAAAAAACATATTTTAAGACATTTAAATGATTTTTCTTAGACTTGGTTCTTAAACGTCTTGATATCAAATTTAAAAAAAATTGCATAAGTTGTTCAAAAAATCACAACACAGAGCATCTGCAAATTAATTAAAAGAATAGTTTTCCCACAAATGCCAAAGATTTATCAAAACTGTTGAATTGCATTTCAGAGTTCCCACTTTATTCAAAATACAAAAATACAAAGGGAGCCCATTATACCCCGTGTTCTGCTACTATAGGCGTACCTACAATTTATGTCGCTTTCCCTAATTTCTGTTATACGATCTGCTGTTTTAATCTAGTACATTTAGAATATACTTCTTGCACAATACTCTACCCTTTGGTTTCTTAATGTAGCCGATTAATGTTGACGATTAATTTACTTATGAGCACTTTACACAATTCTAAATGTCAACATGTCATTCTCCGGTTTAAACCAAATTACAAGTGGAAATGAGAAACTTTTAAAAATGATCGCAAAGAAATGAAAAAAGTCGCATGATCTTAGTGGCCAGTTCACGCTATGTCCAGAAGGTTACACTTCCTTCAAATCGTTCATGCAAAATGTCCATTATGGCGATCGCTGTGTGACGCGTAACGCCGGACTTGCCGTTCAATTTGCTTCAAAAAAATTAATTATCATTGATCTGTAGCGCTCGCTGTTGACGGTGATGGTGACAGCAATGACATTTTCGTCTGCCGCTGCTGTCCCAAAATCTGCACCAAACATTAACTTTTTGTTGATGAATTGCCACCTTGTAAACCTGGGGTGGGTTGGCGTTTTTCTCTATAGGGCAATTTTTTCTTATTAACAAAGCCATTCATCCAAAAATGCGCTTTGTCGCTGAAATTGGGTTCCTCTTTCAAACGCTCCGAAGTTTAATCATCGACAAAACATCGTTGTCTATGGTCATTAACTTTGAGCAACTTGGTCAGTTCGATCTTATTTGGGTTCAGGCCCAAGTGCACACTTTAACGGACGGCGCGGTGGCTAAGTTAATGGCCGATTTGGCATTCGTTTGATATACCAGTAGTGTCAGATTGCTTAACGAACATTCCTCTCGAATTCGTTACCAAGCGTTGGAGTGTTGACTTTAAGGGGCCACCTGACGTGAAACACTCGTTTCAAACGTTTGCACTAACGAAAAATCATTTTGGTAATATACATTTTTGTCATTTTGACGTCCCGCTCAATCGTAGAGATTCACTGTCAGTGAAAGAATATTAAAACAGCAGATTTGTTGACAGACGCCATCGAAGCAACATGGCCGCCACTGATTGTTAACATTGACTCATCCCTGTTGAAAAACACTTTCTTAATATCTCAGTTTTTACCTTTGCTCGTTGCATTTTTTTTAAATCGTCATAATCCTTGCCCTTCTTCTGTACCGTTCTGAACAAGATTTGTGAATAAAGTGGCAGCATTGTTGGTTCTGAATTCAAATCGAAATTAAAAAAAATGTTATCTACTGAATTTCGAAGAAGAAAATGAGTTCTTTCAGGAATTATTTTAAATATTGTTAGCAAAAGATCATCTCGTATTATTAGATAATTTCAAAAAACTGTTTTTGTTTTTCCATTTTTAACCGGTGATATCTATGAGCTATAAAATTCGAGCTGGTGTTGGAAAACGGGTGACGATTCTGAGCATGAGATTATGCTCAAAACTATGCCCAAAACTTACCTGCTCGTGACCTTAAACTAACCCATATTGACTTGATTATATCTACAATCAATAAATTAATAGTTTTTATTTATTTTTGTTGTAATTGATTTGTTTTATTGAATTCGATATCTAGAAATTTGTATCTTAGATATTTATGATTCGTAATTTCTATTCGTTATTCTTTATTGGTTGTTTGTAATTTGTATAGTTCTTATTCGAATTTGTAATTGTAATTCAAAATTGATAACTCGTTATTCGTCATTTGTAACTCGTTACTAGTTATTCAATACTCTTTATTCGTTATTTGGCACTCGCTTCTTGGGCTCACTTAAACTTCACATAAATAGTGAAACCAATCTGACACAAACTACTTCATCATTAATTTTCTCCACATTTATTGTCATAAAAATTGAAAATTTTCAACATTCTCAGAAAATTCTTCCAAGTTTCGTTATTGTTTGATATTTTTTTTTGGTTTGCGTGTATTTCATAAAATTTATTTTAGAACTAACGTATTAAACCACTCCGACAAAAGTCGAACTAGATACACAAAATATGTAACTCCTACACTTCACAACATTCATACACAAGCTAGTCCACAAACAAGTGTATAACTAAGTCGAACATATAACATAGTACTGGTTGGCATGCAGTAAAGTCGAGTGTTACAGTTTAAGAGCCGTTTACTTATTCGTTACTCGATATTCGTTATTTCTAATTCAGATTTGCAATTTGTAACTCGTTCTTTAACCTAGAAATGAACAACTAGAAAAAAATAACAAGTAACGAGTACTTATTTTATTTGAAATTCTTACGTTACTTTTACCTTATCGTACTTAAAACTGTTCTTACAACAATCCAGATTGAACAAAGACCTCAACCAAGAAGTCTCTCCCGACAGTGTTGGGTCCCTAGCGCATAGCCAGTTGATTGAAATCGCCCTCGACTTGTGCGTTTCACCTTAGGTCAGGTCTTCTTCTCCTCCATTTGCCTTCACTTCATCAGGTGTAGACGACTTTAAAGTCGGTGCTCACCCATATCAGCCGTCTTTTTTTTAGCGAAGCTAATTTCGCAGTGTGGTCAGTAGACTGTGAAGGTTATAATTGAATCTTCTTCTACGCATTCTCCTATTGCTACCTCGCACAAAGCTGTCACTTCCGGTTCCTATCGACCTCCTCGCGGTGCCATCCACAGGCACCGTAAGTAACTGAACTAA
Source organism: Philhelius festivus (assembly GCA_963931855.1). NCBI lineage: Eukaryota > Metazoa > Arthropoda > Insecta > Diptera > Syrphidae > Philhelius > Philhelius festivus. The sequence goes on along the minus strand of OZ007557.1, from coordinate 48,194,775 downwards.
CTGGATAGGAACAGTCTGGACGGTGTCCTTAAAGAAGGAATCCGCTAAGGAGTGTGTAACAACTCACCAAAGTGGTGCACATTCTTAGTTGTGGTTTTTACCTCGACTATAGCTGGGCGTGTGTGTATCTGGGGCTGACAGGCCCTGAAGTTTTGCAGGAAATTCATCTGTAAGTGACCTTCTTGGTGGCGAAGCTCGACCGGAAGCTATATACTGGCACCACGGGAGATAGTGCCCAGGAGTCTGAGGGCTATAGCGTACGTCTTCTGGCTCTCCTATTCTATCTTCGGATAGAGAGGTGCAGCTGTCGCGTGCATGCTCTCTTTCTCAGACTATCTATGAGGTAGGCCCCCTAGTGGGAGTATCGTGGTGGCGTGGTTTATTTCGACTACGGCATGCCTGGATTCAAGAGGTGTTAGGTAGACCTCGCCTCCTAAGCAAGAGGTGTGTTCATGCATGCAACATGTCACAACTTTGCGACCGAGATGGCTTCGGCTATGTCGGGGTTAATGGTCAGGACCTAATCTGACTCCGATGGAGGTAGGCCTCCCGTGGGGTAGAGCCGTTAATCGGCAGGTACTCACGTAAAACCAAAAGACGATTCTCCGCATTCTCCAGCAATACAGGCACGCCCGAATATCTCCCTTGGAATCTTCCTCTCGAAGCTTCTCACTAAGATTTCTTCACCCAATCTTCTGAACGTCCGCGTTCTTTTCGTCAATGAGATCCTGAAACTGTATACACTATAAATAACCAGAAAAACAAGTCCGTTCGACCAAGCACTGGTGCACTAAGTTTTTGTCTTCGCTGGTAATGTTTTTTAAAAGGACTCTTACTCGTGTTCCCTTTACACTCACACATAGAAGAAAGGTGGTGAAAATTATTACACATATGTATGTATATTCAGCTTGATTTATGTTTTTAGGGACGAACAATTTTTTCCTTTTTTTTTGTCTGTCTAATTCATAATTAGAGTTCTGTTTCATTTAAATTATCCGATGGGAGGGTGAAATAGTTCCTTTGGTGTCTTCTGTTTGAATTATTCTCCATCGCCATTAGCTTAACCCAAAAACCTAATAATTAATCATCTCCCTATAATTATAAATAAGCTTTGTGATTCCAGCGAAAATAGTACATAAACTACATATTATGGGAAGACCATACTTACAATTTAAGGTAAAGCCTAATAATTAAAAAGACATTTACTCGCTCTACAGGATAACATCAGCTCGTCCATTTGTGCTTCTATTTTATGGTCGTTCTGGTTAATATGCTTTTGTAGATTAAACGAACCCCCTGTAGATCCTTTGTGTTAAAGGATCTCTTTTTTCTCAATTCGTCTATCTTTTTTGCTCTATTAATGTTTACATTGGTACCGGTTTGTTGACTTTTTCTCTCGACTGTTGTTTTTGTGCATAATGAGGGGATATGCTATGCGATGACGACGATGATGACTAGGACCGTTTCCACCCCTTCTATCAGCAGTCAGCGAACTGGAAAGTGTACCTCTGGTGTGTAGAGAGGCTTTTATATTATCAAAACTTCTTCTATGCTACTAGCTACGCCATCCACCCCATCCCACCCTACCGTTCACTCACACGCTTATTTCTGAAAACAAAAAAAACGCTTGACCCAATTTTGCTTGCCTGAAGTTGGGTTTTATTTCTTTTTTCTGTTTAGGTAAATTTTTTGTTCGCATGCATAGATTAGAGAGGTTTTTAGCAAGCTACCCTTTTTTTTATATAATATGCCCCAAAGTTTTTTCAGGTCTGAAGGGATAGAAAGGGAACAAAAATCCATTTGCCTTTGTCTCTGGAACAACATAGAACTTAGCATAATACGTACTAAATATTGTATTATTTTTCCTAAAATGTATAAAAGGGTGTGTTTTAAGGGTGCTGCAGTCCTGCTATCTTGCGCATATTAAAATTACTCGTCAGTTTTTATGATGAAATGTTTATATGTACTTTTACAGTTTCAAGCCAGCCAGCGCCAGCGGGCTAGAAACACTTGTTTTGTATTTTGTGCTCCTTCTACACGAAATTGGCTTTTTTTATGTTTTTCGTGACAGGATAGTTTATAGGTGTGTTAAGGATTTTCAAATTCAAATCCGTGCTTGAGGCATCAGACAAAAAGTAGCCGATGACAGGACTTTTCCTTTATCATATAAGAGAATCTTATGAATAGAATATTTGAGGTTGTTGAATCCTCTTAACGGTAAACTACATGCCTATAGCTATATGAAAAAGTTGCATGTTGGAGTAAAATATTACATTGACCCGTTTTGTGGAATTCGTTTTTTAACCTTTTGGCAATTTTGTCTTATCTAAAATCGTTAGAAAAAATTTTGTTTTCACAATGAGAATACATAGAAGGGAGCAGTCGAAAGTCATTTTGTAAATCTTCCTCCACAATTATGAAAATCAATTTCAATCGACTCGCTATAGTTGCTTCGCAATTTTTCTTTTGATCTTTGAAAAGTTGTTTCTTATATCGCATATTATTTGGCAGTTTGGTGTTTTATAAGATTTTATCTTGTAAGTTGTTAATTCCCGTTTTATTATTTCATTTCGCAAAATTTCGCTTAAAATTTATTTACTGAAATATAGAAAAGCAACAAAAATTAGAAGCTACGAGTATATGTAAAATACTAAGCAAAATAATGAAATGCGATATGATTATAAGCAAACTGATAAAATGCGAATTAATGAAATACGAGTTACAAATCGTAATGTAAAGTTTGCGAAATGATGATTTTGCGAAACAATAATCCTGCCAAACATAAACGTCTAAAGAATTGAATGAGGAATGATTTTGCAAAGTGGAGACATTACGAAATGGTGATTGCAAAATGAAAAACATTGCAAAAAAAAAAACTGTCAGATGTCCTTTATCCTTAAAAAAGAAACAAAAAAAACCTGTCAGATGTCCTTTATCCTTAAAAAAGAAACAACATTGGATTTCCTTTGGCGATTAAATTAAATTAAACTGGGTTGTTCAACAGCTCGAAGACAACCAGGACCTAGAGACTATAACAACTCTCAAACAGTCTTGTGTGCGTGTTACCAGAAATGGATGGGACCTACAATTTTCTTGCGATTCCGAACGGCAGCACTTTTCGTGACAAGAGATACTCTAGAGAGGATTTGTCAATTGTCAATTTGTCAATTCCTTGCAGGAGACAGTACACCCCTGAAAATTTTGTTCGCAGCGGCTGAGAACCTTTTGAGAATCAGTATGCCTTTGACGATGCCGCAAATTATTTGACCCTTTCTATATAGCCTATATTCATCCAAAGCTTGAGTATAATTTCCATACTTGGGCATCGAAAAACCCAAATTAGTCTCTTGGATAGAATGAGCAAAAAAAAAAGGACTTTAAAACTGATAGGTGATAGAACTATAACAGAAACATTTGAATTTCTCGAGTACCGCTGCAATGCTTCTTGTCTTTTATTATATTACCGTTATTTTCATAATCAATGTTCTAGTAAAATAGCCATAACAGCATTCCTACCCTTAAACAATTCAACCGTAATTCTCGCACTTCAGGGAATGCCTATCAGTTTACACTTGAGCCCAACTTCAGACGTGCTGTTAAATTCAGAGATATTTTCCTTAGCCGCACTACATGAATGTGGAATTCTTTACCCAGTTGGAAGTCACAATGACTAAAGTATTATAACGGATCTACATTAATCTGAGTGTAACGGTAGCAAGATCAACTGTCAGTCCATTAACCTAACCTAACCTACCCGGCTCAATATTTCCCCCACATTACGATATTCAGACATTCAAAACCAATGTGCATCGGTTTCTCCTTTTAAATCCTCTGCAACTTTCAAAATCCCTTTAGTGCGTTTCAGAGTTAAGCTCTTCAGATTAAGAAAGTTTTAGTTGAGGAGCATTTAGAATAATTTTTCTACAAAAAACTAGTTAGAGAATCTTACTCTTAAAAATCGTTAAAATTTTGTCCGAATATTTAAATTTTCGGGGTAAATCAGTGGTGGAATCGCGTAAGGCAATAGTTGACGGTCGCATGTTTTGATAGTCAATCTTGCTTATCACCTTTCAATAAGTCCGTGACTTTTGGAATAAAACACAGATTTTTTGATAAAAAAATAATTTTATTTTTCAACGTAGTCTCCCTTGAACTCTATACACTTTGTCCAACGCTTCTCCAATTTTTGTATCCCTTCCAAAAAAATGATTTGTCGAGGTCCTCAAAATAGGCCTTTGTTTGCGAGATGACTTCATCACTGGAGTCAAATCTTTTTCCACCAAGCCATTTCTTCTGGTTTGGGAACAAGAAGTAGTCGCTCGGAGCCAAATCTGGAGAATAGGGTGGATGAGGGAGCAATTCATAGCCCAATTCATGGATTTTTGCCATGGCAACTGCACATGTGTGCACCCTTGCATTGTCTTGGTGGAAAAGAACTTTTTTCTTGGCCAAATGAGGTCGGTTTTTTTTCAAATCGTCATTGAATCGGTCCAATAAGTTGTCATAATATTCCCCATTGATTGTTCTTTCCTTTTGAAGGTAGTCAATGTGGATTATCCCGCGTGCATCCCAAAAAACAGTCGCCATAACTTTATTGGCTGACAAACCCACCTTGGCCTTCTTTGGCGCCGATTCACCCTTAGAAACACACTGTTTTGACTGTTGTTTGGTCTCTGGTGTGTTGTGATGGATCCATGTTTCGTCCACGGTTACAAAACGGCGCAAAAACTCCTCCATATTGCGATTAAACAACGCCAAACCTTCCTGTGAAGTTGTTACACGATTGCGTTTGTGGTCGGATGTGAGCAAACGCGGCACCCATCTTGCGGAAAGCTTTCTCATGCCCAAGTGATCATTCAAAATTGAAACCACTGAGCTATGCGAGATCCCTACGGCTTCCACAATCTCTCGCACTTTCAATCTTCGGTCGGCCAACACCATATCGTGAATTTTTTCGATTGTTTCGGGTGTAGATGTAGAAACCTCAACTGGGCGTCCAGAACGTTCGGCATCTTCAGTGCTTGTACGGCCACAACGAAATTCAGTAAACTACTTTTTTACCATTGAAATCGATGGTGCAGAGTCCCCATAGTATTTATCAAGCTTAGCCTTGGTCTCGGTAATGGTTTTTTTTCGCAAGAAATAATGCTTAATAAGCACACGAAATTCACTTTTTTCCATTTTCTCCTCAAATTAGTGAGTAGTCTGATAAAAATAGCTGTCAAACACAAACTAACTGACGCAGCAAGTTTAAATTTTGACAGGAGTCAACTGATAGATGCCTGTTGACAGGAGCAGTGTTCAGTGCTGTTTCAGTAAAGAGGTCAGAAATTCAAAAAGTCACGGATTTATTGACCCGCCCTCGTATACTGCGTAAAGTGATGGCTAAAATTTTACGATTGCTTGGCAGCACTTACCCAAGTTTGGAAAAATTGGTGAAAATTTCAATTTCGATTGAAATATACATACGTTACTGTTCGCTTGTTTTTTTTTAAATTTTTTGTGATCAAGAGCCCGATGTTTCTGGTCATCTATGTCAAGCGTTCTGGCATCTGCATTGCTTGTTGGTTAAGCCAGAACATGTGTGTGGGATTTTGGCTCGATCGTTGTTGTACATTTGCTCAATGTGACACTGGAGAGTATCTCGCTCGAAATGTCCAATTCCAATGTCGAATTTCTTCGTCTGAGTTGTTCGCAATTTCGCATATTCTTTATGTTTGACAATGAGCTTTTTAGATTTCGGAAAAGTGCCTTGAGTCGTTTGGATAGGATTGATTTGTCTGATGGTAGAGAGTGCCAGGTTCCTTTGTGGATTCTTAGCTATGAAAATATGGTGCTACTTATCATTTTTTTCTGCTATGCTGCAATACCTATCAGCCGGAAGGCATTATCTACGAGTATTATCGTTAATGGAGCCTGTACTTATCAAATAACTTGTCGAAGAGGTTCGTTTTTCCGACTTACCCATTCAAGTGCCCGAGCACAACTGACATCGTCGTCCGAACAAGTTCAGTACACTTCGAACAGAAGGTCATAAAATTCTTCTTCATTGTAATAGTAATAATTGTTCTATTACTATTTTTTTGAAAACGGAATGGTGGGAACACAATTTCACTGCAAGGTAATTAATAGTGACATCATATTCCAATTCGACCTGTCGACCATTCGAGACCCTTCTGCAGAAACGACTTCTATGATCGCATAGCTCTAGGTTTTTTTGCAGTAGCCACTGTGCCTCTTCGCTTCGTCAAATCGTAACCCATCCTGTTATCCGATTGCATAGTGCAATGGGCTGCGATGCAGAGGATCTCGGGTTCCTCAGCTACTGCAAAAATGTGTACTGCCTCTTGTGACGATATGACAAAGAGACAAGAGTATCTCTTATCATGAAAAATTGCCTTTCAGAATCGGAAGAGAATCGTAGGTACCCTCCATTCTTGATGCTGACACGTTAAGGCTCACTATGAGTCTTAATGGCCATTGAAGTATTTACTTAATCGTACATTTTTACCGGGTTAAGTGTCACTTACGGAAAAAGTTCGAAGGCATACAGTAACAGTAATATTTTGAGTCCCATGATGCCCTATAAAACTAGTATTTAGTAAAACTTGGTGTAGCAAGAAGGCCTATTTCTATTAATTCACGAGTGTGACCTTCAGAAACCAGTGATTTACGAAATGAACATCCAATGGTGTTGTTGTGTAAATTATTGCACGAAGACTAGCTATATCTTAATTTTACTAATCGTCAGTACCGATTTAGAGAAGAGAAGTGAAACTGTGAAAAACTTTCCAAAAATTTTAGTCTAAAATTGTAACGGATGTTACAAATTAATGTTATGATTTTGACAAATGTGAGTATCAACATAATATAATTAAAAAAATGCTAAAATAAAATGTATTAATAATACTGAAACTGTGTTGGAAAGTAGAAAAATTAAATTCTAAAATGCCAAGTTGTGACGAGTGTGACACAATTTTTAAACTTTAATTTTTGGGGTCAGTAAATTTTTTTTAATTTATTGAATATTTGTCCGATGGTTGTTTACAATACCATGAGTTTGACACAGACCCAATAGTATTTAAAAAATGCAAATACAAGAATAGTAGGGGAAGGTGGCCTAAAATGGCACCCCCTAAGGAAAATATGTCATATCTCGCAAAAAAGTGACACTTAAACTTAAATGTTATATTCTGTCCAAAGTTAAATCAATATCGCTTAAATTTTTTTGCTTTACGAGTTTAATAAGTTTTAAAAAATATTTAAAGTATTAATTTTTCAAAAACTCTTCAAATTCCAACGATCAAAATTGTCTGGGTAAAATGGTATACTGTCATACTGGTATGCCATTTTACCCTTGCAAGTAGACCAATTAGGCAAGTAAGCCAAAAACCATTTTCAATTTAATTTAAACTTTATTTAAAACAAATCACAGTTCAAAGTAAAATAAACATAAATAATACTCAAAAAAAATTAAAATCAGCAATTCATTTTAAACAACTTCACTTAAAGTATAAAATGGCACACTTTTTTTTGCCCATTTAGGTTTTTTTTCATTTAAGTTTTGATTCCGAAAATACGGAAATAGTTATAGGCCAACTAATTTCAGTAAATTAATAAGAAATACTTAATACTTACATCCATTTACTGTTTTCACCAAAATTTAATGTTTCTTATAATTTTTTTTTGTCAACAAACTTTTAACAACATTTTATTGGTTCTACTTTTGTAGATGGCTAGAGACAGTTTGAACTGTAAAATTTCAAAGAATAGCTTGAAGTTGCTAATATTTCTTATATGCCGATGATGCCAGATAAACTAAAGAATTGTGTTACCAAAACCTTCTAATTCTGTTCGATTTTACAATTTCTAGCAAGGGGGCCATTTTACCTTGTTGGGCCATTTTAGGCCATCTTCCCCTACAAAAGTTGTAGTGTTTCATTTTCAAATCAGAAATATCATCAATTTATTATCTTATTACTTATTTCGTCGTCTGAATCATTTTTGAATGTTAACTGCCCTTTAATTAAGAGAATTTAATTTTTTTTTAATTATTTGTTAATTTTTATTTTATTTTCAATTTGGCGTCATATTTCATGTTTATCTTTTTATTAGTTAAGCGTCGAAAATATTTGTTCTCTTTTCAATATCGACATTTAAATTGGGGGAATATGGTAGCTGTAAGGTGCCAACTAAAGTACAGTACAGCCTCGCTAGTCCGGACACATAAGGTTTCTACCGTGTCCGGAATAGCGAAATGTCCGGACTATAGAGAAAAAATTAAATACAATGGACAACCGAAAACTTTTCAAAACCTTTTTATTACAAATAGAAGTACATATACACATAGTTTAAATATATACATGTATGTACGTATGTAAGCAATATGAACGCATTTAAATTTTTTTTAAAAAGTAGGAAAGCACGTGTTAATTTTTGGTTGGAACGCTTTATCTAATAACATCTTTTCAGCTTTTTCGCGTAACCTCTTTAGGAGAGGGATAACCATTTGAGATGCATTATTTTGTTCGGCCCACTGAATGCCCTTGGCAAATATCCTCCTTGCTTCATTGTTTGAAATTTTCGAAACTTCTTTGTTTACATTTTCATCTTCACTGTCTTCTTCTTCAGAAAAGTCGTAGAAGACTTCATTTTGACCAGTTGCCCATTTATTGATTTCATATGTAGATGTGTCACCATTTGGATCAATTATTATTCTTATCATGGCAATCCGAGTCAATTTGTTAGCGTAACTGTGAAAGTGGTACACTGAACCAAAAAGGTACATGATTCGAAGGAAAAACTGCATGTTTTTAAAGAAAAACTTCATTAAAAACGGGCCAAGAATCGAGTTCATTAAAAAAAAGAAACCCTAAACATACATTTTATGAATTTGTTCCTACGACAACAAAAGGTTCTTAAAATTATTGATTCCTGCATTAAATTAATGATTGGAAGTCATTAAAAAATTCTCTCGATAATTCACAAAACATATGAACTATTTCATTCAATGTAAGTAAGTAAACATGAAATTCATAATTTTTTGCTTTAATTTCATGTATTTTGTCATTCAATGTTACTATATTTTTCATTTATTTTATGACCTTCTGACATAAATTGAAGGAACAGTCCACTGTTTTAATGTAAAAAATCATGAAAATCATGTTATCGTTCTTAAAAAGTATAAGTAATTTCAGACGATGTACCTATGTAAAAATTCATGAAATTCATGATGTTTTTCATTAATTTTATGACATCGGTCTGTGTTTTTAATGATTTTATTCATTAGTTTAAAAACTCTGACACTTGTTCTAGGAAATGTTTCCTAAGATGTATGATGTTTTTCATTGATTCAATGAATGATAGTTTTATTTTTAATGATTTTAATCATTTGCCTGCAATAATTGTAAGAAAAGTTTCTTTTGTAAAAATGAAAAAATCATTAATTTAATGCAACTTTTCTTATATTAGTATGAATCTTTTCATTAGTTTTATGTAAGAAATCATGGAACCTAAGCTATTTTTTTCATAAAAGTAATGAACTATTTCTTTTTTTTTTTCAATGATTTTTTTTTCGTTTTAAGAAAAAAAAATCATTAAAAATAATTATACGTGCACGTCCACCTGAAAGACAAAAGCCCCGATGACAAATAAATACATACCTGAATACCTGAAAAATTTAGGAAAAGAAAAACTTAAAAAAAGAACAATTATTTATTGAATATATTTCAGATATTCAGATACTTGCGTACAACATATAAATAAATTATGCAGCCAAAAAACGTATGAGGTAATTTTATCAGTTTAGCCATGCCCATGCAGACATCACATTAATTTCTCTGCAGCATTATCTAAAACGAAAGTAAAAATACAAAGTTAATTAATTGTCTCCAAAAAATTCAAAGTAATCAATAAAACAAAAACTATTTTGGCAATCTAAAATGATACGTTTAATGTATTTTGAAATAAATATATGAACTAAGAAAAATAAAATTACCATTGTGGACATCTGCTTCTTCTATTTTTTCCATCATTGCCCTCATATTCTTGTCCCTTAAATGTTTTTCTTGTAGCAAAAATGGCTTGATTTGTCCATCTGCTGAAAGTCCCTGGGCGATTTCCAAACAACATACCAAAATCCATTTTTATCTAGAAAAATTAAATAGTATTACATAATGAATTTATGAAAAATACTCGCTACCTATAGAGTAAATACTTACAAATTTTATAAATCAAGTAGTTGAATAAATTTAACGTCGTCCACAATGCGCAACACTTTGAAAAATTTCAATTTTTAAAATAAAAGAAAACTTTTTGGGAACTTTGTAAGATCACGTTTTAACACTGATAATATCAAACAAGAAATGAACTCTTGATATGATATTACAAGTATATTGCATAGTAACCGCAAAGTTTATGACTTATTTCCTACTATTAAAGAGTCAGTTATTCAAAACATGAAAATGTTCCTTTTTTTATGAATAAGTTCTTAAAACACCAGACTACAGCCATAGTTGTATAACGGTAATATTTTGCACTTTAAGGAAATATTCCATAAATTTCAAGTAATGAGCTTGGAGTTTATGACAAAATTCTTACGATTCAGGAATAAATTCTTTCACAAAAGTGAACCAAATCAAGCTGTTCCTAAAATTTAAGTGTTAGTCATGCACAATATGAAATTAATCTTATTTTGTATGAATAAGTTCTTCAAACACCAAATCAATCTTATTTTGTATGAATTAGTTCTTAAAACACTAAATTAATCTTATTTTGTATGAATTAGTTCTTAAAACACCAGATTTCTATAACGGCACTTTCATAGCCGCATTAAATTATTTTTGAAATAAATTTATGTTTTCTGCAGATTTACAAATTTCGGCATATTTTAAAATAATTTCATTCGCGCATTCATTCCGCATCCGCATCAGGGAAAATTCAAATAGGTAGTTATGTTTAACAGCATCTTTGATGAATGTGTATACGCTAATTCACAGTCCGTCGATTATGTTATGTTTAATGTACCCGTATATTTGTCAAACATTTTCTTTAGAATGTTAGCACGCCTATTTTTGCATGCATCAAATGAATGGATTCAAGCATTTAAAACAATTTTTCTTAAAATGTCCGTTACTCATGCATTGAAAAATATTTTGCATGTAACAAATGAAAAGTTACATACATTTTAAGTAATCCTTCATACAGCTTCATATTAAATTTTGTATGAATTGTTCATATTTCAAATGTAAAGTTTCCTGCTTGGAATTCGCAACAAAAAAAAATATTTATGAATGTGGTTTCATGCATTGAATGATATTTTGCATGTAAAAAATGTATAGTTTCAAGAATTTAAAGTAATTTTTCATAAAATTTCAGTTGCTCATGTTGATGAATGTGGTTTCATATAACGGGTGATTTTTTTGAGGTTAGGATTTTCATGCATTAGTATTTGACAGATCACGCGGGATTTCAGACATGGTGTCAAAGAGAAAGATGCTCAGTATGCTTTGACATTTCATCATGAATAGATTTACTAACGAGCAACGCTTGCAAATCATTGAATTTTATTACCAAAATCAGTGTTCGGTTCGAAATGTGTTTCGCGCTTTACGTCCGATTTATGGTCTACATAATCGACCAAGTGAGCAAACAATTAATGCGATTGTGACCAAGTTTCGCACTCAGTTTACTTTATTGGACATTAAACCAACCACACGAATGCGTACAGTGCGTACAGAAGAGAATATTGCGTCTGTTTCTGAGAGTGTTGCTGAAGACCGTGAAATGTCGATTCGTCGCCGTTCGCAGCAGTTGGACCGTATTTTTTCAAAGATGCTGTTGGACGCAACGTTACGGTGAATGGCGATCGCTATCGTTCAATGCTAACAAACTTTTTGTTGCCAAAAATGGAAGAACTGAACTTGGTTGACATGTGGTTTCAACAAGATGGCGCTACATGCCACACAGCTCGCGATTCTATGGCCATTTTGAGGGAAAACTTCGGAGAACAATTCATCTCAAGGAAAGGACCGGTAAGTTGGCCACCAAGATCATGCGATTTGACGCCTTTAGACTATTTTTTGTGGGGCTACGTCAAGTCTAAAGTCTACACAAATAAGCCAGCAACTATTCCAGCTTTGGAAGACAACATTTCCGAAGAAATTCGGGCTATTCCGGCCGAAATGCTCGAAAAAGTTACCCAAAATTGGACTTTCCGAATGGACCACCTAAGACGCAGCCGCGGTCAACATTTAAATGAAATTATCTTCAAAAAGTAAATGTCATGGACCAATCTAACGTTTCAAATAAAGAATCGATGAGATTTTGCAAATTTTATGCGTTTTTTTTTTTTAAAAAGTTCTCAAGCTCTTAAAAAATCACCCGTTAATTAGTCACTTTAATCCTACAATAAAAGAACAGTTTCAAGCATTTTAAGAAATTTTTCATAAAACTTTACAATAAAATTTTTATGAATTGTTCATAATTTAAATGTTAAATATCATAATCTGATTTTCCAACAACAATTCTATTGCTTTGGATTTTATGAATGGTTTTTCATGAAAATCATGACTTGGTCATAAAACAAAAATTAGTTTTTATGAATTCGTGCATTATTCATATGAATATTCTTTAAAAATTAATGATTTTGGCTGAATGATCGCCATTCATAAAAAGAATGTACACAAATTTTTTCAGTGTATAAGGTCTTCCAGCCAGTTCTGGCCATAATATTGTACAACTCTTTTTAATATTTTTCTCTCCGATACCTTTCCAAGCTGAATCTAAAAAATAAACAGCATCTCTCAAATTGAATTTTTTTAAGACTGCTGCAATGTTTTTATCATCTTCCAGTAGAATGTGGGCCAATAGATACAAATTTCCGAATTTTCATCTTATTCATTTTTATAACAAAAAACAGTTGACTTCGAGACTTTGAAAATTTTTGCAACTTGCCTAACTGATTTGCCAGTTTCAATATTATCTAATATTTTACATTTCTCAGAAAGTGTCAAAGTAACATGCTTCCTTTTCTTTGTAGAAGCCATAATAAGTAATAACTTATATTTTAAAAAAATTTCAATGAGAAATTCAATTTACACCAAAAAAATATGCCTTATCCTTAAAGAAAGCTCACAATAAAATGTAACAGAGAATGAAAAATCAACGACCACAAATATAAACTTCGAATGAGTAAATTTGCAACGATTAAAATGTCTAGATTTCAGAGCCAACTACAAGCGACAAAACTAGTAGGGGATTCCCCGTAATCGTGTGAACAAACGTTTTTTCCAAGAAAGGGAGTCAAATAATACATATGTATATGAATGTACATTTTACATACGCATTTTAATACGCTGTCCGGACTGCAGGGGTAAAATTTTTAAAGTGTCCGAAACATAGAGGTGTCCGGACTACTGAAGTGTCCGGGCTAGCGAGTGTCCGGACTAGCGAGGCTGTTCTGTATGTAAGTTTCGTATTTATCGCAATAAAAGGAAAAACATTTTTTAATATTTTTTTGAAACCGCTCACAACATTTATTATATTTTTTGGCATTTCGTCAACTCCATATTTTTTGTTGACTACTTGAAATTTTCAATACATCAAATATTAATGTAAATTTCAATATCAAACATTTTTACAATTAGATCCTTCCCATGACAATGATGACATCCACAAAACTTCGATAGGACGTAACGCCAGAATATTTGAATACTTAAATTACTCATGAGGGTGCATTTCCTATTTGAAAACCAAATACAAAATTGTTACTTTGCCTCGCTATTTAGTATAATCCTTTCTCAAGGAAGCCATTTACGATTACAATGACAATCGATAAAATCGAAATAGCTTAGATGAAAAATGCACGTCTCATTATACAACTTGCGTACCTACATACATACTTGTTTGCATGCTTACTCATACATAGTACATACTCGTGTATACGTTTTAATGACATAGTCAAATTATACGCATTAAAAAAGGTGACAATAGTCATTGAATACAATATTCAAATACTTAAGAAGTGTTGGAAGTTGTATTTACATCAATGACACCTGAAACTTTTGAAAACGCCCTTAAAAGGGCGAGTTAAAAATTAAAATTACTATTATGTTCGAGGGTTGTTTGGATAGAAAAATAAATAAAAAAAAAAAACTTAAAAGAAAACTTTGAAGTACCAGGAATTTAAGTTTTGGCTAAGAACAAAAGAACTTAGATATAAGGGGTTAAATTTTCGTAGCTTGGGGTGTTGGATTATGTGTAGGTTAGGTACCGAAAAATGTGAAAATAGTTGAAGTAAATCATAGGTATTGTTCTTTTTCTTGTTTGTAAATTGAGATGTCAAAAAAGACAATCAACGAGTGGGTGCTGGGTGCGACCAAAGTTTTGAGGGTCTTGTGACTTTTGACTTGTATCCCTTTGTAGCCCTTTAGACGTTTAAGACTTTGAGGAACAAGTTAATCCAAAACTCAGAAAATGTTTGCGATCTACTATAGGTGCTAGTATATGGCAAGTTATGCATTCTTGCAACTTTGATAGGGAACATAAAAAGAGGTAGTTTCACAATTATGTCGTTCTGTTGTATAATACAACCTAAGCGGCTTTATCCATTTTATTTAAGCTTACATGATAGCATTGTTTTAGTTTTTCCCCGGACGCGTTTTTTTGCAAGATCTAAGAAAACGTTACCTGACATAGAAATATATTTTTTTCCATAAAAAAGTTCCACCGGTTTAAAACAAAAATTTAGTTAAAGCTAGCTTATGCTTGGAAAAAATTCCAAAAGATGTTTCGTGATGGTACCTCTCGTAAAATCTTTTTTTGTTTTCGATTTTTTCAAAAACGTTAAAACTGATTTTGATTAATTTTTCTATGCTTAAAGGTTATAGAAAGATTGGAAAGTGTCGTGTATTCAACTTTAAAAAAAAAGAAGAAATTTTGGATTAAAAGTTTTTTTTAAGCTCAATACGAGTATTTCGAAAATCTCGAACTCAAACATGAGCTTTTTGAAACGTGATAATTAACAATTTTTAACACTATAAAATAGATACAAAATGTTAAAAATATTTTTTTCGAAAATCTAATTTTTCTATAAAACGACTCTTAGCATTTTTATAAAATTTGATTCTATTTCGGTTAATTCTTGTGATTTATCTATCTACCAATCAATATGAAGCTTCTAAAGAGTTTTAAAAAAATTTCAAAAGCATTTGATAGAGTTTGGCATCAAGCTCTCTTAAATAAAATGCGTGTATTTGGTATTAATGAATCTCTTCTTCGTTGGATAAGAATTAGAAACTTCCTTTGGATCCGCTCAATGCAAGTTGTGTTGGATGGTTTAAAGTCTGAAGTTCGTAAAATAAATGGGGCTCAGCTTTGTCTCCGACATTGTTCTTCTGATGTGGATTAAGAACGGCAGCGTATGATCATCATCATCGGCTCGACAACCGGGTTCCGGTCCTGGCCTCTTTCAACAAGTCTCTCCACCTATCCCGGTCTCTAGCCGACGCCATCCAGTTGCGCACCCCAAAGCTTCGGGCGTCCTGGTCTACGCCATCTCTCCACCGCAAGCATGGTCTACCACGCTGTCGTCTACCATAGAATGTACCACAAAGAACTTTCCGAGCAGGTTCCTCTTCGCTCATGCGAGCTAGGTGCCCTGCCCACCGGAGTCTACCGAGCTTAATTTTTGTCACGATATCTGCTTCAAGGTAGATTGCGTACAGTTCATGATTGTACCGTCTCCGGAATCGTCCTTCCTCACATACGGGGCCAACAATTCTCCTTAAGACTTTTCTCTCGAACGCAGCTAAGAGGTCGGAGTGCCTTTTGCTAAGCACCCAAGTCTCGGATCCATATGTGAGTACTGGCAGGACCATGGTCCTGTACAGCAGCAGTTTTGAAGTTATGGTGAGATTTCTGGGTTTGAAGAGCTTTGACAGACTGTAGTAGGCTCTGTTGGATTTGAGAAGCCGCCCGCGTATTTCTTCTTCTATATTGTTATCGGCTGCTACTATTGACCCAAGGTATTTAAAGGATTGCACCACTTCAAATTCGTGCTCCGCTACCTTGATTGTTTGACCAACTGTTCCTCTCGCATTCGACGCCACCATGTACTTTGTTTTACCTTCACTAATGTGCAGCCCCAGATTTTGTGCCGCCTGCTCGATCTGGATGAAGGAATCGTGTACAGCTTGTTCGGTTCTTCCGATGATGTCAATGTCGTCTGCGTAAGCTAGTAACTGGCTGGACCTGTTGACGATGGTCCCTCTTGTTGCCGTGCCAGAGTCACGGATTGCTTTCTCCAACGCCAGGTTGAAGAGGAGGCATGCCAAACCGTCCCCTTGTCGGAGTCCATTAAAGATGTTGATTGGTCTGGATAGCAATCCGGCTATTTTTACTTGGCTTGTTACGTTGGTCATGGTCAACGTACATAGTCGTGTCAATTTATTTGGGATGCCGAACTCTCTCATGGCTTTGTATAGTTCTACCCTGGCTATGCTATCATAGGCGGCCTTAAAGTCTATAAACAGATGGTATGTTGGGATGTTAAATTCTAGACATTTTTCCATCGCCTGCCTAAGGGTAAAGATCTGATCAGTTGTTGATTTGCCTGGAATGAAACCACACTGATATTGTCCGATGACGGTTTTAGCGTATGGGGTTATCCGGTCTTGTAGGATAGAGGAGAATATCTTATAGGCGGTACTCAATCACGTGATACCTCTATAATTGCTGCACGTTGTGACATCTCCCTTCTTATGTATGGGGCATATTATGCCTTTTCGACAGTCTTCTGGCATTTCTTCCTGCTCCCATACGTGCACTATAATATCATAAATTGCTTGACGTAAGGCTGGCCCGCCGTGATGAAATAATTCGGCTGGTATGCCATCGGCTCCCGGGGATTTGTTCTGTTTAAGCCGGCCTATAGCCTTCTCAACCTCTTCTATGCTTGGTGGCGGCAACATAGGGTATTCTTCTTGAAGTAGTGGAGCCTCCTCTTCTGTAGTGAGCTCCAGTATGCTTTCAGGATCGGTGATCAGATTTCCCTCTCCGTCCTTGCAGTATGTGCAGCGTGGTGTGTACTGCGTCATGTTTCGGACGGATTGGTAGAACTTCCGCGCCTGGTGCGGACCTCGCTCTCGGCTGTTTTCTATTTCACAGATTAGGTTCTTCTCCCAGGCTGATTTTTTTTGTCTGTGTAGCCGTTTTTCTATTCTTCTGAGCTCTTTATATTCCTCTTCGCGTGCCCGCGTTCTATGAGATTGTTGCATTGCTCGGTACGCAACATTCTTACGTTCAGTCGCTAGCTTGCATTCATCATCAAACCAGTCGTTCCGATTTTTACGACTGCTGCCTAAGATGGAGTTGGCAGTACTAATGACAATATTCTTAAGGCGTGTCCAGTTCTCATTTACGCCCAGCATACTGGCTCCAGGACTTACTCTCCCTAAATCAAGTGATTCTAGGGCGAGTCCTAACGCATTACTAAAGGTGTTACTGGTGTTTTCATTGCGCAGGGCAGCCGTGTTGATTCGAACCTGATCGGCGGATGCAATGCGTCTTCGCAAGGCAATCCGCCCTCGGAAAACCATACCAACAAGATAGTGATCCGAGTCGATATTGGCACCTCGGTACGTTCGTACCGTCATCAAGTTCGAGTAGTGGCGACGGTCTATCAACACGTGGTCTATTTGGTTACGAGTGACTCCATCAGGTGATACCCAGGTGGCTTTGTAGATATCTTTACGCGGGAACCTGGTACTCGCAACGACCATGTTTTTCGATGCTGCCAATTCTAAGACTCGAAGTCCATTGTCATTAGTGTTCTCATGCAAACTATGGGTGCCTGCGTAATGCCTGAATACCGGCTCCCGACCTATTTTTGCGTTCAAATCCCCAAGGATGATTTTAACATCATACCTTGGACAGGCATTGAGGGCCCTCTCGACTTGTTCGTAGTAAGTCTCTTTTTCTTCGTCTGAGGACTCCTCCGTAGGTCCGTGAACGTTAATGAGGCTGATGTTCGTAAATTTGCCTCGCACGCGAAGGGTGCATAGCCTTTCGCTTATAGCGTTAAAGCCGATGATGGTAGACTTCATTTTTTCGCTGACTAGGAAGCCTACCCCGAGCACATGGTGTTTTGTATGACAGCTATAGTATATGTCATATTCTTTCTTCTGTAGAACACCATTCCCTGTCCATCTGATTTCTTGAAGAGCTGTTATGTCAGCTTTATTTTTTGACAGGGCATCGGCTAGCTGCTGAGCAGCTCGAGCTCTATAGAGCGATCGTACGTTCCATAAGAAAATTCGTAAATCGTTTTTCCTTTTTCTTTGCGTGGGTTGTCGTCGTGAGATCAGTCCGTTTCCGAGGCTTGTTGTCGGTCTCGTAATTCATTAAGTTTTACGGGACAGGGAATTAACCTGTCACCAACCTGAGGAACCAGCCTGATCATAATAGCCAAATCTTTTTAAAGGCTTGTTTCTAGCGGCCGCCACGGAGAGGCTATATGATCAGACTTCCACCAGTCCCGAATAGTTACGGCACGTGCATGTTTTCGTATGCTACATGTTATTCCCCCTATTCGTCTGATGGCTGACCGCCAGCAGCGTATGATAAGCTCATTAAATTCTGATCTTGATATTGTGAGAGAACGAAAAACTGGGTAGAATTTAATACTTCAAAAACTTCCTCCCCTTAAACAATTGGAACAGTAATAATCGCGTTTCCAGCGAATGAACACCAGTTTACCCTTGAGGCCAACTTTTAAAATACTGTTAAATTCAGTGATCCTTTTTTTAGCCGCACTTCAAGAATGTTGAATGCTTAAGCCAGCTCAAAATTTCTCTCCCATTACGATACCACACCACATATATGTATGTACATTTTCAGGTACAAATTTGTCTGTCCATCGCCCGCCACAATATTGCAAAATTAAAAATAATGGAGCACTTTTGTACAATGATTTCGCATTTCTAATATTCAGTCTTTTATAGAGCACATCTTTTAAAAAATCAAATTAAACATCAGTAAACGTTTTTATTCGATTGTTTTTGGTATGAAGTGACCATTGTCAATCTGGATAAAGTATACTTTTAAAAGATAAAGTAGCCATTTGTTACTGTTAAAGTTAGACGAGCTCTTTAACGTTAACTTTTAGTTTATGTCCTTTAAAATTGACAAAAAGTTGGTTCTCGTTTTATGCACAATGTTTACAGTCGACTTCCATCTAAAATTGATTAAGAAAGAGCAGGTTTTAAATGTTTAAAATTTTCCGCTATTGCATTTAAGAATAAATATAATTTTTTTCTTCAAAATTCGATACCTCAAATACGGGCCAATGATTTTTTTTTTAAATTTAATTTCCATTCGTACAAATATAAAAATTTCAAATTGATGTATTAACATTTTCCTTAAACATTTTATGTGCTAAAACTTATTTTTTCATAAACCCATACAACGGTTTAAAATTTGTCTTCTTGACAAATTAGTTCTAACTACTCAAGGAATTGTTTTAGCTTTTTAAAAACTGAATTTCATAATTCTGAAAATTTTTCTCCAATAACATCTATGTTTTTATATAGAACATTTTTTAAATATGATAGCAAATTCGTTCGGCCCAGTTGTGCATTTTATTTATAGTGCTAATATTTCAGAAAATTACTTTTTGCTCTATACATTAAAGTAAGCCTTTTCTTAAATCCTCCATGAATCATGTCAACATTGAAGATAACCCTTTACTGAAGAAGAATTTTCTTCTTAACATAAACCCAAAAATCATTTCTCTTGATGAATTGGGGAACACACTGTTTGCACCATTGAGTATTCATTTTTAAAACACATCCCATTAATCCACCTAATAGCCGCCATTTTGGTGGTAAAAGGTGGCGAATTGAATTTTTATTAAAAATGGCTGCATTTATTTTAACATACAAAAATGTGGAGATGTCAAAACAAAACAAAGTAGCTTTTGCTACTCACATTTACTCATACGAACAGAACTTACAAAACAACAATGCAAACAAATGAGATTTGAAAGGTGAAGCGTACGAAAGTTCCTATCTTTATAATTGAGTGTCTTTGCTTCAAACCGATATTATGTATTCAACTTATATTTCTGCATGGGTAGGGGAAATAATTGTTTACTCTTTTTCGCACATATCTACACAATACAATAGCTTTGACAATAAAATTCTGTCTCTCAAAAATAAGTAAATTGCCGAAAAAGTCTGGTTGGATAAGAATTCGTGTCAATTTTTAAACGTCAAATATCAACATAAAATAGAATTTTACTTCGATCTGTAATAAAACCCTATTAAAAGTTTTCAAATAATAGTAACCAAAGCAGATATGTTTTTCTTTTTGATACTTTTGACTCTTTCGGGAACGACCTTTTTCTGTGAAAACTACGTAATTTGTAAAGTTTGGAACAGGATTTGGCAAAAATTCGTGATATTCATCAATTTTCTTCGATTCAAATCAACTAAGGTAAGAAAGTCCAGCTGTCAAAAAAAAAAAAAGCAATCCGATTAAAAGAACTTTATTTTTTACTGGAAAGTAAGGTAGAAAAAACCTTGCTTAATATAAAATCCAGTATATTTGTGTCAAAACTCAAAATATGAAATTCAACTGATTAAATTTTGTCGCACATAGCAAGCTGAAAACTTTATTGTTGTTCTATAATTTGTTTGGATGTTTTTGTTGATAGAATTCTTTATAAAAAATCGAAATTAAACAAAAAAGTGATTGTAGATTTATAATAGAAATGGATTCTTCGTTTGTGTAACGTTTTTCTCAATACAAATAATAATGAATATAATCTCTGCAGCACGAATTGAAGGTAAATATAAAAGTGAAATAAATATCCAAATTTGACATTAGCTGTATTTTATTTTCCCCCAGATCTGATCCGGATTGGATTTTGTTTTTAAAATAACATGTAAAACAACAAATACAAACAAAACTGGGCCTTGTGTTGTTTTTGTTATACATACATGTAATTTTGAATGAAGATCCAATCTGGATCAGATCTTGGGGAAAATAAAACACAGCTATTGATGATATTTCAAAAATGTTATTGGTAACCTTGTGTCATTTTCCATTGGTCGACGGAAAGAGTTCTGTAAACGTCAAAATGGAAATTCTTCTTCTGAAAAGAAGGGAAAACTATTCTGGATTTCAATTCAGAATCGAAGCCAGAAGCACTAAAACCATGACATACATAAACACATGTTTAAATGTCAGAATTAATCTTCGATTTTTTTTTTCAATACATACTACATATCTATACTTATTTACATACATACATATGTACATATGTACATATGAAAATAAAAACCACTAGCCGCTGTAATAAAATTTTGGATTATGCCAGACGCGCACATTCAATTTTTAGTTTCGCAACACTGTTTAGCTGCTAAAATGAAACATATGGGCTTATATGGGACACCGTGCACTTAGAGCAACTCGATTCGAGCAACTAAAAAGTTTGTGTTTTGACACAAACTAAACGATTGTCTCAAATTAATTCGCAACAGTTGAGCTGTTTTCTATAAGCGCAAGTTGCCAGTGCGCGGAACTCTATCAACTAGTGATTAAACTATTTGATTTCGATCACAGTTGCCAGTGCGGCCCCTTCGGGTAGGGGGAAAGAATATACCCGAGGTAGGAATGCCTGTCGTAAGAGGCGACTAAAATCCAAACTCCGTATACTGAGAAAGACGTATACAAAATATGGAATGAGTAAAACAAATAGATATAGTACCCCAGGTGGCAATTCAGATTTCCTGAAAAATCCACCCTCTTCGGAGGTCGGCTCTACGGATTCTGGGGAGAGCCAATTATTCCAAAACTTGATAAATCCTTTTTCAAGAAAACCAATGGTAGCTCGATCACCACCATCAACATCGAGTGCTTCCGGGAAAAAGAGTCCGCCCAAAGCGCCAGAGCGTGAAAAAGAAGACTCGGAGAAAATAGAATGTCTTGAAAAAGACAATAACGAACTTCGTCAAAGACTCGACGAAACTTTGAAACTCTATCAAGAGCTGAAAGAAGAAATACATTTTCTACGAAATAACAACGATGCCGTAAAGAAAGCACAGAAAGAAATTGAGCTTCTTCGGAAAGAAAATGAAGAGTTGAAAAAAACTCAAAGACAAAACGATTCGAAAACAACTCCACAGCAGCTGGGTGTTTGCGAATATAAAACAGACGAAGAAGAGCTAGAAAGAGAAACGTCTTCAAAAAGACCTAGCAAAAAACGTAAAGCATTCTCCTCGCCAGAGGGAACCTCGTCTTCCGAAATAATAAAAGTAAATGTACCAAAAGATACGAATAAGAAAGAAAAAACTACTAAAATAAGACCACCGCCACCGATTAATGTCATCGGGATTGCGGAATACAATAAGCTTAAAATAATCCTTGAGGCGTTAACCCCAGCGAATTTTAAAGTTATCTCGCTTAATAACAACAAGTGGAAAGTTTGTGTAAAAGACTCCGATAGCTATCGTCTGCTTTCGCGAAGACTTAACGAAGCAAATGTAGAATGGTATACCTACGAAAACAAATCAGAAAGACCTTTACGAGTCGTTGCAAGAGGCTTACATTCCTCATGTCAAAAAAACGATGTAATCCGTGATCTTAAAGAAAAAAATTACAAGATCTTAAATGCTGAGAACATCGTAAAAAAAGAAAAACAACAAAAAGATAGAGAAACTGTCGTGGTAAAGCGTGGTCTCCCACTATTTATACTCACGTTCGATAAGACAGAAAAACTAGAGGAAATCTACAGAATTAAAACAATACTGAACCTCGTTGTTAAGATCGAACCTCTGAAAAGCCGTACAAAGCAAGTGCCTCAGTGTAAACGCTGTCAAGGTTTCAACCACACGCAAAGCTATTGTAAAAAAGAACCTAGGTGTGTAAAATGCGCGGGAAAACATTTAACTGCTGACTGCACTGGAAATAGCAAAAGTCCAGCGAAGTGCATAAACTGCAATGGAAGTCACCCGGCAAGCTATAGAGGCTGTGAAGTAGTTAAAGAGCTACAAAAACGCCGAGAAAAAATTCATATGGAAAGAAAACCAAAGAAACAAATAAAAAGCCCAATATCTAAGACTCCTAAAAGAATAAATACACTAAGAGTCGGCATCGGCAAAGAAAATCAAACCCCATCAACGTCAAAGACATCTCCAAAGAAACGTACTGTTAAGTCATACGCCGAAATGGCAGCTGCACAGACATCTCCAAAGAAACGTAGTGTAAACACAAATGCCAGAATGGCGGCTGCACCCGTAATAAATCAACCTGACTCTGACGCACTATCTCAATGCTTGGCTTTAATTTTGTCAAAATTTGAAGATCAGGTCAAAATCAATAGAACTATTTCTGATAGGTTAGCAAAAATCGAAGATTTTATTCGACCCAAACGTTTTAAAAAAAATCATGATGGAAAACCTTAAAATTATTACGTGGAATGCCAACGGATTAAGGCAAAGACTTGAAGAACTAGAAATGGTCATACGGGAACAAGATATCGACATTTGTCTAATATCAGAAACCCACGTTAAAAAAGAATCAAATTTCAATATAAACGGTTATCTAGATTACCATGCAATTCATCCGTCGAACAAAGCAAGAGGCGGAGCATCATTATACATAAAAGAATGTATCAAACACTCGATAGGCCTTAAGCTTGAACTTGAACCGATGCAGCTTATAAGTGTGCAGGTTAAAACTAAACATGATACATTGAATTTCACATCTATATACTGCCCTCCACGGTACAGAATTGATAAAAATGATTTTTCAAACTTGCTAAAATCACTTAGACCATCTTTAATAATCGGTGGCGATTTTAATGCAAAACACACGTTTTGGGGTTCTAGATGCATTTCTCAAAAGGGCCGAGCGTTATATGAAGCCGGTATGGAGAATAATTGTGATTTTCATTCTAGTGGGAAACCAACTTATTGGCCGACAGATACCTCGAAAATACCTGACCTGATTGATTTCTTTATAGTCAGGGGAATACCGTCAAATCGAATAAAAATAACGGAATGCTTTGATCTTTTCTCTGACCACTCTCCCGTTATTCTCACTATGAGCGAAAGTATTGTTAAAATTGAAACACCACCTAGGTTAACAAACGGTAAAACTAACTGGGAAGGTTTTAAGAAAGATATTGAAGATAATGTTGAATTAAGGGTATCACTACAAACACCTCTTGAGCTTGAAGAAGCGGTAGATAATTTTGTGCATATTGTTCAAAAAGCCGCATGGAACAATACTCCTTACCAAAGACAAATGTCAGGCTATAGAGAAGCTAAATATCCCCAAGAGATAAAAGAGGTACTTAAAGACAAGCGAAAAGCGCGCAAAAAATGGCAACAAACTCGTGCTCCCCAACACAAAGCTAATTTAAATCACCTCAGTAATTTGCTTAAAAAGATGATATCAGATTTTAAAAACCGCGAAGCTGGAAATTACCTTGAAAACTTGACGGCAGGTAAAGAATCTAATTATTCTCTATGGAAAGCGATAAAAGCTACGAAAAAACCAAAGCTTCCAGCACCCCCGATTATGAAAGACCAAAATGAATGGGCAAGAAGCGATAAAGAGAAAGCAAACGTTTTCGCTGATTACCTAGAGGAAACATTTAAGCCGTTCAATGGGCAAGCATTGAATGATGATATAAGTGTGAATATAAATTCAAATGAAAGCTCCATCACAAGAAATGTTACGCTTGCCGAATTAAGCAAAGAAATTAAGAAACTGAAGTCAAAAAAAGCACCAGGATACGACTTAATTACTGCGGAAATTCTTAAAATGCTCCCACGGAAAGGTTTAGTAAACCTCCTTTACATAATGAACGCCACTCTAAGGTTAGAATATGTTCCAAATCAATGGAAAGTCGCAGAAGTAATAATGGTCTTAAAACCTGGCAAACCATCACATGAAAAGAAATCGTACAGGCCCATTTCACTTCTTCCTGTAGTGTCGAAGGTCTTTGAGAGAATATTTCTTCAGCGTCTTCAGCCCATAATAGAAGAAAAGGGTCTTATACCTGAACACCAGTTCGGTTTTAGAAGTAAGCACTCGACGATTGATCAAGTGCATAGAATCACCGATGTCATCGAGAAAGCCTTTGAAGAAAATAAAATTTGTTCAGCGGTCTTTTTAGATGTGTCTCAAGCTTTTGACAAAGTGTGGCACGAAGGCCTCAAATACAAATTGAGACAAGTCCTATCTGAAGGACTATACAACATTCTTAGAGAATATCTAGAGAAAAGAATTTTCCGCGTTAGGCACGGAAATGATTATTCAGATTTTAAAGAAATAGTGGCTGGGGTACCACAAGGTAGTGTTCTAGGTCCCATTTTATACCTTTTATTTACACGCGACATACCCCAAACAGACAATACAATTGTAGCTACTTTTGCAGACGATACCGCAATACTTGCAGTAGGCAAAACGGCTAACGAATCGACATGTAAATTGCAAAATGCTCTTAACAATGTCAATGAATGGACAAACAAATGGCGAATAGCGCTTAACGAATTTAAGTCAGTCCACGTGGACTTTACTTATAAGAAAATTAATAGATTACCAGTCTTTATTAATACAACTCAAGTTCCATTTGCAAATGAGGCAAAATATCTCGGGATGACTCTTGACGCGAAATTAAAATGGAAGTCACATGTTAAAAATAAATGTGATCAATTAAATATTAAACTAAGGGAAATGTACTGGTTACTCGGACGACATTCTAAACTTAGTATCGAAAACAAATTATTAGTTTACAAACAGGTACTTAAGCCTGTCTGGACATATGGTATTCAACTCTGGGGTTGTACCCACGATACAAATCTAAATAGTCTACAAACTTTTGAAAACAAATTATTAAGGTCCTTTGTAAATGCGCCGTGGTATATTAGAAACGAAGATCTTCACAGGGATCTTGGAATCCCCACGGTTCGCGAAGAAATAAAAACTTTTTCGCAAAGGCATAGAAAGCGTTTAGTTGAACATACCAATAGAACAATCTTAGAAATTCTTGACGAAACAAATTTAGTACGACGTTTGAGAAGGACCAAACCTTCCGATCTAGTACGGTGAAATTATTGTACTGTATTATGTATATTTAAATCCTCGCTTAAAATAGAAAGAAGCTATTCAACTAGCTTATAATTAAACCAGTAGGAACTTTCACCGGAAAGTTGCCTACAACACGTTACTTAACTTCGAGAAAGATAAATTGCTAGATAAGTTCCATATGAACTTAGTTGCAATCGGGAGGAGGAGGTGGTTTTAGTGCGGTCGGCCTGATTAACGGTCTGCTTGCATAGAGTCTTACCTTCCGTAAGGCTTTATGGGGGCAGAGTTGTTGGTCGGGAGAGTCCCACATATCTATGAGCGCGCGTTTTTCGGTCCTCATAGAATCTTTTGAAGATTTCAACACCTACCCACGGGGAAAAAAAAAAAAAAAAACAGTTGCCAGTGCGCGGCTAGCTTCAGTATCAATCCAGTTGATCTAAATTGTTCTATTGGGAGAAATATCGTCTAAATTACTAATCGAAAAGGCTATAAGTCATATTTGCGTGAAATGAATGAAATTAACAATTAACTTCATAAGAAGAGCCATTGTGACTCCTGAATGTACCTAGTCTTTGAACTTTGGAATAGGATTTAATTATATTTCATAGAAAGTTGAAATTTGTGTGTAGTGCATTTGGAAATTTTTTGGAGTAGACTTTTAATGAGTTCTGTCAGAAGTTTGACATTTGTTTTAACAAAATGTTTGTCGATTTCCTTAGAACACTAAGGATTTCGATTCAAATTAGCTTTTTTATTGACAAGGTCCTCACAAGTCAACTGATGAGTCCATGTGAGATCACCCGGACGAAACGGCAATTTTTGTGGACTAAAGGCCAAAAAAGCTAATTTGAATCAATAATTCAACAAGTCCAATAATAGTGCTAAGTCTTCTACTTGGCTGATTTATTTCAGTAGTATATAGAGTTTGTATTATAAAAACCTTCATATAACTAAGGATTTCGATCATGGATCAAATTTTTGTTTGGAAAAGAGTTCAGCAATTCAAAAATAAAAATAATAATTTAGTAATTAAGTCGTTGATCGTTGCAAAAAAAATTATTAATTTGCATCCACCAATTTGAATTTAAAAATAATCACAGTGTTTCCTCAAAAAATCTATCAATAAATTTTACTTTTTCTCTTAGAACTTAATTTTTTCCTCTCTCATAAAAAAAATACCCAAATCATTTTTTTGGGGCTTATAAACTTTTGCTTTCGAGTTCATATTCACACTAAAGTATTTTTGGTATTCAAAAATATTGGCACAAAAATTTAGTCGAATTAGTACGATGTTGAAACTGTGTTAGTATGATACTTGGTTAAAATGACAATACTGCTAATTTTAATTGAGTTTAGCATCATAAAGTTGAAATCATCGAATACCTATTTTATTTTTTTTTAGTATCGTGCTAACTTCAAATGACTCTTTGACATTTACAAACGTTTACTTAGTTTTTTTTGCACGAGCTGTCATTGTTTTAGGTGTGTTCAGAAGTAATCTATTTAAAAAAAATAGCTTAAGTACGATACTACGAGTAGTTAGAAAATGTTTAAAATTAAGAATGAGTTAGTAAACTACTTTAAAGTTAGAAAATTTGTTTGTAGTATCATACTAATACCTTAACGGTTTAAAATTAAATAAGGCGCCATTAAGATTAAATTAAAAATAAACAACCATGAATAAAATTACTTTTTTTTTCTTGTTTCTTTTCAGTTCGCACCAAGAACGCGCGTAAATTCGCTTGCGTTCGCGGCGTTCCGTAAGAAAACTATAAATAAACAACTAATCCCGTGTTCGTCCGGGTCAGCTTAAGCAGCGATCTTTCGATAGATCCATCGATCGAGTGTGGTGTCTAAAATAAATTATTGTGAAGTGCTATACCTAGATTAAAAAAAAAAGAAGTATATAACATAAAATTAATAGTTAAGCAATTGAGTGCTAAAGAAAGTTTAAAAGGAAAATTCAAAAATTAAGTGATTTTTAATTCAAGAATAAAAAACCTACACCAGAAGCAGAGAAACTCCATTAAAATGGGATATTCTATAATAAAGTGGATAACATTAATTGCAGCATTTATTGCACTCGGTAAGTTTTTTTTTTTTGTTGGAAATTCTAATAAAAATTACTCAAAGAATATAAAATAATCCAATTAACACATTAAAATAAAAAATGCCCATTTTTAACATAAAAAAAAAATAATAACACAAAATGATCGACGTGGTTGGTGGTTTTCAATTGAGCTTGAAAAAAATCTGACAACCTATCTTAATTGAGTGATTTTTGATTGTTCGTTCTTCTCTTTGAAGAAAAGAGATCTGCTCTTGTGAGATTATATCAAGGGATGCCACTGTCCCTCAAAACGAGCTTTAAATACTAAAAAGATACTAATAGAAAATGTATTGTAATATAATATTATTTTGAATTATATTTATTTTTAAGAACCTCGGTTAGTAAGCAAATGATCTTATCCCCAGTTGAAAGTTTAAATTCCACTTTTAGTTAAAATTTCAGTTCAACAATATATTCGATTTCGTAGTTTCTTCAAAACCCTTAAATGGGTTCAGTTTGTAGTTTAAGTTAAACGACTGTATTCGGTTTAGTGTTTGTTACACTTTAATTTGACAGCTGTCACTTCAAAGAATTGTATTTGTGAAGAAGGTGTAAAATTTACAACATCGCGAAATATTAGTTCTATTTTTTTTGTAATAAACAACAATATTTTGAAACACAATAAACCTTTGCACGCTTTTAAACAACACAGCGTTTATGTATGTGCCGTTGTTTGGCGTTTTATTTGCCACAGAGAGAGAGAGAGAGATAGGGAAGATAAGGAGAGATAGTTGAACTCGTATTGGTAACATCTAGTTCAACTGAATTGAAGTTCAGATGTCACTGCAAAATCGGACTAGTTAATGCAATTCTTTGAGGTTAAAAAATGTTTCAAGGTAAGGCAGTTTTCTATAATTTTCTTATACAGGTCTATCATGGTAACAGATCGGGGAATTCTACGATCGGGGAAAAGTTACGATCGGGGAATATATTGTGTTCATGGTAACAGAATCGTAGAAGAAATATTGATGCATACCAACGCAGGTTGTTGACATTTACGTAGGTATATCTATCAAAACTTTAAATCCAAAATAAGCAGACGGTCGAATTGTATGTTTTTTATTTTTTTTTTTTGCTAAAAGAGTAAAACATTATTTCTGTATGAATAACAATAATAACAACAATTTATTTTAAATAAAAATGTTTACTTACTCATCTTTTTACACTTTTATCATTTTTGCTAATTTAATTTTGCTTCTTTAGGCTTCGGGAAACTTTTCACTTATGATTTCTTGGCGGGCAAATCGGAAAGAAAAACATCGTCGTGCAACGCATAAGAACGCGACTCGTTGCTTATTATTTTGACAGCTTATCGTCATTCATCGCTTAAATTCTAAAACACCAACGCACATCATTTTTTTTTCGTAATTCTCCCCGATTTGTGAATCGGAACGTTTACCATGATACAAATTTCGTACATTTCGTACAAATCGGGCAGATTTTTTCCCCGATCTGTTACCATGATAGACCTGATAATTTACTCACTTTCAACAAATTTTGACTTCCCCTATCGAATATTGGCTGCTTTATTGCCAAATAGAACTGTGTAAATCGTTCATTTCAAATGATCGAATTGTTCAACAATCGATTACGAAAATGATCCGATTATTTCAATCGATCGATCATTCGAACATTTTCATTTCACTGAAATGATTCAATACTGTTCCTATTCGATTTTAATTTCGATTTCGATGATAAGATTGACTTGTGGCTTTGATAGTTCTCACAAAATACTCTATTATTGTAAGCCATAAATTGCAAAATAACATCGAATGATGGCTACTTTGCACACGGATTAAAAAATGTCAAAAAATTTAAGAAAAAGAGATTTTATTTGTTGCTCCGGAAAATAGCAATTTTAGGGCTTACGGCTGACATTTTGTACGAAATACACTTTGTACGTCATAACCGAATTCGTCCTCTATTTGTCAAGTTATAAGCTGTCAAATTCCATCAAATGATGGCTACGATTTCGATGGATTAAAAAAGGCTATAAATATAAAAAAATGAGATTTTATTAGTTGCTCCGGAAAAGAGCAATTTTAGGGCTTTCGGCTAACGTTTGGTACGAAATACTATTTGTACGTCATAACTGAATTCGTCCTCTATTCGTCAAGTCAAAAACTGTCAAATTTCATCAAAGGATGGCTACGATGTCGATGGATTAAGAAACGTCTAAAAATCCACATTAAACATATCGGATCCTGATACATCAAATATACATCAGTTCAACCCAACAATTGTTTTTTCGGCCTACAACATCAATAACCAACTCGATCAATCATGTTCTTCAATGCCGAGTTCAACCAAGAAATTCCAGTCCGTTTGGCATTCATAATCCGTATTGATTGAATCAGAACAAATGGAATCGAGTAAATCATGGTCAATCGAGTTAACTGATATCGAAAATCGAGACTCATTGAAATGATTGAGATTTTTTGTGTTAGAAAAAAGTGACGTCTATAGTTGCCGTTATGTAGGTATGAAAAATGTGGCTACCATTTAAAAAAGTGTATTATTGTTTCATTAAATAAAATGCACGACTGGGTCCACGAACTTGCTCTTATGTAGAAGACTAAGGATTTCAAAAATGAATGTTATTAGAGAAAAACGGTTCATAAGCATAAAATTAATTTTTTAAATGACTAAAACAATTCCTTTACTAGTTGGAGCTAAAAACAGGATGCCTTGTGATTCAAGCAAATAATTAGTTTATGCAAGAACAAAAATTATAAGTCGTTGTAGTGGTTTCTTAAGAAAATAAGCTTTTTTATATAAAATTTTTAAAATATTTCTAAGAAACAAATTTGGTACGTCAACTAGAAGTTTTTATTATTGTACGAATAAAAAATAAATTTACAAAGAAAAAAATGTCCCGTTTTCCAAAAAAAAAAAAAATAGATTTTTTTTTTTCAGAAATTCGAAAAATATTTTTCTTTAAGTCTTGATATGCAATGTGTTTTAAACTTTTTAGAAACTTTTCTATGAAAAATTTCATTAAAATCCGTTCTGCCGATAATGAGAAATTCAAAATTCGAAAAAATGGTTCTATGGTAGGTACAGTGAGTAAGATATTAATTTCAAAGTTTATTTTATTAATTGTAGATCCTAAAAATTAAACGAAAGATAAAAAAATATTGAAATTCTCGGAACCGTTTTCGAGCAAAATACCATTTTTAAAAACCATTTTTTAACATTTATATGGTGGGTATCGTTATTTTTAGGTAAATTTATTTATCAATTTTAAAAAATCGAGCCTGGGATTTTCGAAATACATATTGGGTTTTAAAAAAAAAATTTGAAAATTTTCTTAAAAATCCAAAAACAAATTTTTTGAAAATTTGAATACCTATACAATAATATTCAATCTTTTGTGTAGCCTTAGCATAAACAAAAATGATCAAAATCCGTTGTACCATTTTTGAAAAAATCAAAAAGAAAAATGGTTCCAGGGGGGTACCAAAAGTAATCATTTTTTCCAAATTTTTCTTCAACCATTACCTAGCTTCGTATGGCAGGTACCGTTGTTTTTGGTCTTAAAATAAAAAAGAAAAAAAACTTGTGGGGAACAAAATTTTAAGACGATATCTACCAAGTTTGACGAAAATCGGCCGAGCCGTTTTAGGCTGTAGTCCAACAGACAGACAGACAGAATCTCGAGACCCACTTTTTTAGTCTTCGCTAATGTAAACTTTGATCAAAATCTCGAGTTCGAATGCATAACTTGCCTTATAGTACCTTTAAGTCGCAAGTAAAAAAAGAATTTGCTACATTCGAATAAGAATTCGTTTTTATAAATCTTTTGTTGGCATAGTAAAATGGCAACCCTGAAACTGATATTAGTTCCAGTTCCAGTTTATGTTTTTTCTTAATTTTTACTCGCGCCATTGAAGTTCTTTGAAATTTGAAGAATGCAAATCAAAACAGAACTCATTCACGACAGCAAGTCGTTACAAATCGATGAGGTTATCGAAATTCCAAGTCGAATTTCAATCTAAATTGGTTCATTTAAATTTATTGACTATTAAATTATGCAATCTTAAATTGAGTTCATAGGTTAAGGTCAGTCAGTGTTGCATACATACATGTTTTAAGTGTTCAATTTGTACGGCGATATCACGTTTCATCTTATGGATTTATGTTTTATAATAATTGGAACAATCAACTGTGGGAATTTTTAATTGAGACACTTTCTGGCAGTCAAAGTGATAGCGGCGAGTGCTTTAAATTTTGTTTTGTTTAACCGATGGTTGGTTGGGAATCTTTTGATAAGAAAATAGGAATACATAAATTATGCAGAGCTTCAAATAGAATTGACTAAAAGAACTCTATTACGAGAGACATTTTCTATTCAAATACTTAATTATTTTAAGAACATCATATTTAATTGGAGAAATGGGGAAATAAACCTCATATACCCGTCCTCCCAGAAATTTTAAGATGGCACTAACACCCCTTAAAAAATTCTTCTGTAATGAATTAGGTAGGGTGAATTTATTTACTAAAAAATTCTACTCAATGGTTTCGGGTTTTGGACATATAAACGCCTTATAAATTGTAGTAGAGAAGGGGTGACAAAATTCTTGCCCCGATATTGAAATTCTAAGCATTTACCAGCATTTTTGGTGTTCTCGAGAAAGTCGTGATTCCAACGAACATGGTTGTTGACTTACATACCAGGTACTGACAGTTTTCGGTTTCTTCGATGAAAGTGCCATTCAAGGGCAATTGCATCAAGTTATCGAAGCATTAGACTCCACACGATTTTTTGAACCCCATTTAGCAATGTTGTAGAGATCGGAGTTTAATGACCTTATCATACGGTATCTACCGTTGCAATTCCATTTCCCAAGGAGATGGACGTGAATTTGAGAATGAGTATGAGAAACTGAGGATAGAGTCGTCATTAAAACAATGCAGTGGATTTGAAGTTTTAGACGAGAGATCATTCAAAAAAATGAGGAAGAGACTCGGAGACAAAACGGAGCCCTGGGGAATGCCAGTATTTATTTTGAAAAGATCAGACTTTAATACAATACGTATTGAACGATCTACTTATTACTACTACTACTACTTACTTATTAGTAATAAGGGTTTCGTTGATATCAAACACCCTCATTTTCGATAAGAGAGCCTGGTGCTAAACTCTATCAAATGCCTTAGAAATATCAAGGGCAATAATCTTACTTTCTCCAAAACAATGTAGAGATTTCTTCTACTAAAACCACTGCAAAAACCGTATTACCGGTCGTTAAAAAGCTTTCGGTCTTCGGGATATTTCTTCAGCTGCTAATTGATCGATATTCCATACCTCTCGAAAGAATAAGTCCCTTCTGCAATTAGTCAATATGAGGAAAGGGTGCATGGGTTGCCCTTTTTTAGGAACAGGGAAAAACGGTTTACCATCTTTAAGGGAAGATTTCAGAAACCCTAGTGGGGCATAGGGCGTCCACAACGCCAGCTCGCCATCATGCTCAGTTTCTAGATATGAGTCGCAACTCCTTCCAACTTTTGTCTAGTTGGGCTGACTCCTCGTCGACTGTCCTTCTCCATGAGCTTCTCGGTCGTCCAGCTCTTCTTCCTTCTTGAGTGAGCGAATTCGACTGCATTGCATACGCCGCAATACAGTTTTCGCCTTTTCGAAGCGTGTGTCTGATCTACTGCCACATTCGACGTCGTATAATAGAGTCAATAGGTTCCTGACCCGTTTTCCTGAGGAGCTCTTCGTTTGATATACGATTGGGCCAGAAAGTCCTAAGGATGTTTCGTAGACATCTATTAATGAACGTTTGCAGCTTTTTAGTGAGACCTACTGTTACTTTCCAAGTGCTGCAACCGTAAAGTAACACGGATTCGACGTTGGATCGAAACAGCCGTAGCTTGGTTCTTAAGCTTAGAGAGTTATTCCTCCATATATTTCTAAGCATACTGAAAGCAACCTTTGCCTTCCCGATTCGCACTGCTGATGTCCTGTTCGGTGCCACCCTCGGTAGAGATGATACTTCCAAGGTGTTGGAAGCTCTGTACTTTCTCTACCGGTTGTTGAGAAATATTTATAATAGATGACTGGGTTCCTGGGCTGATCATCTTCGTTTTGCCGGAATTGATTTTCAGCCCCACGATTTCTGCTTCTCTCTCATTTGGTGGAGATCCATGATCCTATGAGAGAGCAAGCATAGGTCGTCCGCATAGTAAAGATGTTTCAGGTGAGACGTCAGAGTCCATCGAATTCCTCCGTTTCCCGTCAAGGCCGCTCGCAGGACATCACTTATCACCAACAGAAACAATATTGGTGACAGAATGCAGCCCTGTCTGACTCCACTTTGGACTTCAAACTCTTCTGACAGGCTCCCTTCGTGCAAAACGTGACATTTGGATCCATCATAAGTTTCCTTAATAATAACTATTAATTTATCCGTGATACCCCTCCTGCATAAAGCATGCCATATAAATTCTCTATTGACGCTATTGAAAGCCTTCTCAAAGTCGATGAATAGCAGGTGGAGTGGTGATCGATATTCGACGCACTGCTCAATTATGATCCTTAAAGTATTGATATGATCAATTCATGAGGATCCAGTGCGGAAACCTGCTTGTTCAGCATCGAGTGTGGCTTCTAGATGTTCCCTGATGCGTTGCAGTACTATTTTCGCTAATATTTTGGCAACTGCAGGCAGGACGCAAATCCCCCCTCCAGTTTTCGCACTGTGTTAAGTCTCCTTTTTTAGGGAGCTTGACTATCATTCCCTTTTTCCACTCATTCGGAAATCCTTCGGAGACCCAAGCTTTCTTTGAGTAGATGCAGAAGTTCGCTCGATGTCGTTGGCGACGCTTGTAGAAGCTCTGGAGGAATCTTAATTCTTAGGAATTAGGAATTAATTCTGTTAGAAATAAATGTACGCATTCCAAGAAAAATCACTTCTGTAATCATATCAGCACTGAAATCAACGTCACTATCGACGAAACAAAGTAACCAGTTAAAGATTCGAAGCAAGTCATTCAGACTGTTCCAGTTGGCTTGCTCGTATTGCCAAACGGTTTTTGTGGGATGAATGGGACACGAGAAATTGGCTGATATTACACAATCGTCCGAAGTGCTGAATGGAGAGTTCACCGTTATGGTATACTTATCCGGGTTAGAAGTAGGAAATAAGTCGAGAGTGTGGGCATATTGCCCAGCAATAAATGGTATTCGGGTCTGTTCATCCACAAGCTGAGTAAGGTGGTGTATCTCAGCAAAGATCTTAACATATCTTCC
Source organism: Philhelius festivus (assembly GCA_963931855.1). Classification (NCBI taxonomy): domain Eukaryota; kingdom Metazoa; phylum Arthropoda; class Insecta; order Diptera; family Syrphidae; genus Philhelius; species Philhelius festivus. Next base: position 48,159,307 of record OZ007557.1, on the reverse strand, counting down.
GTCGGGTGTTGTCTGTCCTAAATAGCTGAGCCTACTTGAATTGTGTACATTAAAGTCGTCCACAATAACGACTTCAGTGTGAGGGTACAAGGAAACCATTCGGCATTAAACTCATTTAGCGTTGAATTACTGTCAAGATGTGGACTCCTATAAATGAAACAATAAATATATTTCCTATACAAAAAATGTCAAAATATCAAAGTCAATAAATTTTGTATAAGAAATTAAACTTCCTGATGGCACTAAATATACATTTGTGTGGATAATAAAAAAAAAACTAAACAAGAAACTCGAAGCCACTTAAATATATACTAAAACAAAAATAGCTTTAATGAAGCCCGAGGTTTTCTAAAAATAATAATTAAAATGCAATGTGAGAAAAGAATTTAGCCCATGAGAGTTTTCTGGTTTGGAAAGTAGTGGCAATCGCCTAAGTGCAAGCAATCAAGCATTCTCGAAATGTTTTCTTGCTTAAAGGGCAGCACATTATAGGGTGGATGGTTTTTGTTTAAACATTGTTTTTTCCCTCCAAATCGAATTGACATGAGATTAAAAAAAAAAAATATTTTTAAGAATGCCGCTAGCCCCATCAGCGAACCACTTGAAGTTTTAACATGTTTTAAATGCTTTCTTATTTCATCGACAATCAATTCCATCAGTTTGTAAATTATTTGTTTTTTGAATCTATAAACGAGGGGTGGCCAGTTTTTTAATATCTTATAGGCTAGGCGCGCACATTCAACTTTTAGTTGCGCAACTGCTTGGTTCGAGCAACTAAAAAGTTTGTGTTTTGACACAAACTCAACGATTGCCTAAAATGAGTTCGCTATTTTGTGTAACTGTAACATATAATTTTATGCACCTGCGCGGACATTCAACCTAATAGTTCATCGGTTTTCTATAAGCAACCAAATAGTTGTGCAACTAAAAATTGAATGTGCGCGCCTAGCCATAGGGTTACAAGAGAACAATAGGAAATAAATTTGATTTAAAACAAAATTTTTGAATCTACATCATTTGAATGTCCGTCTCGGCTTGGCTGGCAGTGCTTCAAGCGATCGATCCAATTTTTGATTACAATCTGTTCAACAAAAATTGTCAGTACAGGCCTTTTACCAAAGCAAAAGTTGTACATCCCAACACGACCGTTGTATCCCACAAGTCAATACGATCGCACGCTTGTTATCTACATCAAAACAGAGTTACCATTATCATTCCCAATTACAAGCAAGGAGCTTATTCAGTGGATTTTATTAAGGAGCTTTTGGGATTTGAAGCTTTTGAGAACAAATTTTATGAAGTTGAGTATGTTGAGTGTTGGCGATTTATAATTTAAACTATAGGGAAACCCTGTGAGAGCTTTAAAAGGCGACACACCTATGCAAGCCAATGAAACCAGAGTGAGAGGCAAACGTCCTATCTTCCCTGTACTGACGATTTTTGTTGAACAGAGTATAGTCGCGGCGTTATTCCGGTAATAACCTGTCATATGATGGCCTCGAACTCGTCCAAAGTAGTCCCAGAGGAAATAATTAATGGTCTCAAGTCGCATGATATAAGGTGAACGATCGTCCATTTGATGATGACCCAGTCGCCAAATTTCTGCTTCCAAACTTCGAGCGTTACGTCCGTCACTTGTATGGGACTTAGCGCCGTCATTTTCAAGCCACAGCTCAGATTTATTGATGTTGTCGAGCTCTGGTCACATAAATTCGGTTAACGCGAGATCGTTTATGGTAACGAAAAAAAAAAAATAAAGTCCGATAATGATAACATGGTCGATGATCGTACACTTGTGGATTTTGTTCCCTCCAATAGCTTGTTGGTTAAGCCGCTCATCCAAAAATGATCCGTATCCGAGAATAGGATTTTTTGAACAAAATCAGGAACTTCGGCCATTATTTCAGCGCCCCATTAGAGAATTGTAGTACCCTTGGCATAATGGTTAGTGCGTTGGACTGTCATGCGGAAGGTCTCGAGTTCGGTTCTCAGCCGCTGCAAAAAAGTTTTTTTCAGAGGTGTACAGCCTCTTGTGAGGAATTGACAAATTCTCCAAGAGTATTTCTTGTCATGGAAAGTGCTGCTCATTAGCCATTCGGAATCGGCAGAAAATTGTAGGTCCCCTCCGTCCCTGGTAACACGCACACAGGAACAGTTGAGAGTTGTAAGTCACTAGGTCCTGGTTCACTCCGAGCTGTTGCACCACCAAATTTAATTTTAACATTAGAGAATTGTTATGGTTACCCTTTATTATATATATATATATATATATATATATATATATATATATATATTGACAACATTCTATCAGTATTTTTGATGCAATCTGTTGTGCTTTAAGTTCGTAGGGAAAATGACTCCAATCAAACCTTGAAACACTTGAGAGTCATAAGTTTTCTTGGTCGGAAGATGTCGCCAATGTCATTGTCTCTTCGGCAAAGATCTGACAGAGTAGAAAAATACAAAAAACTATAACCGATCGTGATGTGCCCATGATCAAAAGCTGGCTATCAATCCCTGATTTATGAAATAAAACATAAGCTTATTATAGGAGTACATATTGTCATTTCTTTGAAATTTTTATTTGCGATATACAGTGGCGACAAAATAAATATCACATGTATCCTTATTTCTGTGATGCAAGTTTTTTCCACTTTCTTTAACTTCAAAGAGCTGTTTGACTTATGAGGATATAAAATAAAATAAATAATATTGAACTCATAAAAAAAACTACAACAAATTGATTTATACAATTTAAGTATACTAGGACAAAATAAATAGCACATTTCATAAATAGCAAATAAGAAACAAATTAAATAACAAAATTTTGACATTATTTAAAGAAAATATCCGGTATTTGGTCTTGTAACCCTTATTTTTAATCACAGCGGAACGCCGCGCCGGCGTTTCATAGACTAAGGAAGACTCGGGCATCGTTCAGCAGGTACTGAGTACCAGGCTTGCAGAACTTCGCGTCAAAGTTTGTCGAAATTTCGAGTATCAGATCAATTTATCGCTTCGTCCACGACATTCCAAAAGTACTCAATAAAATTACGTTCTAGGGACTAAGCTGGCTTATTCCCTAAAATCGATGTTTTGGATAAATAGCCATTGCTTCACAGACTTAGCCATATGGTTAGGATCGTTATCCTGTTGAAATTTACACATCAAGGGTATTTCCTCCTCAGAATACGGTAGAATTGTATCCCATAGGATTTTCTTGTATTATAAATGGTCCTTAATACCCTCTATCTGATGAAGAAGCCAGATATCATACCAAAAAAAACATCTCTAAGCAAGAAGGCTACCCCTACCATGATTAACAGGCTTTATTGTGTATATTCTGGTCATATTCCTGGTGGATTCCGCGTCGAACGTGGTTTTTACCATCGGACCCAAATTAAATTTATACTCATCGCTCCATAAGATATTTCTCCACCAATTTTGAACTTTTGAAATATGCTCCCTTACAAACTGCATCCGACTTGACAGATTGCGCTTTCAGACGTCTTGGTTTTTTCTGGAAAATCGTCCAAACAACTTTTTTCTACTGAGACAGTTTTTGTGACTTTTTTATAAAATAATTTCTGGATTTCGAAAATTCCCGTTATTTTATATTCAAAATCCAGATACTTAACATTCAAAATCTACAACAAAAATGGTCTTACAGTACCGGATTTCAAAATGCACTTATGTTTTAAGCCCAAGAAAGAATTTTTAAAAGAAGTTTGCTATTAATTTTGTCACCACTGTATTTAGGTACTATAGGGCAAGTTCTGCATTTGGAAAAAAATCGAACTCCAGATTTTGATCAAAGTTGATATTACGATGATAGCGAAGACCAAAAAAGTGGGTTTCGCAATTTTGTCTGTCTGTCTATCTGTTCGAGTACAGCTAAACGGCTCGGCCGATTTTCATCAAACTTGGTAGATTATGGGTTTTAATTTCCCCCCCGGATGCTTTATTCTTTTTTTTTTTAAGTTCAAAAATAACGGTACCTACCATACGATTTTTTTTCGAAATTTTATAAATATTTTTTTTTCTCAAAAACTGTCCGACAGATTTAAAAAAAAAATTCAAAAAATTTCATTTAGTTAAACCTAGATAATGGCTGAAAACAAAAATCCAAAAAAATCTAATTTTTTGTACCCCTCTTGGAACCATTTTTTTTGTTTTTGATTTTCTCAAAAAACCGTACGTCAAATTTTGATAATTTTTTTATATTAAGGCTTCCCAGCAGTTAAATAAAAGTTTCTTAAAATAATCTACAAGAAATGAGAGAAAAATGTATTTTACCTAAAAATAATAGTACCCTCCATACAAATATTAAAAAATGATTTTCGAAAATCGTATTTTTCTCGAAAACGGTTCCGAGAATTTTGGTAAATTTTTGTTTTTAGATTAATTTTTAAGATCTATAATTTAATTATAAAAAAAATTTGAAGTCAAGATATTACTGACTGTATCTACCATAGAACGATTTTTTAAAATTTTGAATTTCTCATTATCGGCATAAAGGATTTTAATGAAATGAAATGAAATTAATGAAAGAGAAGCTTCTAAAAAGATTAAAAAACATTTCATTTCAAAACTTTAAGAAAAATATTTTTCTTTAATTTAAAAAAAAAAAAATAATTTTTTTTGGAAAATTCAGTATCTCGAAAACGGCTCAATATTTTGTTTGCAAATTTAATTTTTATTCGAAAAGTAATAAAAACCTATATTGGAGTACCAAATTTTTTTCTTAAAAATGTTTTAAAAATTTCTTATATAAGAAGTTAGTCATTTAAAAAATTAATTTTATGCTTATGAACAGTTTTTCTCTAATAACCCTGTGAGCTGTGCATGCATACCTTATACAGTTGACTGTGAATATCTAAGTCATATCATCATCATCATCGGCTCGACAACCGGGTTCCGGTCCTGGCCTCTTTCAACAAGTCTCTCCACCTATCCCGGTCTCTAGCCGACGCCATCCAGTTGCGCACCCCAAGGCTTCGGGCGTCCTGGTCTACGCCATCTCTCCAGCGCAAGCATGGTCTACCACGCTGTCGTCTACCATAGAATGTACCACAAAGAACTTTCCGAGCAGGTTCCTCTTCGCTCATGCGAGCTAGGTGCCCTGCCCACCGGAGTCTACCGAGCTTAATTTTTGTCACGATATCTGCTTCTAGGTAGATTGCGTACAATTCATGATTGTACCGTCTCCGGAATCGTCCTTCCTCACATACGGGGCCAACAATTCTCCTTAAGACTTTTCTCTCGAACGCAGCTAAGAGGTCGGAGTGCCTTTTGCTAAGCACCCAAGTCTCGGATCCATATGTGAGTACTGGCAGGACCATGGTCCTGTACAGCAGCAGTTTTGAAGTTATGGTGAGATTTCTGGATTTGAAGAGCTTTGACAGACTATAGTAGGCTCTGTTGGATTTGAGAAGCCGCCCGCGTATTATTTCTTCTTCTATATTGTTATCGGCTGCTACTATTGACCCAAGGTATTTAAAGGATTGCACCACTTCAAATTCGTGCTCCGCTACCTTGATTGTTTGACCAACTGTTCCTCTCGCATTCGACGCCACCATGTACTTTGTTTTACCTTCACTAATGTGCAGCCCCAGATTTTGTGCCGCCTGCTCGATCTGGATGAAGGAATCGTGTACAGCTTGTTCGGTTCTTCCGATGATGTCGATGTCGTCTGCGTAAGCCAGTAACTGGCTGGACCTGTTGACAATGGTCCCTCTTGTTGCCGTGCCAGAGTCACGGATTGCTTTCTCCAACGCCAGGTTGAAGAGGAGGCAGGCCAAACCGTCCCCTTGTCGGAGTCCATTAAAGATGTTGATTGGTCTGGATAGCAATCCGGCTATTTTTACTTGGCTTGTTACGTTGGTCATGGTCAACCTACATAGTCGTGTCAATTTATTTGGGATGCCGAACTCTCTCATGGCTTTGTAAAGTTCTACCCTGGCTATGCTATCATAGGCGGCCTTAAAGTCTATAAACAGATGGTATGTTGGGATGTTAAATTCTAGACATTTTTCCATCGCCTGCCTAAGGGTAAAGATCTGATCAGTTGTTGATTTGCCTGGAATGAAACCACACTGATATTGTCCGATAACGGTTTTAGCGTATGGGGTTATCCGGTCTTGTAGGATAGAGGAGAGTATCTTATAGGCGGTACTCAACAACGTGATACCTCTATAATTGCTGCACGTTGTGACATCTCCCTTCTTATGTATGGGGCATATTAAACCTTTTCGCCAGTCTTCTGGCATTTCTTCCTGCTCCCATACGTGTACTATAATATCATGCATTGCTTGACGTAAGGCTGGCCCGCCGTGATGGAATAATTCGGCTGGTATGCCATCGGCTCCCGGGGCTTTGTTCTGTTTAAGCCGGCCTATAGCCTTCTCAACCTCTTCTATGCTTGGTGGCGGCAACATAGGGTTTTCTTCTTGAAGTAGTGGAGCCTCCACTTCTGCAGTGAGCTGACCATTTAGCAATTCATTAAAGTACACTTCCCATCGCTCCAGTATGCTTTCAGGATCGGTGATCAGATTTCCCTCCCCGTCCTTGCAGTATGTGCAGCGTGGTGTGTACTGCGTCATGTTTCGGACGGATTGGTAGAACTTCCGCGCCTGGTGCGGACCTCGCTCTCGGCTATTTTCTATTTCACAGATTAGGTTCTTCTCCCAGGCTGATTTTTTTTGTCTGTGTAGCCGTTTTTCTATTCTTCTGAGCTCTTTATATTCCTCTTCGCGTGCCCGCGTTCTATGAGATTGTTGCATTGCTCGGTACGCAACATTCTTACGTTCAGTCGCTAGCTTGCATTCATCATCAAACCAGTCGTTCCGATTTTTACGACTGCTGCCTAAGATGGAGTTGGCAGTACCAATGACAATATTCTTAAGGCGTGTCCACTTCTCATTTACGCCCAGCATACTGGCTCCAGGACTTACTCTCCCTAAATCAAGTGATTCTAGGGCGAGTCCTAACGCATTACCAAAGGTGTTACTGGTGTTTTCATTGCGCAGGGCAGCCGTGTTGATTCGAACCTGATCGGCGGATGCAATGCGTCTTCGCAAGGCAATCCGCCCTCGGAAAACCATACCAACAAGATAGTGATCCGAGTCGATATTGGCACCTCGGTACGTTCGTACCGTCATCAAGTTCGAGTAGTGGCGACGGTCTATCAACACGTGGTCTATTTGGTTACGAGTGACTCCATCAGGTGATACCCAGGTGGCTTTGTAGATATCTTTACGCGGGAACCTGGTACTCGCAACGACCATGTTTTTCGATGCTGCCAATTCTAAGACTCGAAGTCCATTGTCATTAGTGTTCTCATGCAAACTATGGGTGCCTGCGTAATGCCTGAATACCGGCTCCCGACCTATTTTTGCGTTCAAATCCCCAAGGATGATTTTAACATCATACCTTGGGCAGGCATTGAGGGCCCTCTCGACTTGTTCGTAGTAAGTCTCTTTTTCTTCGTCTGAGGACTCCTCCGTAGGTCCGTGAACGTTAATGAGGCTGATGTTCGTAAATTTGCCTCGCACGCGAAGGGTGCATAGCCTTTCGCTTATAGCGTTAAAGCCGATGATAGTAGACTTCATTTTTTCGCTGACTAGGAAGCCTACCCCGAGCACATGGTGTTTTGTATGACAGCTGTAATATACGTCATATTCTTTCTTCTGTAAAACACCATTCCCTGTCCATCTAATTTCTTGGAGAGTTGTTATGTCAGCTTTATATTTTGACAGGGCATCGGCTAGCTGCTGAGCAGCTCGAGCTCTATAGAGCGATCGTACGTTCCATAAGAAAATTCGTAAATCGTTTTTCCTTTTTCTTTGCGTTGGTTGTCGTCGTGTGATCAGTCCGTTTCCGAGGCTTGTTGTCGTTCTCGAAATTCTCTTAGTTTTACGGGACAGGGAATTAACCTGTCGCCAACCTGTGGAACCAGCCTGATCATATTAGCCAAACCTTTTTAAAAGGCTTGTTTCTAGCGGCCGCCGCGAAGAGGCTATGATCACACTTCCACCAGTCCCGAATAGTTACGGCACGTGCATGTTTTCGTATGCTACATGTTGTTCCCCCTATTCGTCTGATGGCTGATCTAAGTCATATGCATACACACATATCCCCCGGTTGGGCAAAACTACTGAAAATGTTAAAAAATTCAGATCCATTTCTCAATTTAAGGAATTTTGAATTTTGTTTATCAATTAACGCGCTGTCGAGAGGTTGACCTAGAAGAGAGTTTTTTTATTTTTTAATTAAAAAAAAAAAAGTTAAAAGAGAGAATATCAAGCAAATGCAATTTTCATGTTTTGTCTAAATTTGGAAACCGAACGAAATTCAAAATTAATCTCAAAGAGTATTTTTATCTAAGTATTTCTTGCCGGCTATAGCAAAGATTGAAGTACTTTCTGCTTTTAAGCGTCGATTCGAATCGCTTCGCTTCGGTCGGTGGTGTACATTTTCCACAAATAAAACTGCCATTTATGTTTTAATCGTGTGCTTGGAAATGATAAGATTGTTTTTTTTTTTAAACAATATTACGCCGTTCAAAGGTTGCTATTTTGAGCAGCAGAATTGAGCTGTTGTGTCGGCACAAATGCCCTGATTGAATAGGTCATCATTCAATTAGAGACTATTAATGCTGTACATTGAGATACAGCTGCATGACCAACAAACAGGGGGGCTGACGAAGCTTTTAATAGAAAGTCAGGCAGTCTTTTGTATTAAGTGTGCTAGAGAGGCTATTTTGCAGCTACACTTTGCTTTTTCTTGGATGCGATTTGTATCTTCGATTGTATCAACATCAACGATATAAATAACTATTGTGTTATTGTTGAGGATTGTCCTGAGATGAACTATTGCTTGAAATATCAACTTCATTCATAACAGAAAAGAGTCAACATCATTATTTGTTATAAAATGTTAGGTGTTTAAGGAGAGATGTAAGGGCGGGACGGTAATTTTTTTTTAAATATTAAAATTAAATCTAAAAAGTAAATCAAATCAATATTTTCCAAAAAAAATCAAAAACAAATTTTAAACACATTTTCTGAAAATTCAGTATTTCAAAAACAGTAGATTTTTTTATTTTTTAATTTAATTATATTTTGTTTATTGCTCAAAATAAAATTAAAAAAAAAATATATAAAATGTATAAAAAATTAATTAATCTTGTTTGACAAAACGAACTGGAAGAAAAAAGTTAACAAATTGCCACATTTTTACTTGTGACTTAAAGCTAATATAAGGCAAGTTATGTATTCGTAAAAAAAAATCGAACTCGAGACTTTGATCAAAATTGATATTACGATGATAGCGCGAACCAAAAAGTAGGTCTCACAATTCTGTCTGTCTGTCGGTTCGACTGCAGCATAAACGGCTCGGCCGATTTTCTTTAAACTTTGTAGATATATCATTTTTAATTTTTTCCCCCACGCTTTTTTTCTTTTTTTTTTTAAGACCAAAAGTAACTGTACTTGCCATACGAATTTTTTTCGAAATTTTATAATTTTTTTTTCTCAAAAACTGTCCCACAGAATTTAAAACAAAAAAAATTTCAAAAGATTGAAAAAATTTTTACAAAAAACCATTTTTTTTTGTTTCTGATTTTCTCGAAAACGGTACAACCGATTCAAATCAATTTTTTTATGCTAAAGCTCCCCCAAAGTTTATCCAAATTTTTAATTTTTGGGATTTAAAAAAAATTTTTTTTTTGAAAATTCAATATTTCGAAAACCCCATGTTTGATTTTTTTTGATACTTGATAAATAAAAGTTTCTTAACATTATCTACAAGATTTGAGAAAAAATTTTTTGTATTACCTAAAACTGACGGTACCTTCCATCAAAATGTTAAAAAATGGTTTTCGAAAATCGTATTTTTCTCGAAAACGGTTCCGAGAATTTTGCAAACATTTTTTTCTTTTGATTAATTTTTACGATCTATAATTTATTTAAAAAAATTAGAAATCAAGATATTACTGACTGTACCTACCATAGAACCATTTTTTGAAATTTTGCACTTCTCATTATCGGCATAACAGATTTTAATGATTTTTTTTTTCATAGAGAAGCTTCTAAAAAGTTTAAAAAACATTGCGTTTCAAAACTCTAAAAAAAACCTTTTTTGAATTTTCGAAATTTTTTTTTTGAAAAATTTAATTTTTATTCGAACAATAATAAGAACTTCAAATTGGCGTACCAAAATTTTTTCTTAAAAATATTTTAAAAATTTTGTATATAAAAGTTTTTTTTTTTTAGGAAACCACTACAACGTTCTTGCATAAACTAATATTTGCTTGAATCACATGGCATCCTGTTTTTAGGAGTAACTATTAAAGAAGTTGTTTTAAAAAATAAATTTTGTGCTTATGAACAGTTTTTCTCTAATAACATTCATTTTTGAAATTCTTAGTCTATTAAATAGGAGCAAGTTCGTGCAACCCAGTCGTGTATTTATTTTAAAGATTATGAAAATACTGATCAATAATCAGCCGAAGAAATACTTTGAGGAACAAAAAAATGAAAGCACACAATATCTTCCGTAGCAATAGGTCCACTAGAAACCGGATGGCATATACTGCCAAAAAGTAGATCCAACCATTACATCATTTTCTCGAAACAAAGATGATTGCACTTGATAGTTCTATACCGTTTTATAGAGTTTAGCACGAAGCTCAAAAATTAGTGCATTTGATATTGATGAGTCTCTTCTTCGATGGATTAGAAATTACATGCCTGATAGTTAAGTTGGAGTTGTTAGGACGGTTTAAAGTCTAATATTCAAAATATAAACACTGGTGTGCCTCAAGGATGTGTTTTGTATCCCACTCTATTTTTTATATTCTAAAATGATATAATAAACTCTTTTATGAAACCCCTTATTCTTGTGAAGACGTGTTTTTACTCACTGCCAAAACCATTGCGTAAGCTTTTTTATCGGTCCTTCTGTTCAGGGATCTTTCTTCCCTGCAAAATGAAAAACAGCATTTGTGCAGTCTTTTCCTTAGGCGATTCCTCCTTCTCCTTGTCCTATTGATCAATTGAACTTACGTCCTTCTTTCAAAGATCATGGAATCGCTAAACAATTATCAACTAAAGAAATATATCGAAGTCCGAAAGCTTCTTTCTTTCCTTCAGTGGGTGGACACAATAGAAAGCGCAGCGGGGCTTTTATAAGAACGTTGAGGCGTTGATTTTTACTCTCCACTTTCTGTAGTTCGGAGGAGCTATTCCTAAGTTGCACATTACAATGTTCATTTTCCAATGGGACGTGACACTGTTGGATGAACATTGGATGAATTATTTCATGGGTGCCTACTAGTTAGACTATCGCCATTATAAAGACAATGAATGCTATCATATGCGGCTTTTAAATCCCTGAAAAGGTGGTGAATATGGACTTGAAATTCGTTGGTCCTTTTCAAAAGATTCATCAAAATCTTGATCTCCATTTTTTTCACGAATTCAAAACCTGTCCAATTTATGTTTACATCTCAAGTAAAAAACAATCACATAAAACGTCTTCCTCTGTTAACCATATTTATGTTTACGCTTTCTTACCCCCTTTTCATCAACAGCAACCTTCCAACTCGAATCAATCTATAAACCATCAAAAAGAAAATTAATTTCAAACAACAAAAAGTTAAATTATTCTGAATCAATCAAAAAAGAATAAATAAATCTACGACGGACGGCATGCACAAGTCCACCATCATCATCATAATCATTTTTATTAATTAAATTCCAATGCAAGTGCAAGTGGCAATCGAAATTGATTTTCACTTTAAAAATATACAAACACTGCATCATTGCTGAGGTCATTGGTCTTGACTTGACTTTTCGATTTTCATTTTCGAAACAAAGAGAATGGAAAGACGCGTTGAAGAGCATGGTGCGTGGTGGGGCAAGCAAGCGAAGGCATTATTATAAGAAGTTTGATGCACCTTGATGGTCGGTCATGGATGATTAAGGACAAGATATTTTACTTCAACATGAATGACTGGTTTTGGTCAAGAAATGCACTTTTCCGTTTGCTACTGTTGTAGGCATGCTTGGATGTCGATTTTGGAGTTTTAAGATAAATGAGAGGTAATTGGGGAATTCCTTCCAATGGTACCTTAGGCACAGGGTGACCAAACAAAAATTGTTAACTATATTTTATTTTTAATTTATTTGCTTTTCAAAATGTATAAAGCTTAGGAGCAAACATATATTTGGCGTACTACATCCAACGTTCTTGCCCTAGCCATTTTGATTCCTATATTTTTAAATCGGTTTATTTCAGGTCCTATTAGTCGCAGAGAAATAAAATGCACGACTGGGTCGCACGAACTTGCTCCTATGTAATAGACTAGGAATTTTAAAAACGAATGTTATTAGAGAAAAGTGTTCATAAGGATAAAATTATTTTTTTAAATTCTTTTGGTAGTAAGAGGCAAAAACAGAATGCTATGCAAATATCAATTTATGCAAGAACAAAAATTATAAGTCGTTGTAGTGGTTTCTTGAAAAATAAGCTTTTATATAGAAAATTTTTTAAAGATTTTTAAGAAAAAAATTTGGTAGGCCAATTCAAAGTTTTTATTATTGTTCGAATAAAAAATTAAATTTACAAAAAAAAAATATTGAGTCGTTTCTGAGATATAGAATTTTCAAAAAAAGAAAAAATAATTTTTTTTTCCAAAAGTTCAAGAAATATTTATTTTAAAGTTTTGAAATGCATTGTATTTTAGACTTTTTACAAGCTTCTCTTTAAAAAATTTCATTAAGATCCGTTTTGTGGATAATGATAAATTCAAAATTCTAAAAAATGGTGCTATGGTACGTAGGTACAAGCTGTAATATCTTAATTTCAAAACTTTTTTTTATTAAATTAAAGATCTTAAAAATTAATTGAAAAAAAAAAATTATCAAAGCCGTTTTTCGAGAAAAATACGATTTTTGAAAAATATTTTTTTTTTTATTTTTTTAGCATTTGTAGAAAAGGTACCCTTATTTTTAGGTAAAATAAATTTTGTTTTTTTATCTTATAGATTATGTTGGAAAACTTTTATTTATCAAGTTTAAAACAAATCTAGCTTGGGGTTTTCATAATAATGAGTTTTGAAAAAAAAATTGAAGTTTTATTTAAAAATCCAAAAATTTTTTTTTTTTAAATTTGAGTACACAATTCTATTTATGTTTTTAGGGAGCTTTAACAAAAAAAAATGATCAAAATCGGTTGTACCGTTCAAAAACAAAAAAAAAATTGTTCCATGGGGGGTACCCTCAAAAACCATTTTTCGGAAATTTTTTTTTAACTATTAGGGTAAGCTGGGGTACATTTGACACCGGGGCACATTTGACTTTGCGTTTTTCGGTTTGATCGTGCCCTTAAAAAAGAAAAGTTTGGATGAAGGAAGAAGCTTAGTTTGATTTAAAGAAACGTTATGAAATTTCGCAGCCTTTCTTCAACTCTTCGCGGAGTACCACGTGTTTTCGTGTTTTCTGTGTCTCTGATCTAATTTTTGATCACCGGTAAGTAAGTGATTTATGAACCTAATAAAATAAATTTTGTTTTACCCCGAATCAATAGTATGATAGTACTATGATTAAATTTTAATAAATTGAAGCCACTTTTGTGAAAATATAATATTAGTTATTAAAAAAAAATTAATTAAAAAGTTCCTTTGGGGCACCTTTGACTTTTGCAAAAAATATTTGTTTGACGTTGATTTTGGGAAATTATATATTAAATAAATTATTTAAAAAATGTCAATATCGATAAATTTGAATTTAGATTTATATGGACTGATTTTTTATGTTTATGAATGAAAAAATTTATGTTTTTTGTTTTTGTTGTTTTGTGTTTTTAGAAAGTGTATCATTTGATTTATTTTTTTCGTTATATTGTTTAATAAATTGTTTAAAAACAAAAATTTACTTTTTTACTATTCAAACAACAGAACGTGCTGGATCCGTTGATACTTTTAGAAATATAATGCACACGATGTGGGGTTTAATCAACCATTGTCAAATGTACCCCGCTCCCGGGGCACTTTTGACAAAATGACTTTTTTTAGAAAATACTTTTCTTTAAGATGTGGAAATGTTTTAAAACAAAAAATTATATGTTAGCATAATCTTGAATAACCACTAAATCACATACAAAACAAAACATTGGAGTGCATTAACAGTTTTCGGAAATACAGACTTTTAAAAACTAAGTGTCAAATGTACCCCCTTCTCCCCTACCTAGGTTTAACTAAATCAATTTTTTTTGTATTTTTATTTTTTAAATCTGTCGAACAGTTTTTGAGAAAAAAAAATATTTATTAAATTTCGAAAAAAATCGTATGGTAGGTACCGTTATTTTTGGTCTTAAAAAAAAAGAAAAAAACGTGTGGGGGAAAAAAATTTAAAATGATATCTACCAAGTTTAAAGAAAATCGGCCGAGTCGTTTAGGCTGTAGTCGAACCGAAAGACAGACAGACAGATAGACAGAAAGTCTTCGCTATCATCGTTATGTCAACTTTGATCAAATTCTCGAGTTCGATTTTTTTACGAATGCATAACTTGCCTTATACTACCTCCAAGTCGCAAGTAAAAATAAGGTGTGATATTATGGACATGGACTACATTTTAGTCAACAAAAATTTTGGGGCAAAATGTTATTAACGGTTCCTGTCATAGAACAGTTTTTTTTATTTTCGACTTTCTCATTAAAGGCTCTAACAATTTTAACCAAAAATTTTCAGTAGGAAAAAAATCGAAAAAAATTTTTTTGGGTTTTTTGAAAAAAAAAAATCCAAGTTTTTTGTTTGGACAATCAATATCTTCAAAACATGTGAACGAGTATTTTTTTAAATTAATTCCTAAAAATCTATACTACTAAATACTTAAAATTGACATTCCAAATTTTGTTCTTGAAAAAATGTATAGAAATTAGTTATATAAAAAATTACTTTAATAATAAAACAATTCCATGCATTTGAACATTTTTATCTCATTAAATCCATGTTTTACTTTTATAAAATGTATTTTAAATTCCAAAGTACTTTAACATATGTGCAAGTTCGTGCGATCCAGTCGAGCATTTTATTTTATATATTTTTTGTAAAAGAGAATTATATTTTATCAATTTTTTATGGGAAATCATTTAAGCACTCGCCACCAGTCTTCGTGGTTTGAATTTTAATGTCGAATTATAAAATAATAAAACCTGAAACACAATGGTTGTAGTTAATCAATCTTAAGTGTTTTGTTTATTTTGCACGTGAAGTCCGATCAATTTATTATTATTTGGCTATGACTAACTCAGTGGTTGGTTTTCAGTAGGTTTTCTGACAAACATTACATATACTTGAAAAACGCCATTTTTGAAAAGTCGACCATTCTTCCTATTTTTGAGTGAAAATTGATTTTTTTTGGACATCTACCAGCATTATTTTATAATTATGTAGGTCACCAAGTGGAAGTGTTCTCGCAATGGAAAATTGCTTTCAATACCAAGAATGCATTAAAATAACAACTCGTTCCAAATAAATGTTTCACGCGCCCATTAAATACCAGTACCCTTAGCCCGCGTCCCGCTCTCAACATTCTCGTGATCCAAAAAGCCAACGTATTCTATGTACGGCAAGGCATTAATGACGGAAGCCCTTTTAACGTTTTAACGATGAACAAATATACAAATCTCCTACACACATTCTGACGTATACATATCATATTTGGAGACAAAGAATATACAAACATACCCTACATATTCGTATATCAAGCCAAACAGAAGGCGAACAAAAACAATACGAGCTCCGACGTACGAGTATGAGTACGAGCTACCACCACCTCCTCCTACAAACAAAACAACAAAAAGATTTTCCATTTTCCACCATTTAATGAGGTGCTATCTGCAATCTAACATTTTGTCGACTTGTAGCTGGTTTGGGTTTCTGGGTGTTGAAATAATAGAACTGGCATAAAATTGTGGACCTAGATCCGTGCTCTTGGAATGTTTGCTAAGCGGTTTAATTTGGTGGCCAAAGCAAGGACTTATTAGAACAGAGTTTAAGGGGGATTTTTTTTTGTTTAAGACCCAACTGTTTGTTTTATTTTCCGATCTTATTTTGTGTTTGCTCTTTTTCTATATCAAAAGAAGTTCCGCTTCTGTGTGATAAAACAATAAAATTATTGCGGGAGCGGGAGCTTTGTGGTATAAAGTTTGTTTTATCCGGGAATGCAGTTTTAATTTTATCTCACAACAATGAGTAAGATCTCAATCCCATTTTCCATTTCCCATTACGAAATTAGGTCTGGGGGTAGATGAACTTAATGCGAGCATGCGATTAGAGGGATTTTGAAAAACGAGAGTATTTAATGCCATTGTGGAACTAAATTTACAGTCAACTCCGCTTATCCGCTTTACTAAAAAGTGTTTTTTTTTTTTAAATCTAAAATTAACTAGGTAGAAGAAGATGGAAATGTGCAGAAGGTTCCATTTTGATTAAAAAAATAGTCTTTGAGAGGAGTGAGTTTCTGGTAGCTTATTTTAAAGCGGTTCTACTTGTGTGAAGATTAAAGGTAGTAAAGTTGTTTGATTTGGATTGCATTCAGGTCAATTCTTCGGTTAGACCGTAATAGTTCAATAGCTGGCAATGAGGAAGAAAGGCTCTACAGTAATTGGCCAGGGTTTGAGAATCGAGAAATCTTTAAGGACAATCGATTAACCCATATAGCAAGTGGTCAAAAAAAAAGAATGTCGGTAATATCACCGTGAACTTAGCGTTAGAAGGTTTAAAATTTTAGGTTATGAATATTATTTCATCTGAGCGTGAAAATCTGCTTTGGAGTACTTCAATTCGTTCAATGTGAACTTGATGATTGGTCGACCAGACCTGGAAAGCAAGTTCTAGGAATTGTCTTACAAAAGTCGTATAAAGACGTTTGGGAACGTATAGATCAGCCAAGAGCTGACTTGAATATATTGTAATAGAAACGAAAAAAAATCACAAATAGAGTTTATAACAACAAGAGGTTTACCCATAATCGCGTACTGCCTTTGTGACAGGGGAAGGCTCTTTCGGAAGAATGTTATGGTTTGACGTAGCTTGATACTAATCTGTACAAAGTAAAACAATTACTCAAATCTATTTAGGGTGAAAGGAAATCTTCTCAGGATCAATTCTTTATCAAAATACTTATGTCTTCATCTTGAGGTAAAAAGTTACACGGTTCTAAATTCCTTCCTTGAGGTACTCCATACAATACATAATATGGATGAGAGGCACTGATATTAATAGAGAGTCACTTAACACTGAGAAGATGTTTTATGATACAATTCCAACCAACTGGGTTATCGCAAGAAGAAGATAAAACTCAGTATGGACGACTTATGTAGAGAATGCGGTAACGAGGAGATACACGAAGATACTCCTCACTACTTGTGTCATCTAAGAAACAAGTTCCTCGGGACTAACTTCTTGAACGACTTTGAGGAACTCGATTTCTGACATTCCAAGCGAAAACCTGTTGAAATTAACAAACGCTTACAAATGGCTTGAACATTAATTTGCTCTATCAATATCAACCAGCCAACCACGAGATTGGAAATCGCCTCCAACCACAGTCATAAGACATAAAAAGTGTCACGAACGACAATAGTAGAACGAACGAACGAGCAGTAATAAACGGGGAATGGGCACCTAGTCTATACGATTGCCACTCCTACGGTGAACACGAGCGTCAGTGAGTTGATGGGGCCATCTCTTCCTAAGATTGGTAAAATCCTCTTGAAGAAAGGGACAGCCCTTTTCGACTTATTCAGCAATCTTAACCAAACCAACGGGCAGATACACCACTCACTGACCTATCAAACTCATCTGCCAGACTTTGCAAGGATCCACATGCTATTACGGTACTGGTGGAGAGGGATGATTTCTCAAGTGAAGGTAAAGGAAAGGATCACATTTCTTCGATGACTTAGAAGTTCCCTCCTACATGTCAGGCTATAGCTTACTGAAACTCATCAACACCCTTAACGGACTTGAATGACATATAGGATTTATCATAAATTTCATTCACGGGAGTCGCAATCACTAGGCTATCACAACGGATGTACATTGATGTGTGATGGTAACAAGATAAACTCTATTAACCTAACCTTATATACAATTCAGAACTAGACCTCTATTGTAAGAAGTTTTGCCAAAATTGGTGCGCTTATATGAAAATCACTTATGCAACCTCAAAAAATATAATGACACTTGACATTTCAGTTTTGGCCAACCTTGGTGGCCAGTTCATGTTTTGTCTGCGAGAAATATCCTTATCCGCAAGTCATTCATGCAGATTGTCAATCGTGGCGTCCGCTTTGTGGTACGTATTATCGTCCTGCTTTAACCACATGTCGTCTTGGTGAATATGGTTGAATTGGGGCCATAAGAAAATGATTATCTTCGTTCTTTAGCACTCGCCATTGACCAACGACGTTTTCGAAAAAGTATAGACCAATGACACCGCCGCGCCGCGCCCACCCAAATCCATACCAAACAGTAACTTTTTGGAGATGCATAGAAACCTGATGTACCTCGTGTGGATCAGTATCGTGCCATGTACTTGCTAACACAGGCATTCAACCAAAAATGCACCTCGTCGCTAAATCTAATTTGTAGGCCAAATTGGGATCCTCTTCCAAACGATCCGAAGCGCAGTCGACGAATAATCAGCGTTGTCTGTAGCCATGAACTTTGAGCTCTGGTTTCGAAGCAAAATTCGTCAAGTTGAAGTCTGCAAAAGGCCGAGTTCTTGTGCATGGCGAGGAATCGACTGCTTTGGGTTTTTCTGTACACTTTCATGGACCGTACGATGTTCTTGGCCGATCCTACGTTCCTTTGCTGAAAGAATTTTGGCTGATGGATTATCGAACCGGTCATCTTAAATTTTGGCACCAAACGTAAAAGAGTCCACTGTAAAGGGCGACCACGTCTACTTTGCAATTTGGACGTGCTGTTCAATGTCATCAAAAAAAAAAAAAAAACGTGGCCTTCATAGGCTACCAAAATAAAGATATGCCAAGGGGTATTGATACCCCAAAAAATAAATGTTTCACAAAGAAAAAACAGAGAAACAATGTACAAACTCAAGGGGTTATGACTTCCCTTATAATGTTCTGGTGAAGCACAGTGCAAACGTATGGATAAAGTGGTGAGAATTTAATAGGAGATATCGATATACATTGGTCTTGAAAGCTTGTGCATCAAAATGAGGGGGAAAAATCGAGAAGGCCAAGGAATAATTGAACAATTGAAAAACTCCTTAGTCATCAGTGACATTGTGTTTTTTGATAAGCAATTACTCACTGTTTAAACAATTATGTATCAAAATTGACAAAATTAATTTAAATAGAAGTAAAGTCTAATAATTCCTCTGTTATCCCTTCATGACATCCGTTAGTTTGATATTTGATATTATTTAACGAATAAATATTTACCCTAAAGAAGTCATGAGTATATTTCACGAGTAAGGAAGTAAGTAAGGATTTATGATTTATGCCTAAGCATGATCCTCAGCTATGTTTTGTATCAATAAGGCTAGCCGCGCACTAGCAATTTTTAGTTGCGAAACTGTTTGGTTACTTATAGAAAACAGATGAACTGTTTGGTTGAATGTCGGTGAATTTGCAGATAATTATATGTTCAATAAAATGGCGAACTTATTTTAGGCAATCGTTTAGTTTGTGTCAAAACACAAACTTTTTAGTTGCTCGAACCAAGCAGTTTCGCAACTAAAAATTGCTAGTGCGCGGCTAGCCTAAACCACCATCACTCAAATCACTGTCTAGGAATCACTCGACTTACAACTTAATGAACCCTAAGTCTGATGCAGAAAGGCAAAACGCCCGAGGTATTCCTCTTCTCTGCCTTTGTAATTTCTTATACTGAACCAAGGTAATGGCATTTTGTCATAAATATTCACCCCAAATGCTTCTACACTTCATGAATTTTAATAAAAAAAAAAAAAGAAAAAAAATATATTTACATACTACAAATGTGAGTACAAAATAAATGTTGCCCCCTCATTCCGATGGTCAATGTTCACGTTCTCATAATATGAAAACAACACCGCTTTTAAGACCATCATCGGTTTGGAGAGGGGCAAGATTATTCTGATATGATAGTCATGATTTTTTGTCAAATTCTTTTTCATTTAATTCATTACATGGAACTTATCGTGGTGACTCATGAGTCATGACAAACTTTATCATAACGATCCTGTGTACCTGTGTAAAATGTAAATCAAATTAATTTGTCCCCAGACAAAGAAGAGCTCACATTGTGCTGAGAAGCATTGGAAGTAGTTTGTCTAGATCAATTTTTGTGATATTCATTTACCTAAAACCTAACACTTCTTTTGATTGTAGAAAAGCATACGAGTCTTTTCATAAATTATATTAAATTAAGATTTCAGATAAGACTTTTGACGATTTATGCTCACAAGTTGAAAGCCCTTTTATTTGTTTTTAGTTTTCTAGGAAAACAGTTGATAAATTACTTAGGTCTGCTTTATCCGTAGTCGAACGAATCATAGAAGAGGTGTGTTTTTTTTGGGACGCATTGTGCCAGTTCTTTCAGTGCAAGTTCGTCCGATTTTCAGGGTAAAACTCTTGTAAACCCCTGAAACATGTTTTTCAGTTAATTTAAACCTCCACTTAACTCCGGGTTAACCCTCTAAATCCCCTACTGAGAGGACCTGCGAATACCGCATTTGAAAGCGGATACTCCTTATGGCGCTAGGTCGAACGGTCTCGTTCTTTGAAGTCGGCGCAAAAGGTTTGTCTCATCAATTGTCTGTCGAATAATTTTATTACTATGGTCTTTTAACTGAGTTCTTATAGCTTCCCAGCGAAAACTGCTATTTCATCTTCTCTGTGTAAATCACTGTTTCTAATGTACCACGGAGCATTAACGATTTCTCTGAGAACTTTGTTCTGATAAGATTGTAATATCTGTCTATTGCTTGGTTTAGTACAACCCTAAAGTTGTATACCGTACGTCCATACTGGTTTTATCACTTGCTTATAGATAAGCAGTTTATTGTAGATGCTGAGTTTGGAGTATCTTACAATAAGTCAATTCATTTCACGTTATTTATTTTCAAGTTGATCTCGTTTCTTTTTAACGTGAGTTTTCCATTTAAGCTTAGCGTCTAGTGTCATTCCTAGGTACTTTGCTGGTATTTGCACCGAATTAATGTAAGTGGGCAGATTGGTAATTTGTTTGTAAGTAAAATTAATATGTGTTGATTTGGACTCATTAAGAACAATTCGTCATTTCTTAGTCCACAGCGAAGTTTTATCTAGAGCTCGTTGGAGCTTCTCGGTTGCAGATTCAACTGAATCGGATATTGCAGGTATAGCCGTATCGTCTGCAAAAGTACCTATTTTGATATCGTCTTCATGAGGAATATCGCTACTGTATATAGTACGAACAGAATCGGATCGAAAACACTTC
Organism: Philhelius festivus; assembly: GCA_963931855.1. Taxonomy (NCBI): domain Eukaryota; kingdom Metazoa; phylum Arthropoda; class Insecta; order Diptera; family Syrphidae; genus Philhelius; species Philhelius festivus. The sequence goes on along the minus strand of OZ007557.1, from coordinate 48,137,807 downwards.
CCTGCGGAACACCAGCATTGATTTCCTTAAAATCCAAATATTCCCTCCCTTGCTTAACTCAAAATAGCCTATTTTCAACGTAGAACTCAAGGATGTAATATATATGTTCCGGAAAGACCTGTCGCAGCTTAAACTTAAAGCCATCTTGCCAGACCTTGTCGAAAGCTTGATAGACGTCTAGAAATGCGCTTGAACATACATTTTTTCCCTCTAGTGATTTCTCGATTTCATTGGTTATTCTGTACACCTGATCAATTGTTGAGTGGTTTTTCCGGAAACCAAATTGAGGGTCAGGAATAAGCAGTCGCTTTAATAAGATTTTCTCAAATACCTTGGAGATCAGTGGCAAGAGGGAAATCGGTCTATAAGATTTCTTTTCGTTCGGAGACTTTCCCGGTTTTGGAACCATTAAAACTTCTAAGACTTTCCAAGGGCTTGGAATGTATGAAAGCCTTAACGTCGCGTTCACAAGGTGCTGAAATTTAATTACTGCTTTTCTGGGTAGCTCTTAAAGCACGCGAGCATTTATTAGGTCGGTCGTACCCAGGAGCTCTTTAAATATGAACTCGACTTTCAACTAAAAGACTACGACGAACTATACTTGACAATGCCATTTTCGTAACTAATCGCTCAGCGGTGACGCTCAGAACCTATGTGGTTGCAGAATATAGCTTCCGGTGGAGCTTCGCCACCATGAAGTTCCTGCAAAACTTCAGGGCCTGTCAACCCCAGATATACACATCCAGCTGTTAGTCAAGGTAGAAACCATCAACCAAGAATATGCACCCCTCTGGTGAGGTGTTACACACTCCTTAGCGGATTCCTACTTTAAGGACACCGTCCAGACTGTTCCTATCCAGTTAGTTCAATTACTTACGTAACCTATCCACAGGCACCGCAAGGAGGTCGATAGGAACCGGAAGTGACATTTTGTGCTAGGTAGCAATACCGGCCCACCGATAAATCGATGGACGAACCCATCAGAACATCAAACCAGCATTACCGCTTCAGCACCCACACACGTTAGTGCATGGATTATGCATCCGTAGCAATATCAGCAGAGTTCAACAGAGCCCCGGACATGCCTTAAACTACACAAGCACGCCATCACCCTCACCTGCAGCGATGATGCTCATTAAATGGCCACCCATCACTCAGACTCGTCGCTCTATCGCTCGTCGCTCATTGCGTGGCCGAAGCCTAATGGTGGAGTAGCGCCGGCCGTTTGTAATCAGTTTTGCGTAATAGTCCTTATTCTCCCTAAGAAGTCTTTTTTTTATATAAGTTTTCTTAACATATTCAAGGGCGCGATAAATTTTGTTATGTTACAAAAAATTTACGAAAATTCTATTCCTTTTTAGGTGATTTCAACATATTTTTATGGGTGGTAATATTTATATGACGGTCAATTTATTTTTAAAATTTAAAAATTTTAAAGTGGAATGCTAACTTGAATGAGATATTGATTTTTGTTTTTATAGAAATATAACCTTTGATGAAAATATGTCAAGCCTTTTCGAATGTAGAAGGAAATACATAATGAATGACAGATATCTTAAACCATCTATTTTTGTAAATGTCATCCATGTAATCCTGAATAATTTTTTCCAAATTGGTTAACTTATATTAGAGCTTTTAATTTTGTTTCACGATTCTAAATCCTAACCACAAAGTATACTGACACAAAATTAAAGCCACATAATATGCATCTTTTTATTCTTATGGTGATTACAAATTGAAAAACCTCCTAAGATTGCATCTATCATGGTATAATGTCTCGCTAAGATGAAAATTGCACAATTCCCTTCTATTACATTGATATGTCGCAATACACAGTGCACAGTCCGTAAAATAGTTATGAAGTCTTTATAGAAGCTCGCATAAATAAGATACAATTATGTCAACACATAAAGATGCTCGTTCTTAAATCTCGACTTTACTTATGGTGTGTCATTTGAGATGGATCACACCGCACATCAAACCGCAACGATTATGTTATATTGTGTGTGGCTGTGTGTGCCGCAAAGCGCAGAGTATTGTGTTGTTAGCATTTTTATATACATAAATATTTAGAATATATGCGTTGAACAGTAAAGCTAAAAAGTTTCAAGACTCAATTTACAATATCAGAACTGTACCGTGCACAGTCCAAAAACTGCCAATTTTTACACATTTTAGTCCAAAGTCTGTCGCATGCTCAAGACTATCTTATTTACTTGTATATACAAAAGATAGAATTGTAAAGAAGTTTGGTAGAAATGTAGAGTTCAAGAACAGGCTTATTGTATGGAAGGAATACTGTAAGCTTAAGCAACGATTCCATCTGCATGATCAAGAACTTTAAATGAGTGCTTTAGTTTAATGGCATCATTAAAAGCGATTCAACATTAAGTGTCCTGTGTTTCAACAATTCTATTTACCTATCGTTAGTCGAATTCATCCATCTGCCGACTTTAAGCGTTTGTTCCAGCACCAGCCAAGGTCTACAAATGGTTTTCTAAGACACTTTCGATCAAACACGGTGCACATCAGCCTGAATCAGGCTACCGATTCAAAAAGAATCCCTGTATGAGACACATCGATTTTACGAGTGATTTTTTAAGAGCTATCTAAAATTAAAAAAAAAAAAAGAAAAAAACATAAAATTCAGAAAAATGCATGAAATCTTTATTTGAATCGATATTACGGTCGGTTAAATTTAATGTTTGAAGATTATTTAATGCAAATTTTGACCGCGGCTGCACCTCAAATGGTCCATCCGCTTAATCCAATTTTGGCATACTCTTTCTAACATTTCGGCCGGTATCTCACTGATAAATGCTTCAATATTGGATTGGGATTCCAGTGCGTCAATTGAAACGGGCTTGTCGCTATAGACATGAGTCTTAATATAGCCCCAAAAAAAAAAAATAGTCTAGAGGTGTTAAATCGCACGACAATTGACCGCCTCAAACGTGAAATATACTTTACCAAACTCGCCTCTCAATTGGTCCATTGTTACGCGTGCTGTATGGCGTGTGGCACCGTCTTGTTGAAACCACATATCATGCAATTCAAGCTCTTCCATTTTGCACACAAAAAAGTTTGTTATAATCGCACGGTAGCGCTCACCATTCACAGTAACGTTGCGATTCGCATCATCTTTGAAGAAATACAGCCCAATGATCCGCACCAAACAGTGACTTTTTCTGGATGAATTGGTAGCTCTTGCAATGCTTCTGGCTGTTCTTCACTCCAAATACGGTTTTGCTTGTTCACGTATCCATTTAACCAGAAATGACAAATGAGCTTCGTCGCTGAACACAATTTTTCGATAAAAAAGTAGATCTTTGGCCAACTTTTCAAGAACCCATTCACGAAAAGATTCGGCACTAGCTATATATGAAAGGCTTCACGCCTGAATCCTTCCACAAAATTTTCCACGTAGTGGAGTAACAGAGGCCCAATTGCTGCGAACGGCGCCGAATCGATAATTCACGGTCATCACTAACACTGGCCGATACAGCTGCAATATTTTCCTCAGTTCGCACTCTACGTAAGCGTGTTGGTGGTTTAATGTCCAACATTATAAATTTTGTGCGAAATTTAGTCACAATAGCCCGAATAGCCGCCTCATTAGGTCGATTAAACTGATCATAAAATGGAAGAAGAGCGCGATGAACTTTCTTAACAGAGCACGCAATATAGCAAACACGAAACGTGCGTGAGCTGTCAAAACCAGTGTTGTCAAAAAGAAAATAGCAAACAAATCACCCATTACTTCCAATCTTCAAGACTAAGCGCTCTGGCATCTATGATTACTTGATCTTTAGACCGGTTCCACCTTGTCGGTTTAAGCCTTGAACCAGGATTCAAAGACTCTCTTCTCTTGTTCACAAAGTTCGAGGTTCTATTTTATCCACATAAGAACAAGTATCTGTCGAAGAATTGTTCTTTCGAAAGACACACCATAAACTCCTCTTTCTGCTTATCGTTGAACAATCGGCGGAGGAAAGACTGGAAGTATGAATGTTTTTTAGAGTGTGGACTTCTTATCTGTGAGGAGTTCTGAACCTTTTTGTTTCACCAAACTTAAATAGCAGCGGTTTCTTAGGGTAATTCTTCGTTGGATCTTAACTTAGATGGTATTCGTGGAGTTTAAGATCAACAACCAAACTACCTCGGCGACAATTATGTTTGTTTGTTTGTTGACCAACACGTTTAGTCTTATTTTGATTCGCCGTGTAGATACGGAGCTTTGGGAATGGCTGATGGTATCGGTTTCTCCCGAAAGCACAAAGTTGGCTAGATTTGTTGAAAATAAAGTCCCCGGTGTAAACGCCCGTCTGTCCTACGCGAGTGTCTTATCCAGAACTAGATTGAAGAACCACATGATAACGCATTTCCTTGCCGAAACGTCCATGTTTCCAATAGTTCGGAGTGGCTTTCGCCTAAAGCAGATTGCACCCTGTAATGCGCAATGTCACAGGGCACACCTGGATCAGGTTTCAGCCATTCCGAGCTCGGCCTTTGCTAGGTGGTGAATAGCGACATGAAATACGTTATTCTTTTCCAAGACTTCGCTCAGTTCGAAGAATTGTCTATGCTCTATACGTTGGCCGTGAAGCCACATAAATTAGTTCCTTACCTCTCATCGTCTATTAATGTGTTACCGCTTTTTAGACTCATCGATTTATCAGTTAAAGAACATATTCCCAAGGTCACCGTAGGGGCAACTGAGACACTCTCAGTAATTCCTTCCGGAACTTTTACTGATCTTGATTTTCCTTATTTGGTTTTCTATTTTCAATCAACAATGTTGTAAGCTATAAGACACCAAGACGAGTCAAACCTATCATACGTTTATCATTTCCGCTGCCGTTTAGGTATAAGCATTTTGATTGCATTATAGAATCCCTCCAACGGGCCACACTCGCCCAGCATCTTCCCGTCTTCAATTATAACGACAACATACTGTTCATCTGGTCTTAGGAGTGAGTAATCACGTTTATACGTATAATATAGAATGTGTGACAAAAGATTTGTTGCCAAAGCGAGTTCTCAGATTTCACCCGCAATTTGCATAAAGAAGATCGAGATCGCCTTCTCTGGTTGCCTGACACTTTCGCATCGGGCTTGAGGTGAGGTTGGATATACATATATTTCAGACCATAAATGTTAAAGATGACGCAAACTCGATGAATTGATAGATAGCTTCTCTTGCACCTCATTCTTGATGCTCGTCAGTTGCATCTCGCATCTGTATCTTTTCATTTAGTTACGAAAAAGGAAAACAAAAAAAAAACGTGAGCAAATTTATTAACAAAGTTGTATCGCAGCGAGTAAGTTCGTTGAGTCGTGCTTGTTCAAGTGTCGTTTATTTTTTGTTTTCTTAATTTCATTCAAACGATACTTGTTCTATAAAGAGTGTTATTCGAACATGTGGTGTGGTGAATGGTGAGTTAATTTAAATTGAGTAACTCAGGGTTTCAGTGCTGGAGTGGAGAAGCCTTTGGTTGATTTGTATTGCTTGGTGATTCTAACCATCTTTTCAACAGTTATTCTTTTCTAAGGCCCAGTTGGCCAGTGTAAAATCAACCGATCTTCAGAGTTAACCTACCAAATTTGATGCATTAACTTGTGTTTAACCTAGAGACCTCTTGAGCTTCGCAACTGAAACATTTTAAGACAACGTGTTAACTCCTAAACTACTACGAAGTTGCAGCTATCAGTAGTGATGCTCTGCTCCAGACGGTGTTTCTTTGTCTTGACCTCGTTTTCTTGAAGATCAACAGATTTTTCCAGATCTGCAATTGCCGGGAAAGAGTCTTTGCCTCTATATTACGGAAGATTGGGGACGGCCGATAAGGCCGATATCGTCTACATTAGTTGGACAGTTTTATTGAAAATACTGTCCTTGGCGTTAACTACTGCCTTGCACACCATCTCTTCTAGAACAAAATTGGAGAAATCATATGGAATCACTTCTTCTTGCTGAAACCGAATAGTTCCGAAGGGACCTTGCCTGAATGCACTTTCCATGGTGTATTGTCCAATTTAAGGCAACAAAGTAGGAATATTTTTCACAAGATCCCAAGTTCGTTCATCGCCATAATGAGCTCCAGAAAATGAATAGTCTATAGATCTTTGAAGTCGATGAAAAGGTGGTCAGTCTTGACTTTAAAGTCGTTTCTTTTTTAGATTATTTGCCTCATGTGGAAGATTTGGTCTATAGTCGATCTGTCCCGTCCAGAAGTCACACTATAGTACTTGCCGAATATAGAGTTTTGGAACAGCTTAAGAAGATCACACAGCACGTTGGAGAGCAACTTTAGAAGGAATATGGGAGCTGATAGTCTTGTCATAGGGCAACCCTTCCAACACATCACACCGGAGGAGTTAAAGAGATCTGTTGCTAAACAATCAGATTCTGTAGCCATGTGCTTTAGCTTGTTACTCTCCTCTCTTCTTCTTGCTTGAGAACTCTTGTCTCTGGCTACATTTGTTCTGCGCTGGAGCTTATTCACATCTGTCTTACTCTATGATGATTGATGATATGGCAATTCTGGGATTGATTGTTGGCGTATGTGCTTGTTGAATGCAAAGCCTAGAGCTTCTCATATATAGTTTCTATAGACTAAGGCTATTACGTCCAACTGGTAATTTCCGATGGAACTCTGTATTTTTCCACATCTAGGAAATAATTAGAACGCCTAAGATGTCAGATCCGTGTCTTTTGTCGGCTTGTAGAATGACAGGTTGCTTTATGGTGAATTAGCTTTGGGAATTTAGTGCTGTTCATCAGTTTATTTTGACCTGCTTCAAGGGCTTTTAGTCAGAAGCGGTTATCTGTTGTCGTCTCATGAAGACCGTTCTAACAACTAATCAACTGTCCAAAAGTCTTTCATACTAATTCTCTTTTATAGGTTCTTCAAGTTAATCGGTGGTTTTCGTGTGAACATAGTGGGGCTTATGACGTGGAAGGTGGCTTTGATGCGGATCACAGACGGACGATAACTTATCTTAGATTTGGTTAGTGGTTCGACCGCTTGAAGAATGACAGGTTGATTTGTTGGGAACTAGCCTTGGAAATGTAGTTCTACTTCTCAGCATATTTCGAGCTGCTTCAAGGGCTATTACTCAGAAGTGGTTATCTGTTGTGGTTTTATGAAGATCGTTTTTATCAACTAATCAGACTTCTTCCGCTTCGAGGACGTCCAGAAGGTCATACAAATTATCCTTGATCAATTCTTAAGGTTTATCGATAGGTTCCGTGTGAGCATGGTAATCTTATCCTTCCAATGGATTTCATGCAGATCACAGAATGGCGATCACTTATCGGGAATCATTTTACTTCTAAGCCGATTTCCAGCGACGAGTCCTTAGATACTTGTGCAATATTATATCTTACTTACTTACTTACTTACTTAAGGTTGCGCTACAGTCCGGGGTAGACCAGGGCCTCAACCAACAAGCTTCTCCAGCTAGCTCGGTCCCTAGCTAGCTGTCTCCACTTTCGCACGTGAAGTTGGTTGAGGTCCTCTTCCACTTGTGTGCGCCACCTGACTCGCGGTCTTCTTCTACTTCGCCGTCCCTCGGGGTTTGATTTGAAGACTTTCCGGGCCGGAGCATTCGGGTCCATTCGCTCTACATGATCAAGCCATCTCAGTCGCTGGACTTTTATACGTTTGACTAGGTCAGTTTCGCTGTACAGCCCGTACAGTTCGTGGTTAAATCTTCCCCTCCACTCCCCGTCTATGCAGACGGGACCAAATATCACACGAAGAATTTTCCTCTTGAAACAGCCTAAAGCGCTCTCATCCACTTTCGACAAAGTCCATGTCTCTGCACCATAGACAAGGACCGGGATGATGAGGTACACTTTAGTTGCTAGAGAGAAGACTGTGATACTTAATTGCCTTCTTAGTCCAAAGAAGCAGCAATTGGCAAGAGTTATTCTCCGTTTGATTTCAGCGCTGGTGTCGTTTTCTGAGTTTGCATTCTCCATCGTCATCCTGCACAAGCGGACAAGTTTGTCAGGGATGCCAAAACTAGACATTGCTCTATAAAGTTCGTTCCTATAGATGCTATCGTACGCGGCTTTGAAATCGATGAAAAGGTGGTATGTGTCGATTTGTAGCTCCTGAGTTTTTTCCAAGATCTGCCGTAATGTGAATATTTGATCGATGGTGGACATTCCTGGTCTAAAGCCGCACTGATATGAACCTATCAGGTTGTTGACGAAAGGCTTCAGACGTTCACATAATACGGGAGAAAGGATCTTGTACGCAATGTTCAGGAGACTTATACCTCTGTAGTTGGCGCAGTTCAGAGGGTCTCCTTTCTTGAGGATCAGACAGACAATACTGAGGTTCCATTCATCGGGCATGCTTTCTTCCGACGATATTTTGCAGATGAGCTGGTGCATACTCCCAACCAAGTCATCGCCTGTCGCTTTGAACAGTTCGGCAGCGAGGCCGTCAGCTCCAGCGGCTTTGTCGGACTTGAGATTCGATATAGCTATCTTCACTTCGTCCAGGTCGGGTGGGCGGTATTGTTGGTCTACTGACAGAGTATCGCACGAAATGCGGTCACCACATAGTTGGAACTGGAGACACCATCGATATCGTTTTTTTCGAGAGCCCTTTAGTGGCAGGAGTCTTGCCCTGCTGAGTCATTAGTAGTAAAATCCTACTCGACGATGTGTGGCCTTCATGCAGAAACGAGTTGCACGATCACCCCCTGCTCAAAAACGAAAAGATTAAATATTCTGACCACGACATGCGGCCCATACACAATCCGGCTAGAGTTGTGTCAATCAGGATCGATTCGATTTTTTTAATCCGATCATCGAAAAGTGTTGATGATCGAAATCAATCATTTTAATCGATCTCAATCCCCATCATTTAGATGATTCTGGATTCTCGATTTTCTATTTTAATCTCAATAATTTCAATGATTTTCGATTTTTGATATCAGTTGACTCGATTAGCCATGATTTACTCGATTCCATTTGTTCCGATTCAATCAATGTGGATTATAAACGCCAAGCGGATGGTGGACTGGAGTTTCTGGGTTGAACTCGGCATTGAAGAACATGATTGATCGGGTTGGTTGTTGATGTTGTAGGCCACAAAAACAATTGTTGGGTCGAACTGATGTATGAGGATCCGGTATGTCTAATGTCTGTCGACATCGTAGCCATCCTTTGATGGAATTTGACAGTTTATGACTTAACAAATAGAGGACGAATTCAGTTATGACGTTCAAAGAGTATTTCGTACCAAATGTTAGCGGAAAGCCCTAAAATTGCTCTTTTCCGAAGCAACAAATAAAATCTCTCTTTCTTGAATTTTTTGACAGTTTTAATCCATGTACCAAGTAGCCATCATTCGATGTTATTTGGCAATTTTTGGCTTACAATAATAGAGTATTTTGTGAGAACTATCAAAGCCACAAGTCAATCTTATCATCGAAATCGAAATTAAAATCGAATAGGAACAGTATTGAATCATTTCAGTGAAATGAAAATGATCGATTGATTGAAATGATCGGATCATTTTCGTAATCGATTGTTGAACGATTCGATCATTTAAAATGTACGATTTACACAGCTCTAAATCCGGCCCTGTTTATGTTATTATAAACGAGACTATTTGAAGCTGAATCTAGTGTTAATGTTTACAAATTGCCGGCTTTCATAAAATTGATTAAGCGAACGACAATTTTAGATAAATAAATGTATGTAGTTGAGATAGTTTTATATCAAGAAGCAGAAGTGTCCCATTTAACGGAGACCGCCATCGACACTGCTGCGTCGGTCGACACCACTATCACAACAACATAATGGCAAACATGTATCTTAATAAAATAATGGAAATTAGGTTCATCGCAATTCCAATATAGTTAACTATATGAAAAAGTATCTATAGAATCTAGATTATCTATACATACTCGTATATACGGTAGGTAGGAACGTATTTAATTTTATTCGCGGTTGGTGGCAGAATTGTTTATTATTATTGCAAGTCTCAATGTGTGTTTATGTCATGCGTCTGCTTGGATTGGCATGATCTAGATTTGTATTTAAATTTTGTTTTTTTTTTGTTGTTGTTTAAACAGCAGACACGGGTAGTCATGAGAGTATACAATTTCTGGGGTCAGAATGTAGACCTACTACATTACAATCAGATCGTTGATCTAAAGTTTTTCAAATTCGGTATTTCTAGGCCAAAAGCAAGAAAATATTATTATTAATTACTATGGATACTCGTTATGGGCTATTTTTATCATCGAAAACGATCGATTTGCCTCGCCTTTAAATTAACATTTTTGATCCAAAACATGTTTTGGCGCTTGGATGATGTGTGGCTTGCATACAAAAGAACCAACGATTATGGAATTTCATTTAAAAAACAAATGCTTAGCTAAAAAAATAAATCAGAATCTGTAAGTCACGTTTGATCGTGTCGTGAAGATCTTGTAAATCTGCCAGAAAAAAAAACGTACTTTTACAAATAAGTCGTCATATAGGAGAAAGTACGTGATGAAGAAAAAACAACTAAAAAAACATTGGGAGCATGCATGACTCACAAGAATAATTTATATGGTTGGTGTCTATAATACTCGTACTAGATCTGTTCCAGAAAAAAGGTGAAAGAAAAGTTCTAAGATGACATAATCCACTTTTATTGCTACCATATCAACCTCAAAACATATGAATTTAACTGTAAGAGATAAACCAATGCATACGTCATTGAAAGCAAAGATAAAAAGAAATGATCCTAAGTGACAGTCCTGTGGAACTCCATGTTTCACAAGTAAAGGGTCTTTCAACAGGGACGCTACAAAAGTAGAACGACAGAGACAGCAAACGACGCCATATTTCTTGCTGCTCTTTTGACATTTCTCTTCAGTAAAGTTTGCCATTTCATGATGGAAAGATATACGAGCCAACAACGAGTCGAAATTATTAAAATTTACTACCGAAATTCGGAGTCAGTGGCCTCAACGTTAAGAGCGCTACGTCCAATTTATGGTCGTCATAATCGTCCTAGCAGATCAACAATTGAGCGTCCAGTCGCTTGGCCGCCTCAGTCGTGCGATTTGACGCCGTTAGACTATTTCCTGTGAAGCTACGTCAAGTCTATGGTCTATGCCAACATGCCAACGACGATTGCGATGAACTTCGTACGAATATCGAACGTGAAATTGCAGCAGTCTCTGACCTGTCAAAGACCTGTCATTGAAAAGATCTGTCGCTTGGATGCTTGCTAAAATACAAAGACAAACTGCATAGTTTTTTGAGGTTTTGAAAAAAAAAAACTAACACATGAGAATAGAAAGAGAATCGAACACAAATCATTGGAACGCTTGTGTTCCATTTTGTTTTAACCTAAAATCAGCTGTTCATTGAAAATGATTTTCATCATTGAAAAATTAAAAACATTCTCAATATTCATAGTTTAACTACGCCAAAAAGTGAAAACAAAATTTTCAATGATGGTTTTCAATGATAGCTATAACTAGGACCTAAATTCTTAAAAATTATTTTCGAAGATAAATTTTAGATAAACCTTCCAATTTGGAAAGTTAATCGGACGTACGGAGAATGAACCCGCCGTACTACACGAATGTGGAATAGATTTTTGCTTTGTTTGTTGACAGCACGTACCTATAGTATTCTCGATTTCTTCAAGAACAACAAGCTTCGTCTGATCTTCAATCGTGGTGAAGGACTTTATTCTGAAATGTTGGGAACGGCGGATGATGCCACATCGTCTATATGCCCCAATAGTTGACAGATTTATTAAAAATAGTGCCCCCGGTGCATATACCTGCCCTGCACACTATCTCCATCTATACATTGACCATGGGTTCTTTCTACCCGACTCATTTTGATATTTAAAATTTCAAAACCAATGTGCATCGGCACCTCCTTTTTGTCCTCCTTGTCATTTTCATTTCAATATTTTAAAAATTCACATCATTACATTTGTTCCCATTAGGTACATATATATTTTTTCTTCGACATGTCCTCAATTTGCTTTTATCTAAAACAAAATGATCTATGTATGTCAATGTTTTTCTACATTCAATGCAGAAAACCTATTCCAAATGACATTCACAAAATTCAGAACAAACAAAAAAAACCTCCATTAAAAAAAAATTCTATATAAATCTCCTAAAAATCTGGAATATCTACATACATAAATGCAAACTGCGGGAATGTATCCATTTAAAAGCAGTGTCAATCTACACTCTATTGTGGTTGACACCTAAAGTGCTCGACCGAAAAGCAAAACTGAATGCAGTCGTTATAAGTTTTTTCCCACATATCATCTGCAGCTACACTGAGAGAATTAAATAAAAACAAAAATTGGAACTTTATCGCATGAACTTGCTCTTCCAGTTCGAGGCTTTGATGTGACCAAGGACTCCAGGGCTAAGGTATAAGATTTCTTGTATCTAACAGAGTCATGGAAAAAATTTCTAAAAGCAAATAATTTTTTCAGACATTTTCTCTACAAAAAAAATTAGCTTGATGTAATATTTTGGAACGAAATTTATTTGTCTGAAAATGAATGAAGCAATTTTCTTCCATTTGATGCGAAAGACGCAATTTTATATCAATAATTTTTTACAGCTGGGAAGTTTAATCAAACTCGTTGAAGCCGTTTTTGATAGCATTTCACAAAAAAATATTATTGCAAGACAGCTAATCGTTCTAGGTGAACTGACACCTGAAGATGCTCTGTTCCAAATTTGAAGCAAATGGGCGCATGCCGTTAAGCTCTAGCTCGATGTACATTGAATGTAGAGATCCTCAAACGTACAAGTACATATGTATGTACATTCGTGTAAACACACAAAAACACAACGGGCTATTGGTCTTGGAGAGTTTCAGCAATTCACAGAAAGTCACGAAGACAAACAAAACTTAAATTTCCTAGTTTCACACATAATGTATTCCTGGCAATCAATTTCATGAGTGGAGACTTCTCCAAAAAATCTGCTACAACTATTGAAAAAACACAACAAGAGTTTTTTGTTTTTGATTTCGAAAGCAAGGGTCTTTTCCAAAGGAAAAATTAAATTAAATCCTGTGAATTTTCAAAATGGCTGTCAATTTTTGTTGGCAAATCTAATAGTGGCTAAAAGCTCTCCGGTTTTTTTTTTTTTTAAATCTTCAGTTTTCTCTGAGTGTACATGAACATCCTCTCGAAGCATATCACGGATGAAGAACCTATTTAATAACCACTACCACCCTCTTATATGTAGCTTGATAAATTTGAAACCGTGTCCATGTGGGGAGAGATGAATAAGGATATGAATGAAAAGTTGTCGCTATAAAAATAGAGAAGGGTTAAATAAATTCTCCCCGAGAATATGCTAAACGTTTTGAGGCTTTAGACGGCTGGATAGCTCCAAATCTCAATAATAGAAAACAAAACTTCCCACTCACTCACACACACCCACATACATATTTCTACACAGTGTGATAACGAGGATGGAAAATGGAATCTATTCAATGCTGGGTAGAACTTACCCTCTTTATCTGTTCCAAAACCATAGGGATGCAAAACTGTGGTTCGCTTAATTACTTCGGAAGAAAAGAATAACCGAGGTTATAGTGAAAGATCATTCACCCGTACGGTATGTTCAAGGAAAATTTATTCTGAAAAATCATCGAAAGAAAAAATCATGTAGATATTTTTTTGTGTATGTAGGTAGAGCGACCTCTACCTGAAAAAGTAACAAGAGATACAAAAAAAATTGAAATAAAAAAGAAAAAGAAAACCTGAGTCACCCTTCTCTGGAGGAAAAATTTATTGACTGAATTTTTGAATTTTGCCTCGTGCAGGGAAAATACGTCGTCGTCGATGTCGCTGCCGTCGTGTTTTCATTTCTTTTTTGGCAAACGTGTTCACAGTTTTTCCCGAAAAACCAAATGCATGCCGGTTTCCATGGGGGAGAGTCGAGGGATTTGAAATGGTTACAACACCCAGCCAAAGTCGTGTGTGTGCGCATCACATAAATTTGTGAAAATGTTCTCCCTTTACCGCCCTCACTTGAGTTACATACTTACTGAACGCTGACTTGCGTACACATAGTCACGTTTTTCTTTTTCCAGCTTTTCCTACACAGAAGCGAGATGGGAAAAAGGGAAAACTCATTTAATGAGTAAGCTGCAGGAGTTGTATAGACATTGTTGCCAAGTTTTTAGCCAGCGATATGGATTTTATGAAATTTTCCAGTCTGTTGTGTTGTAACTTGTAAGGTAGACAGATTGACACGTGATGAAATTTTCTTGATTTTCATGACAATGACACGTTGATGACGATGACGGTGATTTGGATTAAAATAAGTCCTTGGCTTGAGATGATTTCGTTGCAGGTTTTGGCAAGGTTTACTTGCAACGATACCTATTATAGGAAATACAAAGAAACAATAAATAATGATAGTCTGGGAGGTAGTGTTGGGAAACTCAGAGAATCATTTAAAGGTGGTTGCTGATATCTTTGCATGTCTCCGGAAGATACCCTTTAGGGATTGTGAGTCGGATAAGTAAATATGCGGGTCGGGAGTCACTTTGTAAAGTTTTGAAATGATTTGCTGAAGCTCTGCATGGTCTGATCTTCAAGATTGAGATTTTTACATAAGGCTTGTGAATTATAGATATTTACAGCACTCCGTAATACAGGAATAAGTAGCGCTATGTTTTCAAAGCTAAGTGTCCTCAAAATAACGTGGTTATCTCCTATTTACGTCAAAATTCAGAGCCCGACTGTCAAACGAAAAGGAGAAGAAATTCGACGTTATTATATTTGGAGTTGCTAGAGCGTACAGACAGCACCTGAGAGAGAAGCTCCCCGCTGTGGATTTATCTACCACAGCGCAAGTAATCAGTGAATCCAGTACCGCGATACCGTCAAAGAGGGAGCCGACCACCATAGGTTACCAACTCTCCAGACAAAGAAACCCTCGGCCAATGCACAACTGTGCAAAACAAGAGCATCGGGACCATCCTGTAAAATCCTGAGAAGAAGAGTCTCACAATCAAACTCATAAAAAAGCCCGGCAACAATGGTGCCTGGAAGGTTTCCAAGACACCGAACAGCAGGAAATAGTACATGTTCTCAAGCAACATTTTTAACACACCAGATCCACTATAGACCAAATCTTCACACTGAAGAAATTCTTGGAAAAGGCCATCGAATTTCAGGTCACCAATCACAAGAAACAGAAATAGTCCTCCATTTTGTCTGCAAATGCCCTGCTATGGCCAAATTACGAGCAAAATCATTAGATAGGGCATTTTTTGACGACATTGACGAACTTTCGGAAATGAAGATCAAAGACTTGATCTCTTTTTTCAACTTGACGAAATGACTCAACAACAACAAACTTCATACGGTTCATAAGAGATATGATATCAAAAAGGCGCACTTCAGTGCTAATTGGGCCACAGAACTAGACTTCCGCCATTTCTACCTACATACCTACCTATTCCGGGAAAAAGTTGTCTTGCTGGGTTGACTGACATTTGAAAGGGCTCGGTGAACTGCGCAACTAGGGAATAGCTTCTACTAACTATTCCATACATATGGTTTCGGTAAGAAGTTGTTCTTTCATGTGATTTCTTGAATATCGTCCTGGAGGAGATGATGTGTGAGTCAGACGTTTATACCGGTCCACTATTTTCAATAAATCTGTCCAACTATTGGGGTATCATCTGCCGTTCCCAACGTTTCATAAAAGAGTCCCTTTACCACGTTTAAAAATCAGGTGCAGCTTGTTTCTCTTGAAGAATTCAAGAAGACTAGGTACACGCTGTCAACAAACAAAGCAACAAATATCTTTTCATCTGCATCATTACAGATTGCAGCCACTTTTAGGTAGTTAAGGAGCTCATTTATTTAACTCTGAGTCAATATTAACTCCACAAATGATATCTTAGGAAAGATCCGGAAAATTACTCGTCTAGGAAGCCGTTTGGCAAAAGCAATGTGTTTGAAATACGTAGCGTGTAAGACGAAGTACACGCTTTAAAAGACCCTTACTTATATGTACTGACAGTCTTGCTTTACGGCGGGGCCCAGTGTTGGAATATAAGCAGAAAGTAAAAGGTGATACTGGACTCTTTCGAAAGAAAAGTTCTTTGACCGATATTTGGTCCTTTGGGCGAGAATATTAAATGGAGGAGAAAATACAACTTCGAACTGTCTTTGAGTTGTATCTAACAAGATGTACATTTTGTCCAGAAAGTCGTCTTTATTGGCTGTGCCATATAAATAAATTTGGTGATGCAACAGCTCGAAGTTAACCCTGACCTAGTGACTTACAACTCTTAACCATTCCTGTGTGCGTGTTACCAGGAACGGTCTCGAGTCCGATTCTAGCCTCTGCAAAAAAAGTTTTTCAGGAGAGCACTAAACCTCTTGCGAGGAATTGACAAGTCTTCCAAGAGTATATCTCTTGTCATGGAAAGTGCTGCTCATTAGCCGTCCGGAGTCGGCAGAAAATTGTAGATCCTCTCCGTTCCTGGTTATGCCCTATAGAGCTTAGAAAAAAGATCTAGTCAAGAGAGTCTTCGAATCCCAGAGCCTCTAGGTTCGACGAGTTAACGTCAAAAGTTTCTCTAGCTTCTCCTCTAGAATCGTTCAGTCCAGGTTAATGGAAGCAGGATCGTATAGGTTGCAATGCTTTATGAATTGGGAGACACCTTAAGTAAGCACGTATGCTGTTGAAATTAATGTAATCAGTACAAATAATTGGATGTCAAATGTATGTGTAGTGAGAAGTTTTCATAGAATTGCAACAAGCAGAGATGTATGTACTGATTAAAGTTGACATGTACTTTTGTAACCGAATGAAGACCATCGCAGTGGTACTTGGTTAATATATATATAGTCTGTCTAAAGAAAACGTATTACATGTACTGAATAAAATATACTCAATATACAATGTAGTCAATACATAACTATGGACCAGCTTTTGGGAAATATGTCATGGCTGCATAAATATTTAAAATATAAAACGTACTCATCACAATTTGAGTACAAGAAATTTGTACTGATCCCACATGGTGCTCAAACACATAGATTTTGGATACACCATGGTGCACAAACGCTTCAAGTAGTAACAACTTTTCAATTTCTTGAACCAGTGTGTTTTTTGCGATTTGGTCTAATGAGTCCGTACAACGTGATGGAAAGATCTCATCAGATCAAATCCTTTTAAATAAAATTTATTTTAATATTTGAAATAAAATAAATGTGTGTACTTCAAGATTCGAGCTAAAACTGTTTGCAAAAAGACCAGCTAAGTTAAGATATTGTAGACCAACAAATATGTAGTGAGTACAAGAAAATGTACCCTTTACATACAATTATAAGCAATGCATTATGACGAGTCCATTTTGTCTATTTACTTTTAACATTGTTATGTGATGATTCTATTGAATTCTTTATCGGCTACACAAATTTTTGTACCTATTACAGATCTTAACATGTACTCATTACATCATCAATTATGTGTGCAGGAATCTACATCGAAAAGTACACTCCAACGTAAATTTATGAACAGAATACGTAAATTTTCCGTGAAATGATTTATCTTTCCTCGAATTCTAAATCTTAATTCTTAACCTATTCGCTTATAAAATATTATATAGATATAGATAGGAACACCATGATGATTCTTTTCATAGAGTAGTAATTTGCCTCCAGATTATTCAGTACTCAATCCGTTCAAGAGCGATGTTGTGTAATTCAATTCTAATTACAATTCTTGTTCTTTAGGAATCTCAATACCCACTCTGCTGCTGAACCAGAATATTCTGCTATTTCTGATGCCATCATTTGTTTCGTTCATTTCCGCACACCACCATCCCTTGTACCACTGAACTTTGTGAAATATAATTTCCGGCATAGCAATCATTTTCGCCATATGCTCTTGTTCTGACACATTCTCTTCAAAATTACATCTTGATGATTTTTTTTTGTGTGCCTATTAATTTAATAATAATTCTTAGAAAATGTGAGGGCTTTTGTGTTAAGTTTTTGAACCACAAACAAATTTCAACAACAGATTGATGAAGAAAAACATCTTGAAATAACAAACAAATTTTTAATTTTTTGATATAAAATCAAAAAAGGAAATATTTCTCCTTCCGTTTTATAAGATTTTCACATACAAATTAAAATCATAAACAAAAAAAAAAAACATCAAATGAAAGATACCAAGCAAAAACAACATATACCTACACTTGCTCCATCAGGCACGCCATCTAAAATAATCCCAAGTCCACGAAAATCACGAAGAAAATATAAATTAAAATTTCCTATATTATGGCCGGACACAAAAAATTGCAGCTGCCAAACATCTGCCGCATCTTTTTTTTTTTTTTTTTTTTTTTTTTAAGAAACGATACGTGTATACGTTTCAGATTGAGTATCTGTGAATGTTCTAAGAAGATACATACCTATATTCTGCGCGGAGTTTAATGTGTAAGTGTAGGTAGGTACTTCGACCTCAATATATGATTTGGAACAAAAAAAAAAAAACAAAGATACACATCCCGAAAGCAAGAACCACGCAGACAATGGATCTTCTTTGCAAGATTTCGTTGAATTCTTGATGAAGTTAAATTGAAAAAGATACAATATCTATTGTCCTTAGGTAGGTACTTATGTATATATCTACATTGCAGAAATATATAAGCGAAAAGGCATTTAGTCTTTAATTTAATTGTTAACGATTTTTGAACCAAGGTAGACAAAGTTTAAAGCTGTTTCCAGATCTAAATATTTAAATCTGGTTCTCAAAAATAAAAAATATCTATAAATATCCATGTTGGGAATTTTTGACGTGTAAACCTCTATGTCGTCTGTAGAACAAACCAAAAAAATGAGTCTAACGTACTGGGGTTGCCAGATTTTTCTTAGATACACTTCGGCGGGACAAATGGCTAGAATAAAGAAAAATCCTAGGATTTCAACATATTGCCCGGGACAAAATAAAAAATCATAATATGCGTGTAGTAGATCAAAATAAATAAATTCTTTTATTAATTACTAATCAATTGTCATTTGTCATTTGCAAATGTTTTTCTTTTTTCAATTTTAATGACAGATGTCAGTTTGCAAAAATACATTCTTCGTTAAGTTAGGTTTGTTTGATTGAAAATTAAAAAGTAATTTCTTAAGGTTAAATCCCAATGCAGTGATTGTTCCTTATCAATGAAAGATATTTAGGTACATTAGGCATTATTCTGTGCGTTTGAGTTACAACTCGAGAAAAAAGCTGCCGCGGCGGGATAGATGAATTTATGTCTGAAATTCGGGACGTACCGGGTAAACCGGGACATCTGGCAACGCTAGTCTAACGTATACGTTCCGTACGCTCTCATCCAATACTTCAAAAAGACGAAAGATGAAGCAAGTGGTGCCAAATTTCATTAAAGATTCATTCAATTTCTTAACGAAATTCCCTTCGAGTTAGTAGTGGACGATTGCATTTTATTTGATGCTCCGAAAAATGCATTCGCAAGTTTGACATTCAAAAAATCCGTAAAATTTTGCTCTTTGTTTTCTCCTCTGAAAAATGCATTTTCATTACAATCGGTTGACATTTGTAATGAAATATTTTGGATACGTCAAACTTTAATTTATGCCTTATCTGTGAAGCCGATTTAAGTATTTTATATAGTACATAAAAATGAATATCGGTTTTCCATATACCAGGCCATGAACTGGATGTTGACTAAATGCCAATTGATTATATTTACTTTGACAAATTTCATTACAAGATGGGAATAATATCAATCGGTTTATAAATCTCTGACAGAGGGAGTGAGATAAAATACGGAGACGTCAAAAAAAAATTCGGACGATTGAGTTCATTGTGAACACCGTCTACAGCAGAAAAAAGACATCAAGAGTCTGCTTACACGATTCGTTTTTTCAATTGTTTCGTCTTTGGTTGTTTTAAAATATTTGTTGTGAGGTAAAGAAGTGTTGTGGAATGAAGCTACATTTCTACACCTCTCACCCAAACTGTCAAAAAGATAAAAAGAAAAAGAGTAAAACTGAAGTATCATTCGTATATTCGTGCATCATTAGGTTGAATTTATTAGATTGATATAAGTTTTTTGCAGATTTGGAATATAAAAATCAATGAAAATTTCCTCATCTAAAATTTCAACTTACTCTGAGTTGCTCCGCCATAGTCAAAATTCTAAAGAGAAGTGATGTCTGACAGAATGTTTGATGAATGTGAACGCTTACGTTTTTCATCCATCAAATATTCATCATGCCGTGCTTGTCAGACAAATCTGAGAATGTGAATGCCCCTATTAATGCTACAATCAAATAGTTGTAATATTTTGTATCAGATAATATCTCTGTTTGAATATAGGTGGAAAAATGTAATGTTGTATCAAATAACATCCCTGTTTGAATATAAGTCTAACAAACTTTTAGGCCTATTCGGCGAGATCTTTTATTCTTCTATTCTGTTATTCTGTTATGAATTTCCATACAAAAGTTTGAGCTGTCAACAAATCTTTTTTGAATTATAATTTTGGTATTCGGCATGCTAAAATCTGTTATAAAATCTGATAATAAAACTTTTATGAACTGTCAAACGTTCGAACATAGAAAAAATCTTTTACGAATAGCATTTTTGGTATTCAGCATGCCAAAATCTTTTATGAAATCTGTTAAAAATCATAAAAGAATAAAAGACAAACTTCTGTGACTTTTATCATAAAATATTTTAATAAGTACACAGGTGCATCAAGTAATAATGAATATTTATCTTTTATTTCGTCAATGAAATGTTCTTTAAAGGAGACAAAAAAAGAAAATACATATATCAAAACACATATCATATAAACATATAAGTAGAGAATGTTCATGGTATTCCCAGAAACATATGAAACATATTGTTCGTCATCCATTTCAATTATGTCAGATGAAATATTTTACATAATTGCAGCTGATTATGATAACAGATTTAGTTCAGTTTCATAACAGATCTCGTTTTCGAAGTAGCATAACAGACTTTTATAAAAGTTCGAACCTCTGAATACCAATCATAAAAGATCTTTTAAGGTGGAAATCTTTTATGATTCATAACAGAAAATCTATAGCAGAATAACAGATGTGGCAGAATAGGCCTATTTATGTTTGTTACGTAACGGAGTTCAGTGGTGCGTTCTTTTTCTAACAATAATTAACTTTTGAAATAATAAGGTTCGTTATATTACTTTGAAACTCTGTGTTTCTCTGTACATTTCTGTGAATTTCTGTCCAAAGTTCTGTCATAGTTTAATTAAATATACAGAAAATGTTATTATGTACATACATTATGTTTATTGACTAGGTACGTGCGATAACTTTCTGCAACTTTATATGGGAAGTGTTCCTTGTAAATTTAACAAGACCCTTGAATTGAATTTGACTTGATGTTTTTTTTTATTGTAAAATGGCCTTGTTGTGGTATACGCAATTCCCATGAAATGTATTTTAAAATTCGGTTTTCATTCAACAAAATATGTAAATAATTTCTTTTGAAAAATTAAACAAAATTAAACTTTGCAATATACTTGAAGATTTATCGGGGCAACTTTCCCAAGCCTTTCAAGTGGTGAGACAAAATTAATTAAAATTTTCATTTTGGTCCCATTATGACTGATTGTATTTGCTATATTTTGAGGAAAACAATTTTTCTAGTTTCATATGTAAGTTAATTTATAATTAATAAAACAAAAAAGGAAGACAACATTATTTTTTTATTCTTTATCTAACTGGTGTAAACTGGTCTTAAATATTCATTTACAAGTTCTTAACCTTATAGCTTGTAACTTTCATTAAAAAACTTCAAGCTCTTTAGATATACCTACCTAACCTATCTATTATTTCTACTTTTTTAAAAATGATTCTATCCATTTTTCTGTCACCGCTTAATGAATTCTAATTGAAAATAGGTTCCGTTCCGATACAATCAAAACTAATATTATCTCAAAAAAAATTCATAGTTCTCACTACACGTATTCAATGAATTTTGATAAAATAGGAATGTGTATCTGCGTTTAATTTATAATTCTCAATGCTAAAATATCTACTTAACCGGTTTTTGCAAATATAAAAATAACAATATAACAAAAAAAAGCCAAAGTGGAAATCTCTTGAATTAACACAAAAGACAAAAGATCCGTCACTTACTTGAGGCTCAGACTTACGACTGCACACAGCTCGTAGATTGTCAGATCACCTGCTCAACAGGTTTTTGTTTTTAGCTGAAATACAGTGAAATGAAAAAATTTAATTGCAAAATGTATACCTGCACACTCGCAACCTTTTGATTAGATCCACTTTTAGTCTTTGATTTTGCCATTCCGAAAATATCAATTTGATTGCAAAAATGACATATGGAAAGATGATGGCTAGGCCCACCCAGAACGGCTATACCATCGGTGTTTATTATGAAAGTCACAATTTGAAGTATTGCTAAATGCGCTCATATTTTGAATGCGGTAACTCATAACATGCATAAAAGTGATAGGAAACTCAACGAACGAATTGAAATGAACAGAATGAAAAATTTTCAAACTCGATCATATCAAATCTATTAATAGGTATATTACTTAGTGACTTTTCGCAATAAGGCGATGATATATTCTAAGAGCAGTGAAGCTGAATTTAAGGATATTTAAAAGCCAAACATAATATATAAAATTAGCTAAACAAAAATTATTCCGGAGTAACATTTATTTTATTTTAATTGCTAAGCAAAAAAAAAAAACGAAAAAATAAAAAAAATAAGTTCTTCAAAAACAATGAACTTTATTGGTTCTAGCATATTTTGGACTTGTCATGTTTGTAAGTTTTCCTGCTTATCTGAAATGTAATCAAATCAAAATAGTAACTTAAAGTCTTTGAGCGCTTTTGCGAGCATTTGGGCTCAAAGGTATTTTAAGAAAATAAAAACATTACTTCTGAACAAGCCAAACGCAAATAAATTCTCTTATGATTAAAAAAAAATACTTATACATTTTAATTTGCTTTAGACGATGGGAATAATGCGATAAAAGAAAACCGTCAGGGAAATCGTTCTTAACTAAACATTACCTCTATTCTAAGAAAGAACGAACCAATGAACAAATAGATTGCTGATTGTAACTATTTCAATTATTTACTAATTTGCTACCTTTGTCCATTTATTCCTCCATTTCTTATCGAAAACAAGTTAAATCAACTCAATGATGGCACAGATCGTATCCCCGTCATATTTGTCAAAAAAAAATCTTTGTAACACATTTTCTTCCCCTGTCAAAAATCTTCGGTATATCCCTATCTCATAAAAAATTGCCCGAGATATGGAAGAACTCTTTCATAACCCCAAGAGGGCAACACGGCTTTATCAAAGGGAGGTCCACAACGACTAACCTCGTTAAAGTCGTATGCTTTAGCCTGTCAGCCTTAGAGAACAGAAAGGAAGTCGACGTTGTCTCAACCGATTTCAATAAGGCCTTTGACAGAATTTCACATAAACTTATTCTATTCGAACTGTCCACCCTTGGACTTGAACCAATCTTCTTTAGATGGATTTCTTCTTACCCGACAAACCGTTACTACAAAATTCGATTCAGATCCACCTTAGATACCTCCGATGTCCCACAAGGCAGGCACTTAAGACCTCTCCTTTTCATTCTTACTATTAACGATATTAAAATGGTCATCAAATATTTCCATATCTCACTTTACGTTCTTCCACACATGATTCCACTCTTCTACAACTTGATCTCAAAAGTTTTTCTGTACGAGTATGTTGCTTGAAAAATTGCGTACAACTGGAAACTCCGTCTCAATAACCCTTCCAAATTCACTCCAATCTAAATCTGTTGCAGTGAGAGTTTGTTAAGTGTTTTATTATTGTTTTGAGACAATTTAAGACTAACTGCATATAAAAGACATCTACAACCTTTGAACAATAAGGCCAAGCCATTTGAAAACAATACAAATAAGAGAAGGCCTTAATGTCTACCTTGCGGTTCCCAAAAATTTAACATTTATTTTACAAGAAATAACTTCACAAAAAGTAACACACTGAGATCGTTTTGATAAATATTATTCTATCCTCTAAAATAAGTTTACCTGCAAGGATGGGCCAGATTTTTTTTATTTGAACAGGAGCAATTTATTATCTAATTTTGTCGAATACTTTTTTTAAAATCAGTGTAGATGACATCAACCTGTTACTGTTTCTAGAAGGATATGCAGAGTGATCGGACAAGATAACAATATCTCAGTAATTAATAACATTAAATCTACCTCAGCTTTCAAAAATTGTTGTTAAAAATGAACTTCGCAACTGTTCAAAAAATCCCAATAGAAAGAGGTGGATTGAAAATTTCGAGCAAGGGTTCTGCATAAGTTAAAATCTTAAACTCTGTAAAGAAATAATTACCAACATTCCGAGGCTTTGATATACTTTATTTAACATCTTCTGTGTTCCCCAATGTTTTTTTTTTAGCAAAACCAAATACTAAATAACACTTTACACGAAAAACTTTTAGCTTTGCTGTTCCAATGAGTTTCCATTCAATATGAGGTCATACCGTTTTCTACTTCCCTCCGTTTTCGAAAACGTAATTGCATCTGTCGAAAATGAAATTGAGTATGTTCTTAAATGGAAACTACAAAAATTAACTGTTCGAAAACACCAAACGAAATTTTTATGCAAAAGCATTTGTTTTCTTCAAAAACGCACTTGCTAAAGCCATATGTTCGAAAACATCATTTGCGGTGCTAACTCTACGGCCGTTTTCGAAATCGTCAAATGAACGTCAATTTAATCGTTAAATGATTGTCATTTTTTGACGCAGATATTGCTATCGTCAAATATCGTCAAAATATCGTCTTGCTTGGATAAAATGGGTTAGATCAATTCAATTTTCAGTCAATTTTCTTGCAAACAAGTTTAACGTTTACGAACACGCTCTCTGGCTTAATAATATTTTTGTAGTCAAAATTTTCTAGAAATAAACCGAGTTCAACCCAATCATTTTGATTTAGTTTCGAAATTTCGTAATTGTGACCTAGCACAGAGAGCTTTGACAGTTCCATCATTAACTATGTTGAGTTTGAAGTGTGATTAAACTACAATTCCACCATTTTGTTCATCTTCGTCAAGTTTAAATAGGTTAGGTTTGACGATAGTCAGTTGTTGCAATTGTGAATTTTAAACCAACAAAATACTTTAAGATTGAAGACAAAACTTATAAAAATCCATATTAGATGTGAAATGGATTAATAAAAGTTTTGTGTTCTTTTTTTTAAAGTTGCAGTGATATAACTACGAATTTTGACATAAATTTGAATTTAGCCATTTTTCTAATTCAAATTCGTTCATTACTAAGCGCGATGTTTTTTTTTTTAATTTGAAAGGATCAGTCCAATCGATTGAGAGTGTGAATTTTCAGATACAAAATAAAAGATAAACCTTCAGAGTTAACGTTGATTTCCAAAAAAGGCAGGTGACACTAACTTCATCGCTCACCGGTATAATGACGTTGTTTTGTTGTATCTTTCTTTTCCACTCAATTTCAACCGATTTGCACACACTAACGCACACATAAGCGTTAAGTGTGCATAAATAAAATATTTTGCAAAAAAAATGCTTGTTAACTGCATTTTAAATCGGTCGCTGGTGCCTACACGATTTATGTCGACATTTGCAGAAAATCTAGGTTGACCAGACCAATTGTGCATTTTTATTTGTTCAAAATTTAGGTTTCGGTTGCCAGTAGGAGTGGGTGGGAATGTTTTTAATTTTTCTAAATCAATCCGAGTTTTGTTTTGAAAGTTATTGTTTTCTTATAAAATATTCAAAGCTGCAATCGGCACACACCTCTATATTGATTCAAAGCTAATGAACTTGTTTGAAAAACAAATAAATATATATTTGAAGTTCCCAGAGATGTCAAGCATGACAAGCGGAAACACCTCCATTGACAAGCTAACTGTATGGAAAATCAAAACACCTTTTCCGTCGTAGGTCGACGTGCGTTAATCAGGTGGACATACGAATGGTAGCTTTTCATGTTGACACGCATGAAGACTTGGAAAAGATATATGTAGAATGTAGGTAAAGGTACCTATATTCGTGTGAAGGACCAATCAAAAATCCAAACTTGATAAGTTCTATTTTATATTAAAGGTATGGTTGCGCAATACAAGTATGTACCTTAATAGTAGGCGGAAACACTGATGAACAGTGGGTTGTTTTATGATAAATCTTTGCATTTTTATGTATATAAAATACTTTTTTGTTATAAAAACTAAAAATAGGGATGCAATGTGTTTATGATTTTAAGAAATGCCATCAACAATCATTTCTGTGTTCAAAACAAAGGGCTTGTATTTAAAAAAAAAATCACTAAGGTCCTCTGTTCTTTAAGCATGAACACCAGTTTGATGTGCAAACGTAGTTCATATCGGCTGATAAATTTAAGTTCAACCAGGGTTTAAGTATATGATTGTTCATAATTTGATTTTCAATTTCCCTTTGTACGTATAATATAAACATATCTTCTTTTTCAATCTAAGATTATCCAGGTTTTGAAGCTTAACTCGAGTTAACTTCCGAAAAGATTTAACTGGTTTAACTCAGAGTAAAGTATGTCTAAATTGGGCCTACCGAATAGCCGTACAAACGTGGTATATTCTTGGTTCAAAAGTTTAGCTTAATGATTTCGGTGTTCGAGAAGTTTTGCCTTCAACACAAATGTTCCTTCTATATTAAACCGAAAACACACTTATCCCGTGAGGTGTGTTGTGTCAGGTATTTCATATTTGTAAGAGTGGTGTGTTGAGTCGAAAACCTTCGCGTTACTATTTCGCCATACCACTCTGTGTCGCTGAAGTTTTTTTTTCTAGGTACTGGATTGGCAAGATAGTACTCTCGAAAATTGAAACAACTTTTTTCGAAGAAAAGTTTGCAATACACCACTCTTAATAAGTGTGCAGATAAGATGGCACAATAAACCACTCCACACCAAACCAAACGAGATAAGTGTCTATTTTTATTTTAAATACTACAAATTTCAGGGTTCGGCCTCTTTCAAGGAAGTAACAAATCATGGCAAAAACTGCTTCTCATCTTAGGCACTAACGAACTAGTCCTGAAATATTTGAGAGCAGTGCGAGCATTCAAAAAAGTTGGAGACTATTTAAAAGAAGAAACTCAATGTATCGGAATGGCTCTAGAAATAATTCCAGGTAAAGCATTCTACATTCGTGTAGTACGTCTAAAGAAAGAATCTCTGAATTTAATAGTAGATCCGACTTGGGATAAAAAGTTGGCATCATAGACATTCACTGAAGCGAGATTATAAAGGTTGAATTGTTTTGCGGCAGGAATACAACTGGGTATATCACTAGAACACGGCTTCGAAAAATATCGATAAAATAATAAAAGACATGGTTAGGTTAGGTTAGGCTAGGTTGACGTGGCTGTCAGCAGGATAGCCGACACACTTAAACCGTGAGTTGGTCCATTGTAATATCACATTGAATCTTCTAGACTTTCTACCTAATCCGTGAACCAATTGGAGCTCCAGATCACTAAAATAAGTTTAGTAGAAATCTCCTAAATGGAGTCTACCATATTGGGATAAAGTAGGACATGTACAGAGAATGTGAGGGATTGATTGGAGCGGCTCAGATCTAGCACTAGCCAAATTTGTTCTGTCGCCAATCAGGTGGTGATATTGTTCCACCTAAAGTTTGTTCATAATGTAAACGAAGCGATGGATAGGAATACCTATATTTGCCTTATCTGGGAAGAAAGGTATCATTGTTCCGCGTTTTTTTTTTTTTTTTTATTTAAATAATTAGCATACACTCAAAGTTTTTTTTTGTATATATTTAATATGTCACAGACACAGTGTGAGCATTAAGAAAAAAGGGAGGGGTTAGAATGGAGGTGTCGGTGTACATTGGTTTTGAATTCTTGAACATTGCAATGACTGGGAAAGACAGAGCGTGGTAATTAATTCCACATTCGCGTAGTACGGCTAAAAAACGAATCTCTGTACTTCACAGTACGACCGAAGTTGGGCTCGAGGGTAAATTGATGGGCATTCCTAGAAGTGCGAGAATTACGGTTGAATTGTTTAAGAGGAGGAATGCAACTGGCTATTTCACTAGAGCAAAGTCCGTTAAAATAACTGTAAAAAAGGGTGAGGCAAGAAACATTACGACGATGTTGGAGTGACGTAAATGAGCCAATGATGTTATTCTCACCAATCATTTTAAACGCTTTGAATACTGTCCAAGAGACTTAAGTAAGTTACTGGAGCACCAGCCCATAGATGGGAGTTATACTCAAGTTTTGGACGTATATAGGTTTTATAGATTGTAGCCAGATCAGAAGGAGAGAAGAATTTCTTGCACCGTCTTAGAAAACTCAAACATCTTGCGGCATTTTTGGCAACATCGCGTATGTGATCGTTCCACAAGAGGTGGTTCGTGATGCACATACCGAAAATATCGAGATGTTCAGTTTCGTTGATGCAATGGCCACTCATAGATAGTGGCAAGGGGGGTATATCACGCTTTAACGATACGAGACAGCATTGAGTTTTCGAAGCATTAAATTCCACGCGGTTTTTTATTCCCATTGTACAATACTGTTTAGGTCGTGGTTTAATGAACTTATCATATTTTGTCGTTGCAGTTCCACATCCGAAGAGGAGGGATGTGAGTCTGAAAACGAATATGAAAAGCTAAGAGTACTATCGTCAGCGAAACAATTAATTGGATTAGAAGTTGCAGACAGGAGATCGTTAATAAAAACGAGGAAGATGGTTGGGGACAAAACGGAGCCCTGGGGCACACCAGCATTTATATTGTGGGTTTCAGACTTGAATCCGTCTAATACAACTTGTATTGAACGGTTCGAAAGAAAATTTCTAATCCAAAGAAGAAGGGATCCGTCGACACCAAAAGCACGCATT
Organism: Philhelius festivus; assembly: GCA_963931855.1. NCBI lineage: Eukaryota > Metazoa > Arthropoda > Insecta > Diptera > Syrphidae > Philhelius > Philhelius festivus. The sequence continues at coordinate 48,108,799 of OZ007557.1, read as the reverse complement.
TTCGATAAAAGACCAAGATGCCAAACTTTATCAAATGCCTTTAAAATATCAAGTGCAATAATCTTAGGTATACTTTCTCCAAAACGATGTAAAGATTTGTTCCACTCTTCGTTGAGATATACCATCAGATCACCAGTGGACCTATTGCTACGAAAGCCATACTGCCGGTAATTAAGAAGCTTTCGTTCCTCAAGATATTTCTTAAGCTGATAATTAATCAGCGTTTCCATGATCTTAGAAAGAAGGGACGTTAGTGCAATCGGTCGATAATTTGAAGGATAAGAAGAGTCGCCTTTTTTAGGAATTGGCTGAACAAATGCAGTTTTCCAACTGCTCGGAACAAGCCCAGAAGAATAGGATAGATGGAAAAGCTTACGCAGGGGTTTTGCTAGCGTGGAAGAACACCTCTTCAGAATAATAGCGGGGATACCATCCGGACCAGCGGATTTATGTATGTTCAGATCTTTTAGGACTCTCGCCACGGTACGAGTACGAAAAAAGATTTGTTCCATAAAATCATTAACGCGCTCAAAAACTGGGAGAGTCATGGCACTATCCGGCAAGGTGAAATTTGCGGCGAACTGCCTGGCAAACAATTTAGCTTTTTCAATAGAGCTAACGAAAAGAGTGTCATTGAAAACAAGCGTAGGAATCGAGGAAGAGGAAGAATTCCTCATATTTTTACAAATGACCAAAAATTCTTACTGCCTTTGGGATATTGCAGTATTTTTTGCCTTGATTTTTGGTCATGTAAAAATTTGGTCCGTTGAATATGGGCGTTGCAGGCCTTTCTGACTTGTTTGAACGTTTGGTGAGTTTGTCAGATTTACAATTTCCTGATATGTATCTGTGGCCCGGCACACAACAAAGGTGAATGTTAAACTGCTGTGCCATTTCCATCAGAGATGATCAGCATTTAAGGGCTGTTATTGAGCTGATCAAATCGATAGATTTAATGGCTGCTTGGCTGTCCGAGGAGATGCGGATATCTTTGATTGAAATCACTTTTTTTTAAGGCAAGACAGGACTTCTTAAATTGCAAAAATCTCCGCCTGGAACACGCTACAGTGATTGGAAACACGAAAAGATAGACTTAAATTTAGTCTGTTTGAGTATATGAACATCTCCGCTAGTGAATGAATGAAAGACATGAAACACATCCCATTAGATTTCATTTCTGTCCAGATCACAATTTAATGATCTTGTTATAAGCTTCCATTCTAGTTTCGAAAGCACAAGGATGCGAATCTAGAAACGACATGGTTACAGTAAAAATTTTACAAGCTAGAAAAATCCCGCGAAAAAGCATAGAAACTAAGGTATACGCTATACGAAGATCTTAAATCTTTAACTGGACAATTGAAATATGTACAAACTTATTTTTTATTTCCCCGAATGAATATTTGAGTAAATAGTTTCATATGTACAGACGCTATTTAAAAGTTGTTAAAATAAAATGTTAAGGCCAGCTGACGTGTATGCATATGTTCATTGTTTCATTTAAATAATCTTTAACTAAAAATTCATAATTAATCCGCCTACTACCACGCCCAATTTTCTAATATTTGGTAATTATCCTTTTTTAACATGCTGGTGAAGTTGAAATTCTGAAATTAAGCCCACTTGACCCAAAGCCTAGGTCATTTTTGAAACATTATTGAAAAAGTTTTCTAAGCAATGTTCAATAGGTGGCGCTAGGTTTCAGTTATTAATTTACAAATCCCTTAGGAAAATATTGGTATAGTGCTTACTGCGTTGGAATGTCATGCACAAGGTCTAAGGTTCAATTCTCAGCCGCTGCGAGAAAGTTTTTCAGAGGTGTCCTATCTCTTACGAGGAATTGGCAAATCTTTTGTCATGCAAAGTTCTGTTCATTGGCCGTTCGGTATCGGCAGAAAATTGTAGGTTGTTGCAGAGTTGCAATATATAGGCTTACACTCTCTATGAGACGTCATGGCCTCTAATTTATTTATTTATTTTATTTAAAAGTTAAAATTCGCATTCTATCTTGGCCCAGATCATATGTATTATGTTGGACACATTAATGGAAATGTTTAGTAAGTTTTCTGAGCAAGCGTGGGGAAGGTTTCAAATAGTAATTAACCTTTTCTGTGGAAAAATATTGGTTAAATTTATATAAGATTTTATTTCCTAAAACGCGTTGGTTCTTATTTGCACAAACAATTTCTAGAACTTTATTTGAAAAGTTGATTCATCTGGAAGAAACCCATGACACCCTAATCCTGATTTCCATTTAAAAGACAAAAATGAGTTATCTTCCCTTTTGAATGATGCATATTTGATGGCCAAAAGCCCCACTGTGTAATAGTGACGTGACGCAATGCTCACACTAATTTCCTCTATAATCAGCTCCGGAACCATTGCATGTCAAGCCTTAAGGTGTGATGTTATTTTGTGTTTGGCTGCAACACACACAAAAAAAAACCTTAAGGAGTGAGATTTTCCATTAATAAATGAAAAGCTAATTTGATTTCCGGTTTTGTTCTTGCCGCCTCGTCAATAAGCCTACTCGAGAAAAATTCCGTGCCAGTCGAGGTTACCGAACTTTGCACAAAAAATCCTAAAAAAAAAACCAAAAAAAAAAAAAAAATAATAATAAACCCATCGGAATCAAGTCGAGTGTGTACCAATCTATTGCTGTCCATATTCGAAGTGCTCGATTCTGAGGAGGGAGCAAATAGTTGAGAGTTCGGGGAAGGGCAGATTATGACATAATCTAGTTTTAATTTGTTTCCACTTTTATTGGCAATTTTTTTCCAGTTTCATTTTTTTATTTTTTTTTTTTTTAGCTGGAAGTTAAAAGCGTATCCCCAGACTCCATTGAGTGATAAAATTCTACATCTGTGTTTCTGCACTTGGACATCCATTACTCATGTCCAGACGTCATTTCTTTTTATTGTTCTCCCCCAGGCTACGCCGCCGACTTCTACGAGGAAGGGAATTTTATTTATTTATTTTTTTTTTTAATAAAAAAAGTCATATTTCTGGAGCTGAAAAGAAGCAGAAACGCTGTGGACAATGACCACCATTATTATTAGCACAGGGCGCACAAGCTATGTACTTCTACTGTACTCGTATGTCGGGGACTTATTTTTTGTGGGCTTACTCGTATATAGCCTTGCGGCACAGGGCAATCTTGGCATAGTGCCGACTATAGTATTTTCTTCCTCATTTTTTTTTGCGGTGTCTGGACAAATTTATTACAGACATTGATGGGGTGTAGTTTAATGTGTAACTGAAATAGTTTTGAATTAAGTTTTTAGTACGTAGTAAGTACCTAGTTTAGAAATTTAAAGGGAAGAGCGTTCTTTGCCAGATGGAATTATTTCAAGGTCTTGGAGAATTTTCAAATAGTTCGACGTGTTGCCAGAGTCGAATTTTTTCATGAACAGGGAGAGCTTTTTCAGGAGGGTGGGTATAGTCGGTGACCATCCCAATTTCGTAAGGTCCAAGGGAATATTTTGTAAATAATGAGCATATGAATTATGAATGCATGCACCCTTTTTCCCGTGACATTTAAAATTTTCAAAAAGATTGATTTGCAGCCTACTAGAGGAACTTACTCGTTTTAATGTCTTCAATGAACAATTTGAGCTTGAAAAACAGACAGAAATTGAAGTTTAATGACTGAAATGACGTCATCCGAATAGCCATAAAACAAACAAAATTGGATGATTGATCGATTGCCAACGACGAGCAGTGTATATACTAGTTTGTTAGGTATGCAAAACCTCAAGGTCAAGGTCGTTAAATTAGGTGAAATGTCACGCTACATTTTTGTTTGAGTTCTGAAATTATTGGAAAGTAGCGAAAAATTTCATACTAAAAGGGTGATTCAGTGAAATATTTATTCGATTCTTGCCATTCTAAATTTAAATTTCGATGAATCACTTTGAGGTACAGTTATTGCTGCAACTAAGCTAATATCTATGGATGTTTCAGGACAGTATTCGGTAGTACCCTTTGGTATAATGATTAGTGCCTTGGACTTTCATGTAGAAGGTCTTGGGTTCGATTTTAAACCGCTGTAAAAAAGTTTTCCAGGGGTGTACTGCCTCTTGCTAGGAATTCACAAATCCTCTAAGAGTATCTTATCTCTTGTCATGAAAAGTGCTGTTCATTAGCTGCCCGGAATTTAATGAAAATTGTAGGTCCCTTCCATTCTCGGTAACAAGCGCACAGAAATTGTTGACAGTTGTAAGGCACTAAGTCCTGGTTCTCTTGGAGCTGTTGCACTACCAAATTTATTTTTCTTTTTAATCGAAAAACTTTTTTTCAATCTGTACCTATACATTTTCAAGACCTTCAAAAGCAGGTATAAAATTTACAAAACAAGTTCTGCGCCACTCACTTCCTTCATACATGAAGAGTCGCTGTTTATGGCACAACAGAGCGGGGATTTTCCATCCTCTACGATACCGCGTACGCTTCTTCCAATCCAATCAACCAGACAACTCTGGCATATTCCAGATAAATGATTTAGTTAGTGGATGTGGACAGGTGATATGGAGAGGAACAGGTTGCTTTATGGATCAGTTTCTTGAAACTTGTGTAATATCACTCTTATACGAGCTACTACAAAGTATATATTAGTTATAAGTCGTTATCCAATCTTAAAAATTTTTACATCGAAATCTCCGTACTACAGCGGATCACACCAGGTGTTAACTCATAGGCTCGAAAACTATGCTAAGCCAATTCCCCACAACGAATGCCAATTCTGAATTTTTTTTTTTTTTTATAATCTACCCGCGCTCAAGGGATTATGATTACCCTTTAAATGTTTCAACACAGCGCGGGCGTGAAGTTAATGAAGAGAAAGAAGGATAGGAAAGATGTGTGGCACGATGTTCTGAGACTGTTGGTGGTTGTCTCAGATATTTTTATCTCCAGGGATGGCGGCTTTGCTAAAGCGGAGAAATGCCGTGTCTTATTTCTATGTCGTTTATAATTCACATTATTTTTTATTCATGTTCATCCTTGTTGGGCATACTAGTTTAACTCAATCACATGTTGTTAGTGTTATGCCTGAACAACATGTAATGAGTAAACCAGCAACCCATGGATGACAATTTTTAGAAGGTTTTAATGGAATTAAAACGACATAGACGACGGCAGGGATCGAACCTGTGCTGATGAGGTTGACAGGCGAGCACACAACCATCGTGCCACGGCCAATTCTGAAATATGTGTAAATCTTTGTTATTATAAATGCCCCAACTGTTATATGTATCATACTTGCTCCTGAATAACAGTATTATATGTGCATTAGGCGTTTTTCTTTTTTTAATTCTGAGCACTGAGAAGAGCTTGAGAATGTCGAGTACACTCTGAGCTGAGTTTGATAAGAGCTCTCCGATTTATTTCTGAAACACCCTAGAGCACTTAACTGTCAAAGAAGTTGATTTCCATTTTTATCAGTTTGTTTGTTTTTTTTCGCCTTCTGTCTCTGTCACACAAAAAATAAAATGAACGACTGGGTCGCACATTTTAGAGCTGAAAACAGGGTACCATATGATTCAAAACAAAACAAAATTTATGAGTCGTTCTAGTGGTTTCTTAAAATTTTTAAAACATTTTTAAGAAAAAATGTTGTTACACCAACTTAAAGATTTTATTATTGTATGAATAAAACATAAATTTAAAAAAAATATTGATCCGTTTTTGAGATATCGAATTTTCCAAAAAAAAAAATTAATTTTTTTCAGAAATTAAAAAAAATATTTTTTTTTTTAAAGTTAATGGCACAAAATTTTAATTGAATAAGTACGAAGCTAAAGCTGTTTTAGTATGATACTAGGTTAAAACAACGAATCTGCAAATTTTAATCGAATATACTTTCTGTACCCTTTTATTAAAGTTAAAACCATCGAATACCTACTTTATTTTTTTTTAAATCGTGCTAGCTTCATATGACTCTTTGGCATTTGCAAACATCAAAAAAGGTTCGTGTACTTACTTTTTTCACATGAAATGTCATTGTTTTAGGTGTGCTCAGAAGCAATTTATTAAGAAAATTCTTTTAGTACGATACTAGTTAGAAAATATTTAAAATTAAGAATGAGTTAGTAAACTACTATAAAGTTAGCAAATTGTTAAGTAGTGTCATACTAATGTCTTAATAATAGGCTGTTTAAAATTTTGCGCCAATGTTTTTCAAACTTTTTAGAAGCTTCTCTATAAATCCGTTATGCCGATAATGAGAAATTCAAAATTTGAAAAAATGGTTCTATGGAAGGTTCAGTCAGTAATACATATGTATATTAATTTCAAAATTTTTTTTATTAAATTATAGATCGTAAAAATGTTATCAAAATTCTCGGCACCGTTTTGAGGAAAAATATATTTGTATGGTCGTTACCGTTATTTTTGGGTAAAATAAAAATTTTTTCCTTCGAGATTCGGGTTTTGGAAATATTGAGTTTTGAAAAAATAATTTTGAATTTTTTTTAAAAATCCAAAGATTTTTTTTTAATTTGAATACACAATAATATTCAAACTTTTAGGCAGCTTTAGCATACAAAAATTATCAAAATCGGTTCTACCGTTTTTGAGGAAATCAAAAACAAAAAAAAATGGTTCGAACCATTTTTCGGAAAATATTTTTCAACCAATATCTAAATGAAATTTTTTGATTTTTTTTTAAATCTGTAGAACACTTTTTGAAAAAATTAAAATTTATAAAGTTTCGAAAAAAATCGTATGAGGTACCGTTATTTTTGGTTTAAAAAAAAGAAGAAAAGAACGTGTGGGGGGAAAAAATTTGAAATGATGCATAAACAAAAAAAAAAAAAAAAAAAAAGACGGACAGAATTGTGAGACCTACTTTTTCGTCTTTGCTATCATCGTAATATCAACTTCGATCAAAATCTCGAGTTCGATTTTTTTTTACGAATGCAGAACTTGCCTTATAGTACCTTTATGTAAAAGTCGCAATTAAAAAGTGAAGTTAGCCGCGATCAGCTTTTTACTCCATCTGCTCGTTTAATTTATTCTGAGCTCATAGAGCACGCTCGGAGCTAGCTCTGATTAAGAAAAAAGAAACAGAATTCTGAGGTGTCTGAGCTAAAGCAGAAACACAGATATTGAAGCCTACAAATGCCTCCGCGTTAGTAGTGGTAATATGGTGACGTTTTCATACATCAAAATAATTGTTACCTTGTATGTTTATAGTCTCTCCCAAATAAACAAATGCAAGTTTTCAAAGATTTTAAGCTGATATTTAAAATAATTTTAATATGGTATTTCTGCGTTTAACGAAAAATGTGTGTTTTCAAAAATTCCCCTTGTAAAAAAAAAACAAAAACATAAATGAGAATTTTTTTTCATTTCTTTTTTAACAATAAAAGATTCATCCATTTCTAACATCGTCCTAATTCTTGGAAAGTTGTTTCATAAATAAATTCCTACTTTTTCTGTTGTACATTTTTCCGAATTTTGTTTCGTACCTTTAAGGTTTGGTCGAGTCCAAGCAAACCTTGCAAGTGTTGCCTCAACATTTTTTTTTATTTATTTAAGCTTTAGGTATAAGGTGCCTAATTTAACGATGTCAATACAAAATTCCTTCTCCAAAAAATATTAAATTCCTATAAGTTTCGTGATTAACTATTTATATTGCACTATTTTTGGTCCCACATCCAAATGAAATTCAAACTATTCTTACCCATTTAAACGTTTGTTTAGTTTAAAATCCTTTCCCAATCGGAAGTAATCATTCATCAAACACTTATTTTACAAAAATCATCTCAATCAATTTAACGCTGCAGAGATTTTGTTTACATAATAGATATAGTACTTTCTTCCTAAAAAAAAAATTGCCGATAGAAATTACAAAGATGGAAAACATTACACTAGACTGTTTTCCATTCGTGTGTGCATCCAATGAATAACAAATTTGTTCTGAACTTTAATGTAATGAAAAATAAAAATCAAAAATAAAATGCAAAAATCTATAAATGTACAATTTATAGGAAGTTTTATTTCATTACGATTTCGTCTTTCGTTGGAATAAAACACAGGGCCGCATTTCTTCATCTAAAGTCTCAAAGAAAATTTGTCTACTCAAATTTATACACGCTATGGAACGTTACCTCTTAAAAAAAATTGTTCCTTCAATCAACTGTCACTTTGACAAATAATCCATAGAAGAGTGTTAAGAGCATTGTTTGTTTCCATAATTTCAAATTTCATATTGTTAAATCATATAGAAGCTCAAATAACAGAATGCAAGATTTCAAAATCAATTTATAAAACAGTTTTCATTCTATAAACTTCTAAATCAATTAAAAAAGGAAATAATTTATTTTTTCTTAAATGGGAACCTTGGCAATCTGAGATAAAAACGTATAAATAACAATCACTTTGTAATAAAATGCAAAGGAAATAAAAGGACGTCGTGTAATTGACTTTCCAAATTGCAATATGAGATGGATATAATTATTAAACCCTTTTCCAGATATCAAGAAGTCATCAGGTACTAGTAGACTATCGATTTCTAATTTTTAGTATTCTTCCATTAGTTTTTGACCAAGAGAAAATGTCACGAAGGGTCTCATTTAGATTGCTAACAAGTTCAGCTACGTGGCAGAGCCAAGTAGAACTGAACATTATCAGCTTAAAGGTGTACTGTGGAATGTAAATCATTAATGAATATAGAAAAATAATAGGGCCAAGGACTGATCCTTGTGGAACACTCTCTTCTACAGGTCAAAAGTTTGAAAAGAATCGTTGGTAACAACAAAAGTGTTCCTCATCAATCAGACTTACCAATCTTGTGTCACTTTTGTAACAGGAACGAGCGGGATGACGTTTACCACTTCGTAGACTTGTATCTAATTTTGTAGTAAGTTTGAAGACTTCTAGTAAACTTTCTTCCACAAAATACAATTTATAAAATTGAAAAAAATTTGAACATTTCCCCTGGCTACTTAATATACCTTAAAACTATTTATTCATTTTTTTTTATTTTGTGTTTCAAATCACTTCAAAATTTTTTGAATTTTTGTTTTTCTTAATGTGGAAAAGGCAGGTAGCGTTATTTTTGGTCTTAAGAAAAAAAAGAAGAACCGACAGACGTCTTCCCTATGTTGATTTTACAAATGCATAACTTGCCATATAAAGGTCAGGCCATCTAGTGGTTTCTTTTTAAATCATAGATTATTCTGACACTAACAGTTGTTTGCCGCTCTAAATCTTGACAGAAAGTAAGCTTGGACAACGTTGGAAAATATCGAAAACTTATTTCCAAAGTGTTGTATAGCTCAAACAGCGCGTTTTTTGAAAAGATGTTTTGGCCGAAATGAAGCAACCACCGCGCCTGATGTACGCAAGTTTGTGCAAAAAGTTCGTAAGACTGGTATGCCAGCGGACAACACTCATGGTCTCCGTCGTCGTAGGGAGCGCACAGGTGAGATGTGGCTGCTGTAGCCGAGAGTGAGAGACTCAATTCACGAACATGAACTCGCCATCGATCATACAGCTCAACATTTCACGCACTAGCTTAAGTGAGGAGAATTCTGCACAAAGGTCTCGGATTATTCGCTTACGAGATCCAATTGACTCAGTAATTGACCATCCGTTTCGTTATCGCTTCACAGTTTGGGCTTTGAGCAACTTGAATTGGACAACTATTTTAGGCGTAAAATCATCTGTGACGAGGCGCATTTTCATCTGGGCGGCTACGTTAACAAACAAAATTGTCTATTTTATGGCATTTTTAAAAAGAAACTTGTATTTGGCCCACCCTTAGTCCCTATTAATACATATGGGCTCCCGATCCATGAAGAGTCTCTCCGGCTCGGCGATCCCACGCACGTTGCTTCCAGTCATCCAGGCCAGGCGTTGTTTGCTGAGCTTGCAGTTAAATCTTCTCCTCTATTCGCCCTTCTCGCAAACAGGACCAAATATCCGTCGAAGAATTTTTCTTTCAAAAGAAGTCAGTATCATTTCTCCATTTCCGCTTATAGTCCAGGACCCGGAACCGTAAAGCAGGACTGGTAGAATAAAGTTTTTGCAGAGCGTGCTCTTCATCTTAGTTTAGTTTTGAACCCATTTGTTTTGCCAAACCGAAGTTGCAGCGGTTTTCTAGGATAATTCTTCGTCGGATCTCCACTAAGCTGTCGTTCGTGGAGTTAATATTAACTCCGAGTTAGATCAACTCAAGGTAGTTACTGGAAGTTTTTGCTATCAAAAGTGACGTTTTTCTCTAATCGGTGGACAGATGTTTTGTTCTGTCTTGTTCTAATTTACTTCAATACCAACCGCCTGCTCTTCAACAGCCTTGAAGGACTCTCTTACAGAACTTTGGGGAAAAACAACATAAAAGCACCAAAGGAAATCGAGATAAAGTAAGTAAAGGGTTCTCCAACAGCAAAGGTATAGATGTTTAAATTAAATAAAGAAATTGTGTTTGACATATCAATGAAATTTGAGGATGCCACAGAATACGTTGACTTTAAGGGCACTGCTCTATTGTAGCTTATTTATATAATAAGTCTAACGAAGTCAAATAGCAAGATCGTTGGGGCCAGCTTACATCGATCGTGGTTTTTTATATCACGTTATCTTCTAACTTGCCATATGGCAAGTAGTCCCCACCACATATCCCCGAAAACCATATCATCTAATTCTGACTATAAAGAAACCGGTTATCGTCGATTGGTAGTGATGGCAATACCATCGTTCTTGTCAAAGAAGTACGGGTCGATAATGTCACGGGCGCGCGAATGCAATATCTCTTGGTGGATCTCGTGTCGGTTGGCATTTGCATGTAAAGATGAAAATCAGTACAAATGTCAGTTGAAATGACATTAGACGTCAAATTATTTCCTCACACAGAGATGCTTAGAAAATAAACGGAACGGACAGACAGACAGACATATAGAATTGCGAGATCCACTTTTTTGGTCTTCGCTATTATCGTAATGTCAACTTTGATCAAAATCTCGAGTTCGATTTTTTTTTTCCGAATTCATAACTTGCCTTATAGTACCTATAAGTCGCAAGTAAAAATGCTGAAATCGATTTTGAAATGTTTGCTCATTTCATTGCATACCCGATTTTCAGACATGAATTATTGCTTGTGGAGTCGTGGGGTAATGGGATGCTTTGAAACTTTTGTCGTTGTTTTCTATTATGAAAAACTTATATTTACACGAAGGAGCTTACAAATTCTTGCACTCAATCTATTAAGATGCATTCCTTAAAAATATTGCTCTTTCACTTGCGGATCTCTCAGGTTTTGTATGCATTTACATGAGAGTAGCAACCCATGGTTAACTGACATGAGTTAACCTATCTGACCACTTTGTGCCAGCCAAACACTTTGTTATGTTAATCGATAAATCAAAACAATATCATCTAAATAAACAATCTTTATCCACATATAAAAATAATTATGACGAATAGATACAGTAATTCTCATAAATTCCAATCTGATTTATTACAAAGAATATTACCAAAAATAAAAGCTTAGAAAAATCCATTTAAGTTGACACAAACTTTTATTGTCCTTCTATCTAAGAGTGGAAGTTGTTGAATTTTTCAAAACCTATAAAAAACAAAAAACAAAAAAACACAACATTCCAAAAAAAACCTCGCCTCGAGATATATAAGTTCTCATAAATTTATTATTTTCCAGTACTAATGGTAAAAGGGTGAGGGACAAACCAAAAACAAAAGGAGAATCAGACAGGAATAGAACTTTGGTACTCTCCGTCGCACATTGGGGCAGTTTGTATGGGGATGTTGGAATAATTTTCAAAATAGTCAAATGAAGCATTTATGAGTTTGACATTTAGTGAAGATATCTTGGGTAAGGTTCAAAGTTCCTGAAAATAGCAGAATTCTGGTTTTAATTGAATTTTTTGTAATTTTTTACGGCTTAAATAAAAATGTGTGTTTGTTGAAGATTGTATTAGGAGACATTCTGATGGTTGTTTTTGCGGGAGTAATTGTTTATTTCTCGTAGTTCATTACCAATATGTCTTGGGTCTTATTAGAATATTCCACAGGATAGATTTCAAGCTTATACATCAGTTTGTCAATTTCATACCAGTTTAACAACAATTTTGCCCCACTGTGCGTTCGGTATAGCACAGTCACAACAAATCGATTTGAGTTTTTTTTTATTTGTCTATGAATTGAAGTTGTACCCTGTACAACACGAATGTGCATCTGAAAGATAAAACAAGGGTTTATTCGTATTATTAATTTTTTTTGTAATTTTTGTTTGGATACAAAATGAAACGATTTTTTGTATTCATTTTTTATTTATGACCCCAAACACTAGGTACGTATAAACATATACAGAAACTGCGCCCCTTTTTGCCCTAACAACTAATACCATTGCCATGCATGCTTACTCCCTGACACTTTGAAGTGACACAATGTCATTGCACGAATCCATGGATTTTCTTAAACTTGGGGTGTGATATTGTTGTCGTGTCGTGTCGTGTCGGTACGGTGGTGGTGGTGGTGACGGTAATGGAAGTTGGAACTTGGGAACTCTTTAAATGGTTACTGCACTGAGACTGGAAATAAGTTTTTAACTTGAAAAGATTGAGATTCTGTCTGGCAAACTAAAAATAACCCCGGAATAATGCAATGAGGATTTGTCTCCGTTGTCTGGACTCAGATGATGGGTATGTTGTTTTTGGTCTGTTTGGCAAAACGGGAAATGTCTTTTGGCAAACGTGTTGCTAGGCGTTACTTACTGCAGTACAATGTATTGAATATGAAGATTTTAATGCATAAATAAGGCGTTCAATTGAGGAAGTTGCATTTCTAGAATCTGTTGGGGAAGCAGAGGATGTGTCAGTTGCCGTTTTTGGGGAATTTACTCAAAATGTTCATGTTTTTATTTCCTTTGTCTTTTTAATCACTGGTTAAGTATTAAATCTCCAAAATGATTAACTTTTTAGTAATGCACAACAAAGTCTAGTCTTAAATTATGATACACTATTGTTTGGGGAAATATTTTTATACTAAAGGATTTTTAAATAAGGGCCTCGGCTTCTTATGGTAGCACGGATCCGAGTGGTCCAATTTTCAATGACTCTTCGATATAGATTCGGCTAAAATTAAGCGATGATTCTGTGTTATGTTTACCTTAATGGCATCGGCCGATTTTGGTTTATTAGCATATACCTGTGACTTCAGGAGACCTCACAAGACCTTGGCGGCCAATTCACGTCACCTCTGCTAGAGATAACCTTACCTTCGTTTAGTTAATGCAGAATGTCAATCGTAGCGTCCGCTGTGTGGGACGTGGTGCCGTCCTGCTGTGATCATTATTCATCTAGGTCCATATGGTTCCATTTGGGCCATAAGAATTTTGTTATCATCGTTTTCTAGAACTCGCGATTGACGGTGACGGCTTCACGAACGTCCTTTTAAAAAACCCACCGCGTCGATCCAAAGGTCGCACAAAACCATAACTTTTTGAAGATGAACTGTCACCTGGTATACACCGTGTGAGTTAGTGTAGTTTATTAGGGTCCTCTTTCAAACGCTCCAAAGCCCAGTCAGCTAAAAAACGGCGTTGTCTGTAGTCAAGATCTTTAAGCTTCTGTGTCAATTGGATCTTTTACGGGTGTAGGCCCAAATTCTGACGCAAAATTCGCCAAGTTAAAGTCTGCGAAAGACAGCGTTCTTGTGCATGACTAGAAATCGACTGACTCGGGCTCTGCTGTAGAATTTTACAGGCCGCAGCGATGTTTTCGGCCGATCTTGCACAACCGAACAACCGACAACAGAAACGGTTGTCTCAAATTTGGCCACAGAATGTTGAAGAGTCGAAGATGAAGAGCCAGTACGTCTACTGTAAAATGAATGAAACGTTTGCACCGACGGACACCCATTTTAATAATAAAAATTCATCATTTGGAGGTGCTGTTCAATCGTGTTACTTCCCATTGTGATTTGACATCATTAATTTAATAATAAACAACAGATTTGACAGATGTCACCAAAACAACATGGCCGCCTAGACAATTATTTAAAAGGGAAAAATTCTTGAAATGTGTTAGAAGTCATAATTGCATGTTAGGAAATCATTTTGATGTATGTAGTGCGGTACGTTTTTTTTAATCCATCTGGAGTGACTCTTGTCTTTCGTTCTGTAACTGGATCCTTTTGGAATGTTTAGTTTTATTGGCATTGTTTGGGGATGAGGGCATACAATTCCCTCCGAAATATTTTTTTCGTAAGCTTTCAAGGAAGTTTTGACGTCTTTCGACAAAAATACAAGTGCGTAACCACATCACAACTCAGCAAACCCATTTCCAGGATGATGCCTCATTTTTCGCCTCTCGGAATGAGTTGTGCTGCATATGTTGATATCCCACCATAAACTCGTTCATTTAGTCTATAAAAAATGTTCTTGAACGTTGAAATTTTTGCTTCAATGAACAAAATTTGTCCGTGATCGTTCTTTGCGTTTCGGCTTAGCAGATCTTTCGGTTTTTGTTAACATTTCTGTGACAATGCAATTGGGAGCAAGTATCGAGTATGCTTTGTATGCCCTGAGGCTCATAGATATGATTTTCTATTTTCTCGGAGGTTTTTTTTCTAATTTTGTATAGATTTCATCTATTCCTACCGACTACACGCGCACAAGAAAAATAGCAGAGCTCTAATGCATTTTTAACAAATAGTTGGGAGGGAAAAACTTACCATTGCGGTCAAGATATAATATTCCACCAAATTGCCAAGAAATACAATTTAATTTGAAAATAAGTCGGAAAATCGTGGTCCAAAGTGAATAACTGGTTAGCGGATTGACCGAAAAATTATACAGTTAGCAATGAATTCAAGGCAAATAAAAGATTACCTTCAATAGCCTGTGAGTTCTGTGACTATAAGAAGACGCCTGTTAGAAGATTAATTGCCAGCCCTAAGTCCGCTCTTAGTGACACTTTTTACCAATAAGCACGTGGCAAGAAGAATATAGATTGCAAAGAAACACTGAGATTGGTACAGGTAAAAATGGAGGAATATTCAATGAGAGCAAAATCATTTTTTTTTTGGGTCCAAGGGTCGTTGCGAGTACGTTAGAAGGCCCCACACAGTGAACGATCCCCGATACACCGTGAATACGGTAAATCATGGCGGAGCAAAACTAATGATTTAGGCCTGATTCTCCTATTACGGCCAATATACTCTATCAAGGGTATAATGGACACTGTAGAGTACTTCAAAATTTTCGATAAGGTCAAATTGCTGTATGCGGAGGGGGAAACGCCGGTAGTTTTAGTATTCCAACAGAATAATGACCCAAAGAATATATGTACCTCAAAACGGGCGAAATAGTGGATTGCACAAAAGAAAGTAGCCGTTTTGGAGTGGCCCCAATCACCCAACCGTAATCTAATTGAAAAATTGTGGGTGATGTTAAAAGTGCTGTTCATGAGGCAAAACCAAAAATTATTAAGGAACTGTTCGAGACACTTGGCACGCTTTACCAGTGGAGAGAGTGTCAGAATTTGGTTGACTTTATGCAACGTAGATACATAGCGGTCATTGAAAATAATGGCTTTGTTCCAAAGTATTAACACTTTTACCATGGAAAATGCATTTTTCTTCGCGGTCATTACTTCCAAGGTTAGGTCCTTTTATTTTTTGTATTTTTAGAATTTATCTCATTCCTCAAAGAGCTTACTTCAATTTTTCCTATGACATCACGGAATTTAAAACTTTTTGATGTATAGTATAACTATCAGCTGCCACTGAAAATTACAGTTGGTTTCCTCGATTGATTATACACGAAGCCAATTTTGTTATTCTTCCAAAACATTAACTGAAGTGATGGCATTTCACTAGTATCTACAACTTTCAACTGTCAATTACCAAAATTTTATATATCATCTGTCAAATTTCAACTGTCACTTCTATGTACTATTTTACTATCTCTGGCTTATCTACGTGTTATATTTATAGATATTTGCAATATCTTATGTCACTTGTAAACTGCTTACTGTCTACCTACCTACTTCTTCGACTGTGGTTGTACGCCGACGTTTTCTGTTGTCAATAGCTGGAATAATTCAGTAGAAAATCTGCATAATAATGAACGCGATTGTTTTCAAAATAATCAAACACAAATAGTACAAAACGTCATCATTCCGAAACAACTACAACTACAACTCTCACCTCATGAAAAAATGCAAATTCCCTTCGAATAGATAACCTCACTCATGCGTAGAATCAACAAAAAAAATTCCAACAATCAAAACGGAAGTTACAACCGCCATGGTCGATATGCATTTCCAGTCGCTGACACTTCATAGCTGTTTATATATAAGTTAACGACAAAATCAAACCAACAAACCGTAAATGTCTGTAACTTCGGGATAAATACCGGGTGCCCAAGTTCCATCAACTATCGAACGCCAACGCGCTGCCATTACAACGCGGTGGTGAGGGCATAGCAGCATGGATGGCGTGGCGCGCAAAACAACAATTTACTTTTCAATTTTCATTAATGATTCAATTTCGTGTTTGACTTTTTTTTGTTGTATGTCGTCGTCGGATGTCGTCGGTAGGTCGGATACAAACGGTCTTTCTGATCGGATCGTGTGTATGCGCATGCTTTTCGGAATTAATTAATAGATTAACCATTTTTGTTTTGTTCTCAAAAGGGTGACCGCTCATACCCGTGCGTATCTATCCCTCGCATGACAATGTTGACAACAATTTGACAGTTTCTGTGGAAACGCTATTTCATTTTTTTTTGTATTTAAGATGAATTGACTTCGTGCTGGGTTTCATTAAAGGCAAAAAAATAACGAGACCACATGTCAACTACTGGGCGCGGGTTATAAAGTTTGTAGTCGTACTACGATCGAGAAGCTAAGCGATTGCTATCTGTATGGTTTTTGGTAAATTTTTGAGAAGTTTTATTTTTTTTTAATGAGTTCATTTATATCATACATAATCGAAAGTCGTAAACTTTATTGATCTCTTCGTAAGCTTCGTTGCTCGATAGACTGGTTATTAATTGGTAGTTATTCTTAATTAATTGAAAGCAAGTGCTAAGTTACTGCTTTTCACAGCTGAATGCTTTTTATCTCCTCAACATTATTCGTTTCACGAGTGGACATAAATCTCACATCATGATAAGATTGATTTTGAGTATAAGAAAAACGATGTGTTAGGAATACAAAACAATTCTTCCCTTGCTATTATTAACGTCACAAAGGAACGATCTCTCTGTAAGAGGCTGCCGTAATTTTATTTTGAAATAAATAGTGTATTTGAAGTTGAAAGTTACCATATTATCAAACAATTAAAGGCGTCATTTATTTTAAACAGAATAAGAGGGAATTAAGGTGGCGCCCAACGTGAAGTCGAAGCAACAGAACAGATCATCTGCCGATACCCATCTGAAGCGAGTATAGATATTTTATCATAGATTTTCATACTCTATTTAACTATTGAAAAATATATTTGGGTTGATCTTATCACATGGAATGTTCGCGTTAGTTGCACTGGGGGTCAGCTTAGACCGACGCACGTCACTGCTCTTTTGAGATGATTTACCTTTCAATTGAATAATATTCAATTTCTTCACTTAAACAGAAATTATTTTCTAGTTTTTTTATCTTCGTTGTTATGAAAAGTTTTCAGTCCATTGTTCCACCTAATGATCGGAATTCACAAATAATATGTTAAAATATGCTACTAATGTTTAATCGGAGCCGAGGGGCTGAAATCTTCGAAAATGTATCGCTTGTAAATGACGAGTTTATTTTGCTGGCGTTGAGTGTGGAGATGTGAAAACCAATAACTTACTTGTTTGTTGACACAAAGAAAAAACTTTTAAAAATAATACAGTTTTTTATCTGGCGCCCGACATGAAGCCAAAATCAATAGGAATATTATGGAAATAAGCAAATTACATTCAATGAAAAGTTTTTTGCGATTAATTTTCCGAAATGCTTCCTTGAATCTGATTTTAAAAAATTTACAAAAATTATAAACTAAGAAATACTTGACGGGCGCCCAACATGGGATGGAAACCGTATTTAAATGTTTCTATTTTGAGCTGAAAATCAGTGCATTCTCCAAAAAAAAGGAGAAGAATTGTAAATTATCATTATCATATTCTGACTTATGAAACTTATTCATTCAGAAATACTTGAGTGGCGCCCAACGTGGGGCGGAAACTGCCTTCAAATTTTTCTATTCCAACTGGGATAATAATCAGTGCACTTTCTAAAAAAGGAACAAAAAAATCGGTTTAGTATCATTATCGGATTTACGAAAATCAAAAATTTAGAAATTTTTGACTGGCGCCCAACGTGGGACGGAAACTTTAAATTAAATTAAGTTAAATTTTCCTATACCTAGTGAGATAAAAATCAGTGCACTCTCCAAAAAAGGAAAACAATCGGATAGTATCATTTTCGGATTTACGAAAATTCAAAATTGGGAAATATTTGACTGGCGCCCAACGTGGGCCGGAAACTGCCTTTCAGTTTTCCTATACCTACTGATATAAAAATCAGTGTACTCTCAAAAAGAAAAAAATAGGATAGTATCATTTTCGGATTTACGAAAATTCAAAATTGGGAAATATTTGACTGGCGCCCAACGTGGGCCGGAAACTGTATTTAAATTTTCATATACCTACTGAAATAAAAATCAGTGTACTCCCCAAAATGGAAAAAAATCGGATAGTATCATTTTCGGATTTACGAAAATTCAAAATTGGGAAATATTTGACTGGCGCCCAACGTGGGCCGGAAACTGCATTTCAGTTTTCCTATACCTACTGATATAAAAATCAGTGTACTCTCAAAAAGGAAAAAAATCGAATAGTATCATTTTCGGATTTACGAAAATTCAAAATTGCGAAATATTTGACTGGCGCCCAACGTGGGCCGGAAACTGCCTTTCAGTTTTCCTATACCTACTAATATAAAAATCAGTGTACTCTCAAAAAGGAAAAAATCGGATAGTATCATTTTCGGATTTACGAAAATTCAAAATTGCGAAATATTTGACTGGCCCCCAACGTGGGGCGGAAACTGTATTTAAATTTCCCTAAAAACAGTGCAATCTCCAAGAAAGGACAAACATGGATATTATCAATCAAGTCTTATCTCTTTTAAAGCAGATTGAAGCTATGAGTTGAATGAATGCTCTAGTCATAAATATTGGAATTATAATTTGGGCTTTCGAAATCAGAACTTCAACCTGTGCTTAAATGTTGTGTTTAAGGTTCCCACAAAATCTTACCTTTTCCCTAAGATTAAAATATCATACGTTTAACGCAGTTTAAAAAAGCAATAAATTAGCATTCAGTTAATTTTATTACCTTCTCAAATTTAAGTGGCATTTAAAGTCACAAAATGTTCAAACCTCTTGAACTCAAAAAAACAAAAGAAAAAAATAAACTCTATATTAATCTAGCTACCTGTAACCAAATTGAATTCCCACACCCATCTTCTGTGATAGTTTTTTTTTGTATCAAAATTGATTCATTCAGCAGCTCAGCCAGCACAAAGAACCCTCCTACCACAAACATCTTGTCAGTTTGTTGACCTAAACTTTTAATACGAATTTATTTTTGATTTATGATTCCTCCTTTATGCCATACCCACATTAACCACCATCATTTTATTCAGATTACTCACTAGTTTTCGTTTTTATTTCCAGGTAACGCCGGCAATCCCCCAGATGCCGACCAAAAAGGACCCGCTTTCCTCAAGGAACCAACCAACCGAATCGATTTCTCCAACTCAACCGGTGCCGAAGTTGAATGCAAAGCCAGCGGAAACCCCCTACCCGAAATAATTTGGATCCGAAGTGATGGCACCGCGGTTGGTGACGTTCCCGGTTTGCGGCAAGTGTCATCTGATGGAAAATTGGTGTTCCCACCGTTCCGCGCCGAAGACTATCGCCAGGAAGTTCATGCCCAGGTTTATGCGTGCTTGGCAAGAAATCAATTCGGATCGATAATTTCACGTGATGTCCATGTTAGAGCCGGTAAGTTGTCATTGTTCTAGAGAGAGAGAGAGAGATAGAGAGAAATTATTTCGGACAATAGATCCGGGGTTATTTTTTGTTCCAGAAGGCTTCATCTCACATCGTTGGGGTTTTGTTTTTGGATTGAGTTTGAGTTTGAATTATTTGTTTTCCACGATGATGGTTTGGTGTTTGTTTTCATATGGTTGTTGCTGTTTTCCTTCCTCTGTCTGGGTTGAGTCTTGGTGGTAAATTATTAAATTGATTTCTTGCAGTGCAACGGGATATACTGTGTATAGAATACAATGCATTCTTTTCGATCCAATTAAGAAGAATTAAACGACTACGACACCAACATTGTCAGCAGCAAGTGATGACACTTTGTTGTTATCTACTTCGGAACAGAAGTACGAGTATGTAAAGTACACGGTTTGTGATGGATGATGTTTCCCACGCGACTCTTTGTCATTTCTATCGCTCGTCGGTGAATGTTGCGGTTGTTTTTATTTTTTTCGTTCTCATCTTTGTTGGATTAATATTTATAATTTTTTTTTATTGGTTCTTGTTCTTTTTTTGGTTATCTCGTAGTCGTAACTCATTGCCTTGTTTTGTATGAAACAAAACAGTAACATTTCTTTTTTATTGCTGGACATGTGAGATACGAGTACCTACAATAATAATATGTTAAGTGTCTAATTGCTGAATTAATGAATTAATAGAAGCAGAATGAACTAATAAACTGGTAAATTAAAAGGAAAGTAGAACTCATAAACTGTTGAAAAAATAAATAGAATATTAAGCTAGATGCGTAAGACAACGTACAAATGTGTGAAATACAAAGTATGTATGGTCCATCTTAAAAAAAAAATATCTCTCATACCATATTTAGTCTTAAGTGGGGCTTATTTTTATTTGTGACCAGACTTGCAAACCAAATTTGCTGTCATAGACCCTACTTTTCCTAAGGTTTTTGATGCACTCAACTCGAATGCGATAAGAGACTGGCCCCACCTCGTCAGGCTAACGACAAATTCTAATTTAAAAATTTTAAATTACCGTTTACGCTAAGAAGTACTCGTTGATAGAGCATTGAAAAATTTCATTTAGAGATGGGTGATTGTAAGCTTGTTGGCATGCACCTTAAAAAAGTCCAACAGGTGGCGTCAAAGAGCGGCATATTCTGATCACCAAAAACCAAAATCAGTCGACCTGTAAATGAGTCTTGGAGTATTTGAATTATTATTTCTTGGACTGTCTTTTTAAAAACCCATACACCACCGCTCAGCATATTCATTTCCTGCAATGGAGCCACACAAAATAGGATTATTATGTCTCGTGGTAGCTAGCATTTTTAAAAATCCCAAAATCCACAGCAAACAACAATAACTAATTAATTTCTTAATAAACCTGAGTTCATCATCATCATCATCGGCTCGACAACTGGGTTCCGGTCCTGGCCTCTTTCAACAAGTCTCTCCACCTATCCCGGTCTCTAGCCGACGCCATCCAGTTGCGCACCCCAAGGCTTCGGGCGTCCTGGTCTACGCCATCTCTCCAGCGCAAGCATGGTCTACCACGCTGTCGTCTATCATAGAATGTACCACAAAGAACTTTCCGAGCAGGTTCCTCTTCGCTCATGCGAGCTAGGTGCCCTGCCCACCGGAGTCTATCGAGCTTAATTTTTGTCACGACACGATATCTGCTTCTAGGTAGATTGCGTACAATTCATGATTGTACCGTCTCCGGAATCCTGAAACTTGAGTTCGACAATTTTAAATCTAAATAATTCTGAATGTATAGTTCGTGTACCAAATTTAGAAAAACAAGTCCAAAATGTTGCGGAATATTTTCAAAGTATTCAAAGTACTTTTTCAGTTATAGTTTGATAGTTTTTTTACCAAAACTAATTTTAAGACTTTCCTCTTCAAATTTGGTAGGCAAAAGTCAGACTCCCCACTAAAAATTATAAAATTTGGGATGATTTTTTTGAGAATTAAAATTTGTTGAGTCTTTGAATTTGAAGTAATGAAGGCAGTCACACTGAATTGAGCGTTTCCAAATAATTGGAACACAGTTTTGCAAAGCGGGATCATAGGTTTATTTCAGGGATAGACCTGAGATAGGTCTGAGAACATATTTTTCAGTTCACTTTAATTCCAAGTTAAGTCTACACATTTGAAGAGTTAACTTTGGACTAAGTGAACAGTTATTTCCGACAGGTGGGTGCTAAAAATCTTGTTGAAATTGAAGCGAAATGGTGATTTCTATAGTGTCACCATTTTATGAATTTAGTGATTTACAACTCTCAAGCATTCCAAAATGGCAATTTGTTGGCAACAATGTAGATGACCTATTATTTTCTCCCGAATCCAAAAGGCTAAGATAAGCAGCACTTTTTATGACTCCTCTGTGTTCCATGTCTTTGGATGGCTATATCTACGAACCTAAGCCTAGTAAAAGTTTAAGAAATCTTTAATTAGATTTCTAAGAGCTATCCACAGATGAACAAGAATCATCTGCCAGGTCTGGATCTTGAAATATTGAAAAGTCATTTCGGTTCATTCGATTCTGAAGGGATATTTCCGCAATCGAGTCTTTAATATAAGGTTACAGTTTTCGGAATGTATATCATCTATCAAGGTCCTTCTATTGTTGAAAACCAAAACTTTCTATGAAAATATTTCCATCCAAAGAGAATTTAAAACTGCTTGTTTGACCACACCTAAAAAGCCTTTGGAAGACGATATTTCCGGTTAAAGTTTGGATAGAGGATTGATAGACCTTTTCAGTGATGTAAAATCAAGCCGAATGAAGGCAAAACAAATTTTAAGAATTGTTCAAAAAAAAATGTACCTCTTCAATGTCTTGGGTTAGCTATATCTTCAAACCTAAGTCCTATAAGAGCTTGCAGCTTAAGAAATCCTGAATTAAATTTCTAAGAGCTCTCCACAGTTGAAATATTGCTGTTCAAAGTAATTTAACTGAATTTCGACCCAACGCTCTGATGGGATAATTCCGCAACCAAGCCTTGCAGTCTTTGGAGGTCATAACATCTTTTCATCTTAATATTACTTCTTAAGGACTTCTGACTTTCTCGCAGGAGTCAGTTCCGCTGAAAAAAATTTTGATTTCGTTGTTAAGTGGCAGCGGATGGGAATCGAACCGAGATGCCCAGCATGTCTGTCCAAAGCACTAACCATTAAGCGTTACTTCTCTACAGGACCACTGTACGAATGATCCACCGCGTGCTAATATGTATACGAGTTTCTCTAGAGAAGTACGCAACTTTACTTTCTAAGTCTCTTCTTGAATTTTTTTTAAATCGAAGATTTTAAACTGTTAATAAAAATTACATCACAAATTGGCGCCCGAGTAGCGCATATACAGTACAAGCTGAACCCTGTAACATTTCACAGCGCCACCTATTCAACGTTGCATAGTCAACTTTCTAAACTTTTCCAATAATGTGCCAAATATAAACCATTGAAATGATTAAGGTATATACGTATATAAAGAAAAGTGGGCGTGGTAGTAAGCAGAATCCCAAAAAGTACTTATGTCACATTTAAAGTTCGAGATGCAGGGTGACAAGATACGAGAAGAATGCTACGAGTAGTATGAAAATATTTAAATAAAACAAAATCATTGTGAGGTATAAAAATTGATTCTGGCTTTATTTTGAAACTATATTCATGAGAAAATGGGTGGAATAGCTTTTCTTTCGAATGGCAGCCTCTCTTCGCTGTCAATTTGGTAGTGTTTCAATTTTTGATGACCCGCGGTGTCATGCAATAGCATATCGGATATAGGCTCGTCTAAAGTGGTTGGCTGTTAGGAGAGAAAATAATTAAGCTGTGTCAACACGCATGATCGTGACGGTCAATTGATGAACGCTCACCGTGAGACTACATGTCGCCAAACTTATTCCTTCAAAACTTTCAGTGTATGGCATGTTGCTTCATTTTGCTGGAACCATAGATCGGGTGTTGTCGCATTATGGCCACAAAAAGTCGGTTAACAGCGATATATACCCGAAAGAAATAAGGTCCGTGCCATAAACCACACTGCACAGTTGATATTTGCAAATATCCAATAACAGCAATTTTGCTTGTTGTCATAGCCTCTGAGCCAAAAATGGTGCTCGTCTGAAAAGATGATTTTTAATACAAAATCCGGTTCTCCGGCCAACATTTCCCAATTAGCGAACTCACGCCGTAATATGTGATCGTCCAAATAAAATGGCAGACCTTATTCAATATTTTGACAGCTGAATGTCATTTATATCTTTGACAGCTGCTGAAACATAATAATTGGAGAAATATCATTGGTATGTGCTCTATTTTGAATTAATCATGTCGATTACAGAATTCGCAGAATTTTAATCCCGGTGAGTTAACTCGATCCGTTGACCTTTCGCATCCGCCGTAAAACTGAATTATGAAATTCGCCGGATGAACTACATTGTCGATCCCTAAAATTACCTTATCATTTATGAACTTTCCTACCGACGCTGTCAGTTACGTCAACGGCCTAGGCTTTGATAATAGCATCGCTATCGATCTGTGAAATCAATCTGACATCAACGGCCTAGGATTTGATAATAGCATCGCTATCGATCTGTGAAATCAAGCATCGTTGTGCGTGGTTAGTACTTGGATGGGGGACGGTTCAATACCAACCGTGTGCTTTTTTTTGTTTTTTGTTAGATTAAGTTTGGAAATTAATTGAAACTGTCACTTTAGCTCATTCGGCGAATTCTGTAATAGGGGCGAATGAAATAAAATGAACGCGGGTGTGCCAGTGAGTAGATCTTACTGAATGCACTTTGAAATCTCCGAAGAATTTTTGAAAATTTTAGTCAAATTGTTTCACTATGGGTTTCAAGACTTCAAGACTTTAGATTCATTTAGATTCATTTTCATATAAAATAGAAAATAAAAGATTGAAGAAAATAGAAAGACTATGTTTTTGGTTGGGTACATATTTTGGAAAAAAAAGGAAGGGTAGGTGCGTGGGTGCGGTGTTAATTAATATACGACATCTGTAGTGCCCGCATGCTGTGAGACCATAAGGCTTGTCAAGTTGGTTTTTGAATTTAATCCAACAAAAATCGCATCGTTAGAATTTACAATTCATGTTTTGGTAACGATCGTCATTAACCGTAACGCTTATTCCTAACACAAGTTTAAGAGAATACGTTTTTGTGTAATTTTTTAAATGTTAAAGACTGAACTCAGTATGACTTATGACTCTTCGTTTGACAGCCCAGTTTTTCGCTGGAACTCCATATGGATTTTGTAAAGAAATTATCACGAATTTTAAAATGAACATTTTTGGGTAGCGACATTTAAGTTTGAATTTTATTTTCATATAATTTTATTATGGCATAATGATTAGTGCGTAAGACTGTCAAGCAGAGAGAAATGGGTTCGATTCTCAGCCGCTGCAAAAAAGATTTTTAGGGGTGTTCTGCCTCTTGCGAGGAATAGAGAAATCCTCTAAAAGTATTTCTTGTCATTGAAAGCTCTGCTCATTAGCTGTTCAGAATCAGCAGAAAATTGTATCCATTTCTCCAAACACACACACACAGAAATAGTTGAGAGCTGTAAATCCCTAGATTAATAATTTCTCAAAAACAAAAAAAAAGATTAATTAGTTACAAATCAAAAGAGTAAACAGTATTGAAAATGGCTTTTGATTTGACATTTAGGAAGGGTGACATTTAATAAACTAAACTTAGCAAATGAGAGATAATAGTTCTTTCCATTGGGGCTGTTCATGGTGCTGTTTATAGAAATGTCATTAATATGTAATTTGGGTTAATGTCTGGCTTATTTCTCTAGCCCTTCGAACTATATGGTCTCAATTTGGGAAAGTTTTCTTTTAATTTTCAATTTTATTATCAACACATTAACGCAAGCTTAAGTCAAAGGTGTCCAGACGAAGAAAGTGCTTTCAAATTTTATTCTTTACTTTAACCTCTGAGAAAATGCTTTTATTATTTTTAATTTCTTCTCAGATCAAGCAATTACTTACCCAATTATGCAACACATTTTTATGCAAACAAACTGCTCATCTATCTACCCGACTAATTATCTTCGTCTAATTTCACTATTTTTATCTTCTTTACTTCAAGATTCTCTGTTTTTTTTATTTTTATTTTTAATTACAAGTTTTACATGCGAAATAGCTTACAAGTACTATAAGCAATGTCTAATGATTCCTCTTGCGCTGGCACGTCATATTCATAAATTACCCACGCTAAGCCGTGTCGTGCGAGGGTTAATTAGAAATTAACATTAAACTATGTTAAATCTTTTTTTTTTTTGTTTGCTAACATCTTCCAGAAGTCATTGTCTATTCGTGTTCCCGATCCCACCACGCCTTGACTTTAATTCTGTGTAAAATACACAAACTAGAATAGGAGACATATAAAATAGCAAACATTAGAACCCACCTAAACCAACCTGATTTGTTAAGCAAACTCTTAGCTGAATTAGTTACATTTCGCAGAAAATGACATCTCGTTAATTCTAGAACTCGTTAATTCTAGTACCTACCTAAAAAGTATGATACATTAAAATACAGAACAAGCAAAGTAAAAAAAAACATCGAGTAGAAGTCCATTGTAATTGTCGTGACTTGTAACAGATTTAATGGGTTCTCATATTTTTGTTTTGGCTTAAATTACCACTCAACAAGGTGGTTGACGAGCACAGCTGGAAAGATGGTTGGAGGAAGGGTGTTTGGGTAATTACAAGCCCACCCAATATTTTCATTCGCCTTAAATTCGGCACAAAACAATATGTGTTATTAGATTTTGGGAAAAAAGCCTTTGTTTGATGCCTTAAGACTTACGTGAAAATATTTGATGTTCGGAAGTGGTAATTGGCAACTCGGTTCTTGAGGGTGTTTTTTTGTGTTGTGTACACAAATTGATCTAAAATGGAGATTTACTAACGCATTATTGAAGTTTTGACCACCCTTAAAATGGTTAAGTACAGTGCGAGCGTTAAAAAATAAGGAGAGGATTAAAGAGGAGCTACCAATGAACATTTCTTTTGAAGCTCTGAAGATCAAAATGCGAAAGAAAATAGAGCCATTCAAAGCATTCCATCACATTCGTGTAGTGCGGCGAAAGTAAGAATCTCTATAATTGACAACCTCCAAAACTTGACTCGAAGATAAGCCGATGTCCATTTCTTGAAGTAAGGATATTACGGTGCAATTAAGGGGAGGAATGCAACCGGCTATTTGACTTGAACATTTTTTATAATAATAACGAACAAATAATGAGAGACATGAAACATTAAAGTGTTGACTGAGCGTGAGCGATGTAAAACTATCGGATGTTTTCAATTCTTTCCAAGAGTCTCGAGTGAGTTGTAGAGGCACCTGCCCAGATCTGGGATTTATCGTAGCTTTTTTTTGCTGTTAGAAGTCTTTAAATAATTTTATATTAAGCAGTTCTATGTGAAATGTGAGTTGTTTGGAGATTCTATAAACATATTTAGGTACAAATCAGATTCTAGGTACAGGGGGTTTTCGCCTTACAAAAATTGTTATAGTCCCTATTCTTGGGTCTTGGCTATAGACCCTCATGAAAAATACAAGTTTTCATCCTCGAAAATTAAAGAAGTCCCTCAACTAAAAAGTACCGAATAATTTTTTAAACTCCATACATTTAAAACAAAAAACGTCGGGCGCATGCAATACATAAATAAAGGGTTTTTCCATGAATGTAAACCTAGAATAAAACAAGCTGATATTGTTGAAATGGCTGGTCCCTATGCCACTGCCCTTGAATGACATTTTCATCGAAGAAACCGAAAAGCTATCCGTACTCGGTATGTGTGTCAACAACGAAATTAGTTAAAATAACAACATTCTCGAGAGTGCCAAAACTGCTGCTAATTGGTTGATATTTCTAAATCGGTGTAAGAAGTTTGTCTCCCCTTTTGATCTGGCTACAATTTATAACACACGTATACGTCCTTAAGTCGAGTATAACTCACATCTTTTCGGCTAGTGCTGCCCAAACTTCTCTACACTTGGATAGAAATCAGAGAACTATCATGGAAGCATTTTCATCTCTTGAAAACCGTTGGAAGGTTTTATGTCTTTCTTTGTTTTATTGCTTTTTTTCCAACCAATGCTCCTACGAAGTAGCCAGTTGCATTCAATTCACTCGTGCTAATCGTTTCGCTAGAAATCCTCATCAGTTTACCCTGACGCCATATTTTGGACGTACCGTTAAATACAGGGATTCGTTTGTTAGTCGCACAACACGATTATGGAATAATTTATCCAGCATTATTTCCTTTGTCATTTCAATTCGCAAACTTTCAAAACCAATTTTCATCGGTTTTTAATATTTTATTTCTCGATGGAACTTTTATTGGTGAGTGGAAAACATCTTTACTTATCCCAATCTTCAAATCTAGTTCGAATAATTGTATTGAAATTTACAGAGGAATCTGTCAGCGTTCTTCTTTACCAAAACTATTCGAAAGTTTGGTTAAAAATAAGCTTCAGTTTGAACTCGATGAGCACATTTCTTACCATCAGCATGGTTTTGTTGTCGGGTGTTCGAAAAAATTTAATTAAGCTTGTTTAATTTGCTATATTGTTAACCAAGTTGAACAGGTCAACCGGGTGACTTTTTCAACTTTGACTACGTGAATCATGATATACTTATTAAGAAGCTAGATAACTTTGGATTTCATTCATCTTTGCTGAATTGGATGTCTTGTTTCTTATTTGGCAGAACCCAGTTAGTGATTACTGATAACACTCTTGTACACTAAGTACTCTACATAGACCAATTAATGTTTCTTCAGGTGTGCCCCAAGGAAGTCATTTTGGGCCATTACTTTCTATAATCTTTATAAATGACATAATATCTGTCTTAAAATTTTGCTATTGCTTAATGTACGCAGACGATCTCAAATTAAATACATTAATGATTGTTTAAAGTTAAAAAATGATATTGACCAACTTTGCAAATGGCTCTGTAATAATGGTCTTTATTTAAACATACAAGAATTAAACATACATAAATTAGATTTTAAATTGGCAACGCTGTTTCACAATGAATAGAGGTACTATCGGGTTTTTCAATAAGAGCGCTACAAAAGTTTTTTTAAATAAAACAAAAACGGTTTTGGATATCAATGAAATTCTTTATTCCTGTGAAAGTACGTTTGATGCCATTATGTATGGAACTCGATTTCTTTTGCATGGCCACCACGGACACGCTTGCCCAGACGCTGAACCCAATTTTCGACGGTTTTCAAACATAAATCGGCCGATATTGTTGCAATTTCACGTTCGATATTCGTAGAAGTTCATCAATCGTCGCTGGCTTGTTGGCATAGACCATAGACTTGACGTAGCCCCACAGGAAATAGTCTAACGGCGTCAAATCGCACGACCGAGGCGGCCAATTGAATGGACCATTTCGTGAGATAACACGTTCTCCAAACTTGGTTTCCAATAAATTGATTGTGACATTCGCTGTGTGTCTTGTAGCGCCGTCCTGTTGGAACCACATGTCCTCCAAGTCCATATCATCCAATTGAGGCCAAAAATATTCGGTTATCATTGAACGGTAGCCATCCCCATTCACAGCCGGTCTTGATCATCACGGAAGAAGTACGGCCCAATGACGCCGCCGCCGGCCCATAAACCACACCAAACCGTAATTTTTTCGGGATGCAATGATGACTCATGGAGTATGTGTGGATTGCTGCCTAACCAATACCGCATATTTTGTTTATTGACGAAGCCATTCAGCCAGAAATGAGCCTCATCGCTAAAGATGATTTTTCGATGAAAATCCGAATCATTTTCAAGTTGTTGCTCAGCCCAATTCACGAACATACGATGCTTCTGGTGGTCAAGCGGCTTCAGTTCTTGCGTCAATTTAATCTTGTAAGGATGTAGGCCAAGATCTTTTCGCAAAATTCGCCAAAACGACGTCACAGAGATGCCCAACGCTTGAGAACGACGTGTGAAAGACACATTTGGGCTTTCTGCAACTGAAGCCTCAGCGGCAGCAATATTCTCGACACTACGGGCACTTCTTTGTCTCACTGGCACGGGAACATTTTGTACTGTGCTAGGAGGATTATGACGACCATAAATTGGACGTAGCGTTCTTAACGTTGAGGCCACTGACTCCGAATTTCGGTAGTAAATTTTAATAATTTCGACTCGTTGTTGGCTCGTATATCTTTCCATAATGAAATGGCAAACCTTACTGAAGATAAATGTCAAAAGAGCGGCGAGAAATATGGCGTCGTTTGCTGTCCTGTCGCTCTACTTTTGTAGCGTCCCTGTTGAAAAACCCTTTATAATGAGTTGCCGTCGCCGTTAATATGTGCCTCAGTTTCGACTGGAGCCTGGGACTGTATTTGAATCCTTATTTGTACTTTTGTGCCGACCAGGGTCAGAGATACTGCCCCAACCGTGCTAGTTAGAACCGGGCCGAAAAATCTATACCACTTATATTTATGGCTAATTTTGGTCGAGTGGTGCCGGGACTTTATACAACTTGTGGCTCAATTTCGAACAGGGCCGGTCTCTATATCCCTACTGCAATTGAGCCTTAGTTTCTACCACGGCCACGACTCTATATTACTTTTATTTGTGCCTTAGTTACGGCCAAGTCCAGGGACTCTATCTGAATTGAATTTGTGCTCTAGTTCCAAAGAAGGCTTTGGACTATTGCAACCGTATTTGTGCCTTAGTTTCGAAAATGAGCTGAGACTATAACTCAAACCTTATTTGACTTTAGTGTCGACCAAGGCCAGTGGGGATATTGTTTAAAGTTTGTTTACACTTAGTGATGGGAATACTTATATTTGTGTTATGTGGCAATGAAGGTATCATTTAAAATTTCCTGAAATATCCCTGTGGCTCGGCAACCAGCAGAGGTGAATGTTAAACTGCTCAGCCTTCTCCATCAGAGGCGATCCGCAGTTAAGGGTTGTTATTAAGCTGGTAGAGACAGAATCAAGAGGTCTAATGGCTGCTTGTCTGTCCGAGAAAATGCGGATATCTTCATTTGATATCAAGTTTCGCTTAAGCCAAGACAGGACTTGTTTAATGGTTCCACCTGGAACACGCTTCACTGATTGAGAAGAGTAAAAGGAATATTTATTTTGTCTGAGTATACACCTCCACCAACCCCGTCATTGGTTTAAGATGCATCGGTGTCAAAATAGATTGAATCATCTTCCAGGACTAACATGTCCTTACAAATTTCTCTAGAAGAGATGGTTACCTGAATCTTTTTTATCAAATTGAATCTGAAGGATCGATGCTACTTGGAAGTGAACTAAATGAGTTCAGAATGACGGAGGGGCCGATTTCGTTATTGACCCTGTGGGAAGAGGCTTTAAGACGAATTGCTGTGCTTGCAGCCGTTTGTTTGCCGAATATATTGAGGGGTGTTAAATAGAACAGAATGTCCAGTGCAGCGGAGGGAGTCGTGCGAAGTGCTCCGTCAATGCACAGATAAGCTAACCGTTGGACCTTGTTTAGTATTAAGCAATTTGTGATTTCGTCTAAAGCTGTTCACAAAACTGCCACATCGCCGTATGTTAGATTCGGTATGATTCCGAGGTGTATAGCGAAGTTTGTTCCCCCATTTATTCACAATGGCTTTCTTTGAATGAAATGTGGCCTTTTAACTTTTTCTTGAATGTTAGGTTTGCAACTTAACTTCTTATCTAAAATAAGAACCAAGTATTTTGCTTTGTCGGAGCATGTGATTGATATTTGTACCTTTAATGGAAGGGGGGTCGATCTAGGGAATTTTATATTTCCTAGAGAAGAAGACAAGATCTGTTTTGTGAGAGTTAACACCCCGTCGATACCGATCTACCCATTTTGTTTAAAGAAGCATATTGAAACAGGTCTCTAAGGCCCTTTTGGATACTTTCCTGATACGGCAGTAAAAATGTCATCCGCATAGGCAATCACTTTTGTAACTATTTGCTTCCTGATATATTAACAGCTCATTCGCTACAAAGTTCCAATGAAGGGGTGATAGGGCCTTACGGCCGGCATCCCTCTATTGACATATCTTTTAGCAGAAAACATGCCCAGAGCTGGGAATCTATCACACTTTTGTTTGGACCAGGTACGGGAAATCAAAGCCAAACTTTATTTGTGTTTTAGTTTCGGAGAGGGCAAGTATCGGGGAACTCTTTCCAAGTAAGGGGGTTTTATCCCAATTTATTTGAAATAGAAACATTTTATAAAGTATATATAGAATAACGTGTATATTATTTTGAGAAAAATATATTGTTTGATAGAAAAGTCGAATAAGAACTGATAAATAATTGGATTTCTGATTTCTGTTCATACTCAGAGTTTTATTGCTTTCTTTTGTCTGAAGAACCTGGATCCGCTGAATAACCTCAGTTATAGACAAGAAAGCACTAGAAAATGACAGATTACCCGGAACTGATACTCTTTTGAATATCGAAAATCAAATTTATCTCGGACTTTCTTATCAAAATTCTAAATGTCCTGGACTACTATTATGTATGTGTCGAAACGATTTGTACGCATAAGTTATTCCAAAAGTTCAAAAGTCTGTGGAATTTTAGTAATCGTCGTCTTCTTAATTGGTTCGAAAACTACTTCAACAAAATCGTCTAGGAGCCTTTTTCTTTTACACATCGCCGCCGCCATCGATTCTATGATTTTTTGTTTATGTTTTTCTTTGTTGGAAATTCCTCCTCGTTTTAGACATGAAAAAAGTACTTCATTTCCATTTAATACCCTTTTTGTTGCTTTAATTTTTTGTTTGTCTTTCCTCTTGTCCAATAAAATAGTTGTTGCGCAATATTATGAAGCCGATGTCAACAAGGAGCATGTCATTCGTGGTAATGCAGCTGTAATTAAATGTCTGATCCCATCTTTTGTTGCTGATTTTGTCGAAGTTGTATCCTGGCATACGGACAGCGATGAGAATTATTTTCCTGGCTCTGAATACGGTTCGACATTCAAAATCTATCTATCTTCTAGGTCGTTGACGACACTACACGACGTCATGCTTTGGTTTGAAGTTTATTTTAGAGAAAGAGATGTGCATGTGCCTTTTCCCAAAACATCCTTCCAAGTCATTTATTTTCTTTTTAAAACGAAATCTAATCCTTAAATGTAAAATAAATTTCTTCTTTTTGTATTCCAAGATTTTTTTTTTAAATTTCCGTCACAATTCATATCTCCTTAGTATTGTTTTTTCCAAAAAAAAAAAAAAAAAGTTATCTTATCGATATTGTTGCAGTTGTCTCACAATATTACGAGGAGGACATTCACAAAGCATTTGTGATTCGAGGCAATTCAGCAATACTGAAATGCGATATCCCATCGTTTGTAGCTGACTTTGTCAGTGTTGTATCCTGGCACACAGATCAGGATGAGAATTTCTATCCTGGAACTGAATATGGTTTGTGTTGTTGGACGGTTTATATAGTACATATTCTGTACATTAAATGCTTTTTGTACATAGCAAAGCGAATGCCAATATCCTTAATCCTTTTTATAGCCTATCAGCCATCATCCTTAATTCCTTGATATCCTTTGAATTTTCTTCGTTCGGTTTTTTTTTTTATTTTCTTGGTCAACGTGATGGGAAGAAATTTCAATTATTTACACTCCAAACCACTTGATAGAGATCACTTTTTTTTCAGGTTTTTTTGTGTTGTTTAAATTTGTTACCAGAATATTAACTCAATTTCTGTGGCTAAATATATTTTGTGGAAATGGAGTGAGCGATAAGTAAAGAAATAGAGGAATCTAAACTAAATTTTAATAATAAGAGATATTAAGGTTCTTGTTAACATTGAATAAAATTGTTGTGAATTTCTATTTTACCAAACAGTTTTTTTGTTCTTTTAGACTATTTGGTTAAAATCTAAAAAATAAGTCAGTTAATGTTAGGGAGGAAAAATTTCGCATATTGACTATAAAATTTCGAATAAGTTAAATAATTTACAAAGGAAGCTAAAACTGACAGCTGTTTTCGTGTCAGCTTTTTTAGCCGTGTTTGTTTGATTCTTGTATTTGTTATTAGTTTTGTTAAGTGATAAAAATTCAGATCCGGACAGAAACGAGCAAAAAACCACAAATTCTGGTTAAACCCCAAAACAAGCTGCCTCAACTGTCTGCTAAAAAACAAAACAATATTTTTTCGCAGCATTTACATATACTGAATTCTTATCGAAAAATACACATATGTAAGTACATACATATATACATAATTAAAATAAATTTCATTAAAATGAAGTCAGAATTGATTAAAATGAACTTTTAGAACACTAAGATAGAAATTCGAGAAAAATATCACCTGACTGACAGTTTTCATTAATCTCATATAGAATGATTTGACTAGAAGACAAGAGCTAAAAATGTTATCCTTAACTGTTCTAGATAGAAAATTTCGCATTGAACAGCAAAAAATGTACTTTTTCTGTTTTAAAAAATCAAGAACAGCCTCACTGAACATTTATATTGCGAAACCTGAAACTGGTATAAGTGTTATAAAACAAACTGTTGTACACATTTTTATTCCAATGTGTATGTGATTTGAGAAGATTTTAATATTGATCTATTATGCAATTTCGAAGTTCGCATTTTTTTTTAGCTGAAAACATACTCAGGTTACCATTGTAATCGATCGTAACGAAATTCTGGCAGTTTCTACGAAATGTACGAATTTTGTATCATTGTAGTCCTTCTAATGGATAAATTGGTTAGGTCTACGAACAAATTTTTTGTTCCTTGAAAATTTGACATTTATACGATCCATGTCGAAAAACAGTTAAAATATTTGTCTCGAGTTCCCGAAAAGAAGTAAAAGCTAAAATATTAATCGTAAAAAAGCAAAATGATTGTTATAACACAAAAAGAAGACATTTGTCTTACGATTCTGTTACCATGCAGAGAATTTATTCTTTGATCGGAATTTTTCTCCGATCGTAAGATTTTCCGAACGGATACGATGATAGATCTGAGTATTCAATGGGTTTTTCTGAAATATCACCGTGATGAAATAAATAAACTAAAAATTAACATATTTCAAAGCTTAAGCATGACAGTTGTTCATTTATCAATCTTCAAAGAAGGATAGAATTGACACCACATTGCCGACACAAACACACCGAAAAGTCAGCCACTCTATATTGATAATCTGAAACCAGAAGAGTACTCAATTTGACTGGGCTTTGATGTGATCAATATGTTCTTAACAAATTTTAGTTATCTCCAAAGTTCAAAAAAATTTCTTCTTCGAAATTCCAGAGACACTTGGTTTCAGTACAACATTTGATAGTATAAAACTCTTGCCGCACAGAAACTTCTATTCGAAGGTCACTTTGTAAATCACTCTTATTTTACCAAGGATCAATAATTTTTCCATAAAAGTCCTTGCTTAAGAGGTTTTTTTTAATGCATTTCCAAACTAGAAGGCATACGTTATATGTTCAAACATGCCTAAAAACATGAAAGAGAATCTTACTTTTCGAACTTTTTGTTCTAAATATATAATTAGATCTGAGGTTTTTCCCTGCAATCAGTATAGTACTTACTTCTTTCCTTGTTTTAAGCACTCATATAATAGTTGATATTCACTCATTGAGCTTACTACACCAATGTTATGACCATTCTTTTATTTTATCGACAGTATTTTGTAATTTTTCTGCTGCCCTAACAACGCATTAATCGGGTCCTAATATTGTATAGTTTTATCTGCAAAAAATTGTTGTTCACCGGATAAATAACAGGGTCGGTCCTAACACATTTCATTGTGGTACACCGGTTTCAATTCGTTGAAGTTCCGAATATTCTTGTTCTTACATCGTTTCTTACTCTAAAAATACATCAGTATTTCGCAAAAGCTTTTGTAAAGAATTGAGTAAGATCAAATAGAGCTGAAAATGATTGTGATTCTTTCACTGCATTTTCCAAGACATCCCTTATTCAAAGCACTTGGTGTATTGTGAAATTTTTATTGCCAAATATCAGTTAAATAATTTTAAATTATGTCGACTTTTCTTCTATAATTTTGTGAAGCCTTTTCAGTCGCAGTTTTTCATCAACTTTTGACATAATTGGTGTAAGCGTTCTTAATCTTTCGGAGGTTATTTGTGTTGTCAAATTGACAATGACTTCAAAAATTTTCCAATGTGTCACAATTCGCTGCTTAAGGTATGAATTTATTATGAATGGGTATTATCAAATTGAAGGCTATAGAAGATTCACTTCTGTAAAGTTGCATTCCCTGAAAAAGGATTCAAAAACATAACAAGATGTTCTCCTAAAAGATCATTTCTAACTGCAAGTTTGAAAAGAAAGATTTAAAAAGAACATTTGAATAATTGAACATTAGTGGAATTGGTACGATGTTTAAACTATTTTAGTACGATTCTATGTTAAAACGATGATTTAGCAAATTTCAATCGAAATAAGAATCATACTTTCTCTATTGTTTTATTAAAGTTTCAATTACAATATCGAATACTTGTTTTATTTGTTTAGTATTTTGCTTTAATCCATATGACAGTTACTAATGTAACAATATCTTTAAAGGTTGCAGTCTAAAACACTAAATAATTACTGGGCAACACTGATAGTATTTTAAGTTGTTCATTACACTGAAAATAAAATCTAGGTATATATGATAAAAATCTAGGTTGATTTAACAAAAATTTTGTCAATATACGTCCAACAAAAAGTTTTGTCAAATTGACAAAAATTATAGAATTTTATTGAGGTAACAAAAAATATTTTGTTGTATCCACAAAATTATTTTGTTATGCTAACAAATAAATTTGTTGAAATAACAAAAAAATTTTGTCAATATGACAAAATTTCGTAGAATTTACAAAATTAATTTGTCATATTAACAATTCTTTTGTTGTATTAACAATTTTTTTGTTAGTTTTATTGTTTTTTTATTATTATCGGATTAACAAAATTTTTTTGTTAAATTAACAAAATTGTTTTGTTGAATTAACAAAATTGTTTTGTTACATTAACAAAATATTTTGTTAAATTAACAAAAATTACTTGTTATATTTTGTTAAATTACAAATTTCTTTTGTTGAATCCACAAAAAACAAAATTAATTTTGTCAAAATAGTTTTTTTTTTGGGATTTAAGTCCACAAAAATTGGCGTTTCGTCCCTACGATCTCACATTCAACCATCTGTGAGGGCGTATGGACAATACGCAATTTTTGTTAAGTTCAGTTAGTCTTACATCGATTTCTTAACAAAAACCAAGTGTGAACTATATCATACACAAAAGAAATTTTTTGGTTTCCTTACAGAATAGTTTTATCTATCTGATAATATTATTTTATCAATATTACAAAATAATTCAACCCCAAAACAAAATATTTGTCATTTTAACAAAAATGTTTTCATTTTTTGTTAAATTGACAAAAACAAATTAACAAAAACTTTGTGATATTGACAAACATTTACAAAACAGATTTTTTGTAGATACAACAAACATTTTGTTAACATCACAAAAAAGTTTGTCTTTATGACAAAAATCTCTGTTTTATTTTGTTATATTAACAAAACTTGGTTTGTTAAACTGACAATATTATTTGCAGTGCATATTTTGTTAAACTGACAAAAAATCATGCTGGATTATAAAAAATTTGTGAAATCAACAAAGTCATTCTTTCGTATTGACAAAAATCATATAATAAAACGGCAAACATGTTTTTTGTGGTACACTTTTCTCCAAAAGTATTTAACCGATTTCTATAAATTTTATATGGTTGGAAAGCCACAGTTACGGAGATGTGCAGAATATACTTGAGACACGCATTTACACACTGTGGGTCATTTTTGTTTTTACACTGTCGAACACTTTGCATATTACATAAAATAAAATTTAATTTAATAAATTTGCTTGAAAACACTGCCAATAATATAAATAATAAATAATAAATAATAAATAAATTGGCACTCGAATTTCGAGAGCTGGGTCGGCTAGTTTTATCAAAACGATAAAATTGTTTTGTTAAAGGCCAACAAAACGTTTTTGTCAATATTACCTAGGAATTTATTTTCAGTGTATAGTATATCAAAAAACCTAGTTTACCTTTTTTGTACTTTCATATATAAAAATTAATTTAATTTGATTTCAATAAATCTTTGCAAACATAGAATTATTTAATCATTTCTTTAAATCATAACATTGGCGACGAGGAAAAGAACGGATTCAACGGGTATGGACGCTGCAACTCTTGAAATTATTCTTAAAAAACTTCAGGACTCCAACGAGGAATTCCTCAAGAGCATGTCGGAGCAAAACCCCGTGAAACAGCAGACATTCATTTCTTCTTTCAAAGCTTTCGATAAATCTAAAGAAACTTGGGCCACATATCTTTGGCAATTGGAACAGCATTTCATTGCAAACAACGTAATTGAAGAAGACACAAAGCGAGCTTGTTTGCTTAGCTGGATTGGTGGTGACTCACTGGATTTACTTCAAAAAATCAAGTTGCTCAAGTATCATTCGGTCAATTAATTGAAAAGCTCACTAACCATTTTGAAAAAATCCTCACATGCTTGCATCTCGATTCAAGTTCTATAGTTCAAGTTCATGCAACCTAACCAAACGTATTCTGATTGGGTAGCAGAGTTGCGAGGAACAGCCAAAGAATGCATGTTCGTCTGTGGAAAAGCTGATTGTGGGGAGTCGTACGTAGACTCTAAAATTAGGGATATGATTATTCTATACACCCCACATGATAAGGTTCGGTCAACTGCTCTACAAAAAGAAAACCCAACACTGGAGGAGGTTATTCAGATTACACAACTCTACGAAGAAACTACGAAAACGTGCAGTGAACTTAAAGGCGAGCAGAAAAGTGGAGCAGAGGTGAATGCAGTCCATCAATGAACACATCAACGATCAAGAGGTAAGCGGGTAAATATCAACTGTACTGGTAGTAAGAGTGCAACGAGACAAAGTAATAAGTCGTGCCCTGGATGCGACATCTCTCATCAGCGATCGGAGTGCTTCCACTATAAAAATAAATCGATCTGTAAGAAATGTAAAAGAGTCGGACATATTGCAGCCGTATGCATGTCATCAAAAATTCCAGAATCATCTCAGTTTAATCGATCATCTCAGTCAAACAATCAGAAACAAGACGTCCCAAAGTGACAGAGCAAAAAGCATGAAACCATAAATCAGATCAAACCATTTGAAACAGTGAGTACTGTTTATCTATTTGATTCAATTGTGTCACATATCGATGTCAATCATAGCCATGTAACTTCAGATAAGCTATTCGTAGATGTAAGCGTCAATGAGAAAATTCTTAAATTTCAAATAGATTACAGGCGCGTCATGTTCACTTATTGGCCTTGAAGGACTTCAGCAACTGAACAATCCAATGTGTTTACATACAACGAAAATCTTAAGAACATATGGCGGTAATATCTTACCATTGAAAGGCACAATAGCAGTTGACGTAGCCTTAGGATCACATAAAGGAAGTTTGAGTTTGATAGTAGTTGACAGTCAAAGTGCATCCAACATCCTCGGCATGAATTGGTTTAAAAAATTGGAATTCGGCATACAGATGCCAAAGAACATTAACAAAGTCAACGAATGCAGTTCTTTAACCTCTCGATGTTTCAAAGTAGACCAAAAATCTCTTAAGGAAGATCTCGAAGCTCTAAAAATTGAATTTCAGTCCAATTTTTAATCGGAACTTGGGCTCTGTTCCACGTATAAAGCCAACATAGTATTAAAACCAAATGCTCATCCAAAGTTTTACAAGCCATATAATCTACCCTTCGCACTTTATGACGACGTACGTACCGAAATTAACCGATTGGTATCTCAAAATATTCTCAAGCCAGTAAATTCAAGTGAGTGGGCTGCTCCAATTGTGGTAATGAAAAACCCCAATGGAAAAATAAGAATTTGTGCTAACTTAAAAGTCACTGTAAATTCTCAAATTGAAATCGACCGATATCCAATTCCAATAATCGTGGAGCTGTTCCATAAACTCAGCGGTGAACAGTTATTCACTAAAATTGATTTGAGTGATGCTTATCTTCAGATAGAACTTACAGAGCCTTCAAAAAAGCTAATGGTTATCAACAATCCTTTTGGTCTGTTTCAATATGAAAGTCAAAATACTCGTAGGTCTGGTTACTTAGTTTTTTGAATGATTAAGGTGTGCAATTCATTAATACGATACTAGCAAAGAAATGCTTAAGAATAAGGAAAAAATGTAGTAAATTGCTTTAAAGTTAGCAATTTGACTAATGAAAATTTTAGACCGTTCCTTTTACTCCAAAAATTTAAGAAAAAGAAAGTTATAAGAATAGACAAATAGGCGTTTTTCTTTTTTAGCTCAGAAAAGAGCACTGAGTTTAGAGTGAACGAACAGTGTAAACTTTGAGCAGAGTGTCTTCAGAGCAATCTTAATTAATTATGAAACACACTCATTCACAAACTGTCATATAATTTCTTTAATATTAGTTATTTCTGAAACTATTCTACCTTTTGTACCAACGCGACTACTCTTACCAAACATTTTAATTATTTTTTGTTCGCAAGTGTCAAAAGCGATATGTTCAGCATTTCCACTTGCGCTTTGTTATTTTATTTGGATCTCATAGAGCTTGATATGAATGTGTTCATAATGGATAAACAAATACGAATTCGAAGTTCTGAACGCTCTGAGCTAAAAAAGAAAACCACATTTTTTTGACAGCTCAAGTTGTGCTATGAATTAAAAAAGAAAACCCATTATAAGTTATTCGTTGTATTTTAAACATTTAAGCAATCGCAATGTTTGAATTCTAATTAGTTGATTTAGTACAGGAAAAATAGACCCTTTCGTGGAAAGAATTACAAGAAGACTCTTATCTGAAAGAAAGCTATAAAAAGTATGAGTCCAGTCTCCGGGGCGTTATGATCCTGGTGACATCTGCCAAATTGGAAAACATGAATTGATCCGAAACAATTGGTCTTACGAAATAATTCATTAGTTTTTCTGCGGGGATAATATTTTCGAGGATATGTCGATTCGATGTATTTTTCGAGCTCCCTAAGTAGTATATGTACTTAAATTGTTCCCATAATACAAATAGTAGAGACCGGAATTTCAAAAGTATACATTTATTTTTCAAGATATATTTTCGCATCACAGTTAAAAGTTATACCTGATGGCTTGATCATTTTTCTGATACCCTCCTTCATTATATGATAAAAAAAGGCTCCCTATA
Organism: Philhelius festivus; assembly: GCA_963931855.1. Classification (NCBI taxonomy): domain Eukaryota; kingdom Metazoa; phylum Arthropoda; class Insecta; order Diptera; family Syrphidae; genus Philhelius; species Philhelius festivus. The sequence continues at coordinate 48,067,523 of OZ007557.1, read as the reverse complement.
TTTCATTAAAAAAACTCACCGAGTATAAACTTTCTTGTACTAAATATCCAACAAATATATTTTTGCGCACAGTCAGAAATTATATTGAATTTATTGATGTTATCGTGTGGGTCAAAAATGCATTGCAGAATTTTGACCTTTAGCTAAAATTTAAGACGTTGGAAAACAAGGCCTTAATCAATTTTTATAATTAAATTTGGTGATACAACAGCTCGAAAAGAACCAACGATTCCGAACGGCAAATCAACAGCACTTTTCATGAAAAGGGATTTGTCAGTTCGTTGTAAGAGGCAGTATAACCCGAAAAACTGTTCTGCAGCGGCTGAGGATCCAACCCAAAATAATATCGGATTAGTTCTGTTCGTGTATTTTTTAATATATCTTATTTTCTCCAAGACACTTGATTTAGGTATTAATATTTTTCTGAAGTTCTGAAAATTAAACAAGACTTAATCAATCTTTTTAAGGCTTTTGCCCTTATTTTGGAAAACATGTATATTTAGCCACAGGATTAAAGTGTTTTTTTTTTTGGTTTAAATAAGCATCCCTTAGAGAGATTTGTGAAAAATATGCGATCTAAATAAAAAATTCGTTTTTTTTTTTCAATTTGGTATAATTTGCATGCAGAAGGTAACATAGAATGATTCTTTTTTTTAATATTTTTTAGTGGTCGCACAATATTACGATACAGATGTTAATAAAGCCTACGTAATTAGGGGGAATTCAGCTGTTTTGAAATGTGAAATTCCTTCGTTTGTGGCAGATTTTGTCTCTGTCGTATCATGGCATACAGATCAAAATGAAAATTTTATGCCAGGATCTGAATATGGTTTGTTTTTGCTTAAGTTAAAATTATTTTCCAGTACATTGAAGGAGGATTATAACTGACAAAAAAAAATATCTAGGAAATCCTTTTAGTGCCCTTTTATTTTTTTTAATACTCGTATCTTTTATTTATTTTATTAAACATTTTACAATTTCAGAGAAGAAGGTATATTTTTTGATATTTCAATTTTTTTCAACTAAAGTTCATAAAAGCAGCATCTGCTTTGTTTTCAGACAAACAAAACCAATAAATTTTAATATGCATTTGAAAAAAAAAAAACAGGTGAATTTAAACAGTGAGAATCAACAAGAACAAACATTATCGAATCTGTTTCTAGTAAAATCGTTCAGAAAGAGGAAAAATCGCCAAATACTTCCCGTATGAGGATATGCATTCGGAAACGAATTTTGAAAATAAAAATATGAAAGAATGTATAAGTATTCCCAAGAACTGCGACCTTAATATTTTAAAGGATCCACTATATTCAAAAGAGCAGAAAGGAACTTAATTTTTTAACAACACACCTTACCAAAACCGAAAACCTCGACTACATCAGCCGCCTCTCAAGTGAGTTAGAAATAAAGTGCATTCAGTCTCTAAAAGAAACGCCTCCGCACATATTTCAGTCAAATTATCTCCCCTTTGGTGTGCGAAACGGCTACCAACTTTTTGTGCAACCCAACTCCTAACTTTTCACACTTCCATTCATTATTCTTAAACTCTCTGGGATGATGATGATAATGATGGATGGCTTCACCGCATCGTTCGTTCCTGTGTCAGTCCTCGTTGCAGTTCATTGCCACTGTCTCCGTCTCCGAAAGAACAACAATCGGTCCCTTGTGTTGTGACAAAAGCCATTCATGCCCCTCACACCATGACGACAATGTGTCTTTTTTGTTTCTTATCAAATATACCCACTTTGCCATGCAAAGGTTCATTATTATACAATCTATACTACACTATCCGCACCTCCCCCAATTAGAGTTTGTTTAGATAGTTCTTACCGTTTTTCCGCTGTTGTTGTTGATGTTTTTAAGTTTATCTTGTTTGTTGTTGAGTTTTTTAATTGAAATTTACATAAATGCTCTCAAACACCTCATCCCAAAACTTTACTCATAAATTTGATTAAAGCTTCACAGGTTTTAAGCTTTGTTAACTCAATTAATTTATGGGAAAAAAAAGTGAAACCTAATCACATCACTATCATCTTCATCATCTCACGGTTGGATAAATTTTCTCAGACAAAAATCCCAAGAAACTAGTGTCGGTGGAGTTGGAGTTTGTATTCGACAGTTTCTTGTTGACTTTTTGTCAATTTTAAAACCACTGTTGTCTTCTTAATTTTGTTTGTAAGCCCCTGTAATAGTTACGACTTGTGGTATTATAGTTTATACGAGTAGTTGTTTAGCAGCAGTTTAATGAATGTTAACTGAGTAAGAAACATGTAATTAAGTGTAATTCAGCAGATTTAAATTCGTGTTTTTCTTTTCATTTTTTTTTTAAACTGCACTTTTACTTTAATAATTATTCTTCTATGTCATGTTTAAGATGTGTATCTTCTGGTGTATTGAAGCTTCTCAACAATTTTTAGAAAATACGAATAAACTCTGGAAAGTAATTAGTGGGTGATTCAGCAATTCAGCACTTCTTCTTTTGTCAATGATGGACTTTTACTTAAAAAGATTTTTTGTAAGCTCTTGAATTCTTAATAACTTGTATTGATTTATATTCAAATAAAAGGTAGCTGAATTCAAATTCAACAACGGCAATTAAACCTATTTGAAACATTCAAGTTTTATTAATTCTAATTTACTAATTCTTTGTAAGCTCTCGAGTTAGTTGTGATTTCTTGCTACCCATATAACTCCAATAGAAAGAAGAATACGCAATTCAGCAGTTTTCAAATGATGTTGTTCTGTTTTTTTTTGCAAGCCTCAACATTTTCTAGAAGTTTCTTTAATTTTGTATACCCAACGAAAAGCTTATCAGGAGTCTAAAAGTTCAATCGTTCAAACTTGTTATTCAGCACTTCCATTGTTTTTTGTTAACGTCTTGGTTTTTTTTGGATCCTTCCTTTATAATTTTCCGCTCTGCTATGTGAAAGAAATTCATATTTTTCGGGCAGCAGTATTGCAAGTGTAATGTGAACAGCATTAGGGCTATTCAGCACATTTGTTCTCCTTCATATATAAATTTTAGACTTTACGTTCGTAATTTTTTGTAAGCCAATGTAACAGTTATACATTCTTGTAATTTATAGTTGTTCAGCAGTATTACGAGTCAGAAGTGAACAATGAATATGTAATTAGGGGTAATTCAGCAGTTTTAAAATGTTCCATTCCATCATTTGTGGCCGATTTTGTTCAAGTTATATCATGGCAAGATGAAACAGGTTCTTTGTATGCCACAATGGAGGACCAACAACAGGGAAAGGGTATTTACAAATTTTTCACAAAAGGTTTTGGTGATTTTTTGTTTAGATAACAACACATCCTTTCATCCTTTCTGAAGTCCTTATCCTCAATATTTTGAATTTCATATTTAGTTATTTTTTATTCTTCGATATTTTAAGTTGAGTTCTTTTAAGTTGCTGATATTAAATGGATCGATATAAAATCATATATGGAAAAATAAAATTATGTAGTTGAATCCTTGTATATTTTTCATTTCAGTGGTAAATCAATATTATGAAGCTGAAGTTGTCTCAGAATATGTTATAAAAGGAAATACAGCTGTTCTTAAGTGTACCATTCCAAGTTTTGTTGCTGATTTTGTTAAGGTCGAAGCTTGGATTGGAAGTGATGAATCTGAATTCTTACCAGATGATAGTTTTGGTACATGCTTACATTCTTAAGTATTCATTTTAAGGACCGTGAAGGAGGATTTTATATTCCTTGAATCCTATCCTGTGTTATTTATTTACATATTTATAGGGAATAAGGGTAAGGGTTGTAATATAAGTTTTAAGTATTCTTAGCGTGATAACTACCGTGGAAGTTCCATGTCAGAATGTGGGAATGGCAAAAAAAGTTTTTTTTTTCAGGGATAGGTAATGTCTCTTGCTAGGAAGTTACAAATTTTCCAAGAGAATGAAAAGATTCCTAGCAGTTCGCATTCGGCAGATAATTGTAGATCTCTTCTATTTATATCAACTAGCAAAAGGCACACTTAAAGAAATAGTTAAGAGTTTTGAGTCAAGAAAGACTCTGACTCCCCACGACCTGTCGCTTCATCAAATTTAAGCATGGCTTGGGAAGCCTTAAAAATTCAATGAACGTTTTAAAAATGCGGATTTTATATATTAAGTAGTCTATTTTACCAAATGCGCTGCTGGGCAGGAAATACCAAATGCGCTGCTGGGCAGGAAATAGGTTCCGTTTATAATACCTCCTACATATTTCAAAAGCTTGGCCTGATATTATACCAAACACTGTTTTGTTCCCAAATTGGCTTTTGGAAATATTCCATAGCTTTACCTATTTATCTAAAGTTAAGAATTTATTTTTTTTCCAGTTGTTAATCAATATTACGGAGCCGATATTTTGATGGAATATGTCATCAAAGGCAATTCGGCTATTTTGAAATGTTCTATTCCATCATTTGTTGCTGATTTTGTTCGTGTTGAATCTTGGATTGACGAAGAGGGCAACGAATTAAGACATTCTGATAATTATGGTTTGATTTGCCTTCCTTATCTTCAAAATTTAAAAAAAAATGTGTATAGCTTAAATTAAAAAAAAATCCTTACATCATTCCTATCCTCTATTAAATTAATGTACTTTTTGTTTTAATTGAAGAGAAAGCTAAAATTAGAGGAAAAATCAGTTTCTTATTTGAAAGGTTGGGTTGAAAATAATAACCAAAAATGGAGGCATCTGCCGAAATTCCTTTTTGGTCCTTCGACCCGGATTATACTTACATATCCTTAATTGTTTCACTTGTTTCTTATCCCAAATTAAGCTTTTATTTGTTACACCAATTGACCTTAATTTTTTGTACGGTTTTTCTTGTAAAAATGGTTTCTACAAAGGGTTTTGGTTTTGTATGTTCTTCATATCGATATTCCTACCACACAAAACTAAGACTAGATAGTTTTGACCAAATAGATAGATAAAAATACAAGACTACAAGACAACTTATATGTATAAATATGTAATTAAAAGGAAATAAATCAATTTGGTCCTTCGAGCCGGATGAAATGAATTGAATTCGTATCCTTCCTTTCAGGGACGTCTTCTCTATAAATTATCACTCGTTTATGTTTTATTTGAAATTCCTTTTTCCTGTTTTCAGTTGTTAATCAATTCTACGAAGCTGAAATCATGAATGAATATGTCATTAAGGGCAATTCAGCTGTTCTTAAATGTTCAATTCCATCATTTGTTGCTGATTTTGTTCGTGTTGAATCTTGGATTGACGAAGAGGGCAACGAATTAAGACATTCTGATAATTATGGTTTGATTTGCCTTCCTTATCTTCAAAATTAAAAAAAAAAAAATGTGTATAGCTTAAATTAAAAAAAAATCCTTACATCATTCCTATCCTCTGTTAAATTAATGTACTTTTTGTTTTAATTGAAGAGAAAGCTAAAATTAGAGGAAGTATCAGTTTCTTATTTGAAAGGTTAGGTTGAAAATAATAACCGAAAAAGGAGGCATCTGCCGAAATTCCTTTTTGGTCCTTCGACCCGGATTATACTTACATATCCTTAATTATTTCACTTGTTTCTTATCCCAAATTAAGCTTTTATTTGTTACACCAATTGACCTTAATTTTTCCTACGGGTTTTCTTGTAAAAATGGTTTCTACAAAGGGTTTTGGTTTTGTATGTTCTTCATATCGATATTCCTACAACACAAAACTAAGACTAGGTAGTTTTGACCAAATAGATAGATAAAAATACAAGACTACACGACAACTTATATAAATATGTAGTAAAAAGAAATAAATGAATTTGGTCCTTCGAGCCGGATGAAATGGATTGTATTCGGATCCTTCCTTTCAGGGACGTCTTCTCTATAAATAACACTCGTTTATGTTTTATTTGAAATTCCTTTTTCCTGTTTTCAGTTGTTAATCAATTCTACGAAGCTGAAATCATGAATGAATATGTCATTAAGGGCAATTCAGCTGTTCTTAAATGTTCAATTCCATCATTTGTTGCTGATTTCGTGCGTGTTGAATCTTGGATCGATGAAAATGGCGATGTTTTAACATTTTCTGATAATTATGGTTCGAGTCTTAGCTTAATAATAATTGTCTACGTTAAATAATTTATCCTTCGTCCAATTTCCTATGGAATCCTTTTTTTTTAATTTATTTTTTTTTCTCATTGTGTGTTTTATTTTTGATTTCTAGTTGTCTCTCAATTTTACATAACCGAAGCCGAAAACGAATATGTCATCAAAGGCAATGCTGCGGTTGTGAAATGTAAAATTCCCTCATTCGTTGCTGATTTTGTTCAAATCGAAGCCTGGGTTGATGAAGAGGGTATCGAATTGTGGCGTGAAAATTCATCACAAGCTTATGGTAGAATATGTGTAATTCATAAAATGTGGTTCTTAGGTGTCCTAATTTTTTTTCACTAGCAAAAGCCCTTCTCCAGTCCAGAAAAATCCTATTTTCCCCCAACCATCCATGTTGTTTTAAGATCTGTTTGTTTTTATTTTTTATTCTTTCTATCTCAGTTGTTATCCAATCTTATGAATCGGAAGCCGATAACGAGTATGTAATTCGAGGAAATTCTGTAGTTATGAAGTGTGAAATACCATCGTATGTTGCTGATTTTGTGTACGTTGACTTGTGGATGGATTCCGAGGGAACAACCTACTATCCAGATAATGAAAAAGAGACTGGTTCGAGTCTTTGCTAATTCTCTTCTTATTGAATGTTTTTTCCTTTTCCATCGAATCCACACCCGTGGGATATCCTGTTATATTTAATTTTCTTATGAATTTTTTTTATTTGTATTTTCATTCAACTTAGTTGTTCATCAATTCTATCAGACTCGAGTAATCGATGAATTTGTGTTGCGCGGTAATTCAGCAACTCTTAAATGTTTAGTTCCATCATTTGTGGCTGATTTTATTGATGTTGAAGCTTGGGTTGATGAGGAGGGTGTTGAAATGTACCGAAATGGAAATGAGATTGGTAAAATACAAGAAAATATATGAAGACAATTTAGAACAAAGTTTAGGCCTCTTCCTTATGTCCTTATCCAGTTAAATTTTTGTTTTCCTTTGATTTACGGTAGTATAATCATACATATCCCAACTTTTATTCCTTTCAGTTGTGAATCAATATTTCCAGTCTCAAGTCTACGATGAATATGTGATTAAGGGCAATTCAGCAATTTTCAAATGTCAAACTCCGTCTTTTGTTGCTGATCATGTTGACATTACCGATTGGGTTGATACTGATGGAGGAGCTTATATTAAAAATGGTTCTTCTGGTACATATATTGCCAAGACTTAGTGTTTTTTTTTAAATTTTTCTTATTTCCTTTTTCCTTAACCAATAATCCTTCTTCTGACGTAAGGTTTCGAAATTTTATTTTTTTTCAGATGGAGAAAATTGTCCAAATTTATATATACACAAAGTAAAAGAAAGTGGTTCTGAAAACTGAATTGAATTTTTATTTAAAATTTACTTCTTGTATTTCAAAAAGGTTATCCTTATACTATTAGAGAATCCCCTTTTTCTGTTATGGGCGTAATGACACATTATTATTATCATTGATGGATTTGTCAATTGAAATTTGAAAAAAAATGAATTGCACAAAATTATAATACATTTATTTGAAGAGAGTTATTAGGGAGTGAATATTTATTAGTCTAAAATCAAAGTAAGGCAGCAGTTTGGTTAGGTTTTTCCAAGACTTCATATTTCAATTAAAGAGAAATTTCCAAATTTTGTCTTTTTTTCGGTGACCCTGCAACACATTCATCGGCCGCAATGTCGTGTTTTACAATGAAAATCTGAGACTGGATTTTGATTTTGTAACCTGACCGAATTAAAATTTTTTTATAAAAAAACACCTCTCTTGATGAAATATATACAAATAGTTTTTATCCCAAAAATTATTCCTTAAAAAAATTAAACTTAGCTATCATATTATTTATGTTTTGCGTTGGGCGCCATTCTCGTTTTTCTATAGAAACGGCATTACCTGAATTCTGGGATGAAATGCTTGCACTTATATATTCTCCTTTAGTTTTTTTTTTCGCAAAAAAGTGCATATATTCACTTTTCAAGTCAGTTAAGGATCCTTGGGTTTCAGTAGAGAGTTTTGACAATACTCATTCGACCTTATCTACATTTGTCTTGAAACACCTTCAACCTCATTGTCACATTCATTTGTTCTTCTTTATGACATTGATATTTGACAGATCTGTTTCAAATTAATTTTTCAAACTCACGTTGGGCGCCATTTAGAAAATTGTCTCATGTCTTGCAATCTGTTTCTTGGAAAATATTAATGGCTATTATGTAAAAATCAAACTTTTCATCCTATATTTTGTACAGTAATTTTTTTTATTACTAACCACACATCCTCGATCATCAATAATTTTTTTTTCGCAAAACAGTTGTTCCCCAATCGTACACCGTTAATGTTATGGATGAAGCTGTCCTCCGTGGCAATAGTGCGATTTTGAAATGTCATATACCAAGTTTTGTGGCTGATTTCATTTCGGTTTCATCATGGGTTGAAGATGAAGAAAGAGAGATATTTTCGACAAATGATGCAGGACAGTTTCCCATTGGTAAATTAATTATAGACAAAACGAAAAATAATCCAATAATTGTAAATTTGTTTATTTCTTATATAATTTTATTCCTTATTTCCTTTTTATTTTTGTTTTTTTTTTTTATATATATTAAACTCCTCCTCCGCTATTCGTTCGGGTCAAAATTTTGTCGTTAGGCTTTGAGTATAGACATTGAAATCGTACAAGGCAGGAATTGGGTCTTTTTCTTGTTTTGTTTGTTATTTTTTTGCTTTTTTTGCTGGCACTATCACACTTTTATTTTCACATCCTATCCTTGTAATCCTGTGTTCCGAAAATTTCCATAAGCCTCACGGCTTTCCCTATCCTGAATGATCCTCCTTCACTTAGGCTAAGAGTAGATATAGTGTTGGGAAAATTTTAAATAATAAATTTGCATATATTTAAAAGAAATGTTTAAAATCTTCTCAACAGCCGCATGTCAAAGAGGCAACTTGTGTAATCATCATGTAATCATATTAAACTAACAGATTTTTAAAAATTAAAAAGAAATTTTTAATACACCCATGCATTTGTATACAAAAGAATATCTTGCAAATTGTTATATAATGCTTACAAAATCAGTTATCCTAATTTTTGTTTGGTTTTTGTAAAATTTTGAAAGACTCATTTTTGAAATATTGAAATTTTAACGTTCTTGAATTTTGACTCATAAAATTACTGATTTTTGTTCCCACAGAACGTTGGGTATCCTTAGTCAACTATCAAGTGTCTTTTTCAAAAAGGCTCAATGTTGGGCGCCATTTTTAAACTTTTTTTACAGCAATTGCACTGCAAAGTTTTTGATTAATTATACACATTATGCATATTATTTAAAGTTATTGTAAAGATTTTAATTTATACATTCTCGAAGAGTATTTTAAAACTAAAAAAGAATAAAATAAATACACCGAATCGTACTTAATTTGCACACCAAATATTAAAATTAATATTTAAAAGAGGTATCTTCAAAGATGCATTTTAAAAAGACCTATGCAAAAAGATGGTGAGAGTAGAGACAGAGCAGGTAAGGTGAAGTACTTCGGAAATGAGTTGTCAACAAATTTTTTGTTTGGAAATTTATATATGTATATATATATTTTCGAACTTAGTAAAAGCTATTTTGAAGCCTGTTTCGCCTTTTAGGCTTGTCTATCTTTAGGAACGATTTTTCTTCAATTTAATGTGTAACACTGAAATTGCTCTTCAACTGATACCTGAAAGAAGTTCTAGATCCTTCGAAACTGAAAAAGAAGGTGTGAAAGAAATTCTCCACATAAACTCAACATCTCATTTTATGGCATGGAACATTATCTTGTACCTTATTTGTTATATAACACAGCTCCACAAAAAAATTTTTTTTTTTTAATATGGGATCAGACCACCTTTACTATGGGTTTTCGGGGTCGCTGAATCCGAATCCGACCACCATTTTACCCTATCACGTCAGGATTTTTCATAACCTCAGTGACCTTAGTGTCAACCCCCAGTGACCCAGGGTGCCCGAGTTGAAGCTCTCGGAGGGTATAGCTCAAGGATGACAGGTGCAAAAAAGTTCAAACTCCCTAAAACCCAACCAGGTTAACCCCAATAAACCTAGGACACCAGAGTTTTAACTCTTCCAGGGAATCATTCGCAGAGCAGGGATATAAAAACAGAAAAACTTCCTCAAACGCAAGCAAAAAATCCTGACGTGATAGGGTAAAATGGTGGTCGGATTCGGATTCAGCGACCCCGAAAACCTATACGAGCCCAAACGCAAAATAGTTGGACTACCTATGATAAAAAACAAAAATCTTCTGATTCTTAAATTCCATCGGAAATAAAATCAATATTTTGGTATTTTTCTTAAGATATATTTATTTTGAATAGGAATAAGTAACAAAAACAAAATGACTTCAATTAAATAACGGTATAGAGCAATCTTACAAAATAAAATAACGATTTAAACATTTTTTTAAGTGCAAAATAGTTGGCCTATGGGTCTTAATTTTTATTTTACCATGTTACGTCGCCTTTGGCCTTGATAACTGCTTCTATGCGTCGTGGCATTGTGTCAACTAATTTTTGACATTCTTCGGTGCCAAAAGATTCCCAAATATTTATGATTTTAGCTTTAAGGTCTTGAAGAGGTCCGGCATGGTTCTTTTCGCGGTTTTTGTTTCATTTTATGCGAGACAGTTTCAATTGGTGAAAGGTCAAGGCTGCTGGAAGGCCATTCCAGTAAAGGAATAGCTTCAGCAGATAGCCACGCCATTTTAGACCTTGCTGTATGGCAAGAAGCTCCATCCTGTTGGAAAATATAGTCTCAATCACTAGCTTGAAGTCGTGGTATTGATGGGAGAAGCTCATTTTCCAGAATATCACTGTACCTGGCAGCATTGACATTTCCATTTACAAAATGCAAATTGCCCAAACCCCGCCCCGACATGCATCCCCATATCATTAGAGATGCTGGAAACTTGACCGTTTTTTTAAGGCAATCTTTGTGAAAAACCTCTTGAATTTCTAATGACTCGTTTTCGTTCGTCGCCCACGCAAACTTCAAACCTGGACTCATCACTCCAAATAACGGACCGCCATTGACTTAAAGTCCAGTTTTTACGTTGTTTGGCCCACTCTAGCCGCTTTTTCTTTTGTTTAGGTGTTAAAAGTGGTTTTTCTTTGGCCTATGTTTTTAACGAACTAAAATTGCTCTAATTTAAATAAATCTAAAACAAACCTTATAAAATTTGTATCCAATTTTTTTCATAGTCCGTTTGCAAGTGTCGACCGAAACACTTTTTTTTTATTCTTTCCCTCCATTGAACAGTTATTGCAGCGGCCGTTTGACGTCGATTTTCTTTTATTATTTTTTTTTTAAAACTCGGCAATCTCGAGGTTTTGCAATTGGTGGGCGTCCCGTTTATTTACCGATCTCCACATTTCCACTATTTTTGAACTTTGAGATAATGTTTCGAATTGAGCGCGGTAAATTGAATTGTTTTGCGATTTTATAGCTCGATAATCCCGTTTCGAAGGCTTTATTTATGGATTCCCTAAGGTCTCTTGATAATGCAACGCCACGCACCATGGTTGACATTAAATTGTTGCTGGCTTGCATAAAACAAGAGATCAATAAACAACAAATCAAGTGCATGTCATTTTTTTAATAACGGTTAACTGAAAATCTATTTAAATCTTCATAGGCCAACTATTTTGCATCCCAGAGAGAGTAGTCCAACTATTATGCTCTATCTTTGTTTGAGAGAATGCAAACTGGAGCCATATGTGCTTTCTCGAATTTAGTTCTGTTTGGTCTAATTTACTTATTAAATGTAATTTATTACAACTGCTTGGGGAGCAGAAAATATAGGCACATAAAAAACGTTAATTTGTTAATTGATGAGTAGGCCAACTATTTTGCGTTTGGGTCGTAGGAAAGGTGGTCTGATCCTATATTAAAAAAAAAAATTTTTTTGTGAAGCTGTGTAATACTTTGAAGTTCCGCCACTATTCTTGCGATAACGTCGTTTAAAAGAAGCGGTAGACCTTTACTATATGAAAACACGCGTTGAATAAGATTTTTTAAATGAAATAGGTTGACCTTAAAAAAGATTTTTAAAAATGTATATGCACTGATATATTGAAGTTTAATGCAGGGTTGCCAGATCTATTATAACTTCAACAGCCTAATTTCATGTTTTCACATATTTTGTAAGCGATATCCCAAAAGTAGCTTTCCTATGTTTATCTGGAATATCTTTTGAACGTTAATAACTAATGAAATAAATTCCAAATTTATAGAAATTTTATTACATTATGTATGAAAAATCAAATCGGTTAAATGGCCACCATGACAACACATGCACTCATGGCCTTTTTTTATGGCACTTTCCAAGATTTTTTGAAATATCGCCGGTGTTATTTGAGCGATTTTCTTGTGAATGTTGAGCATCAGCTCTTGTATAGTCTGCCTTTTGTTAATCTAAACCTTTTCCTTCAGGTAACTCCATACAAAATTCCGGAGGTGACAGATCAGGCGATCGCGGCGACCATTCAAATTCACAAGCAGTGTGAGAAGTAGCTTTTGTCTTTCCGAAACCAAATCAGCTCAGCATTGTTCACTGCTTGCAAAAGTAGAAAAACTAAGTCCTAAACAGGGTAAGCCATCTAGTGGCATCTTTTTAAATCATAGATTCTTCTGACACTGACAACTGTTTGCCGCTCGAAATATTGACAGAAAGTCAGTATCATATCTCCACGGAATGAAATGGGTCGCTTTACGCTTGAACAAGCAACGTTGGGAAATATCGAAAACTTATTTCCAAAGTGCTGTGTAGCCAGAACAATGCGTTTTTTGAAAAGATGTTTTGGCTGAAATGAAGCACCCGCCGCGCCTGCTGTGCAAGTTTGTGCAAAAAATTTGAGAGACTGGTATGCTAGTAGAAGTACGATGTGCACAGATGAAAATGTGTCACTTCCGCTATCATAAAATTTCCTTATTTTCGGTGATATTTAGGACAATTCTGGACGTACGACGCTATTTGCCAAAAATATAACATTTTTCGATAGGATGATTAATTTTGCGCCACCTTGTATATGAAATATTTTTTTAATTTTCCTAAGATCTTAAATACCTTTATCATTTGCTAGGTTTTAAGAAAAGAAATGCAATGTGTTGATGCACAGTGTTAATTATAAGACAGGAACCTATTCTTTTTTAAATATTGAATTTTTTTAAGAATGAGTTAAATTGAAAAATATTAAAACGAAGTAAATTTTTCGTGAAAGTATTTTTTTATTCAAAAGAGTCTTTCAAATATTCAATAAATATATTATAATAAATTTTCAAAATGTTTATTTTTATTCAAAAAAAGAGTACACAAATCTACTAATCATTATTATTTATTTATTTAATTAATTAATAATTTATTATTTATTTAAATTCTGTTAGTCATAAATATCATTTGTTTTCAATGTAAGAAAAATGTAATGTAAGAAAAATAAACACAAGTTGTCTTTTTTTAATGAAGCATAAATACTTAATTTCAAATATTTGGATCTGCATATACAAAAAATACATGTATTGTTACTTTAAACAAACATTTTTGATTGCTTGCTGTAAACTTCATTTTGCGTATTAAAAACAATTTGAAATTAAGTATCTGTTTTTATGTGTATAAGTTTAGTAATTTATTCTTCAAAAAATATGTTTATGTCATAGTTAAGAAGAATTGTAAAACCATGACAGAACTACAAGTTCACATATTAAAATTTTAAATTTAAAAAAATCAAATTAAAATAAAATGATAAAATATTTGAAGAATAAATCACTGCATGTGAATTGTATAGCAAAGTTAAAGCATGACGTCTAAAATAAATTTCGATTGCAAATGCAAGTTCTACCAGTTTTAAAGTTAAAAATTAAGAATATGTACCTAAAACTAAAAACAACAAAATTGTAAAAAATGTATTTATAAAAACTAATTGCTTGCATTTAAAATTGAATTTGTAGAAAAATATATTTAAAGTTATTAAATTTAAAATTAATATTTATTTTTTTCTCTTTCTTAATATTTTCTTATCCAAAAAAAAAACTCACCTATTAGACGGCAAATACTTAGTTTTACCATCTGGTGAATTGCATATTCGGGAAGTTGGACCTGAAGATGGCTACAAAAGTTACCAATGTCGTACCAAACATCGTTTAACTGGCGAAACTAGATTGAGTGCTACTAAGGGACGATTGGTAATTACAGGTAAGTTGGCTTTAAATTTGTTTTATTATTTTTTTTTATTTTATTCTTTTTGAATGTGTCAGCAGTTAAATAAAATAATTTTCAATATCAATGTTAAATAATTCAATGACTGGTACAGATACTCAAAAATGACAGTATAACAGCTAGTTTGGTCGATTTTTATAAATTTAAGTCAAATTTTCTGTTTCAAATAAAGAAAGTTCTTTGTTATACAGTTAATCCAATACTTAATAGTGGAGTTGTATTAAATTAGAATCTTAATGATTCGGAGGCTTTCTTCATATTCTATAAAACCTTCCAGGGCAGTACAAGCTCAGGTTTGATTTGACTTTCTAGGTTTCAATTACTTTCCTATATTGGAACTGTCAATTTTCAGTTAGTTTCGAGATTCGGCATTCAGACTGAACTGTCATAATCAAATAAAAATTTGAGATAATTTCCATGTTGCCAGAAAGTGTCATGACTTATGACCATTCCCGAGCGTAAAGGGGTTTATGGGACAAATTTTCTTTCTCACTCGTTCAGTTGCAAGAGGACTGAAAGATATCGATATACACAAATCCACTAGCCCGGATAGAATCCACCTATTGTTCTGAAGAGGTTATCTTCAACGCTGACAAATCTATTGCGTAATCTTTTCTATCTGCCTTACTCCATTGGTCTCCTTCCGATTGGATGAAGTACAGCATTTTCCAGCCTGTCCCTAAAACAAACGCGAATCTTCTTCCCCCTTAAACGTCCAATTGCGCTTGCGTCATTTCTTTCCAAGGTAATGGAAAGGCCGATAAATTATCAGCTCAGGAAATGTCTTGAAGAACGAAAGGTTTTTAGTGATCTGCAGTATAGCTTTCATAGCAAAAGGTCCACGGGTGATCTGATTGCTTATCTCACCGAACTGTTGCACAAATCTTTACATCGTTCTGGTGAAAGTAAGATTATTGCACTTGATCTTTCAAAACCATTTGATAGAGTTTTACATCAAGCTCTCTTATCGAAAATGCGTATGCATTAGGTATTGATAAATCTCCCCTTTGTTCGATTAGAAACTACCTTCCGAAGCCGTCAATACAAGTTGTATTGGTCGGTATAAGGTCTTAAATTCATAAAATAAATGTTTGTGTGCCACAGGGTTCTGCTTCGTCCCCGACACTCTTTCTGATATTCATCAATGATTTTTTGTCTGGAACTTCTTATCCATTAAATTGTTTTGCTGACACGACAATACTCTCATATTCGTTTCCAGATGCACGTTCTTGTTCTTCGGATGTAGATTTTGAACGGAAGCGTATGAAAAGCTCATTAAATTCTGATCTGGATAGCATTGTGAAATGGGTAACCAAAAACCGCGTAGAATTCAATGCTTCAAGAAACTCTATGTAGTCAGAGAGCTCTTAGTTCTCGGTATGTATATCACAAATCATCTTGTGTACAATGACTACATATTCAAAGTCACCAAAACCACTCCTAAGCGCTTAGCCTCCACCTCGAAGTCTTGCACCCCTTTGGCACCGATCTGGCTGTTATCTATAAGGCCTATATCTACTACTCGAATAACCCACTTGAGTCTTTTAAATATTTTCCAAAAAAGGGTTGGAAAAATGATAGGTGACAGTGTTGCCGCAAGCCAAAAAAAAGAGTCGCTAGATCGACCTTAAAAATCCGCTAGATATGCTAAAATTTTGAAAAAAGTCACTAGAAAAAAATATCAGTACACTACACATATCAAAAAAAAATATATATATATATATATAACAAAAAATTTATTTTGAATAGTAAAGAAAAACTTATAAACATTAAGTTAACATAAAAAATCTTAAAAAAAAACAAAAACAAATTCAGTCTAGAAAATATTACTACTTTTCATTTTTTAAATGAAAAGTAAAGAAGTTTTAATAATAACTTCAAACACCTATTATAAAAATAATCAATCACAAATAATTATAGCCATTATAGCATCTTCATCAATTTCATTGACTTCAATATCTAAAGCATTATTGAAATTTTTGAATTTTTTGAAAACAAGTATAAATATACTTACAAAAAAAGTTAAGTTTATTCCCGAAATCTCCACTTTGGCCGATTCGACAAAACCAAACAAAAACAATTACAGTTAAAATTGTACACAAAATAAATCATATAAACGAAATGGCCAGGTAGTCTAGTTTCTAAAACATATACCCGCTCACTCGCAATCACACTCCTTTTGGTCTTATTTTGTGTGGTGAAGTTTCAAATTCAGTTCAGTGGTCGTGGTAAAAAGAGAGTCAATCGAACATAAGTGCCAAACTCGAATGGATGTAACATCATCACATGTCCTTGCAAAAAGTCACTAGAAAAGTCGCTAGAATTATCTAGTGACAAAAAATAATTTTTTGTCGCTAAACTTTTGAAAATTCCGCTGAATATAGTGACAAAGTCGCTAAAACGGCAGCACTGATAGGTGATAGAACTATAACAGAAAAATTTGTATCTTTCGAGCAACGGCGCCTTTTTGCCTTTTATTATTTTACCGTTATATTCTATTAAAATAGTCAGTTGCATTCTTCTCCTTAAAGAATTTAACAGTAATACTTCGCTTCAGGAATTGCCCATAAGTTTACCCTCGAGCCTAACTTCGGACGTACTTTTAAATTCAGAGATTTTTTTTTAACCGCACTACACGAATGTGGAATGCTTTATCCGACTCAATATTTACCTCCCATTATAAAATTCAGATATTAAGAAATAATGTGCATCGGTGTCTAATTTTAAATCCTCTCCAATTTTCTTAAGCACCCGCACTGGGCTCAAACATTTAAAGGGTAGCCATCCCTTTAGTTATCGCAAATTAAAAAAAAAGTAAATTTTTGGGACATTCCGTGTTAAAAACACGGGTTCGTTTCCAACGTTAGGTTAATACTTATCAAAAAATCGAAAGTAGACTCAACTATCGTTGATGTTGGTACTTCCCGCCACGTACTGTTAATTTGATGGGCGTTAGGATCACTCGATGAGGTTGATCTTCTGCTATTCTGCGTGAACTATAACATCCCCGGTTAGTGGGGGAGGCTAAGGCTAAGGCGGTATGGTGTTGACTAAACTCCTCATCATGCCAGTGTCTTCTAGGAAGATTCTAACTTTTTAATTTGTGTATCCAAATAAATAAATTAGGGTATATCAGCTGCCCTTCGACCTGCTGTTATCTTTTTGTCCTTAATAATAATTTACCTGCATTATGACATTATGGACAGATAACGTTTCTATAGGTTGGCAGTTTTAGAAAAAGAATTTTCTTACCAGTCATTGTATTTTATTGTCCAAATTCTTTTGACATGAAAATTAATATTTTCTATTTAATATCTTAAATTAAGTAATAAATTAAATTTATTTAATTAAAAAATCAATTTTTAGCTGCTGACATAAAAGTAAAGCGAAAATGTCATAATTCATATCAAGTGCTAAAATAAAGGTACCTCGTGTGACCTAAGGCCAAAATACAAAAAACAATTAAAATAAACTGATTTTTAAATTGATCAAATCAAAATTAATTTCTTGTATTAATTTTATTATTTATTTTTCCATTTAAATTTTATAAATAAAAATTATTTATTTTTATTAGGACTTTTTTTTGAATAGGTATATACTTTTTAAATTAAAAATAAAATGAAACAATACATAAAACCTTCTTTTATAAGTAAAGATAAAAACTATGACATTTTGGCTGAATAATAAAAACTGAAAATATTTATTAAATATTTAAAAAAAAATTGAAACAAAACTCAATACTCTGTAAAGCTTAAAATATTTACTATTCGTTAACAATAATTTGTAAATTTCATTGTATCTATATTTATATAACTTAAAAACAAGCTTTTAATGTTTTTTGTATAAAAAGTAATTTTCGCAAAAAAAAAATTAGTTACATATTTTTATAATTTTCTGTACAAATATATTTACTCTCTTAGGAAAAATAAATATTTTCAGTATCATAAATTATATTTAAATATCAAATATTATATTACTTAAATTAAAAACAACAATATTTTGATGAAATTTTACTAAGTGTACTAAAATGTATTTTATATTATTTCATTTGAATAAAAAAAAAAAACTACACAACAAATATTTTAAATTAATTATTCTGAATGCAATCAAAATCATTTTTTGCTTAAAATGCTTTTCTTTGCTATTTTGAATTTAAAAAAAAAATCAAAGTATTGTTGTACATATAAAAAAAACTGCCTGAATGTTGGGATAGGGTACCCTGTTGCGCGTCCGTGTTTTTCAAATAAATTTAAAAATTAAAATCACATGAAAGTGAAAAAAATAGCAGGAAAACTAATTTTCATTGCAAAACAAACCTGCTAATTTGTAAAAATAAATACATTATTTAATCTTAAAAAACAAATTATTTGTATAAAAATATAATAATTAATAAAAATATCGAACAAATTATCCGAAATGCTTGACTTGAGCTTGAGAAGTAACGTGAACTATTTTTAACCTATTATAACCCGAACCATTTTGTGGTGTAAATATGTATTTTGACAAACAAAAAAAAAAAAACTAAATTTAAGGTAAGTCCTTTAATGTTTTTTTCTTCTTTCTTGTATAATTAATAAATTAAGTATTTAATATACATTTGCAAAAAAAAAAACAAAACAAATAAAAAAAAATCTTGCAGAACCAGTTGGCAGGGTTTCACCAAAATTTCCAACAACATTGACCAGTAGCAGTTTTAAAACAGCTTCAAATGCAAGTTTAACACTTCTTTGTCCAGCACAAGCTTATCCAGCTCCAAGTTTTAGGTACTGTGCTAATTTTTTTTAAATGGAAATATACCTTTTTAACACTTTATAACGCGAATTATTAGAAGGTTTTGTTAATTTATTTGAAACATTTAAAAGATTCAAAGCATCGAGCGTTATGATTCTTTGCATTAGAACACTTTTATACTTTTTTTTTTTAAATTCTTCAAAAACTTATTTTGTAATTTTGAAAAGCCGAATAGAGCTTGTTTTTCTTTAAAAAAAATTCTAAGACCATGGCTAAACGTAAAAGAAATTTCGTAATGTAAAAGGTTTTGCATATTATTATATTTGAATCTTCAATCTGTCTGTTTAAAAACCAAAAGTGCTTATCACGGCTTACCAAATGGATACAGGATAAAGTCGTTATTTTATTTTACAAAATTATTTAGCTAGCTTATAAGAAGGTGCACAAAAAGTCAAATGTATTCTTACAATGAAGATAAAAAAGTATCTATATCTGTCCTACCTCAACATTTGGGAAGTTCTATTTTTAATGATTTCTGAATTGTCAAGTATGCAAATCGGTTCTTCTTTTTATTGATGAAATCAAACAGAACCCGTTGGAAGTGTTGGACCTAGATTAACCACTGGAAATGATATTAAAGTTATTTCAAAACCATTTGGTCATTCTATTACAATGATATGTCCAGCTCAAGCATATCCAGTTCCAGTTTTTAGGTAAGGAAAACAATTTTCCAAAAAACACAAAAAAAATAGTCACTCATACGCCATACAACAATCCTTATCTCAACAATTATAGCAATTTTTTTTGAAGATTTAAAAATTTAAATTTGTACTTAAAAATAATTCTCAGAACCTGTTGGTAGTATAAGTCCGAGATTGACATCTGGTGATGAGTCGAGGATTGTTAAGTTGCGTGAAAAGAAAAATGCAACACTCTTGTGTCCGGCGCAGGCTTATCCAGTTCCGTTCTTTAGGTACGTGATATTTTTATTCATGATTTTTGACAAAATTTACAATATTACAAGCTAAAGCTCTTCACCCAGAGATCAGCATTCAGAAATGCGACTTATTTCATGAGTCTAACCATTCGTTTTATTTAAGAAATAAATACTTAATTGGGAAGTTTTCAATGATCTCTTTTTGTACCTCGCAATCTTTTTAAAAATTTTCAGATATTTTTTTCCTCTCCGAGAAATCTATCAAAAGAAAATATTAATAACCTTCAGAAAAGTTTAGTTTATTAGTTAAAACTTTATAATCTTGTTTTTAAGAGCAGATTAAATTTAAATATGTAAATATTTCAAATAACTGAAAGAATAAGCTTATTCCCAACATTCAAGACCTATATGTACATACATAAATTGAAATTGCTCTTAATTAAAAAAAAATATATTCAAATTTAAAGAACCGGTCGGAAGCGTTAGTCCGAAACTAACTGCTGGTGATGAATCTATTAAAATACCAAAAGTTCGAAGCAATCATAGTGCTACAATGATGTGTCCAGCACAAGCTTATCCAGTTCCGATTTTTAGGTACATATTTAACCAAACATAAAAATAGCTTAATAATTTTTTTAATTAAAGTTTGAAGGTACCTTATCCCATATATCAGCAAAAAAAATTGTCTGAACTAAGCCTTGAAAATTTGTATGAATTTCTAATATTTTAATTAGAACCCGTTGGAAGTGTTGCTCCGAAACTAACTTCTGGCGATGATTCAAGAACAACAAAAGTTCAAGAAAATCACAATGCAACACTCATGTGTCCCGCTCAAGCTTATCCAGTGCCATTATTTAGGTACGTTACATGTGCTGAATAGGTTTGAATTTATGTAGATATATTTAATTTTTATTTATTTCTGCTGAATAGCTGATTCCTGCTTTATTGCTATGGGTGCTGTTTTCCTTTCAAATTTATTTTTTTCTAATTATGTTTTTATTTAAAACTGATGATTTTAACTAGCATTTATTGACATACTTTTAATTGATGACTATCTTGAGGTCTGGGGCTCTTGCACGTAAACTTGATACAATAGGGGTATCATACACTAGAGTAATTTTAGCCCAGAATAACTTGAGAGTATCTTTGGCACCAATCAAACACTTGCTCTATAAGCTGGTTGAAGATTGTGTAGATATGAACTAGCTTAGTTAGTAGTGGTGACTATCATTGCTACGCTCCTAGTTACTAGTAACATTTTGCTTCTTTTATACCTCCTTCATTAGCTCCTTCGTCTACAAACTACGTTTTCAACTCTCCAATTTGCCCTAGTGTATGATGGTCCATAGATATTAAAGAATACAAAAATTATACGCCAACGACTTTTAGAGAACACAAACCTAGTGACTTACAAGTGTTCGTGTTGTCGGTCTCAATGGGCCCTACAATTTTTTTGCCGAATCCAAACGGATAAGATAAGAAGCACTTTTCGAAATAAGGATCGATTTGTCCCTTCCACATAATACGCAGTACCCTTGAAAAACATTTTGTTTTTTATTTTCAGGTGGCAGCGGATAATTATGATTATTAATTTGCTTGGTATTTATTACAGCCTGATTCATCCTCGTTTTTCGAAACTTTCATAAATTTGTTTGTTAATTATCAAAAATTTGATATTTATCAATGAAATTGTTGATTCGATATTATCAATTTTTTTTCATAAACTGTGAATGGTATCCATAGTTGGGATTAATTGTGAATAGTTCTTTTGGTGTCTTTGTCAAAAATATTGTTATTTATCAATTTTTTATTCAATTGCAAATTTTGGGTTGGTCTTGATATTGAAATCCAACAATTTATACCCATCGTGCGCAAGATGCCTTTCAGTCGGTGCTGGTGGCAGAAGATTCTCATGATCGTCTTGTGATTTGGTGTCATTTCAGTCAGGGTTATTGGAGTGTGAATAACATTTTCTTTGAATATATTTTGTCGTATTAGCAAACAAAATTGATAAATCAGATATTTTTTTTAATTTTTACTGTATATAATTTAAACATACATATAATTAAAAATGAAATTAAAATAGAAACAGAAAAACAAATAGGAAACAACAATGTGATTCAATACCTGAAAACTGAAATGCCAAATAAAATATCTATTCACAATCGTTTATGCTCGTTCAATATTCACAGTGCTAGTAACATATATCAATTGAGAAAACAAATATCAATCAATTGTAAAGTTCTGTCGTTTATCAATTAATTGACATTTGGCAACCATAATAAGGAAGTATATCAATTGATAATGAAAAATTGCAACAAAAGTGACTAGAAACACAAGTGTTTTTTTATAAATAATAATAATGATAATGACTATTTCATAACCTTCAAAACCCTCTCCTATCAAGAAGGCAGTTTTCATTTTAAAAATAAACTTAATTTAACTGATTTCACAAATATTTAAATTCTAGAACCCGTTGGCAGTGTCAGTCCAAAAATTAATGTCGGTGATGAATATAAATTAGTTAAATCTCGTATTGGACATAATTTGAACATTCTTTGTCCAGCACAATCGTATCCAACTCCTTCATACAGGTACCTAGTTAAAGTTATAATTTTATAGTCCTAATGGTGTTCATTTTTGTGTATTTCCGATTTCCAACATTCAGATAAAGTTTTTCGATAAAATTCCAAACCAAAACCAATGATAAATAATTTTTAGAACCTGTTGGCAGTGTTTCTCCAAAAATTGCCTTTCTTGAAAGATTCAAAATGATGCAAGCTGAAGGTGGAGAAAGTTTTGTTATGTTTTGTCCTGGACAAGCGTATCCGGTTCCTGTATTTAGGTGAATTTATTTATTACGTAAAATTGTTATTTTAGTACTAATAGTCATTATCTGGGCTGATTTTTCTAAGCACCTCACAATTATTTAAGTTTTAATATGAAGGGATTTTTACAAATTGTTAATCTTGTATTAAAGTTTTGAGAAAAAACAATCAGACCAAAAACATAAATGTTAAAAAAAGAGCCAAGTTCTTCTATACAAAAACCTTCGTGTAACAAGTCAGCCATATAAAGTACTGAGATCTAAAAGTACGCCAAGCTCTTACTTCATGAAGGTTTAATACCGAATATTTAAAGTAGAATAATATTGAAACCTCTATAGTGTAATAGAGAAATTTTATTATTTAATGATTACTGACTAAAATTTGATGGATTTACTGGTCAAGTTTTTAAAACCTTTTGAATTGAGCATAAACAAAACTTGCCAAGTAAGCCCATCAAATTTTAGTCAGTAATCATTCTTCTGCTGCAATCGCAAGTGTGGCATATAATTTACATCAGTTCTGAAGAAGTGGGCGGATACCACGCTCCTGAATGGAAAACCTCAAATTTTATATTTTTTTCTTTGTATGCAATTTAAGCCCTGCCACTTTACCAAATTTAATCGTTTTACAGCAGTCGGAAGTGCTTCATTCAATCAACACCAATTCGGAGAAAATGGGCGGATACCACGCCCCCTGAATGGAAAACTTCAAATTTTCGATTTTTTCCTCTGCTTGAATGACAAGACCTACCGGTGTGCAAAATTACAAGATTCTACGACTTCGGGAAGTGCTCCATAATTTTGATGATCTGTCAGTCAGTCAGTCAGTGAGTCAGTCAGTTACGGTTTTTGTGATTTTTGAGGCCCTATATCTCAGAACCACTTATGAAATTTTTTACGAAGGTTCAGTTTGTTTTAGAACGTGGAAAATATTATAAATTTTAATAATCAAAATCAAGAGGATGTGATTCCCAAATCAGCGAAAAATTCACTTCAGTATTTAACAGTGTCTTTAAAGCTGTTGTTCCAACGAAATTTAAACAGTATTAAAATTTAAAGCTGCAAGAACTTCTCTTTTTGTTCCTTGATCTTTTATCTTATTTTAATAGGTGTTTATTTCAAAGGGCATTTTTCTTCAGTTATCAGTTCACTTTAAGCCCCTTTTAGACGTTAGTTTCAGTTATCAGTTCAGTTGTCAGTTCAGTTAAAAAAGGCAGTGTATTTAGACGTCAGTCCGGTGCTCAGTTGAGCTTGTCTGCTGCTTCTCTTTTAACTGAATTGTGATAAAAAGGGTCACTTTTCTTCCACAAACATGGACACGCGCGATAAATTTCAATGAAATCGACCAAATTATCATTCTGTTTCGACATATTGAAAAAAAAACAGGAACTCGAATGACGACTGAATTGACAACTAAACTGCAAAGTATTTACACATCAGTTTAACTTATAACTGAACTGAAAACTTATGGAAATTTCATCAGTTTCAGTTCCTGTCAAACACTTCAGTTTTTGCATTTAGACATCAGTTTAACTGAAAGCTTAACTGAAATGATCGTCTAAAAAGGGCTTTATCAATATTTTGAAGAAACAGAAATATGTAATATCAATTTTGACATTTTTATTCAAAGCGAATATGGTGATCTATGCAGGCGATCTATTCACAAGTTTTCAACAAAAGTATTGACAGATAGTCCCGGTAGAATATACCAAATCTAAAAAACCCCAGCGACTGCTGATTTCACTCGTTTGAGAATGTTTGAGTATCAAAAATCACTGCATTTTATTCAATTATAGATAAAGGATGGAACTTAACTGCTGGTCCTCACTCGACCAAATCTGCCCAAATCCCATAAAAAAACCAGTAAAAAGTTCCTTAAATTCGATTTTTACAAAAGCTGTCATTAAATTTTGAAGGGGAAACTGTATTCGTGTTGAAATTGAGTTTGTTTTATGTCTACAATTTGTTTTTCACCATAGAATATTTGGTGAGAATAGATGACCGAATGCACTTATTAAATTACTTACCACTTTAAGCTTAAAGTCACCGATTTTAATGGGGATGACTGTTCTACTGGGCATAAAGCTTATGTGTTAAAATATAAGAAAGAAAAACAGCTGGAGTTGAAATGCATGCACTCACTCACGAAAATATGCTAAGTGTTGCTGAACAATGATGCCAACGAAATCCACAAAATGAAAACGTCAAATCAACGTCAATTTAACTGTCAAATTTTCGCAATTTTTAACTTAGATATTGCTATTGTCAAATATGTAATCGTTTTGCTTGCACAAAATTTATTTGATGTTTAAAAACACGCTCTCTAGCTGATCAATATTTTTGTCCTCAACTCGATTGTTTTAGTGCAGAGTTTTCGAACATAAATGACGTTAACAAGCTGCATTATCGAAAATAATGCTTTTGCCCAAAAAACGTTGTTTTGATTTTCGAACATTTTCATACACCTTTGCAGTTTACGTTTAATAACATCTTGCAACTTTATTTTTGACGCAAATCTCGTTTTCGAAAATGTTCACAGATTGATTAAGATTACTTGAATTTCGAAAAAAAAAAAAAAATCTGAAAGGCATGGTGATAAAATATGGAAAGGCACTTATTTATACAAACATATTACGAACGAGAGGAATTATAACATTGATATAATCTAATTGTCAAAACTTTTTATTATGTATTTTATGTTTCCACCTGTAGAGACAGCTTCCAACTTTCCAATAGAATAGAATGTGTTCATTCAGAAGAAGGTCAAAGAAGCACAACCTGAATTGTCAAAATGAAGGTTTTTTTCTGCTGAGAGTGTTCCATGTTCAGAGCGCGCCCAATGAGCTCAAAATAAAATAACAATATGTGAAATTCTGAACACGTTACATTTGAAAATAAAAAAAAAACTTTAAAAATTTTGAATTAGAGTAGTTGTGCTGGTACTGAAATTAAAACAATTTTTGAAATAAATTATTAAATACCTAATATGAATCATTTGATTATACATGCTCAGGAGTGTTCCATAAAGCGATTTTCTTTTTTAGTTCAGAGCAGAGCCTGAGTTGTCAAAAACTAAATTCTGTTTCTTTTTAAGTTCCTCAGAGTTTTCAAAACTTCGAACATAACTTTCTGTTTTCTGAGCATGTTCTGAGTATTCTGAGATCTATGAGCTCGTAATAAAATAACTGAGCAGACAGAGTTAAATGTTTAACACTAGCATTTGAAAGGTGGAATTAAAAAAAAAAAATGTGACAGATAAGTGTTCAGGTGTGTTTCAAAACCAAGTCATAGCGCTTAGATCAGGAGCTGTCTCAATCGCGATTGATTCGGTCTTTGTGACCCGTTCACGAAAAATATTGATTGATTGCAATCACAATAAACCGAATCAATCCATCCTATTATCAATCTCTGGCCAATAAATCCGATGAACATAAAGTGAATGAAAAAAAAGTTATGTTTCGTTCATTCAACTTGGTGTCAGTCATTTGGAAAAGAAGTATATAAGGCCAAACTTTCGTTCATTTTCACACTGTTTCGGTATCTGGTTAAGAACGAAACTATTTGAAAGAATTTGTTTGGTTGAATGGATGATTGAAAACATTTTGTATCGGTATTGATCTTGTTCGGAACGAAATGGCTAAATAAAAAATGATTATGATTGAATGAACGATTGAATAAAAAGATCGAATCCTTGAACCAATCAGTCATCGATTGGTTAGATCTTTCAAAATGATTGATTGGCACAACACAAAAAGAAAAACGCCTATAATAAAGTTTTACTATAATCAGAGCTTCAAAATAAAAAAGCCTATTGAACCAAACTTTGACAATGGATATTTGCTATTTTCTGAGGTGTTATTTATGTCAAACTTGGAACTAACTAGCTTCGTGCAGAAATTATCGATTTACATTATATTAAATTTGATTTTTGAAAATAGTTTTATAATACTCAGAAAGAACTTGATAAAGAACTTGTTTAAACGTTAAAACGAAGGTACTAAAGAAGCCCGTAGTTTAAAAGCCAACCCTACTGAGAAAAACCGGAATAAGTACAAGCTAGCTAGAAAGACCTGTAACGTGATTATCCGACGAACTAAATTTTTACATGACAAAAAAAAAAAAGGTAGTAAAAATGTTTGGTCATTTGAAAAAAAACATACGGAACAGTACGAAATCATCAGTTCCTACACTCGTCTTCAATGACATTCCTGTTGTAAGCTCGATAGATAAAGCTAATTTGCTTGCAGCGCAGTTTGCTGTTAATTCGACGCTACCAGAGAGTGACATGACTCCTCCTGTACTTGAGAGCGTAAACGGTTTTATGGGACGAATCTTTTTTCGCATTCGTGCAGTTGCAAGAGTTCTAAAGGATCTTGACATTCACAAATCCGCTGGCCCGTATAGTATCCCTGCTATTGTTCTGAAGAGATGTTCGTCAACACTGGCAAAACTACTGCGTAAGCTTTTCCATCTGTCCTACTCTACAGGTCTCTTCCCGAGTAGATGGAAAACGGCATTTGTCCAGCCTGTCTCTAAAAAAGGCGAATCTTCCTCCTCCTCTAACTATCGTCCAATTGCACTTACGTCCCTTCTTTCCAAGGTCATGGAAACCCTGATAAATTATCAGCTCAAGAAATATCTTGAAGAACGAAAGCTTCTCAATGACCGTCAGTATGGCTTTTGTAGCAATAGGTCCACTGGTGATCTGATGGTATATCTCACCGAAGAGTGGAACAAATCTTTACATCGTTTTGGAGAAAGTAAGATTATTGCACTTGATATTTCAAAGGCATTTGATAGAGTTTGGCATCAAGCTCTTTTATCGAAAATGCGTGCATTTGGTATCGATGAATCCCTTCTTCGTTGGATTAGAAATTACCTTTCGGACCGTTCACTACAAGTAGTTTTGGACGGTTTCAAATCTGATATCCACAAAATAAATGCTGGTGTGCCCCAGGGCTCCGTATTGTCTCCGACACTCTTTCTTATATTCATAAATGATCTTTTGTCTGAAACTTCTAATCCACTTAATTGTTTCGCTGACGACAGTACCCTAAGGCTTTTCATACTCGTTTTTAGATTCACATCCCTGTCCTTTGGATGTGGACTTCCAACGGCAGCGTATGATAAGCTCATTAAATTCTGATCTTGACAGCATTGTCCAATGGGGAATCAAAAACCGTGTAGAATTTAATGCCTCGAAATGCTGTTTACTGTCGCTTAAGCATAACCCTCCCTCAATGCCACTATCCATGGATAGCACTTGCATCGAGGAAACTGAACAGCTTTCAGTACTCGGTATGTGTATCACAGACCACCTTTTGTGGGACGATCACATATATGCTGTCGCCAAAAACGCTGCTAAGTGTTTAGGTTTTCTCCGCCGATGCAAAAAGTTTTTTACCCCTTGATCTGGCTGTAATCTATAAGGCCTATATTCGTCCAAAGCTTGAGTACAATTCCCATATCTGGGCAGGTGTTCCAAAAATTTGCTTGAGTCTCTTGGACAAAATTAAAAAGAGAGCTATAAAAATGATAGGTGACCCTTGTCTAACTCAAACATTTGAATGTCTCGAGCACCGCCGCAATGTTTCATGTCTATCATTATTTTACCAATATTTTCACAAACAGTGCCTTAGTGAAATAGCCAGTTGCACTCCTCCCCTCAAACAATTCAGGCGCAATACTCGTGCTTCTAGGAATGTTCATCAGTTTACCCTTGAGCACAATTTCGGACGTACTCTCAAGTACAGAGATTCTTTTTTTAGCCGCACTACACGAATGTGGAATGCTTTATGCGGCTCAATGTTTCCCACTCATTGCAAAGTGCAGACATTCAAAATCAATGTGCATCGGTATCTCCTTTCTCATCCTATCCTACTTTCCTAATTGCTCGCACTGTGTTTAACATTATAAGGGTATTCATAAACCCTTGAGTGCGTGTATAATATACAGTGATCCACAAAAGTCTGCGTACAAGGAAGATATTTTTTAAAAATTGCTGTTATTCACAAATATAAAGTGAATTATTTTAAAAAAAAGGTATTTTTCATGAAAAGAAATTCACTACGTTTTTATTTTCAACAAAAAAAAATACAAAAAAAAAATTGGTATCACAAAAAATTAATAAAAACAAAATGAACCTCTGAAATTCTTCCACAAAAGTCTGCGTACAGGTGAATATTTCTTGCATTACACTCTCTTTAAGTATC
The DNA here is from genome assembly GCA_963931855.1 of Philhelius festivus. Taxonomy (NCBI): domain Eukaryota; kingdom Metazoa; phylum Arthropoda; class Insecta; order Diptera; family Syrphidae; genus Philhelius; species Philhelius festivus. The sequence continues at coordinate 48,038,459 of OZ007557.1, read as the reverse complement.
GATAACGAAATTTTTTTTTGCATAATATGATTGTTTGTTTATTTTTAATTGTTCTAAACGCGTATTGCAAATCATTGTCTTTGTTTTTTTTTTGTTTTTAAAGCAAAAAATGGCAAATAAAGAGTTAAGTTTGAGTGAGCGGCAGTTGATTTATTAATCTTTACATCAAACAAAAAAAGTCGTATGGTGAAATATCAAAAATAATCTGAAGAGCTCGGTCAACGATACAAAGAACGGTAGATCGCTTTAGAAACGCAGGACAGATTAAATCGGAGACAAGATAAGGCCGACCTTCGAAGCTCTCTGAAAGGGATAAGCGTGTGATCAAGCGAATGGTGGAGCAAGATCACTTTATAACGGCTAAGACGGTAAGCACACGGCTCGAAATATATAACAATAATACAGTGCATCCAGCAACGGTAAGAAGAGCTATTGCTCAAGAGGGGTTTAAGTCACACACATCCAGGAAAAAACCATTGGTCAGTAAAATAAAGAGAAAGAAACGGCTAGCATTTGCAAAAGAGTATGTTAACAAGCCTCCGGACTTCTGGCGTAAGGTTATATTCTCCAGCGAATCAAAATACAATATTTTCGGTTCTGACGGTCCTTTGAGGGTGTGGCGACGAGCAAACGATGCTCCTAATCCCAGATGCACAATTAAGACTGCCAAGCACGGTGGTGGAGGTGTTATGGTTTGGGGCTATATGGCGTCTTTAAAAGTCAGTAAGCTGGAAGTAATAGAAGGATCAATGGATCAATATGTATACATCGTTATCCTCAAAAGAAATTTGAAAACAAGTGCTGAAATTCTGGGTATATCCAATGACTATTACTTCTAGCAAGATAATGACCCCAAACATACCGCCCATAATCGCGCATGTGGCTGGCATATAACACTCCCCACCTGCTACGAACCCCACCACAGAGTCCAGATATTAACCCTATCGAGCACTGCTGGGATGAATTGGAAAAAAAGATCCGAACCCACGATATCCGCAAAAAGTCGCAGTTAAAAGAAGCCTTGTTGCTTGAATGAAGTAAGATCAATAGTTCTTATACAGAAAAACTGGTAGGGTCAATGCAAAACCGTTTGAAAGAAGTTATAAGGCTAAAAGGGTATCCGACCAAATATTAACAGCGAAAGAAGTACAAAAAAATAATTATTTGTCTATATTAACTAACTTTTTTCAATTTCTGTTACAGCTGTACGCAGACTTTTGTGGAAGAATTTCAGAGGTTTATTTTGTTGTTATTAATTTCTTCTTGTTATGAATAATTGTTTTAATTTTTTTTTGTTGAAAATAAAAACCTTGTACATTTCTTTATTAAAAAATATTTTTTTTTTAACAAATAACTTTAAATTTGTGAATAACAGCAGTTTTTAAAAATATTTCTTCCTTGTACGCAGACTTTTGTGGATCACTGTATATATATAAAAAAATAACAGTTTAGGATTTTAATAAGCTGCTGCAAATGCACTTGACTTGATATAAAAGGCGATTTTTCTAAACTTATCTTCTAATTAACTTTCCAATGAAACTGCCTTATTTGACTGCTCTGTAATCAGAAAATAGAAACTTGCCTTACTTTCCAGTCCCTAGTGTCGCCTGAACGTACTCGATGACAGCAACTATTAAGACAGCGCCTATCCCAACAGTGGCTCATCTCTGCACATGCTCTTAAAATAACAAATTTGTCTTGAACTGTACATATGTACAAACTATGTTTTTCAGATCCCATTGGAAGTGAAGCTCCGAAAATTGCATTTCTCGACAAGCTTAAGATGATGCAGTTTTCAACTGGAGAAAGTTTTGCTATTTTATGTCCAGGACAGTCATATCCCGTACCATTTTTCAGGTTAAATTATTTTTAAATATCGTATATTTATACTTATATTTCTCAAGACCTATCCCAACAATAAATAAGGTAATATCTGCGTACTTGCTTTTCTTTTATTGAATTAAACAATTTTGTTTAAATATTTCACAGAACCTGTGGGTAGTGTTGGCCCAAAAATAACAATCCAAGACAAACATCAATTTGTCGACGTTTATCGTGGCTATTCGTATTCCCTTCTCTGTCCAGCTCAATCTTATCCAGTGCCAGCATTTAGGTACACATTTTAATTTAATTTATTTATCTTATCAAAAAAAGAGCCGGTTATTAACTATCCCAACGTTAAGGTTAAGGTTAACAAAATAATACTATGTAATACAAAAAAGAACAATAATAATATTTACAGAACCCGTTGGCAGTGTTAAGCCTAAAATAAATGTCCAAGATAAGCTACAAACTCGCGAGATATCGACGGGAACAAGTTTTGCATTACTTTGTCCCGCACAATCTTATCCAATGCCAGCTCATAGGTAATTTTAGAATTTTATTTATTTCGTATTTTCTGCGATAAATGAAAGAAAGCTTTTGATAAAAATGAGCCAAATACGTATATATCTAGTACAGTCCAACATTCAGGCAAATGAACACTCCCTAAGAATAGTCTTTCATTTGAAGAACTTTTAAATAAAATAAATTCCCTTCGTTAGAACCTATTGGGAGTGTCCCGCCAAAAGTAAGCATTGCCGACGAGTTATCAAATGCACGTGTCAAAACTGGAAAAGACTTAAACCTAATGTGTCCAGCTCAATCGTATCCAATTCCAGCTTACAGGTTTGATTATGTTTTTCTTTCGAAAACTAAAACTGTCTTGTCTAGGTATACCCTTTTCACATTCAGAGCAGTTAAAACTTTTTTTTTTAATTATAAAGATTTCTTGAATGACCTTATATTTTAGAGCCCGTCGGAAGTGTTGCTCCAAAAATTAATTTACTCGAAAAATTTCGAAACATGGAAGTACAAGCTGGCGAAAACTATGCTATGCTTTGTCCAGGGCAAGCGTATCCCGTTCCAGTTGTAAGGTAGATTATGATGTGGAACTTTTAAATTTGACATTTTATATTAATATGAGTGATAGAATCACCCCTTGGGATAATTGTTAGTGTGCTGGACAGTCATGTAGAAGGTCTTGGGTTAGATTCTCAGCCGCTACAGCGATGCATTGCCTCTTGCGATGAATTGATAAAATATCTAAGAGCATCTCTTGTCATGAAAATGTTGCTCACTAGCTGTTCGGAATCGGCAGAAAATCGTAGGTCCCCTCTATTATTGGTGAAGCACAAAGGAAAGGTTGAAAGTTGTAAGTCACTAGGCTTAGGCTCTCTACAAGCCGTAATGGCCTCCTATTTATTTATTTTATGAATCATATTTTATATTAAAAAAAAAAAAAACAATAGAAGGTTTACAAAAATAAATTTGACAACTTCTATTTACTTAAGTAAACCTGTGAAGGCAGTAGATTTTGAACTGGAATTACAATGCAGGATATATGTACTCGTAGGTGCCCCCTCTGAATTGGAGGCATATTTTGTGCGAATCCACAAAATTTTTAAAATAATAGGTTAAAGTTGAAGAGTTGACCACAAGAGTGATGGATAACTGAATAAAAAATCAAGTTTAAAATGAAATCAAGGCTTTATTGAACATATAAGACACTTTGTCAACTTAAAAGCAGATCAATCATTTATTTTGTACTCAATATTTGAGGTATTTAGACTGCACAAACAATGACTGATTTTGTAAGACTTGTAAACTTTTTAAGACGTTTTTCTCTAACTGATCTCGAAAACATTAAATCTTCCACGATGCTTACGTTTAAACGATTCCTAAGCTTGTTTTTTATGTAATAAAGAGTGAACAGCGCTGTCTTTAAATATGTTGTTTGAGAATTTTTTCAAAGACAAGTACATCATAAAAAAGAGAAGTAGATTAATTTTTTTTCTCAAAATCGAAGTAGATTTACTTCGATCGAAGTAAAGTCCGAACCCTGGGAACGATTGCTTTCCAAGTTAAGGTAACGAAAATCAACTATTCAATAATACTGATTTCTATTAGTGAAATAATAAAAGTGTATTCCAAAGAAATTTACGAGTAAATCAGAACTTAGAATTTTTCAGATGAAAAAAATTCCAGAACTCATTAGCTTCATTTTGAAACAAATTAAAGCCATTATGGTTTATTTCATTATCTTAAAAATTGAAATCAAAATTTTCAATGATGCATTTCGTTTATACAAGTAGCTATAACTGGGCCCTTAAAGTTATGAATTTCTAATTATTATTTTAATTCCAGGGATGTAATATTACCACGTTACCACGGCAGTTATACAGAAAAAAAATAATATTACTTGGGTGTCATGACTCCAAAATGCTTGTCTCCAAAATTCGGAAGAAATCATCTAGTGACATCATAATAATTTTTGTTGGTGACTGAGTTTAAATTTCGGTAGATCTAGTTACTAAGTATGTACTAGAACGGAAACCTTGAATAGTACATGTAATTCGTAAAAAATCGAACTTGAGATTTTGATCAGACTTGGCATTACGATTATAGGGAAGACTAAAAAAGTGGGACTGGCAATTCTGTCTGTCTGTTCGACAACAGCCTAAACGACTCGCCCGATTTTCTTTAAGCTAGATATGTACATAGCATTTTTTAATTTTTTCCCGCACAAGTTTTTTTTTAATATCAAAAATAACGGTACCTGCCATACAATTTTTTTTTTTTAATTTTATAAAATATTTGTTTTCTCAAAAACTGTTCCACAGATACCCACCATACAAATGTTAAAAATGGTTTTCGAAAATCGAATTTTTCTCGAGAACGGCAGCTTGAATTTTGATAATATTTCTTTTTCTCTCGATTAATTTTTACGATCTATAATTCAATAAGAAAAATTTTGAGATTAAGATATTACTGACTGTACCTACCATAGAATCATTTTTTTTTATTTTGAATTTCTCAATATCGGCATAACGGTTTTTAGTGAAAATTTGTGTGAAAAAGCTTCTAAAAAGTTTAAAAAATATAGCAGTTCAAAACTTAAAGAAATATTTTGTTTTTTTTTTTTTTGAAAATTTGGTCTCAAAAACTGGTCAATATTTTTTTCTGAAATTTAATTTCTTATTCGCAGACTATTACAAATTTAAAGTTTTGCGTTCCAAATAGTGTTTTAAGAATTATATATGTACATATATAAGGAAAATTATTTTTAAAAAACTCTTCAACGATTTATAACTTTTGTTACACTATGCGTGTTTTAGTTGCAACGGGTTGTTTCGAACTTCATTTCTTATAGCGTAGAGGGAGGCTCAACTTGGAGTTGTTAATGCCTATAAGCAATCGTGGAATCACACCCTCATATGGTTGAATTGGTAGTCCTCTAAGTTGTTCGTATTTTTGCTGCAAGTTGCCAAAGTTTCATTGATTGCTTTGGCAAGTTCCCGTCAGTGTGTACATCCGCTAGGCCGAAACGTTCTGCATTCCAAGCCGTACCGTAGATTTGTAAAGAAAATATTTCGGAGTTGTTCTCGTATCTGTGGGTGTTTCCAGTCCATTTTAAACAGAGTGGTTTAGCTCTCTTGCTATTTCTTCATTCATAAGCGATAGAGAAGAGCCATCATCTAGGAAGGCGGGAGTAGGTATGAACTTGATTGTCTCTATTATAAAGAACAATCGGCACGATCTGAAATAAGGTGACGTCAATGTTGTTCGCGTGATCATTGAAAATTGTTCCCGGAAAAATTTTCCGTATCGGATTTTGTTTTAATAACACAGATAAAGTTAAAGCTGTCAAAATTTAAATATCTAGTGCTAAGGTTTTTAACATTTTTTAACTAGTATCGTGCTAAGGCTATTTTTTTTAATAAATTGCTTCTGAACACACCTAAAACAACGACTTTTCTTAAAAAAATCTAAGCAAACAGACATTTTGAAATATAAAAGTGTGTCCTTTTGAAGTTAGTGTGATACCTAAAAGATAAAATAAGTACATATTCAATGATTTAAACATTAAAAAAAATGTATGATACTTACTTAATAAAATATAATAATAAAACAGTTATAACATCGTACGAATTTCACTAAAATTTTGCTTCAAAGTATCTAAAAATAATCTGTCTTCAATTCTCTATCCTTCAAATTACACATTTATGCCAACCGTCTTAAAATTTATGTATTTGAATTTATTATTCAATGTAGCATATACCCCATTTATCCCAATTCACTCTATTACCAACATTCATAGAGTTGTTAACAGTTGCTGGTCTTAACGAAGTTTGAACTTGAATTTATTTTTCTTGTTTATTTTCTCACAGAACCCGTTGGAAGTGTTCCTCCAAAAATAAATGTGAACGATCAGTTTCAAGTTGTTCATGTTGCTGTAGGGTATAGCTACGCGATGTTCTGCCCTGGCCAGTCATATCCTGTTCCTGCTTTTAGGTAGGCAATCAATGGGTTATTTTTATTTTCCTGTTGTGTTTTCTTCTATTAATTTTTAATGTATTAATTGTGTTAGTTGTGTATGTAAGAATGTTTGTTTCCATCCATTTAGACTATACATTTGCCAAGCCACTTAAACGGCTTAAATCGCAACCTAATCTCTATGCCCAACATTCATAAGTTAAACTCTTAAAATTAAAAAAAAAAAAAAAGTAATCGTAAAAATCGCTTCAACTTTACTCCAGAACCCGTTGGAAGTGTTCCACCAAAAATAAATCTTCACGATCAGTTCCAAGTTGTACATGTAGCCTTAAATAACAGCTATGCAATGTTATGTCCTGGTCAGTCTTATCCTGTTCCGGCTTTCAGGTTCGTTCATATATTTTTCTTAAACCGAAAATTGTTTTTGTCTTTGTTTAAGCAGTATACTTTAGAAAACCTTGAAAAATCCATACTCATTAAAATATCTAACTGTACCCCTCCCCCATGTACTGAAAAAAGTGTTCTATTACTTATTCCTCTCCATAATAGAATTATGTGCCCAATTTAATCAAAATCCGTCCAGGAGTGCAATCGCCATTGGAAGACGAACTCTCACAAAAACATACTTCCGCGTTGATCGAGTACAATTTATATTTAAAACCTTATCCCAACTTAAAGAGGCTTCAAAAATTATTTAATCTTGAACGAATATAAAATATATTTTAACTATTATACATACATAGAACCTGTTGGCAGTGTTTCACCAAAAGTCGATGATAAAGATGAATTTACTCACACTAAAGCTCGCTTGCATTCGGATAAGGCTTTAATTTGTCCAGCTCAGTCATATCCTGTACCAGCTTTTAGGTAACAGTTAAAAACAAAAACTAAATCTAACCTTCGTTTCTATTCCAACTTTAAAGGCAGTTTTTTCAGCAGACTATTGAACCTTACCTATTAATTAGTTTAAACTTATTTCAGAACCTGTTGGTAGTGTGGCTCCTAAAGTTGATATTAAAGATGAAATTAATTATGCCCGCGCTAAAATTCAACAGAGTTTCGCATTAATTTGTCCGGCTCAATCTTATCCTGTTCCAGCATTTAGGTTAGTTTATTTTACAGTAGAAGGGTGGTACATTCAGGCAGATTTTTTATGGATTTTGGTAAAAAAATATAAAATGTTAATCTATTCGGTATTTTCCATTTGAATCAAATTTATGTAGAACCTGTTGGAAGTGTTTCTCCTAAGGTTGATGCCAAAGATCGTATAAACTATATTGATACAGAGAGTGCCGTTGATATGAGTTTAACTTGTCCGGCTCAGTCTTATCCAATGCCAGCTTCTAGGTAATTTGTTTTTGTTTGTTCCTCTTTGTTCTTTAACAAAAAAATTGAAGAAATAAATGGGTACAATTTTTAAACACCCTAATTCTAAAGTATTAACATAATTAAACTTAAAAATTTTAATATTTTTAAGCAGGTTTCTAAATTTTTCTTAATACCTAACATTTTCTAACTGTTTTATGGTCTTTAAACAATGTTTTAAGGAATTAAAGTAATGACAACATTAATCCATGTCGATGATCTTAACTTTGATAAAATGTTAGAGAAAGTCTTAATCTTACTTAAATAGTTTAAAGATCATACAGTTTCGATTACAAATTTTGCACCAATGTTTTTAAATCTTCGTATTCCAACTTGCAGTTAGAAATGTTCGAAGACTGATTTTTTTAGCAGAACACCTTGTTATTTTGTTAAAGCCATTGTCAGGAAATGTAACGTCACGGAAATGAAATTTCTATAGCCTTCAAAAAATACCAAATCATTATAAATGCATGCTTTAAGCTTTAAAAAATTTTAGAAATCATTGTCAGTCACCTAAACAAGCTAAGTCGACAACGCAAGTTACCTCCTAAAGACTTAAAATGCTTACACCAATTAATAAGGAACTGCCCCTGAAAAGACTTAAAAAAATGGACATAATTCCAAATTATCAGCTAAAGTTTAGAAATAAAAATTTGACGATACACAAAGTCCTTTGAATAAGGAATGTCGTGAAAAATGAAGTGAAAGAATCAGAAGAATTCAATTTAATCCTTTAAAAAGCTTTTACGAAATACTGATGAATTTTTAGATTAAGAAACGATGTACGATCAAGAATATTCCGAACTCAAGAAAATTGAAACTTGTGTACCACAAGGAAATGTCTTAGGACCGACACTATTTTTTATCTTGTGAGCAACAATACAAAGATATCATGCCAACTTTTGTCGATAGAACTGCAATATTACGATAATTTTTAGGGTAGCAGAACAATTACAAAACGTAGTCGATAAAATAAAAGATTGGTCGCAACATTGGCGCAGTAAGCTCATTTTTAAGGTACGAAAAAGTATGAAAAACTTCGAAAAGTAAGTTTCTTTTTCATTTTATGATTGTTCTTTGGCGTGTTTGAACGTATCACCAGCTGGATACAGGAAAAATCTATTTCCAAATACTCTAAAACAAAGAATTTTGTGGAATAATAAATGACCCTTTGTAAAGTAATAGCGATTTATAACGTGATCTTTGAATAGAAATGGTTACAGAAGTTGTAAGAAAACACGCTTTATGATAATGATAACCGTCTTCCCCATGGTTAGAAAGAAAAATAATTCATTAAGTAATCCTGATTTCCAGTTAATTCTTAGTTAAGTGCTCTAAACTCTAAACTCGATTTAAATTTGAGAAATCTTATTCTTAACCTTTTTCATACACAACTTATTTTATCATTGTACTAAATCGACTACAATTTTATGCCAAAATTCAACTTGAAAAATCATAGTTTAGTTTTTAGGTTTTTTGCTAAAATATATACAATACTCATCATTACATCTAAAACTGCTGCTTTTATAAATTATTTTTGATCATGACTTAAAAGCAACAGGATACCCACAACATTTCTTATAATTTCTCAAAGACAACTTGTTTTTATTTTTCAATTTTAATAAATTGCCTAGAACCCGTTGGATCAGTTGCACCCAAAGTTGATATGAACGATAAACTGGGATTTTCTATTAGAAATTTGGGCAACGATTTGAGTCTTCTGTGTCCTGCTCAATCCTATCCAATGCCAGCATTTAGGTGAGCTTAAAAATAACATTTTAACATTTAAGACTAATACTCATTTAGTTATGAATTATTAACAGTTTACCCGTGATTACAACCTTGGGCGTACTGTTGAGTAAAGAGCTTCTTTCTTTAGTCGTACTACTAGTATGTAGAATACTTTGCTAATCTAGATTTGTCCTTATTATCGACATCTACTATTAAATCCTCTTCAATTTACCTAAATGCTCACACTGTGTAATACCATAACATAGATGGTGTTAAAATTTTGAAAAAAAAAACTTGCGCTTTGGATTTCTATTAGACGTTTAGAAAAAAAACGTTAAATGGTTATATATGTACATTTTTGATGAGCCAAATATTGATAGTAGAAAGCAAACTTTACAACTTCTAAATACAGATAATCCATCTAACAGACATAAAATGTCTGAGGATTGTAATCCGGCTTATGTAATACATATATTGACGAACTTTTACATGAATGAAGATAGTGGGTATAGATGAACCTGAGCAATTGTTTTTTCTAGAAATCGATAATTTCAAAGTTCTAACAATCTTAAGAGTTCATAACTACGAGTATAACTATTGATTTTAAGAATCTGCAGGCTACTCTATGTTAGACACTAATAATAACATTTTAGTTTTAATAGAAGACCAACGAAAAAGATGGAAGGAACACTTTTGAGTAATGAAAATTACCAAGAACTTGAGATGCGCAGGCTTTCCTTGTTGTCCATTCGCTCAATGTGACTGAGCCAATGTAGTCGATGTGTTTTGTCTTTCTGGACTACATCCACATCTTGGTATGGCTGATAAAGTTCGCTGTTATATGTTCTCCTCCATTCGCTCTCCTCGCATACCACAGGGTTTTGTAGCGTGGGCACTTCGTCTTAAGAGTGAGGAGTTTTTAACACATTTTTTGCTAAACTGAAGCAGCAGCAGTTTCCCAGAGTAATTCTTCTTACAAGGTACATGAACTGAGGTGCTCTTTGTAAGCTCTGGCAACTCCAGGTTTGCTGAGGCGTTCAATGTAAAATTTCTTTTTCTGAGCGGTTCGCAGCTCTTTCAGGAGGACATAAAACTGCTCTTTGAAAGATTGTTAAGGTTGATATGTAGGGTCGGTGTGCGCATATTAAGCTTATATTTTGGAAGGTGGGTTTGCTGTGGATATATACCCTTGGTTTGCCTAAGGACAGCAGTCCGGATAATCCGATGCCAGTAACCCACTAAAGATAAATGAAAGCTGCTGGGATCATTCGCCACCATCTCTTTTTCATCAACCTGGCTAGTACTGAAAATTCTAACAAACCTCTTCTCTTAATATATCAGAGTAGCTCACGTAAGTTAGACACAAAGTAGTTCGTCTAAAGTTTAATTGGAGACACGAACGTTGATTCTATATTAAGAAAACTTTCGCTACCGTCTTTTCGAGAACGCCTTGGTAAGTTGCTAGGTAATTAGTAGTGACAATCTACTCCAATTCGATCTGTCGACCATGAGAGGCCCTTCTGCCGAAATTAATTCTTTTTTTTTTTGTTTCAAATTTTATACATTTTTATAGATTTTTCGGTTTGAAATTTGTGCGATATTTGCAATTTTTTCTTTAAATTTTTAAATCCATATTTTGAACGATTTTAAATTAAATTAAATTTTTTTTAACTTTGTATTTCTACAAGCAATATAGATAGGTAGTATACCCCTTTGCATAATGGTAATTGCGTTGCACTGTTATCGAGATAGTTTTTCAGGGCTGTACTGCCTTTTGCCAGAAGGTAAAAAATCCTTCAAATGTATCTCGATAAGTGTATCACGAAAAGTGATTCTTGACTTAGCTGTTCGAACCCTGCAAAAAATTCAAGGTCTCCTCGATTCCTGCGAATACAGGAATGGTGGATAGCTGTAAGTCACTAAGTCCTGGTTTCCCAAGAGCTATTCCACCACCAAATTTATTTATTTATAATAAAGCTACACGACTTTTTTAAATATAGCGGTTAAGGGTATATTTTCCCAACATCAAGCAGTATAGGTTCAGTTTGTCGGTTTTATTTATTTTTTTTAATAAAATTTTAGAACCTGTTGGATCTGTTCCGCCAAAAGTTGAGATCAAGGACAAAATGAGTTTTTCCGGTGGTCGTCTAGGATATAATTTAAACCTTTTATGTCCTTCTCAATCTTATCCAATGCCAGCTTTTAGGTAAGGATATTCAACTATTTTTAATGTATAATTTCTGTTAGATCGTTCCATCAACGAGATATTTATTTGTGTTCCTTAATCATAAACCAAAGCTCTAAGAAGAACTAGCCAATACCTGGTATTATTATTTTATAATTTCGCTGATAATTCGTGAAGAAATACAAAATTTGTTTCTTTTACAGTAAAAACTTAGTAAAGAAATTGACTTTTTTTTGAACATTTTCAGGGTTAGTAAGGTTAAGGACCTCGACGTTAGGCAATAACTCATAAGACAAAAGCGCCAAAAAACGATTTCAAAATGTCGCCCAAAGCTTTTTTATCATCCAAACTTATTTTTAATAAAAATTATAATTTCGAAATGTCGTCCAAATGTTTTGAATATTATTGAACTTTTTGTAAAATTTCGGTCTCAATTTTAGTTGATATTTCGAAACGGTCCATTAGATTTCGCGTTTTAATAAATCATGACAATATCCCGATACAGAAGGTTTTTCAGAACACACATTTCTAAGGCTCTAAGTTGTTAGTTGCGTTGTGAAAAACACTTTGTAAATTCTACCTTCCCAACATTTGTGGTTGATTTATTATTTGTTAAAATTACAATTATTTCAGAATATTAAAATCATTTTTATAATACATAGAGCCCATTGGAAGTGTTGCTCCACGTGTAAGCAAAAAAGATGGTTTCAGTCATGATTCAATTCGATGTGGTTTAGATCTTGCCCTTTTGTGTCCCGCTCAATCGTTTCCAGTGCCAGCTTATAGGTATGAACTTAAACCCAATTTTGCTTTATGTCAATTTATAGCCTTCCCAACATTCAGTCAGACATTTGCACCCTTTACATTTAGATCCTGCCAGGAAAATAAGAAATTGTTTAATATTTTTTCCGTTTAGAACCCATGGGAAGTGTCGCACCAAAAGTCAGTATCACAAATCAATTGCAAAATGCTGGAATTGAAAGTGGTAAAGCTGTTCCACTATTTTGTCCAGCACAATCATTTCCAGTGCCTATGTACAGGTATGAGGAACATATTTTAAAGATTAGTTTCAACCAACTACTTCGACTATCCCATTCCCAACATTCTCGAGGCTTACTTTTATTTAGAGTCAAACATTTTTGAAGATCATTTAACTATTTATTTGCAGAACCAATGGGTAGTGTTGCTCCCAAAGTTAGTGTTATGGATCAATTGCAAAATGCTGTAGCTCGAAAAAGCACATCTGTTGCTTTATTTTGTCCAGCTCAATCATTCCCAGTACCAGCTCATAGGTTAGTTTTGGACTACTCGTCTAGAATACTTATAAAGGAGTTCAACAATATTTTGATACTTAATATTTTTGAAACTTTAAATGTTACGGTATATGTTTTCTAAAAACTTTAGAATAAGTTTAGAAAAGGTAACACTGAGGGCTGTTTACCTCAGGTTATTTGTTTTGAATATTGCGCATTAATTTATGGGAGTTTGACAACCCCTAAATTTTTTGAGCACATTGCGAGCGCTTATGAAATTTTGAGAGGAATTAAAAGAAGACTCCTATGCACATTAGTGTTGAATATCTTAATACCGTAATGATTCGTGTAGTGCAACTTAAGACAGATATCTTGTTTTTGAAGCTGATTCGGTATGAAAATTGAAATATAGATTAGTTTGAAAGGAGCTCCTAACAATTAAAAAAAGTCAGGTTCAAGCTGATAGTTTTACTAAAAAATGTTGAACACATACTTGTAGAACCCATTTTCCAACATTCAGTTTTTAAAGTCTTGCGTTAAAAAATATTTTTAAAAAGAGTCAATACCTTATAGAACCCGTTGGAAGTGTTGCCCCCAAAGTAAACAAAAAGGATGAGTTCAACCATGAACGGATTAAAAATGGTCTTATAATAGCCATACAGTGTCCAGCACAGTCATTCCCAGTACCGTCTTATAGGTATGAATGTAGATAGACTAGCTTTCTATTGCCTTTTTATTTTCCTTCTATTTTAGACAGTAAATAAATAAAAAATAATAAATAAATTAAATAAAAAAAAAATAAAACAAAATAAAATAAAATAAAATAAAATAAAATAAAATAAAATAAATTGAAATAAAATAAAATAAAATAAAATAAAATAAAATAAAATAAAATAAAATAAAATAAAATAAATTGAAGTAGAATAAAATAATATAAAGGAAATAAAATAAAATAAAATTAAAATAATTTAAAATAAATGGCTGACAAAAAGGAAGAAGGTAATGAGGAAGAGATAAAGAGGAGGGGAAGGCCGACGAACCTCGAAAGACTGTCGAGGAATGGTGGCAATGGACCGATGGTGGACATAACCGAGTTATTTAAGAGGAAAAGGGAGCAGGAAAGCGGAGTTGGGCAAGAGATGGAGGAAGAAGTGGAGATATTGCAGAAAAACAAAAAAATCCAAAGGTCACCCCAGAAGAAAGAGGAAGAAGGGTCGAAATTAGAGCGGATACTCAAGGAGATGAGGGACGAATTTAGACAAGAGCTGCAAGAGGTCAAGCAAGAGGTGAAAGAAATGAGATTTGAGATGAAGGAGGAAATGGGAAAGATGAGAGAAGAAATAAGAAGAGGGGAAAAGGAGAGAGAAGAACTGAAAGCTTAGGTAAGAGGGCTAGCTAGAAGGATGGAAGACTTAGAGAAGAAGGAACAAAGCGTACGGGAGATAGAGGAGCGAATCAAGAAATATAGAACTGAAACTCAAGAAGGAACAAGTATAATGAATAATGGAGAGGGGAAAGAAAACCTAGAGGAGAGGATGAAAGAGATGGAAGCAAAGGTAGAGAGACAAGAAAAAGAAAAGAGAAGGAGGAATTTGATAATTAAAAAAGTGAAGATACAAGGCACAATAAAAGAAACGGTAGAAAGAATATTTGAAAGGATAGGAGTCCGAGCAAGGATAGAGGAAGCAAGGGAGGTAGGAAGGAGAGGATTAGATGGGATAGAAGGTATGATAGAGGTAAAGATGGAAACTCTAGAGGATAAAGCAATGGTGATGAGAAAGAAAGCGAACCTAAAAGGAAGGAGTGAGAGAATTGAAGATGACTTAACGTGGAAAGAAAGAAGAATGCAGTGGCTAATTAGGGAGCGAGCAGAAGAAGAAAAAGGGAAAGGAAAGAGGGTCATTATAAGATATGGCAAACTGATAGTAAATGGGGAGACATGGGTTTGGGATCAAAAAAGAGAGGTCATTAGGAATATAATGGCTAGGGAGGGAGAACTGGAGAAACAATTGCAAGATGAAGGTAGAAATGAAGAAAAACAAGAAGGAGAAGGAGAAATTGTAGTACAAATAGACCCAAAAAACGTATAAGGGAAGAAGGAGAGGAAATAAGTAGAGATGAGTTGGAGGATAGGTGGAAAATAGGCTTCTGGAATGTTGCGGGGCTAGCAAATAAAGATAAAGAGTTCTGGGAAGGGATCAAAGAATGGGAAGTAGTAGTGATGATAGAAACGTGGGTTGAGGAAAAGAATTGGGAAAAATGGAAAATAAAACTGCCAAAGGGGTATAAATGGACGATGCAGGGAGCAAAAAAGAAGAACAAGAAGGGAAGAGCAATGGGAGGGATGATGATGGGAATTAGAGATGAAATGGCGATGGAGGGTGACGAGAGGCAGGATCAAGAAGAAGGAATAATGAGCAGGAAAGTTAAGGCAGAGAAAGACGAATGGGTTATAGTAGCAACGTACGTAAATGGTGACATAGACAAGAAGTTAGAAAGCTTAAGAGGATGGATGGAGAGGCAGTCTGAGGAAGAAAGAGTGATAATAGGGGGCGATTTCAACGCGTGAACAGGACTGGAAGGTGGGAGAGTGAGGGATTTGGAAGACGAAGAGAGTGGGAGGAGGTCGAAAGATAAAAAAGTAAACGCTGAAGGAAAGAAGCTAACGCAAATGTTAGGAGAATTAGGGTGGGAAATTTTTAACGGGAACATAGAAGGTGATGAGGAAGGAGAGTTCACGTACACAGGAGGCAGAGGGGAGACAGTAATAGATTATGTTTTGGGTGACGAGAGGACGAGAAGAGTGATAGAAAGGATGGAAGTAGCAGATAGAGTAGAGTCGGATCATCATCCTTTAGTGATAACGATGAAAAAAGGAAGAAGGAGAAAGAAAGGAAAAGTAAAAGAGGACAAAAGAACAAAAATGGGTAGGTGGTCGGAGGAAATGAAACGAGAATTCGAGAGGAGAATGCGAGGAGTGAGACTGGAGGAGGACGGAGAAGAATCAGAAAAGCAGATAGGAGAGAGGATAAAAAAAGAGATTGAAAGAAGTGAGGAGGTAGGTGGAAGAAAAAGAAAAAGGAATATGAGAGGATGGTGGGATGAAGAATGTAGGGAGAAAAAAGGAGAAGTAAGAAAGGAGCTAAGGTGTTGGAGAAAGGGAAGTGGGACGAAGGAAAAATACAGGGAGAAAAAAAGGGAATATCATGCGATGATTGAGAGAAAGAAAAGGGAGGAGCAGGAGGAGATGGTAAGAGAAATTGCAGAGGCCAATACTGAAAATAAAGTGTGGGAAATAATAAATAGAGACAGAAAGAAGAGAAAAACAATGGGGGAAGGGATTGAAGCAGAAGAATGGAAAAGTTATTTTATGAGCTTAATTGGAGGAGAAGAAAAAAGGTTGAGAATGTGAACAGAGGGAACAAGAAGAGAGGGAGACGAGACAGAGATAAGTAAAGAAGAAATCAGATTGGTGATTAGAAATCTCAAAGAAGGAAAAGCTGTAGGAATAGATGGTATACCAAATGAGGCATGGAGATATGGAGGGGAGCAAGGTATAGAGGTAGCGTGGGGAATCTGTAGGAAAGTCTGGAGAGGAGGTGGATGGCCGGAGGGCTAGAAAGAAGGGGTGATCGCGCCGATAGTAAAGAAAGGGGCAGGAACAAAGGTAGAGGAATACAGAGGAGTAACGCTCATGCCATCGCTATACAAAATATATACGGCGGTTCTAGCGAAGAGGTTAGAAGAAGAAGCAGAGGAGAAAGGGATGATACCACCAAATCAAACAGGTTTTAGAAGAGGAGTAGGGACGATAGACAACGTATATGTGCTGAACTATGTGGTAAACAGGGAGGTTGCAGAGGAGAGGGGTAAGCTAGTGGCACTGTTTATAGATCTAAAAGCTGCGTTTGATTCAGTAGACAGGAAAATAATGATGGATGCGTTGGAGGAAAGAGGAGTGAGAGAAGGGCTAAGGGAAAGAGTGGGGGAAGTCTACGAAGAAACCACGAGTAGAGTAAAAGCGGCAGGAGTGATGGGAGACAAATTTTGGACGGGAAAGGGAGTAAGGCAGGGATGCCCGATGAGCCCAATTCTGTTCAACTTGTTAACGGCGGATATAGAAGAGGAACTGGGAAAAGGGAGCTGGGGAGGGGTCAAAGTGAAGGGAAGAAGGATTTGCTCACTGGCTTACGCAGATGATGTGGTGGTAATGGCGAAAAATGAAGAAGAGATGCAAAGTATGATAAGAAGACTAGAGAAGTATTTCGAGAGGAAAAAACTGGAAGTGAACGTGGGAAAGACGAAAGTGATGAGGTTCAGAAAAGGAGGAGGGAGTAACACAACAGTAGACTGGAGATGGAGAGGAAAGAAAATAGAAGAGGTAAAAGAATTTAAATACTTAGGGTATGTGTTCAAAAAGAATGGTGGGCAGGAGGCACATATAAAGGACAGAATAAAGAAGGCAGCAGCGGTCATGAAGGAAGCATGGGGAATTGGAAGAAGGAAATTTGAAAAGATATGGGAGAGGAAAATGTGGCTTTTCGACACCCTGGTGTGGACGGTGATGGGATATGGGGCAGAAGTATAGGGATGGAAGGAGAGACAAGAAATGGAAAGGATGCAAGAAAGGTACCTTAAATGGAGTCTAGGGGTAGAATGGCAAACTCCAGGATACATGGTGAGAGAGGAAACGAAAAGAGATAAGATTATGATAAGAGCAGGAAAAAGGGCATGGAATTATGAAGAGAAGTTAGCATCTGGAAAAGGAAGTGAAATAGCTAGGGAATGTTTGGAGGAGATTAAAGAGAGACAGAGAGATGGAGGGGGGAGAAGATCACGATGGGAAAAAGAGAGAGAAGAAATGAAGGAAAGGGAGGGAAGAGAAGATAGTTTGAATGGATATGAGAGACTGGAAATGGAAAGCAGAAAAGAGCAGGAGAAGGAAAGACGAGACCTAATCAAAGAATCCAGGTATAACAAGTGGTATAAAGAAGTGATGACGGAGGGAATACCGAAATATTTGACACAGGGATGGAATACAGAAAGGACAAGGAGAATAGCAAGAGTAAGGCTAGGAAATGAGGTGAGAGAAAGGTGGTACTGGAGGCGAGAAGAAGAGAGGGTGTGCAGGGTATGTGAGGGTGAACAAGAGTCGTGGGAACATTTAATAGAAAGATGCAGGTCAGGCGGAGATGAAGGGAAATCAATAGGGGACAAAATGAGGGAAATAATGGGCGAAACAGGGAGGGGCGAAGAATGGATAAAGGAGCTAGAGAAGGTGAGAAAAGGTAAGAAGAGAGAGAATGAACAAGAGGAGGGAGAGTAGAGAGAGAGGAGGGAGAGTAGAGAGAGTAAGGAGGCGGACAGCTTGTAACCCTTAGGGGAAACAATACAATTAAATACAAATAAAATAAAATAAAATAAAATAAAATAAAATAAAATAAAATAAAATAAAATAAAATAAAATACAGTAAAATAAAATAAAAAAAAATAAAATAAAAAAAAAATAAAATAAAATAAAATACAGTAAAATAAAATAAAAAAAATAAAATAAAAAAAAATAAAATACAAAAAAAAAATAAATACAATAAATAAATACATTTAGTAGTGCTACGTCTTTTGGAAAACCAGAGTCTAGTGAATTACAACTCCCACTCAACCAAACTTTGTGGGTATTTTGTTCGTCGGAAAGAAACGCAATTTAGTTATCTGCGGACTCGGCAAAGATGAGAAGTAGGTACTTTTTCATGTTAAAGAGTACTTGAAAGATTTGTCACTGACTCGCAAAAGGCAGCACTCATGTAAAAACATTTGTCTCATTAGGTGGAAACCAAGACCTCCGCAGCAACAGTCCAATGTACTTACCATTACGTCCCTTAAATCTTATTCCTTCTGGCGAAATAAAGCAATCTTCTGTGAAGTTTTATTTTTTAGAAAGTATTTTAAAGACTTCAAAATACCCTCTTTATTAAAATAAAGACGAATACTTTCTTATTTTATAACCATAACAGTTTATGCTTGGAAATGTAAGGTGGCTGATTATTTTTAAAACATTGCCACAGCTGCTACATTTGTGTTTGAGGCGTGTCTCTTATATCTTGGGGATTTAGTGCTATTAAATAAAAAATTTATTTTGTATTATTGGAATTCAATTTTTGTTTATTTCTTGGTTTCAATTCCATGTAACTCAAAAAATCATTTAGGTGTTAACTCAATTTTGACGCTCAGTGTAGGTAGTAAAAAAGATTATTTAATGATTTTGGTTCTGAAGACAATAAGCGGAGTAAGGGAGATAATTGAATCAGGTGTTTGCATCATAGCTTGTATAGGGTAACCAGGGTAACATATTTATATTTATTCATACATTTACATATATTTTTTCTAGTCTCACATAAAGTCACTCCCAATGAAAGAAATACGATTATATATACACATTAGTAAATTATGAAGTTTTTCACGTTTGTACTTCCATTATTTCTATTTTCTCTTGATATACAATTACATATCTCTATTTTTTCTTAGCAGAACCACAGATCTAGTAGACATAAATAGTGGGCTGGTTCTGTTTGTATGATCTAGGTGCCGCTCGAATAGTTCCTCTTCTTAAAAGACGTTTAGATTTTATATGCGAAGGAGCAACTCAATACATACCCATAATTTCCTACATTCAGGCCGTTAATTATTTTTGTATCAAAATATAATGACCTTAAGAGATATTTAATTCGTTTCTTAAACAGAGCCCGTTGGAAGTGTTCAGCCAAAAATAAGTGTTGGTGATCGACGAAAAGATGCTGAAGCAAAGATTAATGAAAGCTTATGTATTTTTTGTCCAGCTCAATCTTATCCTGTACCGTCGTTTAGGTAATTAATTTTTTTCATACAGAAGATCTGTAAAATGATAAAAATCAAATTTGTTTGTAGTATATTTCCGCTCGATAAAATAAAAGGGTACCCTTTCCCAAGATAAGAATAATACATAATTTCAAGCCATATAGGAGTGACATTTTTTCAATATAGCTTTTGTTTTTTTTTCCAAATCCAGAACCTGTTGGAAGTGTTCCACCTAAAATTAATCTAGCCAATCGAAGAAATGATGCTGAAGCTGGTGTTAATGAGACTTTGAGTATTTTTTGTCCAGCGCAATCTTACCCAATTCCAGTATATAGGTAAAATGATTAAAAGATACGTATTAAGGTCATAATTATGTATGCGCCAAATTCTGTTTACAAAATTCTGTATTGCAAAATTTTTTATTTCCATTCAAACTTACAAGTGAAAATAAATTATGGCAAATATTAAATTGGTAAAATCAAATAAAGGCGGTGATAATGAGTCACGCATTGAGTCAGCTTCCATTTGAGTATGACCTTCATTTTTGTTTAACCATTATGCTATGGGCGAAAGTGAGATATTTAGCATCGCATTGACCAAAGTAGAATTTCTATTTTGGACAGTGCATCCACCGTTGCATAAATTTCGCCTTAAAGAATTATTTTCTATCTGTGCCGATAAGAAATTATTCAAAATAGTAGCAAATTTCGTTTTATTCCACGAGAAGCAATATCCCTATTTAGACTAAATTTTGAAGATAGTGAAATCGTGGACCGCTTACCTAGTTTTGTAGTATATGTTGGAAATATTAGGACTTACGAGAACTAATTGTCGATCCAAAATACATCCATCAACCTTACCTTTATTTGCATCTTCTTCTTTTCGTGCCTCAACTACTTTTTGTCTGTGAAGGTTATACTCATTTTCCGAAAGGTTTTTGGCTTCGAAGACTCCCGAAGTCTATCATCATCTATCTTTTTTTGGTAAATACAAACAAAGCTTTTAGGGTTCAAACTCTACATTAAACGTGGTGACTGCTAGAGGTTCAATGTTGTAATTTTTGCACCATGGCCATGTTCTTTCCCAAAAGTCTTTAAAAATGTCAAGTCTGTGGAGATCCGTAAATAAAAAGTAGTTTGTTTTCTGTCAATCTAATGTAGCCTTTTGTCTTCTTACCCTTCTTGCTGCTGTACATTAAACCTAACTCCATTTTTCGTTTTCGTATATTTTGATACCAATTATTTTCCCTTGTACCGGTAGGTGATCTTCTGCATCTCTCTCATCAGGAATTAAATCTGGATCATCGAGATTTTAATTGACCGTACAATCAGGGTCGTCACAATTTCCATTTTTAGAATTTTTCTTTAGAGTTTTAAGAATAATACGAAATTTTCTAAGTTGACGCGCTGTGAAATTTTTAATGAAATGGAATTCAAAATTCATTTTCGGTAAAAGCTAGAATTACGAGGTTTGTTTATGAGGCCGATAGCAGCGCGGTGATGACACGGTTTAAAAAAATAATATACCTGTTTTTTGGGATATTGAATTTTCAAACAAAAAAAAATGTTTGAAGATTTAGTAATATAATAGGATTTCAACTCTAAGGAATTTTTCAAATACAAATGTTGATCGAATTCAATTAACCCTCAAATGGGAGGTTCGAAAATCAAAGAAAAATCTTTCTACAGTTAATAAGAGTTTTGGTAAAAAATTTCTTACTAAAATACAGACCGTGCCAACAATAAAACACAGAAAATTTTTTATGCAAATCGTAAGAGAATAAATACACTTTGTTGTAGGTATGGCAGGCACGATTACTTTTGGAGGTATACAAAATTAGTGTCAATCAACAAATCACATCGCTCTATGTACTATAGAAACCCCATCTGATGTCAATGAAATCTTTTGTCGTATTTCTCGTCTGAGATTTAGATGCGTTGTTTTTTTGGTATCCACATCTTGTATGTTTATACTTGAGTGAAATCCATCGGCATGTGTGAAAAGAAACCATGCACACCAGGGCTCTATTTCTACTACATCATCAACTACATCTTACAATTACATCCTACAGCTTCATCTGCTTTACGAATCTAGCTGGAAGTGTTGTATGATGTAGCTGGAAAATGTACTTGATGGACATGATGATATTACATTTGACAATTCCGTAGGTACATGCTATCTCAGAAACTCTATCAGAAGATTGAGGAATGTCAGCTGTGAGCTGTGAAACAAAAGCATACATTTTTCCAAAATCGAACGTACCTATGAAACGGTCAAAATAATACATTAAACTTGTATAGTAGTGCTGAAATAGACCCCATGTTAATTTCCAACATCGATTTTGCTCGTCAAGCATACTCTTGCTTCTGGGCCCTAATACAAAATATTATTCAAGCCAATATGATTATTACAAAACACACACACCTTTTAAGACTTTAATCACCTTATAATTATCATAAATAATATCTCGACATTTAACAACATGGTACCCTATTTTTGTCTGTAGCCTTGATAAATTATTGTTAAAAATATGATTCGTTTATTTTTACCTAAATCCCAACAGAACCCGTTGGCAGCGTAGCTCCAAAAATAAATATCGGTGAACGTCTTCGAGATGCTGGTTCAAATATCAATAGTAGCCTTGCCCTGTTTTGTCCGGCACAGTCATATCCAGTGCCTGCTTATAGGTTTGTTGCTCTTTTATTTAAAATCTTAGATAAGTTGAAACAATTTCTTCAAAAATATTTTAGTTGAAACTTGATTCCAAATTTATTAATTTTTTTTTACTTTTTCTAAAAGCGGGTTACATTCATCTACCTCAGTTATCTTGTTATTCTTATTAATAAATGTGTATTAGCCGATGGTATGTAAAAGCCGGTAGATATCTTTAACTCGCGAAATTCTGTGTTCAATATTATGTACCTCATAACAAACACATCTTTGATAAAGATCCGTTTATTACTACATTTTATAAATCACATTTACTATATTTGAATTTCACCAAAATTTGATAAAATGTTGCCGTGTCACAAGTGACAAACATTGGAAAAATATCATAAAGCAAAGATATTTCTATCAATAAATATTAACATTGATAAAATATATCAAACTTACAAGTATTCTATCCGTGTGCACATTTATCACGTGTGTTAAGGAGTGAATAGATTATTTTATTATTTTATTAATAGACATGTTACGTCCTTATATTTATATAAATTTTAATTCAAATTAATTCTTTGCATAGAAAATTGATTTTTAAAAATTTTTTTTTTTAATTGAAATTCAACAATTTATTTGTGCTAATTTTATTTTAAATTTTTAAACTCCTCCAATTCCAACATTCATTAGTATCTAACTAGTTTCATAATATTTCTAAATAAAATATTTCTATTTATCATCCAGAACCAGTAAGTAGTGTTGCACCAAAAATAAGTGTTGAAAATCGTTTGAAAAATGCTGAATCAAGACTAGGAAGTAGTTTTAGTCTATTTTGTCCAGCTCAGTCGTATCCAGTTCCAGCTTATAGGTATTTTTAATGTTTAAATTTAAGAGAAACTTTGACAGCTAAAAATATTTATGAAGTTAACTTATTTTATCGATTTTCTGGCAAGAATTCAATATTTAAATTTTTTTTCTTAAGACATAAGGTCTTCTAAGCCCTTAATGTGCTATTTAAATATTTTGTTTAATTAAAAGAATTTCCAAAATGTATTTCATTCCCTTTTGCTTCTGTTGAAAAATTAGAGATTTGTTGAGTTTTGTCGGTTTTCTTCAGGGCCAACAGTAAATCATGATTCTGTCTTAGACTTATGTGACTTCGCTAGTTCTTTCCAATATTTTTCATTAGGATACGATATCTCTTCTGTCTGTACGCCATCACGTCTAAGTTGGTGTGGGAATGTGTCGATAGGCGTAACGAACTTGGCAAGAGCAATATTGTCTCACTTCATTGGGTACCTACCTGAACACGTAGATGTCCAGGAAAATGAGGAGGCAGACTCTCTAGCAAAAATAAGCGCAAGGACTACTCTAATGAGGCCCTACTGCGGAATAGGAGAAAACAGGATTAAAAACAAAATCAAAATAGAGGATGAGGCTCGAAGATCCGAAAACCGGAAAGAACTCACTCCCAGAACTGAGGCAGGCCAAACTACTTCTTGGGAATTATAAACAATATCGTTTCAAGAACTATATCGGCTTAGGTAGGAACAATCTACCAATAGTAACGGGACTCCTTACAGGTCACTGTAAACTAAAAAGACACTCGAGTATTCTTGACCTAGTAAACATCCCCAGATGCAGATTCTGTAGTACTCATGATGAAACGCCAGCACACATACTAGGCGGATGCAAAGCACTAATGCATCAAAAAAAACAAGTATCTGGGACGCTACCAGGTAAAAGAGAGTGATTTATCCTCTCTGAAGGTACTCCAAATACTCAAACTCATCAAAGGGATAAACTTGGGGTAGAGCTGTAGAGTCAGCAACTCATCTAACTGTGGATGGGGGCACAATAGATCTTAAGGTCGCACTGCAAACTCCCTCTCAATATTCATTCATATCCCTCTTATCGTTTCAATTCAACATTTAAGCATTATGTTCATCGACACCTCCTTTCTCGCCCCCCCCCCCCCCCACTAATTTCCCCATTGCTCGTACTTATTTTATGTTCTACATTATAAAGGTCCCAATAAACGCTTGACCTCGTGTGAATTATAAATACAAAAAAAAAAGTTTTTGAAACCATATCCCAGCATTCGAAAATAATTGATTTTGAAGTAAATGTTTAAATAAAATTTATTTTTTTCTCAGAGCCTGTTGGTAGTGTCAGTCCAAAATTCAATGCAAACGATGAGCTAAATATGGTTCGGTCTCGCTTACACAACAATGCAACACTTCTATGTTTGGCTCAATCTTATCCAGTTCCAATTTTTAGGTAAAACCAAATTTTAACTCAAAAGCCCTGTAAAAATATTAATATAAATCGATCCCAGATAATCAGCTTGAGATTGTAATACATAAAGCATAACGCTAAGCCTTACATATGTAGGGGAGAGTGGGGCACATTTGAACAATGCTTGACAAAATTTTACTTCATTACTCTTTTTTTAAAAGTAATTTAAAATTTTAACCTGTAAATACCATATCCATAAATGTCATTGACTTTCCTTGATTCTCTCAGTTGTCTCTCGGACTTAGAGGTACTCGTAAATGGTCCTTTTGCTAGTATAAGCAAGTATTGGTAAAAAATATTTTTGTCATATCGTCCGTCAGTCTCTGCGTCTATACGTTCTCTGTCTCATTTTGGACCTATTGAATACTGAAAATTAGACCTAGTTAAAGCTTTCTAGACAGGTCGAACAAATCTTGAAATTTTTGCAGCTTTAACTATAATATTCTAGTTAATGCTATTTTTATTCACATAAATTGAAGCTTAGGCTTGGAAAACAAGCTAAAACTAAATGAATTTAGCGTTGGCTATTGTAGAAAAGCTATTACTAGAAAATATCTTTAACAAGCTAGATTAAGCTTATTCTTATTCACTTAAAATCCAGCTTTTACTTAAAAATCCAAGTCTTAGATTTAGTTTTTTTTTTGTTCACAAGGAAAAATATTTGATCCGAAGCTCAAAGATGAATTACGGATTGACCAAAATTCAAGCTCGAGTATTAGCATTTTATGATTTGGATTAATTTTAAGTTTTTATTATTTTTTATTAGTCTTTGGGGATTTTTGTTTTCTTTCTACAAATACATGAATATGATATAACATAACTATTAATTTTGAGTTTCATTGATAAGTTCGTATTAAAAAAATTAATATACAAATAAAATTTAAAAGTTCTTTTATTCAATAAAAAAAACATTATATCACTGTTCAAAAGTGCTCCTTCCAAGTTCAAAATTGCCCCATACAGGGGGCGCTTTTGAACATAAGAACCTATATTGGTTTGAGATAAAAATTCAATATAAATATTTCGTTAAATGGACCAAATATTTTTCTAAATTAAACCTCAAAACCTTCAATGTGAGTAAAATATCAGGCCAATTGCTCGAATATTTAAGGTTTTATCAGTCTGGAAAGCAAAAAGTGTTCAAATGTGCCCCACTCTCCCCTACCTCATCATTCTCGGTTATGCAATACATGATGTGTACTTTTTAATTTCGGATTTTGTAAGAATCGAATATTTGATTCGTTTCTTTAATCTTTGGATCGGCAGAACTGGGACACAGTTAAAAAACTATCCACGAGCTTGTTCTTTCGTGTTGATTCGACAATGTCAGGCGAATAGTAATATCGTACTGTTACGGGGAAGCTTCAACAAAACGTCAAAAGTACTAAACAGTATTTTTGTTTTCTTTTGTAAAATTTTGTAATGTAAAATTATTTGCATCGCCTAGAAGTACGTTTGTGCAAAAATGGGCCTAAATTGCAGGAGGGAAATATACAGGAACTACCCGAAAATAGGAGAATTTCTCAAAATAAAAGATTTTTTTTTGCCAAAATCACAAGATGCGGTTTTATTGAATTGTCGTCATAGGATGTAACAATTACGAATTGTATTCAAAATCGTTAAAAGGTTTTCTTAGGAATCATAAAGAAATTTTCGGTGCCAAATTTGGATTAAATTGGTGCATTCGTTTAGGCTATAACAAGATGTAAAGAACGGACGCAAAGTCCTATTGAGGATGTCACAAAATCTATTGTGTTAGAGCCTTTGATGTATTAGGTTTGATTTAAACCACGATATTTCATTCTTACACAATACCAATACCTGATCTATAAAAAAGTGTTTTTCCTAAAAGTAAAAATACACAACTTGACTTGAAAATTCTATTTCATGTAAAAAATTTGTGAAATGATGTTGAAATGATTATTCAGTAGTTAGAGATTTTTTAATGATAAAATGGAATAATGCGGATTTTAGAGTTCTTGAATTTTTCTTACCGATCCCATCTACCTTATCCCATCAAAAGGCAATAATAATAAGAATATATGTACGTATACAGAAAAGAAATTAATCAAAAAACTTCAAATTATTTAATTCTAAATTTATTTCAACAGAGCCAGCTGGCAGTGTAGGACCTAAATTTAACGCCATTGATGAACTAACTAAAGTTCGGTCTCGTTTGCACCGAAATATTACTCTTCTCTGCCTGGCGCAGTCCTATCCAGTTCCAATATTTAGGTGATATTTAGTAATTGAAATGATTAAAGTGTTAACTTTTCTCTCTCTCTCTTTAAAACTATTGACTTTCAATATTTCAAGAAACGCTAGAGGTACCATAGCATAAAGCTGTAACTGTGTTTAACATTTTAAGGGTAGTCAAAACCCTTTTGGCTTGCGCAACATTTATGTATGTGCAATGTTCAAATAAAAATTATCAATTTAGAAATGATATTGATATCAAATTTCAATTGGTTTCTCTTTAAAGAACACTCATTTGATAAACGAAGTCTCTTTTGTGGCCCTTTGGAATCTGTAAAGCCTGATTTCCGCAATTTATTAGGACGATGTTTTTATTTTTCGATAACTTTGAAATGAAATACAATTTTATAATTTATATTTTATTGATAGAATACCTTGGCTTACTTGTCGCTAAGTCTTTACTTTAGCCGAGTGTATACACATTTTCAAAACCGAAAAGTATACGCTGAATGGTTAAGTTGCTCGGCACATGATTAAGACCAAAAAAGTTACGAAATCCGAGTATTTACAACTCAAAAATTATTTAAATAAAATATTTAGATAATTTCATTATTTTGTTGCTGCGTTAGATGCTCCATAATAAATTTTTATCAACTACTGTCCCTTACGACTGTCAAATACCAACTGACAAACTACATTCACACAAAACTGCCACCCAATTAAAATCGACCTTAAACATAAACCGCACCCTGTACTAGTTTAACTAGAATTTTACTGAATTATTAATTCCGTCGTTCATAATCTAGAAATTTAATATCAAAAATTTGGTTCAAAATATTTCTATCCCAACACAAAGTGCATTAATTAAATTTAATAAAATATGTATTCCTAATTTATTTCTTATTTAGAGCCTGTAGGAAGTGTTGGTCCCCGTTTGACATCTGGTGACAAGACACGAAATGTAGATATTGGACTTAGCCAGAGCACAACTCTTTTATGCCCGGCTCAATCTTTTCCGGTGCCTGCATTTAGGTGACTTTTGTTTTTTACGTTTTACAAATCGAAGAAAGTATATTTCATGGTTATGAAAAGTTTCTATGAGCCGAAAAGAGTACAAAAATTTCTAATTTTCGGGGTCTCCCAAGTATGCGATATTTAATTAAGTCTTTTCTGTAGAAGGCCTCTCTAATAATGTCTATCGAAACTTTGTCCTTTGTGCTTGATATGAAACATTTTTGCTATAACGACATGTCGATATTGAGATTGCTATCCAAATTCTTCTCAAAAAACGGTTTAAAATGCCCACGTAGCGATGGTGACAGAATGTTTCTTAGCAAAGTGGAAACTACTTTAGGTTCTTTAGGTCAAACGCAATATTATTATTTACAAAAAGCCCGCTTTTCTGTAGTTTCTCCAACTGTAGTTTGTGACAAAATATCTTTGGAACAAAAGCCGGAGTTAATCGATAGTGTAAAGATGAGTCTCTGAAAAGTTTAAGTACGAGTACTTTATGTAAAAGAAAAGATATGATGAGATAATATAACCCGATCACGTTTTATTTAAGAAGAAGTTTAGTAACCTTAGTTTAACAGTAGTTATGAGTATAATTTAAGGTTTAAGGTTGGTATAATATATTTTGTATTTTTAGGTTGATTGAGTTGACTGCGATCAGCCTATCAATTCAAAATATGATGAAAGCTGAAATTCTATTATGGTATGATTTATGTAAGTTGATTTTCCAAAAGATACCTACAATCTGCTATGACTTTCTCAATTTCTAGGGCACCAATAAAACCAACAAAAACTTGGGAACAGCTTTCCTTTCGTAAAAAATTTAACTTTATAATTGATATCGAATCTAATACTATTTTATTACGCGCAGGAGTGAAATTTCAGATTTTAGTAATTTCAAACTCAATATTAACATTTTGAAATGAATTCAAATTTTTCAAAATGATCAAATTCATATTTATAATTTCAACACACAAGGTGAAAATTTTTTTTTTGTTGCAAACTTCACTTCACAACAATTCTTAGTATGAAAGAAGAAGGAAGTATGCTTTTCCGTTTGACACTTGAATAAGCAACTAATGAATGTCAATACCAAATGCAATCGCCATTACTTTGTTGAAGTTTGCAGATGCTAAATAATAAAAAGCTAACAAAAGCCCCAAGCGAGGCACAGAGCAGAGACTGAGTGAAAAGATCTCGCTCTGAACCGAGGATGATCTGAATGCTCCGATCTATTTAAGAAACATAATTGAGCAATGAACTGTAATTATATCATTTGTTTTAATAAACTGTTAAAATTCTCAGCTTTGTTTGTGAAATTGGTGTTTTCAAGAATTATTTCTTTTCAATTAATTTCTGATAAATCCCAAATGAAAGAAAATAAAATGCACGACTGGATCGCACGAACTTGCTCTTATGTAAAAGTACTTTGGAATTTAAGATACATTTTATAAATATAAAACATGGATTTAATGAGATAATAATGTTCAAATGCATAAAATTGCCGTCTGGTTTCCGGAAAAGTATGAATTTATGCAAATAAATTTTAAAAAATCTTTTTATTATTAAATAAAATTTTTATATAAGAAATTTCTCTAAAATTTTTCAAGAAAAAAATGTGGGATGCGAATTTTAAGTATTTAATAATATTGGTTTTAGGAAATAATTTCAAAAAATAATCGTTCATAGGTTTTGAAGATATTGATTTAAATTTTTTTTTTTGTTTTTTTTAAACCCAATAAATATTTTTTCGAATATTTTTATATACAATATTATTTTAAACTTAAGGGGACTCCTGCTAAAAATTTTAGGTTAAAATCCTTAGAGCCGTTAATGAGAAAGTCGAAAATCAAAAAAACGGGTCTATGGCAGGTACCCCTAATAACATTTTGCCCCAAAATTTTTTTTGACCAAAATGTAGTCCATGTCCATAATATCACACTTAATTTTTTTTATCAAAATCGTTAGAGCCGTTTTCGAGATAAATAAGATTTTGCATTACGGGTGTATGGGGGGTACCCTTAGTTTTGGGGCTAAAAAAAAAATTTCAATTTCTCCTCTAGGGAATCACCGAAGACCCTTAACTACCGAGTTTGAAGAAAATACCTCCGGTAGTTTAGGCTGTAGTTCGAGGTACAGACATACAGACATACAGACAGACAGACGGAATTGTCGGACCCACTTTTTTCGTCTTCGCTATCATCGTAATGTCAACTTTGATCAAAATCTCGAGTTCGATTTTTTTTTCCAAATGCAGAACTTGCCCTATAGTACCTATATCGCAAGTAAAAATAATGAAGTTAGACGCGATCATTGTTCAATGTAGATCACAATGGACCAACTCATGATCTAATTGGTCGGCTCTCCTGCTGATAGCCAAGTCAGCCTATCCTAGATGCGCTAAGGTGTTTTCTCTATCTGCTCACTTTTTACTTGCGATATAGGTACCATATGGAAAGTTCTGCATTTGGAAAAAAAAATCGAACTCGAGATTTTAATCAAAGTTGACATTACGATGATAGCGAAGACGAATAAAGTGGGTCGGAAAATTCCGTCTGTCTATCTGTATGTCTGTATGTCCGTATGTCTGTGTGTCTATATGTCTGTATGTCTGTATGTCCGTATGTCTGTATGTCTGTACCTCGAACTACAGCCTAAACTACTGGTTATATTTTCTTTAAACTCGGTACTTAAGGGTCTTCGGTGATTCCCTAGAGGAGAAATTGAAATTTTTTTAGCTCTAATACAAACGGTACCCCCCATACATCCATAATGTATAATCTTATTTATCTCGAAAACGGCTCTAACGATTTTGATAAAAAAAATTTGGTGTAATATTACAGACATGGACTATATTTTGGTCAAACAAATTTTTGGGCAAAATGTTGTTAACGGTACCTGTCAAAGAACCGTTTTTTTGATTCTCGACTTTCTCATTAACGGCTCTAAGGATTTTAACCAAAAGTTTTTAGCAGGAGTCCCCTTAAGTTTGAAATAATATTGTATATAAAAATATTCGAAAAAATATTTGTTGGGTTTTTTTGAAAATTTTTTTTTTTTAAAAATCAATATCTTCAAAGCCTATGAACAATTATTTTTAAAAATTATATCCTTAAATCAATATTATTAAATACTTAAAGTTCGCATCCTACATTTTTTTCTTGAAAAATTTTAAAGAAATTTCTTATATAAAAAATTTATTAAATAATAAAACGATTTTTTAAAGTTTGTCAGCACAAATTCATACTTTTCTAGAAATCAGACGGCAATTTTATGCATTTGAATATTATTATCTCATTAAATCCATATTTTATATTTATAAAATGTATCTTAAATTCCAAAGTGCTTTTACATAAGAGCAAGATATGCGATCCAGTCGTGCATTTTATTTTTTTTTACCGAGAGTGCGAGCCCCAATCGCGCTCTGAAAAAAAAAATGCACATTGTGCACTCAGAGTTTCAAAAGTGACATAATTCTTTTTACTTGCGACTTATAGGTACTATAATGCAAGTTATGCATTCGGAAAAAAAATCGAACTCAAGATTTTGATCAAAGCTGACATTACGATGAAAGCGAAGACTAAAAAAGTGGGTCTCGTAACTCTGTCTGTCTGTCTGTCTTTTGACTACGGCCTAAACGGCTCGGCCGATTTTTTTTCTTTTAAGACCAAAAATAACGGTACCTGGAATTTTTTTCGAATTTTATAAATTTTTTTTTTTCAAAAATTTAAATTTATTTACTTATCTAAAGCTAGGAAATGGTTGAAAAAAAAACAAAAAATGGTTATTTTTGGTACCCCCCTAGGAACCAGTTTTTTTTATTTTTGATTTTGTATTTTTAAAAAAATTTCCAAATTTTTTTTTTGAAAACTCAATATTTCAAAAACCCCATGCTCAATTTTTTTTTAAACTTGAAAAATAAAAGTTTCTTAATATATGTAAATTACAAGATGTAAGAAAAAAATTATTTTACCTAAAAATAACGGTACCCTCCATACAAATGTTAAAAAATGGTTTTCGAAAATCGTATTTTTCTCGAAAATGGTTCCGAGAATTTTGCATAATTTTTTTTCTTTTGATTAATTTTCAAGATCTATGATTTAAATAAATAAAAATTTTAAATAAAATTTAAATCAAGATATTACCGACTGTACCTACCATATAGAACCATTTTTTCAAATTTAGAATTTCTCATTATCGACAGAACGGATTTTTATGAACTTTACTATAGAGAAGCTTCTAAAAAGTTTGAAAAACATTGCGTTTTTTTTGAATTAAAAAAAAACATTAATTTTTTTTCGAACAATAATAAAAACTTTAAATTGGCGTACTAAAATTTTTTCTTAAAAATATTTTAAAAATTTTGTATTTAAGAAACCAGTACAGAATTATAATTTTTGTTCTTGCATAAGCTAATGTTTGCTTGAATAACATCGCATCCTGTTTTTAGCTCCAACTAATAAAGGGGTTGTTTTAGTCTATTAAAAAATGAATTTTATGCTTGTGAATATGTTTTCTCTAATAACATTCATTTTTGAAATTCTTAGCCGTTTACATAAGAGCAAGTTCGTGCGACCCAGTCGTCGCACAGCTCCGGGCACTGAACTTAAGTGACTAAAGTGATGTTTGTTGATAAATGAGAGAGGAGAAGAAATACAAACACACATAAAGGCATCAATTTGAAATCACGAAAGTTTCAGGCTCAAATATTAGCAAAAAGTTTTAAAAAAATAGTTAAGCATTAAAACCGAATATTTACACGTTTTTGTTTCAATTCTTTGACAACAACTCTTAAATTTGCTTTAATGGTCGCCCACAACATTCTTTTTTTAATGCTCGTTCTCTATCATGGTCTAGAAATAAAAACAGTTATAGTTTATTTTATGAGAAATTATTTAATAAAACATGACTTTCCACGGACAAATATGTTTTAAGCTAGGTTCTTTCGTTCAACTTTATCCAGGGTTAACACAGAGTTGTCAACAAAAACTGGGGTTTTCGGTTTTCAAAAAACACCCAAGGGCTGTTAATTGTTTTGTTGATAACTAAAAGCAAGACAAAATAATTCTGTGCTCTGATAAAACTTTAAATTTGTTATAAATTAGCTTTAAAAATGAACAAAAACAATTTTGCGTTGTTTTTGAATATTTTATCTGATGAGAACAACAAACATTTAATTGCAAACACAAGCAATGATGTGCAACATGCGATTCGCCAAACGACAACAAAAGAAATACATATGAAATCTCATATGACTTTTGACATTTGACAGTTTGATCGTTACCTGAACTCGCCCCAGCAAAATACCTAGATCTACTGCAGGGCGAGTTCAGGCGACCCCAGGTCTCAAAAAAACACAGAATTTACTCACCAGGGTGACTTCAGGTTTTTCAAAAAACGATTTAGAGCGACCCCAGAGTGACTTCAGGGCTCAACGAACAAACCTACTGTTAAGATATCAACTTTTGAACTGAATCCCAATTTCTACAAAGTCAATTTGGAATTTCTGTTGACAGCATGTCGTCAGCCATTTTTAATTTCTTTTGAAAGCATCCCATCTACGAGTAATTTGTAATTTGACGTTTGTTTAGGTACTGTATTTTACAAAAGGTGTGTTTGCTCAGTTCATCTCTGAATTTTTAAATAGTTTTTGAAAGATTTAATATAAAAATTAGGGTTTTCAAAAACTTGTGGTTTTAAATAATACATAATATTATATAAAAAAACTTATGTTTTTGATGTAGGTTTTTTTTCGCCAAAAATGCGTTTTGGATTTGATGTTAAAAAATATATATTAAGCTTTATTTCCATGAAACAGATTGAATAATCCTAAGTAGATTATATAGATAGTCCTCGATAACACCTTTCAAATGATGTTTAATTTCTTCCTTTAAAGCCAAAGTGAGACAGAAAATTAAACTAAAACAAACGAGCGGTGAATGCTTTTCACTTTACATGGATATAGGTTAGTTCGATTCAATTGGCCTTGTGAAGATTTATGAGGATTAAATTGTAATCTCCAGATTTACGATTTAATTTTGTATCCTCAGTTTTTCATTTATAAATTTGAATAGAGCCAGTAAGCGGTGCAGCACCACGTGTTCCTTTAATTCAAAAAGTTGGAATAGTATTTGTACAAGTTGGCGGTACATTGGGTGTCATATGTCCTGCTCAAGGATATCCTGTTCCTAGTTATAGGTGAGATTTTATTTTTTATCTATTGAACGATAAAATATATGAGTTTCATCCTTAAAAATCGTTTTTTTTTTACTTCTGACAAACATACATATATGTCGGTACTATATGACAAAGTTATGCATTCGTAAAACAAATCGAACTCAATTTTGGCTTTTTTATTATCGGCACAACAGATTTTGATAACATTTTTTTTACAGAAGCTTATTAAAGATTAAAAACATTGCATATCAAGCCTTAAAAATAAATATTTTTTATTTAAAAAACTCAATTTTTTGAAAATTCGTTACCTCAAAAACTTGTCAGTATTTTTTTAATAAAAAAATAAAAATAAAAACTTAAAGTTGGCGGCGTACCAAAATTTTCTCTAAAAATCCTATATCGAAATTGTAAATGTACTCATTATTGCTTGATATTTTAGAATATTTTAAAGCGATTGTATTCGTATATACTTTATAGTGTGTATCTGGCCTTATGTGCTCTTTTAAGCAAATCAAGAACAAAGTACTAATTTTTCTTTTCAAAATTAATATCAGCGTAGTTTTAAGAGTGCACTTAATGTTTTCTTTGAAAATGAAACGATGTAAAGTGCGTAACATTCTATCCAATCATTCAGGAGTAAACATAAAGTATCGATTCGTTCTAATCATTTAAATTACTTAAACTTTCAGAGCCGGTTAGTAGTGCCACACCAAAAGTGTCATCCTTATCGAAATTCGATATGAAAACCTATCCCGGAAAATCTACCATAGCTTTATTGTGTCCCGCACAAGGATTTCCGGTACCGCTTTTTAGGTATATTTCATAATTTTTTTTTTGTATCTTTAAAATGCCCTTATCCCAACTAAGAAGGCTTATTTTAGTTAATCTTTAAACTTACATTTAAATAAAATAACAAATTCTTTTTAGAACCGGTATCAAGCACTGCTCCGAAGATTCCATCAGTCAGTGCTAGACCAATAACTGTCAGTCATTTTAGTAGTATTTCTATTCTATGTCCGGCCCAGGGTTACCCAGCTCCAAATTTCAGGTTTGTCTTTTAGACTGGTTGCTAAATGTATGTTTATAACTTGGTATATTTATGACCACCACAAACCGGTCATTGTAGTACATCTGGACTGGCACGCAGAGGGTCTTGATTTTCCGAGGAATTGACAAATTTTTCAAGACCATCATAAATATTGTTGTTCATAAGCTTCCATTTCTGGTAACTCGCACAAAGGAATGGTTGAGAACTGTAAGTCACAAGGTCCTGGTTCTCTACGAGCTGTTACACTGACAAATTTTATTTTTATTTCTGTTGCTTATTTTTAACTAACCATTGATGGATATTCTCATCAAAGAACTCAACTGGTTATTCATGAATGAATTGCGAAAAGTTTAAATGATTTGCTTAAGATTAATTTGATTTACAATTGGGTTGAATCTATTTAGGTTTGAGTTAGGTTAGGTTATACTTCGTTCCATTTTAATAAAACTTATTTCCTATTTTGTTAATTTAATTGGCGAGCGAATCTTTATCACAAGCGGACAATAGAAGATAACTAAAAGATCAACTTAATTTTTTTTGATTTCAATGCTTGTGTTTATTTACATGTTTCGACTTAGGTAGCTTTTACTTAAACTCTGATTCGTAGAAAGCAAACCAAGGGGTTTTTGGGCAAAGTTATGTGTTATTTCGACGCTGTCGTTGAAGGTTTAATCAAGTTGAGATATAAATACCTGCTTCATCTTTTGGCTCTTCTTGTTATTGTCTGTCTTAAATTTTCGATAGAGCTTCAAAAATGTCAGGTATAACGTCGTCCGAACAGCACGTCCAAATGATAAAACTTAATTATCAAAATGAGTGTCCTCTAGAGCAAACGTTGCGCCTATTTTACGGTTACACATTCGACTTTTCACCGTTTGCTAACCAATGAATTTGAGACTACCGGTTCGTTAATCAATCAGCCAACATTAGTATGCAAGATACAGACCAGATACAGTTGATTCCTCGTTGTGCAAAAGAACTCAGCATTTCACAGACTTCAATTTGGTGAATTTTCTGTCTGGACAAGTACAAGATCAACGCCGTTTTTTCGCTGACTGGGTTTAGGAGCGTTTGAAAGAAGACCCTAATTTTCAACTATGTATATGGGCATATATACAGAACTTTTAAACTTGTGATTTTGAAACTTTATTTTTTCAAATACTTCGCACACCACTGAGACTTTGCGCACTTTTTATTGAACCTATCAGTATGTTGAATAAATAGTCGTGCATCGATTTTATCGCGGGCCGTTGAGGTAGGGTATATATACAGTATTATAAGAGCAGGACCCGAAATTTCATTTATTTGAATAAATACTCTGATTAAGGTTGATAATCTTAAAACTACAATAATTACTTTTGTGGTCCATTGTTTTTCTAGAAATCTATAAGCATACAGTAAGATCAGAAGCAGAAAAGATCGATTTTAAGCCTTGCGAAAGATGTGCTATACATTTAAGTGCAAATTTCCATTCTTGCAGAAATTCGATCTCTGATTGAAAACATTTCTAGTCTCGAAAATTTATTGCGCACTTACTTGATTCATGGCTTGATTTCTTCGTTTTTACTTGAGGAATAAAGATAATTGAAAATTATAGTGATATTCCTTGGGCCGGTTCAAAAAACAACGAAACATCGAAAAAACATATTTTTATTAAAAAGTTATTACACTTATAGAAAGATCTATAAGTTATCACAAAACTGGCGCACACTTACGAAACTTACGATAATATTTCTTATAGCTAAAGACAACATTTTGTACATCAGAGCATAATTTAAAAATAAACGAGATTATTACAATTGAGATTTTTTAAATTTAGCTTGTTTAAGAAACTATAAAAGCGCAGATAAATACTTAGATGACTCAATTTGGAAAATACATATTCTTAATAAAGTAATTCACTGGAATAAAAAAGAAATTCAAATATATTTTAACTTGGAGCTAAGATATTCATAGCTATATGCTCATAACACAGAGTTTAAAAGTTCTGTAGAATTGCCCATATATATCTAGACGAAATATGATTCCAGCAGGACCACACTGGGTGCCTCGATTGCCATTCTGCATCAACGATTTGAGGTTAAGGTTTTTCCCAGAGGTGCCGTGAATGAGCTAAGACGATCATGCGCTTTGACCCCGCTAAAATTTTTCCTGTGGGATTTCTTAAAGTCGTAGGTCTATGTGAATAAACCACAATAGACCGATGCGCATAAGATGAACAGGCCATTACTAAAATACAGCCTGATCTATGCGGGTGTACACTGTACACTCTTGTAAACTCTTCAGCTGCATTTTTTTGTCGTTGTTACGGCCTTGGAAGCCTTTTCTATTGATATACTCATCAGGAAATCTTTCGAGTTTATAGCAAAATGAGTGGAGTCGACAAGTGAACAAACTTAATGAAACGTAGATTTTTTCGCCCATTTTCTCTTTTTCGATTCAATTTCGCTATAATTTGACGTAAATCGAATATGAATGTTAACATTTTCCATATTTTTTTTGCCACGTGCTTGGCAGTTTTACATGGCCAACATCTTGGCCTACACTGAACTAAAATCCAGGTTCACTTAGATATCTAAAAAAAATATCTGCATCCTCGGCTCAGAGGAAAACCACTTTTAAAAACCTAAACAAATAACGATAGTCTGCTTCGCTAAACTCCGACCGTTTTCTATAAAATTCTGGTTGTCCTACACGTGTGAACTCGACCATTTTCACACTTGGCGATTTTCTGCTGAAGCGATTAAAAATTCGCGGTCCTCACAAATTATTATCATGCACTAACATGTAGTTTTTTGCAAGAATTTTATTAAAAAGTCGCAAGCGCGTGCAGGATTATTTAAAACCATTTGATCTATTTAACTTTGCGACAAAAAAAATCGCTTGCAAAAAACCAACTTCGGCTAGGAATGCACATGCGACTTTTTGTCGAGGCGATTAAAAAATCGCGGTAGACTTATGATTATTTTGCCGCACGATTATTTAATCGCAAAAAATAAAACACATTACTTTTTATGTGAGTGCACTCATTTGTTACAAACAAGTAGCGACAGAAAAATCGCTTGAAAAAATGGAACTTGTTTCATTTTTGTAATCGCTACGATTTTTAAGTCGCATGTGCGTGCATTCACATTTAACGCCATGTTTCTTATTCTTTGCGGCTAAGAAATCGTGGATTAAAAATCACAAGTGCGTGCATAACAATTTCTTGTTGCGACTACGATTTTTAAGTCGTAGTAATTTAAATCGCAAGTGTGAGCATATCCATTGGAGTACATTTGTTTCATTTAAACATACAACAATCGCATCGCAGGAAAAGTGAAACAAATTGCGACCTTTAAATCGTCACGATTTTTTGGTATCTAGTGCGTTCATTCTCATTTAAACTCGTGTTCTATTTTTGCGACTAAAAAATAAAAAATCGTGCGATTGAAATCGCAAATGCGTTCCTAGCCTTAGGCGATTTTTTGCTGAAGCGATTAAAACCTCACAAATTATTATCATGTACTAAGTTGTATTTTTTTACTAGAATTTTATTAAAAAGTCGCAAGCGCGTGCAGGCTTATTTAAATCCATTTGATCTATTTAACTTTGCGACAAAAAAAAAAAAAAACTTAAAAGAAAAAGAACTGAGGTATTTCATTTTCATAATGGCTATGATTTTTTCGTCGCATGTGCGTTTGCGTTCATTCATGTTTAACGCCATGTGTCTTATTTCTTGCGGCTAAAAAATCATAAGATTGAAAGTCAGAAGTGCCTGCATGCCTATATTTCTTTTTGCGACTACGATTTTTAAGTAGTAATTTAAATCGCAAGTATATGATGAAACCTATATCAAAAAAGCAAATATTTTTAATAGCTAGCTTAAGCTTGATTTTATTCAGGCAAAACCTAGCTTTTGCCTTTATATTTTATTCATAAGACTCTATGAAAGCTCAACCTCAACATTTTAAACCTGAATATTTTGTATTTGTATTAAAATTGACTTATGGTATGACATTTATGATACACACCTATCTATATTCACACTTTCCAACATTCAGTTTATAGTTTTGATATTATAGAAAAATAATATTTAAAAATTTTTCAAAACTTTCCAGAACCAGTTTCAAGTAGTCCTCCATCAATTAATGCTCTTACATATAAGCCCAATGTGATTAGGAAAAGTATGAGTACCGCTATACTTTGTCCAGCACAAGGGTATCCAGCCCCTGGATTTAGGTTTGTAACATTCATCAAATTCTATGGATGAGGACAAATTAAATGTTTCCTTATCTGCAATCTTTTCTCTGACTTTATCACACATCTTAAAAATAGTTATAATTATGGCTTAAAAAGCATTTGGCAAACGAAGGCTTTGCGACACGTTAAGGATATGTTAAAAGACAAAAATGCATATCTTACCAAAACAAAAATGTTCAAAGCTTATAAAAGTTTAAATCGATAAGACTGTCTTACTTTGTCATACCTAATGAATGAGGAATGAAATTTTATTATCAATAATTTTTAGTTGATTTAAAGCGAAACGTTGAAAACCCTTAGATAAACCGCGCCGCTTCGCAAAGTTTGAAAAACAAGCATTTCAATAATTAAACCTTGGAATGTATTTCCAGAGCCAATTTACTAATGAAATTCAAAAATATATAGGTACCTATAACACTTTGGCGTCTACCAAAGCAATCCTTTTAATAAATTTTTAACTTTCTTGGAAGCTTAATATGCATATCGCTCTGCCTTAAAGTCCGACTTTTATATGCAAACATTTTAAATATTATTTTGATAAAGTCGATTTTTGTTGGTAAAAAGCAATTAATCCAATTTAAATTTCATCATTTGAAGTAGGTATAGCTATTCCCAACAATTCAGGCATTCTCAAAAATTAAAAAAACTTTAAAAAAAAAATCCATTTAGAACCAGTCTCGAGCACGGCTCCAAAAATGCCAGCCCTCATACAAAAACCATTGGAATTACAAAAGTCTCGCTCAATATCTTTATTGTGTCCGGCGCAAGGGTATCCCGCTCCAGCTTTTAGGTTTGTAATTTCTTTCTTTAAAAATATATTCATCCTTTGATTTTACAGAGCCTGTAGGAGCTAAAGCTCCATCTATATCAAACGATATAAAACGCTCCTGGATCGAACGTGAGCTGAATAAAAGTGTAGTTCTATTTTGTCCAGCGCAAGCATTTCCTGTCCCAGCATTCAGGTTATTCATTTTGTTTCTCTAATTTAATTCCTTAACAGACTGTACCTACATGTACACCCTTCAATTTGTATTATGTACCTACCTATAGAACCAGTTGGATCAAAGGCGCCAGCATTAGCCATCGACACCAAGTGGTCAGGTATTGAAAGACGCCATGGGTCTGATTTTGCTCTGTTATGTCCGGCTCAGGCATTTCCGGTGCCGGCTTATAGGTACATACATACATACACTGAGTTTTGTTTTTGTTTGTATTACAATTTGATTCAGACAAAAATATGTGTCAGATAAAAATCATTGTATAGTATACTCGAAAGTAAACAAAATGACCAACCCCACCGGGTGATGCTATACGAACAAAAAGCAACTTCATTCATAATAATTTTTGTTTGTGTGTACATTTTTTTTCTACTCCGGCAAATTGACAGTTATCACAAGAACTTCTTTGTTTTCTCTCTATTTCAGTCAGACATCATGTCTTGAAGGGACTCACTTTCTTATAGTTATCTCGCTTTGATGAGTATTTAATGCGCATGTACGATGAGAGGATTTCCCTTAAAATTACTCTCTTAAATGAAGTGTCAAATTTTGCAACTTGTTGCTTTCCTTTCTCCCTCGTTTACTCTTACTTTAAAGAGAAGAATAAGTGTTCAAAGAAAAGGAGAATATCTGCCTTCGACGAAGGGGTTTGTTTATATATGTCGGTCTCTTTCGAAACATATATCTGTCACTATTTGTCTATCTTTTTTCGAATAAACTAGTTTTCTCAGTTCGGTTTTACCTACAAAACATGTCTGTCACGTTTGTAGGTCGACTTCCGATTACCGGTTTGGTTATGCAGTGGTGTGTAGATGCAGCAACATGTGGTTGCATTCATTCATGAAGTTTTTAACACGGCAGAAGATGTCACTTTCGTTTGCGTGAGTGAAAGGGAAGATGCCGAGTTGTAATCGAAAAGAAAACAAAACGCCAAGGTCGTTGCTTGTCGAAAGAGTTGACTTGGGTCAAGCAACTTGTTGCAATTCGAATATACATTCATACATATATCATCGGCGGGTGGTAATGGCGTGACTCAGATTCAATGAAAGTGGATTTTCTGTTCTGTTTGTCTTCTTCTGCCGGGTATAATTATAGTGTTGTCGTTGTCGCATGGTGTGGCATGGGTAGGGTTGATTGTTTTGACTGTGAAATTGAGGCGTGCAGATTGCACGTGTGAATTCAAACGTGGTGAACAAAAACGATTTCATGAATCCCCACACTTTTGTTTTCACTGCTATTTGTATCTATCTGGTGGATGATGAGTGTATCGTGTATCCTTGGAATTGGAAAAATAAAGTGGTGCGATGTGATGTGATTTTTGTTTTTTTTATTTAACCAGACTCGGTTGTGGAAGGAAAGTTAATTGAAGGT
The DNA here is from genome assembly GCA_963931855.1 of Philhelius festivus. Taxonomy (NCBI): domain Eukaryota; kingdom Metazoa; phylum Arthropoda; class Insecta; order Diptera; family Syrphidae; genus Philhelius; species Philhelius festivus. The sequence goes on along the minus strand of OZ007557.1, from coordinate 47,996,780 downwards.
TGAGTGGGCGAATAGGGGCTTGTTGTGTGGCTGGTTCTATTTACATTTTGATGGGAGATACTTGAATAAAAGTTTAAGAGGCCAAGGTTAATTTTTCGAATAGATAACTTGTGTAGGTAGGTAGGTATATTATGTCGCCGGTGTTGACTTTGGCTGGAAGTTGGAAATTTTTGGTGACCTTGTTTAAAGAAGTAGGGAGGTTGAATTAGAGTTAAGAGGGACCTGTCTATTTAGGTTTGGTTTATCTTTAGAATGAATTTACTTTGTAGGTAGGTAGGTACCTATATTGGTATTGTTCTTTAATGATAGTATAAGATGTAGGAAGAATCCTACTCATATGTTCTTGATGCTAACAGGAAGTGTGGTTGAGTTCTTCATACATCAAGGTGATATTTTGGGTATTTAGATCCCACAACAAAAATCAAAATATATATGTAGTATACATAATTACCTATAGCGGGCTAGCCAAATAAGTAGGGAACAGTTATGAATTTCAACAAAATTGTATGTTTCCCTGTCAAATTAGAGAAAATCGTATGTGTACATTGATAAATAGGTACATATTTTTTCTTGCTTAAATTGATTATTACTATACATCAAAATAAGTAGTTAAATATTATTTTTTAAATTAATAATCTTTAAAAATAGAAATTAATATTTTGTAACGTTTCTTTCTGCCACAATAACTGCTTGAATACGTCTCGGCATGACATAAATGCACTTTTTATGACAATGGGTGGTATGCAGAAAGCTTTATCTCAGTCTCAAATCTCACTTTTTTGAGCAATTGCTAGCTTTCATAATATGTAGAATAATTCTGAGACAAATCTGTCAAAAAAGAGATCAATCTCATTTTAGAGATATGCAGAAAAAAACCAAAATCTCATTCTAATGAGATGAAGCTACTAAAATGTTGAGCCTGGAAATAAGTTATCTCAGGAAGTACAATGGCTGAATACATTAATATTTTTGATCTCTTTAAACCGACAAGGAACTATGAAACTCCTTATAGGCTTACCCATCACATATGTTGAAGCCTTAAAAAAATATTTTTTCTACAAATAATGAGGAAATTCGGGAAAGTCGAATTTTTCTCCCAAGAGTTTTAATTTCTTTGTCAAAACTAAATTTTGCTTAAGCAAAACATTGGGGTGAGAAAGTTTACCTGTTTCATCTATCTGGATAGACGAGTGATAGCATTCAAAATTTGCGTTGCGCTTGCAACGGAATTAGATGATTCGTCTCGACTAACGGCTACAGGATTTGGATTTTGTGAGCCTCCATCTCTATTAAACAAATCCCATTGTACTTTTTCCTAATTTTAGTTTCACTTTAATATTAATATAAGGTATTTTCTTAGCAATTTGCTGCACATCTATTGTTTTTCCAATTCTTTGCGAACTCAAATATAAAAGCTAATAAAGCATTATTAGATATTCTTTTTTTGTTTACTTCCGGAATTTGACTTTTTGTTATGAGCATTATAAAGGGTTTTTTCAACAGGGACGCTACAAAATTAGAGCGACAGGGACAGCAAACGACGCCATATTTCTTGCCGCTCTTTTGACATTTCTCTTCAGTAAGGTTTGCCATTTCATGATGGAAAGATATACGAGCCAACAACGAGTCGAAATTATTAAAATTTACTACCGAAATTCGGAGTCAGTGGCCTCAACGTTAAGAGCGCTACGTCCAATTTATGGTCGTCATAATCGTCCTAGCAGATCAACAATTGAGTGTCTAGTAGAAAAATTTGAATCCACAAGAACAGGTCGTACGATTTGACGCCGTTAGACTATTTCCTGTGGGGTTACGTCAAGTAAATGGTCTATACCAACGAGCCAGCGACGATTGATGAACTTCGTACGAATATCGAACGTACGAGTACTTTCACAGGAATAAAGAATTTCATTGATATCGAAAACCGTTTTTGTTTTATTTAAAAAAAAACTTTTGTAGCGCTCTTATTGAAAAACCCGATATTTTTCTTTAAAAAGTTCATAAAAAAGCTATTGGTATCCTTAGTTTTTTTTAAGGGACTATTACTGTCACTTTCACTTGATTAAGAAAAAAAATGAGACAAGTCTCTTGCATACCAAATTGAGATTTGTCATTCTCATGATACTGAGCAAATGGCTTCTGCATACCACCCATTATGCAGGGCAGTGAAGCCAGATCTCTATTAGTTTTTCTTTGGTTGTATCTAATAACTTCTTTGGCAATTTCCATTTTAAGTGGTTTACCAAAGGTTTTCTATGGGGTTCATATCAGGGACATTGCCTGACCAGGATAAAACTGGTATGTTTTGGTCATTCAGATACTTAGTGACACTCTTAGCTTTATTGTACGATGCTGAGTCATGTTTGAAAGGATATGGTTTGTTGTTTGGGAACCATTATCTTAACTGGGGTATGGGACGAGATCGCAGAATGTCCTAATATTCTTCCTGTCTCATGATGCCCTGGACAATTTGGAGACGTCCAACTTCTCCAACTAACCACACAATAACTTTAACAGGATCTGCATCCTTTCTATGATGCAGTTACAATCAGAATGGTACTTCTCATAAAATAAATAAAATAAAATTTCAAACAGTGAGTCATCGGAGAAGCACACCTGTAATAAAAAATCATATTTTCAATAACTCTTTTGTTTTTTTTTTAAATAAATGCATTAGTAATCATGCACTTAAAATCTGAAAATATGAGCTTAAAATATGCGCTTAAAATGCAAAATATGCATTTTAAATGTGCACTTAAAACTAATTCAACTTGATTTCTATTCAATATAAAACACACATTTTCTTCATCTTTTAAATTAAGTTAAAAATATGACTCAAAAACTAAGCATGAGTGCACACACAGTGCACAACAGCAACAGCACCAGCGCCGCCGTCAACAGCAAACAGCAACGCTGGTCAGCAAATACTTTTCAAACACATTAAACCAGCATCGTGTTGTAATTTTTTGACATTTATACGTCTTATTGTTGTTGCATTTTGTGTTATTGTAACCAGCATAAGCAAATTTTGGATTTTGACCAAACGACGCTGTTGACGTTGCTGGTCCTGTCTATTTTGTGTTGAACGATTAAAATACATTGGCGCGAAATTTTAAACAGCCTATTATTAAGGTATTAGTATGATACTACTGTACAATTTGCTAACTTTAAAGTAGTTTAGTAGTTTCATTCTTAATTTTTAACATTTTCTAACTAGTATCGTACTAAAAGAATTTTCTTAATAAATTGCTTCTGAACACACCTAAAACAATGACATTTCGTGTACAAAAGTAAGTACACGAACCTTTTTTGATGTTTGCAAATGTCAAAGAGTCCTATGAAGCACGATACTAAAAAAATAAAGTATGTATTCGATGATTTTAACTTTAATAAAAGGGTTTAGTAAGTATGATGCTATATTCGATTAAAATTTGCAAATTCGTTGTTTTAACCTGGTATCATACTAAAACAGTTTTAGCATCGTACTCATTCAATTAAAATTTTGCGCCATTGGTTCTAAAACAATGGCTTCCGCTGTTGCTGGTGACGTTGCTGGTGCTGGGTCAATCTGTTTCGCGCCTTAAGCTTTACCACATAAGCTTTACCACGATCTCATTTATACAGTTTCAAACACACAGACTTATTTTTTTTTCATTTCAATGTTTTGCCGGCACAATGTAGGTAGTCAAGTTCATATATGCACCTTTGTTTATATAATGCTTTATATTGTGGTGTTTGAATATGGTTCAAGATTGTGAAAAGAAATAGATAATAGTCTTAAGGTTCGTTTGCACTGACATAAAATTTACATTTTTTTTTTTACTGTCTAGTTTAGTTTTTGAACAATATAGGTAGGTACTCTGAAAATATAAATTTATTATAAAAAAATATGCATTTATAGTAAAATATGCACAAAAAAATGCAAAATATGCATTTATAGTAAAATATGCAAAAATATGCACTAACGGTTGCTGGTTGCCTTGCTTCCAAGGTGTTCCTAAAAAAATATGCATTTGCATGGAAATCCGAACCCAAGTAATCAATAATCATTGTGACGAGCACAAGACAAACGTTTTATTAACACTGCCTCTGTGAGACGTGGGTCCTTAACAGGACTCTGCCAACCGTCACTGCAAATCATTGATCATGTCTGTCATAACTGATGCACTTTTCTTGCGATTCTGAACGCAGATATCTCGGATTTTTATATCCGTGCGGCGGCGTGTTGCTTCTCGTTTTCTTCCACATTTACCGGTTTTTTGGAATATATTTTTGACCAAATTCTGTTAACAACGCTATAGCACCTAGGTACTTGTTTTGGGGAATGACTTGAATGAATTAATAAAGTTTACATTTCCCTTTATTTTTTCTTTTTTGATTGCCATTCTTCGACCTATTTTCTTCAAAAAAAAAAAAATGATAAGACAAAATAAAGTATATTCCTTACGTTTCAATTAAAAGAACTTCAAAAAATAAGTAGTAGGAATAAGGATACTTGAGACTGGGAACTTTTTTTACGACTTTTCTTCATGGTTTTATGGTTTTTAATGGCTTTTTGGGTTTTAATGGCTTTTTAAACGTTTTGTTTTTCTTTGTCGGCATGAGCGGCCCTTTTTATATTGGTTTTTGTTGGCTGTGTTTTTTTTATTGCTTTTTAAATGTTTGGTTTTTGTGTTGGAAAAAAAAAAAGAAAGTATTTTGACATTGTCATTGAGGATCGGTATTGGAAAATATCAGTCAAGTGCATTTTTTAAAATGTACTGTTGCCCGTTGATGTTTTTCAAGTATCTCGTTGCAGATAGGGATAAATATACATCTGTTTGTCAGCACATATACGGACTTTTTACATGAAGACTTTGACCTAGTGCGATAGGAATTGGTGGTGGTTGTTTTTAACACGTCGTACTGTTGCTGTCCGGTTGTGTGTTTCAAGTGTCGTTGTAGCTAGGAACATATTATTTGTATAGATATTTTTGTTTGTCATCAGGTATGCTGACTGTGTTTAGATGAGGGCATCGGTCCAGTCGGATATTTTTAATAGATTTTTTATTGTTTTGTTTTTTCTCTGCGGTACGAGGCTGCTGGTTTTTTTTGTTGATTTGTTTCGGGGGTGGGTGAATTATGGTATGGATTGGTTAAAGAAGATGTGGTGCATTATGAAAGAAAGAGATCTTTTGTGGAGTTTTAATTGGTTTTTGTATATTGAGGATCGGTATTAGGTAATATATGTCAAGTGAATTTTATGCACTGTTGAAGCTAGAAACATATGTGTTTTATTTTATGACTTTTTAGATGAGGGCATCGATCGAGTGCGTTAGAATTTGGTGGTGGTTGAGGGTTAAAATTGATATCAATTTTGTGGTGTGTACTAGCGAGAAGTGTGTGTGTGTTGGAGTTTGAATTTAAATGAGTAACGATGAGAAGGGATATGTTTTTGTTTCTATTTTTGTTTTAATGGTGTGCCTTGGGGATGATGTATTGTTTGATGTTTGAATTAAAAGATTGGTGGTTGCTTGTGCGCCATAACGTGTTGTATGGTTCCGCTCGCTATTTGAGTGTAAGAAAAACTATTGATGTGACGATGTCGTCCCATAATGAAGTTTTAAACAAAGAACAGTTACACGCGATTATTTCCATTGTCTGTCCAATATGCCCCATACCGACTAAATCAGATTGCCATAATCATCAAGCCCATTGATAATGAGGAAGATGAATAAGAAAACTCCACATGAGAAATAATAGCAAGCAAGCCGATATACCCAACACTTGAGTTTTTCATTTATAACTGCCCTTATCGTTAAGTCTCGAAATTATTAATATAAGGAATGTACGCCATAGAAAAGCAATCAATTAAGAGAAGTATATGTATTTGGTGACTTGGCGAAATACGACTACAATCTAGAACTTCACTTATGAAACTCCAATGGAAATAATTTGAAATTACTTGAAGTCAATCATCCAATAAATTAAAAATTTTATTTGATTTTCTAAAGTCTAAAGATGAATAAGAAAAATTCCATATCATGAATTTTTTCACCATGAAGCAACAAGCAAGTAAGCTGATATTCTCAACACTTTTAATTTTATAATAAAATTCAGAAGATTTAATTACCGAAACAAGGAAAAAAATGGGGGGACATTAATTGGGGAATTCAACACTTGACACAAAATAATTTTTAGAAAAGGCACGTTCCTCTTAACAAAGAGGAGGTTTAATACTTTAGGAATAGGAATTTATAATCATAAAAAAAAACCAAGCTCATCATAAAAAAAAATCCCGTTCCCAATGACCATCATGAAATACATATTTGTAGAAAAACGCACTCAAGAGTATAAAACTAGGTCTTTCTTTAGTTTTTAATTCAGTTGTATTCCAACACAAAAAGTGAACGTCAGTTTAAAAATAATTATACGTAAATTTCAAAAAAAAAATGTCTTCCTTATTAAATAAAATACGCGCTAACGCTAATGTTTTTGCTGAGAAGCAAATTAAACCTCTGACCAGCCTTAAAAATTTAACGCTAAAAAAGCGGTATAATATTGTAAAAGCAAAACGATGCACAACGCGCTACGGTCAGCAAATTTTGCTGGAGTTAGAAAACTCATCGGTCTTCTTGCCAAAAAGATGTGCTGGGCAATTTGACGACGATGACATCGCGGAGCTCCCCAATTTGGCGTTAGAGGTTGTCGAGCCCTGGGACCAATCATTCAAGTTGGATTTTCACGAGAAAATCCAGCAACAACAACAACAACAACATCAGCAACAGCAGCATCAACCACAACTTCAACAACAACAACAACAACAACAACAACAGCAGCAGCAGCAGCAACAGCAACAACAACCGAAAGAAAAAGTGGAGGTAAAACTTCCTACCGGCAGCAAAACAAAAAATAAAGAGGAATTTTCAATTCCTCTCAGTCAAAAACATATTTTTTATAACTCCTTATATTAAATAAAATTTTACTTGATTCTAACTTCAAAACATTTTCTTTTTATTGTTCTTATTGTCGTTCATTTTCCTTTTACATGCATATACATATATGCGTTTCTCTATTAGTTTTCTCATTGAAACGTATAGAATAGAAAAAATATGTTTTTAATACCTTAAAATAAATAAAAAAAAATTGAATTGAATTGTTTTTTATTATTTTTTTGTTTGGTTTTGGTTTTTCTCAACATTATGTTGTTTTTCTGTTTGTTACTTTTCTAGCGAATCCAGATAATCAGCGAGTTGGAGACAAAAATTAAGCGGTTCGACCTAATGGGTAGAAAAATCCAATTCAGGATTAAACCCATTCCAGAGAGGGAAGAACCAACGTCATGGATCAGGGAAGCAGTCAACGACATGTTTAAACATGCGCTAAAGGATGTCAGCCCTGCAGATAAAGTAGGAATTACTTTTTGCGGGAAGAGTTTCAGTGCTGAACGAGGAAATGGATGGATCAACTTTAAAGATTGTGCAAATGTGAAATTTAGCGACGTATGGGAGATGATTGCTAAGATCTTTCAGAGCAATTCGGAAGGTTTGAGCACGGATGATTTTTCTTTGACCATAACGTCGGTTAAGCTCCCTTCAGGAACAGGAAAAGTCCAAAGTGGGAAATATAATACATTCACTGAGGAATGCATTAATCGCCGAGGCATAATCAGCATAAAAAACAATGACAATTTATGCTTGCCTCGCGCTTTAGTTGTGGGTAAAGTGTATGCAGATAAGGAAAACAACCTAAAGGCAAAAATCAGACGAGACATTGGGAAAATTCAATCCCAAAGAGCCCTTCAACTTATAAATGATGCACACATAAGTGTACCGACTGAAGGTTGTGGAATTCCGGAGCTGAAAATATTCCAAAATCATTTAAAGGAATATAAGGTGACTGTGTACGAGTATGGGTCAAAGGGACAAAAGGTGATATTTGAAGGATTTCCCGCTCAAGATGCTGAAGAAAAGAAGAGCATTAATTTGCTTTATTATAACAATCATTTTAATGTTATAACATCGTTAACTGCTGCATTTTGTTGTGGATATTATTGTGAAGATTGCCATGTCCCATACAATTCAAAAAGTCAGCATAGATGTAAACGGTCCTGCCCCCAATGTCAAAACACACCAAGCTGTCTCAGAAATGAAAAAGAAATCATGTGTGAAGATTGCAATCGAAATTTTAGAGGAAAAAACTGTTTCGACAATCACAAAGCGAGCAATTCAACAGGTAAAAATTCAATTTGTGAAAAAATGCAAAAATGTCTTTTATGCCTCAAAACATACGGAGGAAGTCGCCAACATATCTGCGATGAATATTTCTGCAAGATGTGTAGTAAACATGTAGCAAAAGATCACATGTGCTTCATTCAGCCAGATAACAAAACACCATCATGTAAAGGCATCCTGTACATCTTTTATGATTTGGAGAGTCGCCAAGAGAGAGTAATAGGCGAAAAAATGATAACGATTGCAAGCGAAGCATTAGCTACTCCGATAAAATTGCATGAACCCAATTTATGTGTTTTTCAACAAAAGTGTGATCACTGTTTACATGTTCCAAATTTGTACTTCTGTCAAAAGTGTAATTTATCGCTAAACATAATTAAGGAAAAAGAAGACGAAAGTGTTGTAGCTCAATTTCTGAAACACATACTTCATGTTCGGCAAAAGTTTAAAAAAGTAGTTGTGATAGCACATAATGGGCAATCCTACGATCACCAATTTGTGTTAAATTACATATTGGAACATACAAAATTGACCCCAATATTAATCATGCGAGGAAGTAAAATTATATTAATGGAAATTGCAAATATAAAGTTCTTAGATTCATTAAACTACTTTCCGATGGCTCTTTCAAAACTCCCCAAAGCATTCCAACTTTCACCTGTTTTAAAAAAAGGTTATTTTCCGCATTTTTTCAATATAAAGGAAAATGCTAAATACATCGGGAAGCTACCTGCAATAGAATACTACAGTCCGGATTCCATGAAAGCTGAAGATCGTGACGACTTTTTAAAATGGTATGCGGAACATCAAAACGATAGCTTTGACATGGAGCGTGAACTAGTAGAATATTGCATTAGCGATGTTAAAATTTTGGCTGAGACTTGTTTAAAGTTTAGACAATTGTTCCTCGATCAAAGCAATGTTGAACCATTTTTGGAAGGAACAACAATAGCATCAGCTTGTAACCTCGTGTTCAGACGGAACTTTCTGCAACCAAATACAATTGGGCTTATACCTAAAAACGGGTATAGGTGCACAGATAATCAATCAACAGTTGCAATCAAATGGTTGATTTGGGAGCAAAAGAAGCGAAAAATTGACATAAAGCATGCCGCTAAAGGGAGAGAACCGGTAGTAAATGGGATTAAAGTCGATGGTTTTTGTGAAGAAACGAAACAGATTTTCGAGTTCCATGGTTGTTTTTATCACGGTCATCCTACTTGTTTAAAACATAAACGAGACGAGCCTTTATCAGAAGACAAATACGACACCCTGAATCAAAGATATGAGAGAACGTTAGCCAAAACAACACGATTAAGGTCATTTGATTACGAAGTAATTGAAATGTGGCACTGTGAATTTCAGACTCAACAAAAATTCCTAAATAATGAAGAACTCAATTTCTTGGATGATCATCCATTAATACAGAACACACCTTTGAATCCTCGAGATGCTTTTTATGGTGGACGGACAGGAAATACATTTAATTACTATAAATGTAAGGAGGGGGAAAAAATAAAATACATAGACGTATGTTCTCTTTACCCCTGGGTTTGCAAAAATGGGAAATTCCCTGTTGGTCACCCAAAAATTCACACTGCTAACGATGATATTTGCTCTGCTTTGGAACTCGAGGGTATAAATGGACTCGTAAAATGCAAAATTCTTCCGCCAGAAAATTTATTTCATCCGGTCTTACCTATGAAGCAAAATAATAAGCTGATGTTTTCCTTATGTAGAACTTGCAGTAGTAAAAAAACTCAAGAACAAATCTGCACTCATTCTGATGACGAAAGAGCATTACTTGGAACCTGGGTAATCGAAGAAGTTGTGAAAGCAGTTGAAACGGGGTATAAGCTACTTGCTGTTTTTGAAATTTGGGAATATGATGTTACTCAGTATAATCCAGATACAAGTTCCGATGGTCTATTTACTCGTATGATGAATACATACCTAAAAATAAAACAAGAAGCATCAGGATGGCCGAGTACATGCACATCTGAAGAAGATAAAAACAAATATGTTGCTGATTTTCTAGAAAAGGAAAATATAGAGCTAGAGTTTTCTGAAATAGAAAACAATCCTGGGAAAAGATCACTAGCCAAACTTATTTTGAATTCTTTTTGGGGTAAATTCGGACAACGGGAAAATCATACTAAAACTTGTATCTTGAACAAACCTTCAGATCTGTATCTTCTGCTAACTCATCCTTCTATTGAAGTCTTGCATATTTTACCAATCAATGAAGACAATATTGTGGTTAATTTTGAGTTAAAAGAAGAAGCTGCTGACTCCCTCCCCACGGTAAATGTTTGTATTGCCGCATATACAACAACACAAGCCCGTCTTAAATTGTACACTTACTTGGAAAAACTTAAAGAAAAAGTTCTCTACTATGATACTGATTCCGTTATCTATGTAAGCTGTCAAGGAGAACCGGATCCTCCTACTGGAGAATTTATAGGTGATATGACTGACGAATTAGAGAGCTATGGTCAAGGGAGTTACATCACTGAATTTGTTAGTGGCGGGCCAAAAAATTACGCCTATAAAGTCTACAGCACTAAGGATAATAGTGAACACATTGTGTGTAAGGTAAAGGGCATCTTCCTGAACTATGAATCATCCCAAAAAATTAATTTTGATTCAATAAAAGAAGCGGTATTAAACTTTTCTGCAGAATATGATGACAGCATAGTTATTAAGTCTAATAACATAAGACGAACCAGAGAACATCAAGTGATTACTGTGGAAGAGGTTAAGACATATAAACCCAAAGCAGAAAAACGTCGTTTTCTCGAAGATCATAGTTCCGTACCGTACGGTTTTAAAAGACATTATTCTAGTTGATGAAATAAAAAAATATATACATACATATACACAAGATTTGTTGTTTTATTTATTAATTGTATTTATTTTACAACAGGTTTGCTTGTCTTATGAACTTGCTTAAAAGATAAACATTTTGAAGGGCGCAACATTTTCCATGGCTTAGGCATTTTATTTGATTAGGAAAAATTCTTCGGAGTTCCTTTAAACTTGGACAGCTGTAGATATCTTCTAGGTTAATGACTTCTATGTTTTCGCTATTGAGTAATTCTCTAAGCCATTGCGATTTTTCAGTTCCTTTAACGTAAACAACTCCACTTTGGATTTGTTCTCGAAGAAATATCTTTACTCGAGAAAAATTTGTAAACCCACTATTCCAGGTTAATCCATGATAATTTTGATATAACCAACTTGCCTGCCTTCTAAGTGGTGTGGACAGAAGATTTAAATTAAATGGAGAATTAACAATGAAATGATGATGGTGGTCATTATGAAATACAGCGATTTCTTTCAAAATGAAGCCATTGTTAAATACTCCAAATCCTTGAAAGTCTACAATATAGGTATTCATATTTAAGATACGTTCTTGATAAACTCACTTTTTCTACTGACAAGCTTACAATAATGATGACAATAAAATTAAGTGAGTTTGTTAACTTCTCCTGTTAAGGGATTATACTTAATTATACGATCATGAAGTATAAGGCAATACATAGTTGTTGAAGCTGGAACTGGAATTGTTGTCTTAAGCTCAATTTTTACATCTACTGGTCCTGTTTTAATTGATTCATTTTGACGGGAACAATCAATCACCATTATTGGGGCGATATCCTTAAAGTCTTGTCGAGATAAAAGTGGTTGTGATTGTTTCTGATAATATGAGTGTTGAAATTTACTGTACATTTCATAGAGAATGGCATACCGGTCTAGTTCATATTTAAGATTTAAATCTTCACGAGGGTAAGATTCAGAGTTTAAATGCACCTTTATATTGCTAACTTCGCAATGGTCGAATTTGCTGGCATCCTTGGTTCGTTGGTTTTTTTTATCGGTTTGTAGAGCAATAATAACATATCTTGGCTTCTCAAGTTGACTTGAAGTTTTAACTGTCCATACATGATCAGTGTTAGTTGGTAGTGTTGGGTATTCGTACATTTCCCAATTTCGAAAATGAATTTGAATTGGATTTAACTGAATTTGTTTCAATAATGTAAGTTTATTTGAATCGGATAATGTTATATGAGGAACTCTCCATTGCAACTTAAAAATTGAAAGTTTTAATTCTTCGTCAGAATAGTAGGCATTCTCATTACTTCGAGTACGAATTAGAATCAATTCATGTCTTGCATTTACTATAATCTTTTTATAGTCTTCAGCAAATCCCAAAAGATTTTTTAGTGGTATGCAAAAATTAAAAGTACCTGATACAGGTGTAACGGTGGAGTTTCCAGTCCATGAAGCATTTTCTAAGCTTTTACTTTCATTCTCATTCAATGATATATAATTTTTCATTGATGTTGTAATGCCAACGTTTTTGTTGCTCTCAATGTCCACTCCATTTAGCTCATAATGTATTTCTTCAAAAAGAAATGCCATAGCATTATTTGCTAATTTCCCAGTAGAAGAAGGCTTTCCATCTGATTTTGTTAGACTTCCTTCTATATAAATGTAGCTTTCACTGGGTAAAATGCACAAGTCCTGTTGTTGTATAGGGATACGAATTTCATCACTTGGATTGAAGGACTGGAGGAATGGCGAGTAACTATGGTACTCAAACTTAGATATGCTGTTATCATAGCTCGGTCCATGAGTAATATTTAATATTTCGTTCATATTGCTCATTATTTAAGTTTAAATCCTAATGCAAGAAGATAGGTTTTGTTTTCAGATGAAAGTTCTGGTCTTGATAGTGTTGCTGTTGTATTAGGACTAAATGAATGATAACCTTTGGTATCTATTTTATAATAACTATTATAGATCAACATTATTGTGATTTTGGGGTTAAATGCAATCGCACAGTTATTCTTTCTCCCCTGAAGTTTATCAAGTCACCGTCTTGGTCCACGAGTTTTAATGTTAGACTGCTTATTCGATTGACGTTCACAGGTAGATAGATGACATTTCTGGGAACTTCTATAATTTTATACCCTGCCCCAGTTTCTGGAGAAAATTCATGTATAGTATGTACAGGACTATTGTTAAAATAGGAGCCAGTAATGATATTACACTCAACTCGTATTATATTCACCTTATTTATATCAACAGGTAAATCCGACAAATGTAACACATCGGAGTCAAGAATACATTTACTGAAACCCAGTAATTTTCCAATAGTTCTATCCTTATTGAAATATATTTTCTCGTTGCTTTCGATTTCAGACATCATTGTGTTATTATTTGCTTCTATTCTAACTACAGCCGTAGAATTTCGCAATAATAATTCTTCGGAAATAAATTTTGCAATGTCATCAATTTCATAAGTCCCAGTTGGTATTTCAATTTCATATTCCCCTATATGAAACAAATTGTTACGCTCATCTACATTCGGTATAGAGTTGTAGGTTTGAAAATCAATCAATCCACAAACGTAATACTGATCCAGGTTCAAAGGTGGAAAGTATTCAGCAGATAGGTGGGAACTTCTTCCGCTTAGCGTAAGTGTAAACGCCATGGTGATAAGAAAAACAATGAAACCATTTTTAAATAAAACTGTTTATTTATTTAAAATAACAATCATATAAAAATCTTAAACATAAATGACCACAATTAAAAGAGTCATAACTTTGATAATTAGAATAATTATAATTAAGTTTTTCACCCAAATAATTTATTATTTCAATAGGAGGTTGAAGATTTCCAAAGCTATCAAAATATTCAGTTTGGCTACCTCTTTTATTATACGCTACCCAGTGTGTCCCAGGACCTGTTGAGCAATCAAGATTGACAATCCCACACTCATTTTTTAAAGGTCCAGTCGTTGGTAAATTATCACGCATGAAAACTCCTCGAAAATTTGGAATTAAATTGGTTGCAAAATTTTTCAAGTCTATTTCATTTAATGCACGATTGGGTAGCGAACCTAGAAGTTTTTTTCCTGGGGATTTAAATAAAGCCCCAGTCCTTTTTTATAAGGTTTAAGGTGTAAGCCATGTCCAACTGCAATCGATTCCATTTTTTCATTATGACGTTTTTTCTCCTCCAGATCTTTTTTAGCAATACTAATATTATTGACAGCTTTGGCTACTCCTGCAGCGCCTCCTGTTAAAGCTCCAAGAGCCGAAAGTCCAGCAAATAAAGGAACGAGGAAAGGAAGTACTCCACCAAGTTTTGGTACTGAAATAACTCGCGGTGTCTTAATGTTATTACTGTTTTTTCTAACAGTTTTCTTAGCCGATGATAATGCTATTTTAATTGCATTTTCTATGTTGAATGGTTTTTTACGTTTGAGATTATTTCCAATAATCTTAATTACTTTCCTCAATGAGACTTGTTTAGTCTTGCTATCTTTTTTAGACTTCTTAACACCGTGTTTATGCTCTGAACAACTCGTTTTTAGCTGATTTTTAGCCTTTTTGTCTGTATTCTTAGAGCACCCCATGCCTAATTTTACTTTTGCCTTCATAAGATTGGTAACCAATAGTGCATTTGCACGTTCAGCTATACTAGCGTCCTTGGATTTTACTCGTTGCCAAGCTTTTTCAGATAAAATCTTATCAGCTATATGCCGATCACTTGTATTTGTAAATTTAGAATAAGATATATCATGCTGTTTGCACGCTTGATCAAGCAAATTAATCCCCGGATCCCTTCGAGCTAAACGTTCTTGAAGTTTTGTTCCAGGTCCACAGTATTGATAACCAGGTAGATGTAGTTCGAGTGGTAGTTTGTTTATTACAGTGTTTAATAAACCTTCCCCTTTCACAATGTTTCGCTGACTGTTGCAATTTTTTAAATAATCAATCATTTTATATGATCATCTTTACGTTGCGAGAGATGAAAACGATATGACGGGTTTCGAATATAAACTTCGCATATAAAAGTTATTATTTAGTTTTTATCAATATGCGATTCGTTAAACAACAATACCAATTACCAGTAAAAAATATGGAATTGGCTAGCAATATTGAAACAAAAAAACATGGTAAACTGTTTCCGTATAGTATAAGGGGGTTAATTACTGGTCCCTTAAACTGTGGAAAAACAAATGTTATGATGAGTTTACTCCTACACCCAAACGGCTTGAAATTTGAAAATATCTATATATATTCTAAATCTCTACATCAACCGAAGTATGAGTTTTTGCGAAAAGCCATAAAACCAGTGAAAAATATGGGTTTTTTTACATTTTCCAATAACAGTGATGTTATTCGACCCGAAGACGCTAAGCCAAATTCTATATTCATCTTTGACGATATTGCCTGTGAAAAACAAGACACAATTCGAGTGTATTTTAGTATGGGACGACATCATCACATCGATAGTTTTTATTTGTGCCAAACATATACAAGAATACCGAAACACTTAATTCGAGACAATGCGAATTTTCTAATCATCTTCAAACAGGACGATATGAATTTAAAACACGTTTATAATGATCATGTCAATTCGGATATGACATTTAAAATGTTTCAAAAGGTATGTGTAGAATGCTGGAACACAAATTATGGTTTTTTGGTAATTGATAAGGACGGCCCTTTGAATGAAGGTCGTTATAGAAAAGGCTTTGACTGCTTCCTCAAGTTATAAAATAGACAAAATTTTTGATTTTTGCATCATATGAACAGTTATGTTCTATAAGAGCAGTACAGAGCAGTTCAGTGAGCAGATTATAGCAGTAAAAAGCGGTTCAAACCAGTTTGAGACGCAGTATTTAACAGTTAAGACCAGTAACTACAATATAAAATTCAGTTTGAAAACCATCGAAAGGCTTTTCCAACAACTTCGAGTCTTATTTTTCAACTGCATTTGTATGAAGAAATAAATCTTAGAATATGATTAACATAGACGAAAAACTAACAAAGGAGCTTATTAAAACCACCGATGCTCTGCGAAAGAAATACAAAGCTCTAAGGACTGGTAGAGAAGCTTACGAAACCGAAATTGAGGAAACTCTAAGACCCATTACCAGACCCCTAAATGAGTTAGTGAAAAAATCAAACACAAAACAAGAAGAACAAAATCAAAATTACTTTATTGAAAGTCCTATTAACAAAACAAAACGCAAATTTAAACAACAACAAGTACAAGAAAATGAATTTGAAAGCCCAGCAAAGGAAAAATATTTAAGAGATGAATTCATCACACCAAACACTTTTATTAACAGTTCACCTGAATTAACTGATAGCATCACCCCAAAACGACCAAAGAAAAGCCTTAACCACCGTAACTTTTCAGAGCTCATATTACAAGAAGAATTCCATGATACACCTAAAAAATACGTAGATTTGTTTATAAATAATTCAAACACGCTTGATAAAACATATGGGGTATATTCAAAAGATGAGAAGTGGTACATTGGAAATGGTGAATTAATCATTGTTGGAAAAGATATACAAATAAAAAATAAAACCTTTGAAGGAACAAATGGTTTGTATGAGCTTATATTTAAGAAAATACCAGATAAAAGCATCTACACTGATGAAGATTTAAAAAATTACAAGACCATATTATATGAAACAAATACACATAGGGTTGGTCATGATTCACACGGACAAATACGTGGCAATCGGGGTCATAAGTATACGAAAATAATTAGGAAATTATTAGGATTCAATACAAATACTTCTAATAATCCAACACATTCACTATCAACACCACAATCGGGAAATGGATTGATGCAATTATCAAAACTGAAAAAGGACTATATATTTTGGGATAACCCTAATGAGCTTGTAGATCGAATGAGACTTCTCATTGCTTCACAACAAGCTGGAAATAACAATCATTCTAACGAAATTGTTTCAATTATTGAAGAACTTAAAGAAGCCGATATTATCGAATAAAAAAAAATGAGTGTTGATAAATTTGGTCGTTATTCATATAGGACCCCACCTAGGGGTCCAAGAGGCAAACAAGGAGAGCCGGGACCGCAGGGCGAGTCAGGATTGCCTGGACCACCTGGTGAGGGATTTCTCAAAACAGAAAACGGTGATTACAACATAAATGGAAAACGATTAAAAAACATTCAGGAACCTGAAGAACAAGGAGACGCTGCTTCCAAAAGCTATGTTGATCAGCAAACTGGTCAATTAAGACAAAGCTTTATTTACATTTGAGTCTCCGAGCTTTATTATAAAAAAAAAACTTAAACGTTTTCTTTTCACTTTTTTTTCTTTATTATTTATTAACTATTTCATTTTTCTTTTCTTTTTACAAATTTATTTATTATTACATACTTTTTGAAATTAACAATTATTTAATGTATTTATTATTACATACTTTTTGAAATTAACAATTGTTTAATGTATTTTATATTCTAGAGAGAAGGCCGCTGTCCAAAGCGAGGCTGCACCTTCTAACTAGATTGTTGTGTTAAGACTGACTTACAAATAATTAAATTCTACCTGGTGAACTATTCCACATATACAAAACGTAGTGCTTCCCGTGGGAAAGGAATGCAGTATTTTATGAAATATTCATATTTCATTTGAATAAAATGAAATATGAGTATTTTCTTTTTCATTTGTTGGCTATGGGGAAGAAGGGGGTGTATCCGTTTTTGTGGATAGGTTTTGCTATGTTAGCAAAAATGGTGGGAAACCGTTATGGCTTAAGCTAAAATGCCGTTAGGCAAAGGGGAATTTCCGGGGGAACGGGATTATGGTTTCAGGTGGAGGCTCAGACGTAACTCCTCCCCCCTTAAGATTCTTCTCCGAAGAATCCGAGTTTTTAATATCAATATTTAATTTGGTCTTATCTTTAATTGTATTTTTGCGAAAAATTATAAAGAATACGATAAGAAGGCAAAGAGATAAGGAATTTAAACTATAATTGATACCGGTATGCGTCTCGTGGTTAGATTTAATTTCTTTGATTAATTTCCGGTTTTCCATGTGTTTTGTATGTATTTCCGCTGTGGAAAGGTTCATTTCAATATTTTTAATTTTTACATTATTTAAATCTGGTATGATGAAGTTATCATAATACATAAAATTTTCGTACTTAATATTATTAATTTCAATTATACAATTTTCAAATTTGATTACAAAATTTCCAGATACCTCGATTTTAAAATTGTTACAATTATGTTTTATGAATATCTTAGGTATATTTTTCAAAATGACAATATTATTGGTAAGTTGTTTAATTTCTGGATTTGTATTGTTAATAAAATTACAGGTCGTATTTTTTTCGAACATGTTTTGTATACATTTATCTTTTATAATTCTTAGATCTTTTTTCTTTAAAACTGTATCATTGTCTTCGTAATTAGTTTTTCCATCAGTAATGAATTTGTTATATATAGAAGAGAGCTCAAGATGATTAAGATTTGGGATTGGTTGAACAAAAACGCGGTAAAATTTGTTATTAGTATAATTCGGAATCATTATGATGAAAATTATCTGATTTTCATGAAAAATTGTTGAACTCTTAATGTCTTTTAATTTTTCATATGTTACATTAAATTTATCAATTTCTTTTGGAGATAGAAGTTCTTTACCTAGTAAACCTAGTTGGCTTAATACAATGCTTTCTTTTACTTTTCTAATCTGGTCATGTAATAATTGAATGTCGTACTGGATCTGAAATGCGTTTTGCATGGTTAGTATTTTTGAATTTTCTCTATCTATTTCGTTAGTTATGGTTGAAAACCTTTTCTTAATTTCTGTTTGTTGTAAGTTGATATGTTTTGTGATGTTATAAATATTTTCATAAAATTGTGTATTGATTTTTATCTGGTCGTTTAGTCCGTCTATTGTATTTTTGTTATTTTGTTCGTTAGTGGAGAGTCTGGTCTTAATTTCTTTTTCGTCCTCGTAGTCCATAGTGCCTGTTAAATACTTCAAAGTGTTCCCTACAATATTAAAAAGTCCTCGTTTTTTCCTTTGTTTTTGTGACAGGCTATTTATTTCATCTGTTAGTTGATTAAGTCCATGAATGATCGTTGGATAATCGTTTTTATCGTCAAGTTTGTCAACGTTGTGTTGTAAGAGCTCAAGGCCCTCCGTCCATAATGTTAAATTAACTACGTGTAAGATTTTGGAATAATTTTCGATTATTTTGATTTCGTTGCCTTTTATTAAAATGTATCCTTGACCAGTATTTAAATCTTGGACGTCTAGTTTTTGTCCTCTTGTCAGAATTGATAATGTCAGTAAAATAGTTGTAAGAACCTGAAATAAAGTTTTTCTTTCACTGTTCGTATTTGTATTTGCGTTTCACCTGATCTTTGTAAAATTTACTACCTTTGCTATTTTTTAAATAATCTTTGTTAACGATTTCAGGGTTTTCTTTATTGTGAATTGGTTTTAATTTGTTATTGTTTCTATTTTTCAAAAATGTGTACCTATCTTCAGTAAAATCAATGTCATTCCTACCTTCATTAAGTTTTTGTGTATACTTTTCTTTATTTTTCTGAACTAACTCAGTGATTTTGGGGAAGTCCTCTTTGTTAATTATTCCGTTAAGGAAGTTAATTGGCCTTTGTTTTGTTGAGGAGTGAATCGTGTTGTTATATATTTGCACAGCTTTTAAGACCTTATTTCTAAGTGTGTCATTGTTATTTTTGTCTGCTGTAAAGGTTCTTATATGCTCATTCAAAGTAGAATGGAACCTTTCTATGTCTGAGTTTCCTGTTTTCTTATATGGTGTAGATATATGTAGTTCTACATTACATTCTTTTAAATATTCTTTAATTACAATTGACGTGAATCCGGTTTCACCATCGGTCACAATTTTATTAGGGGTGCCAAAATTAGCAAATCTATTTTTTAGAGAATTTAGGAGAGAGGTCCAAGTTCTGTGTTTTATCTCATAGACTGTTACGTGTTTAGAAAACTTATCTATCATTGTTACGAACATAAGGTTAATGTTCGCATACCAAATGTCTATATGTAGTATTTCATTTGGTTTTTGGGGAGTTTCTGTTACTGAATATGGTATTTTTAGTGGTCGTCGTTCGTATTTTGAACAGTTGCATATCTCGCAATTGTTAATAAATTTTGTTATCTGTTCTTTTAAATTTGGGGCATAATAGATATTTTTAATCTCCTCATACGTTTCGTTTATTCCGCGGTGGTTGAATAATTTATGTGTTTTATCAACTACTTCCAACACCTTTTCTTCGTTGTCTAAGTCTCCAAGTAATTTTGAACATTTGATCAAACGTAAGAGTTTATTTTTGCTAAAAAATTTAATATAAGTGTCCTGAAATTGGGCAAAAAGGTGGTCATTACTGGAATATATTCCAACGATGCCTTTTGATGGAAAGAAGGATTTCATGATGTCCAACATGAGTTTTTCCTTATACTCGTTAAAATCAATGACTATTCTTTTTTTATTAAAAACTTTATAAAACTTGTGGTTATTTAGGCCATCAGAATGATGTAATATTATTTGGGTTTTATATAAATTCACTGGGGAGTCAATAATAGGGATATATTCACTACTATCTTCGCGAGCACTATGAATTGTTGGGATTATAGAAACGTCGTCGAAATTGTTGGCATTTGAGTTTTCGTGAAAATTAATTTCAAGACGAGACAAACCATCTGCTACCTGATTGTCTTTGCCTTTAACGTATTCAACTTCGAAATTGAATTCTTCTAACTTCAATTTCCACCGTTGAAGTTTTGAATTAGGTTCTTTAAGAGAACTTAACCAAAGCAATGGTTTGTGGTCTGTGCGTACCTTGAATTTTGTGCCATAAAGATAGGGTCGAAAGTACTTGACGGCCCAAACGATCGCCAGCAGTTCTTTTTCGATTACTGAGTAGTTAATCTCGTGCTCGTTGAGAGTGCGACTTGCGTAACATATAGGGTGTGATTCTTGCGATAAAACGGCTCCCAAAGCATATTTCGATGCGTCCGTTGTGAGTACAAACTTTTTATCAAAGTTTGGATATTTAAGTATAGGTTCTGAAGTTATTAACGTTTTTAATTCTTCAAAGCTATTGATATAATCAGGGTTTTTAACGTCAATTTTTGCATTTTTTTTCAAAAAAGTTGTCATAGGCTTAGCGACTTTTGAGTAGTCTTTAATGAATTTCCGGTAGTAACCGGTTATTCCTAGGAAAGCTTTTATCTGTTTAGGTGTTTTTGGGAGTTGGTATTCTTTGATTGTTGAGATTTTGTTGGGATTTGGTTTGATCCCTTCCGTTGAGACTATGTGTCCCAGAAATTCAGTTTCGTGTTTCATGAATTCACTTTTATCTAGTTGAATTTTTAGATTTGCTGTCTTTAAAGTCTTAAAAATTTTTGAAAGGGAATCAATATGTTCCTGTAAGCTTGTTGAAAAAACTATTATGTCGTCGAGATATACGAGACATATTTTATTTATGTATTCCGCTAGGATGGAGTTCATGAGCCTTTGGAAGGTAGCCGGAGCGTTTTTCAGGCCGAATGGCATACGTATAAATTCGTAGTGGCCATTGTCAGTAGAAAACGCTGTTTTCCAGATATCTTCCTCTGCTATCTCGATTTGGTGAAACCCCTTTGCCAAATCGAGAGTGGTAAAGTACTGAGCTTTGCCTAATTTATCAAAAATGTCCTCAATATTGGGGATAGGGAATTTGTCATTGATTGAGACATCGTTTAATTTGCGATAATCAATAACAACCCTCCATTTTTGTTTTCCCGAGGCATCCAGTTTTTTGGGGACAACCCAAATTGGAGCCGAATAGGGAGATTTACTGGGGCGGATGATTCCCTGTTCCAGCATTTCCTTTACCTGTTTGTGCACTTCTTGTCTATGCACATCCGGGTATCTATAGTTTTTAACGTAAATGGGTATGTCATTAGTTGTTCTTATTTCATGCTTAATCGCATGGGTGAAGGAAAGGTCACTACCCTCTTGGTAAAATATATTTTTATATTTTGATATTAATTTCTTAATTTCAACTTTTTCGTCATAATTAAGGTGGTTAAGTCTTACTTGTTCCATCACTGGGTCCTTACTCGTCTCAGTGTGGTAAATAGATAAAATTGGGGTGTTTTCTTCATATAATCTAGCTTCTTCTTCTAGTTCATTGAAGAAAATTGGGATTTCTGCATTATCTGTAATAAGGAGTTTCTTTTTATAATTTATCTCGGCTTGCAGTGGCAAAAGGATGTTATTCCCAATTAAGCCATCAAAATGATTATGGAATTTATATTCCAAAAATTCAGCCGTTTTATTTAGTTTGAATTCTTCAAATAAGGAAATTCTCAATTTTTTGTTTATTAAAATGGGTGTGCCAGTCGTTGTTACCTTAATCGGATTATCGATTAGCACATGCCATTTTGGATGACAGATACCGGGGTTTAAAATGCTGGTATCAGCACCGGTATCTATTAATAACCGTAGTCTGAATTTGTTATTTTTTGTTTTACAGACTATATAGGGAAGTCTGTTGGAGCGTCCTGGGGAAAATCCTGAGCCTCTACGTTGTTTATTTGCCTTTGGTAGGAGGCAGAGAGTGTGTCCATGTCTTCTGTCTGGTTGTTGCTGTTATTTTGTCTGGGGACCTGCCTACTGCCTGTGTTTTCTTGATTTCTAAATGGATTATATTGTACTGAGTTTGCAGAATTGTAATAATTTCGTCTGTATTGTCCTGAGTTAGAATTTTGTGTAAAATTGTTAGGGTTGTGTCTGTATTGTCCTGAGTTAGAATTTTGTGTAAAATTGTTAGGGTTGTGTCTGTATTGTCCTGAGTTTGTGTACTGAATGGAGTTATTACTACTATTATTTAAAGGATTCTGGTTGTTATATTTTTGTGAATAGTTTTGTTTTTGCCCTGAATAGTTGGGATTTGTATTCTGTTGAAAGTTTCTGTGGTTATTTATACCAGAGTTAGAGTAGAAATCGTTTTTTGAATTGATTTTAGTATACGCGTAGCCGGACTCGTGGAGGATATCCATGGCTTCTTCTAAATTTCTTGGTTGCCTACATATTAGAATTCCCTTCATTGGCTCAGGTATTTTATTTTTGAAAAGGCGTAGAGCCATTTCGCAATTCTTTTTGATTTCAAGTGTAGCTGTTAAATTTTTGTCTATTTTTGTCTTATTATTTAGTCTTCTGAGTACTTTTTTTATATTATCGTAAAAGTTTTGACAATTGTCTGTAAACTGTAGTCCCCTCAAGTCATCATAAAGTTGTTCGATAGATTTTCTATCCCCAAAGTATTGATAGAAAACTTTTTTTATTTCTTCCCAATTTGTAATATTATTATTGATCTCTATAGCTTCTCGAGCTCTTCCTACTAACTTATTTCTGATTATGTCTAGAAACAATTGTTGGCTATTACTATCGTATTTACATAGGGTAGGTTGGATCCTATCTAACAAATCTATAAAATTATGTAAATTTTCAATGTTCCCATTATATGTGGGAATGGAGTTTAAATATTTTAAGGGGTCAATGCTTAATTCTATAGGTTGAATGCTTACAACTGGAGGTGCCATGATGACTGGATCCTGTATTTCGTTGTTGATTTGTATGTCTTCTAGTAAACTTGATAGTTCCTCTATTTCTTTGTCCATAAAAAATTTACACTTCCTTTTTGTTGTTTTTTTTTTTTTTCGTGATGTTAATCGCGTTGTTTATTAACAAATCTAATTGCACTTATTCGCGTTTATTAACTAGATTTTTCATCGAATTCGTACTTAAATGTACTTTTTTTTTTTATCGAATATTGTTCGCGTTATTTGTTCTCAAAGTTAATTGCACTTATTCGCACTTTTAACAAGATTTTTCATCGGATTCGCACTTAATCGTACTTTCCTTCATCGAGTTCTTAAAGTTAATTGCACTTATTCGCACTTATAACAAGATCTTTCATCGGATTCGCACTTAATCGTACTTTCCTTCATCGAGTTCTTAAAGTTAATTGCACTTATTCGCACTTATAACAAGATCTTTCATCGGATTCGCACTTAATCGTACTTTCCTTCATCGAGTTCTTAAAGTTAATTGCACTTATTCGCACTTATAACAAGATCTTTCATCGGATTCGCACTTAATCGTACTTTCCTTCATCGAGCATTGTTCGCGTTATTTGTTCTTGATCGAACGGACCGACTGCGCCATTTACATTTGAGTCTCCGAGCTTTATTATAAAAAAAAAACTTAAACGTTTTCTTTTCACTTTTTTTTCTTTATTATTTATTAACTATTTCATTTTTCTTTTCTTTTTACAAATTTATTTATTATTACATACTTTTTGAAATTAACAATTATTTAATGTATTTATTATTACATACTTTTTGAAATTAACAATTGTTTAATGTATTTTATATTCTAGAGAGAAGGCCGCTGTCCAAAGCGAGGCTGCACCTTCTAACTAGATTGTTGTGTTAAGACTGACTTACAAATAATTAAATTCTACCTGGTGAACTATTCCACATATACAAAACGTAGTGCTTCCCGTGGGAAAGGAATGCAGTATTTTATGAAATATTCATATTTCATTTGAATAAAATGAAATATGAGTATTTTCTTTTTCATTTGTTGGCTATGGGGAAGAAGGGGGTGTATCCGTTTTTGTGGATAGGTTTTGCTATGTTAGCAAAAATGGTGGGAAACCGTTATGGCTTAAGCTAAAATGCCGTTAGGCAAAGGGGAATTTCCGGGGGAACGGGATTATGGTTTCAGGTGGAGGCTCAGACGTAACTCTTTCAAATCGAAATTGAAAAATACTTTAACAAGGGAAAACATATCATGTCTAATGTCTACTTAAAATCAATTTAGTCTTTACTTAAATACCTAGGTGAACAGTCATTAAATCGCGATGCCCAAAATAAACCCCACATTGATTTTTGATCAAATCTTAAAATTCGTTATTAAAAATAAGAACATCTTACTAGACGAACATCATACGGAACTTTTGAACTGCATGGTCTTCTTGAAACGATTTATCAATGTATCTTCGACAACATCTGATTATGGTTGCCATTTTCCTACCTGCCCTTGGTCTTCAAATTTATGCAAAGAAGGACCAGATACATGTGCATGCTATATGGTTGAAAATAGGTTGATAAGAATTAAAAAAATAATGTCGTTGTATGAAAGATTAAAATAAATATTTTTAAAAATAATGTTTCTTATTTACTTTATTTTGAATTCAGTTTCCATTCATAATTCAAACGAAAAACATGTCTTCTTTTAAAATTAAATTAGTCATTGATGATCTTCTAGCCTTTTTAAAATCCAACCAACATATCATACATGAGGCACACTTTTCAGAAGCTATGAATTGTATTTTGTTTGTAAAGAGATTCGAAAAGGATGATTTTATTATGTCACCAAATAAATTTCATTTCCTGAACTGTACTTCAAACTGGTCACCAAACTTGTGCTATGAAGGACCAGATACTTGTGCATGTTTTCAAATTAAAATAAAAATTAATAAAATTAAGAGAATTGTAAATTTTTATAAACAAATCTTAAATGAATAAACTAATAAAAAGGTAAAATGTTTTGTTGTTTTAATCATTCTGTGAAAAGATGAGTAAAAGAGACGTTGTCGAAGAACTGCATAAGTCAGCAAGAAGAAATTTCCAAAAAAGGCGAGTCATTATCAAGGGGCTTGATGATTTATGGCAAGCTGATCTAGTAGAAATGGGGGCATATTCAGCAGATAATGAAAATAATCGATATCTTCTTACGGTAATTGATACATTTTCTAAATTTGCTTGGACAGCTCCTATTAAAAATAAAACCGGATCGAGTGTCACTGAAGCTATGGAAAATATATTAAATAAAGGCCGCATTCCCAACAATTTACAAACAGATGACGGGAAAGAATTTTTCAACACTACTTTTCAAAGTCTTATGAAAAAACTTCACATCAATCATTATTCAACATTTTCACCTCTTAAAGCTTCGATTGTCGAACGATTTAATCGCACTTTGAAAAACCTTATGTGGAAAGAGTTCAGTGCTAATGGTTCATACTGTTGGATAAATATGATAGATACACTAACTAAAAAGTACAACAATTCAAAACATCGCACTATTAAAATGAAGCCGTCCAAAGTCAATGCTACAAATGAAAAGCAAATACTTTCAACTATATATGATCACATCAAAATTCATATTACTCCAAAGTTCAAGGTGGGAGATTTTGTAAGAATTAGTAAATACAAGCATGTATTTGATAAAGGATACACACCGAATTGGACAACAGAAATCTTTAAAATAACCAAAGTTCAACATACAAATCCAGTTACATATCTGTTAGAAGACTATCAGGGAAACCCCATAAAAGGCGGGTTCTATGAGCTTGAACTACAAAAATCTAAGTTTCCCGATACTTATCTAATCGAAAAAGTGCTGCGAAGGAAAAAAGATCAATTATTTGTAAAATGGCTTGGTTTTGCATCCGATCACAATTCATGGATACCTATTTCAAAAGAAAATAAATAAAAACCATCTTTTATGTATATTATTAAAATAAAAAGCTTTATTTAATTACAATGATTTCAATTTACTTTTATTTAAGATATATTCATACTCATTTCATTTAAAAATAGCAACCGTAGACCCCAACACACCACCGTGCGCTCATCTGCGCACAAGCAACCACCAATCTTTTAATTCAAACATCAAACAATACATCATCCCAAGGCACACCATTAAAACAAAAATAGAAACAAAACGTATCCCTTTTTCATCGTTACTCATTCAAATTCAAACTCCAACACACACACTTCTCGCTAGTATACATCACAAAATTGATATCAATATTAACCCTCAACCACCACCAAATTCTAACGCACTCGATCGATGCCCTCATCTAAAAAGTCATAAAATAAAACACATATGTTTCTAGCTTCAACATTAGTGCATAAGATTCACTTGACATATATTATATTGAGGATCGGTATCCTCAATATTCAAAAACCAATTAAAACTCCACAAAAGATCTCTTTCTTTCATAATGCACCACATCTTCTTTAACCAAGCCATAATTCACCCACCCCTGAAACAAATCAACAAAAGAAAACCAGCCAGCCTCGTACCGCAGAGAAAAAACAAAAACAATAAAAACGACTGGACCGATGCCCTCATCTAAACACAGTCAGCATACCTGATGACAAACAAAAATATCTATACAAATAATATGTTCCTAGCTACAACGACACTTGAAACACACAACCGGACAGCAACAGTACGACGTGTTAAAAACAACCACCACCAATTCCTATCGCACTAGGTCAAAGTCTTCATGTAAAAAGTCCGTATATGTGCTGACAAACAGATGTATATTTATCCCTATCTGCAACGAGATACTTGAAAAACATCAACGGGCAACAGTACATTTTAAAAAATGCACTTGACTGATATTTTCCAATACCGATCCTCAATGACAATGTCAAAATACTTTCTTTTTTTTTTTTTCAACACAAAAACCAAACATTTAAAAAGCAATAAAAAACACAGCCAACAAAAACCAATATAAAAAGGGTCATACAAAAAAGAAAAACTGAACCGAATTGTGCGCCGCTCATGCCGACAAAGAAAAACAAAACGTTTAAAAAGCCATTAAAACCCAAAAAGCCATTAAAAACCATAAAACCATTAAAAAAGTCGTAAAAAAAGTTCCCAGTCTCAAGTATCCTTATTCCTACTAAAATAATTTCCAAAGAAAACTTTATTTAATGTTTGCCTTCTAATGAACTTCAAGAATGAAACCGGTTTTTCCCCGTATAAAACCATTTTGAATATCCACCGACAATTAGAAATAACCGAATAACGTAGGTTGTGAAATAAAAATTATCACGTACACTTAGAACCAAAACAAAAGCTCAAAAGAACACTGAAACATGAAAGTTTATAAAAAATTTAAATGTCCCTACTAATTTGGCAACCCACTGTATTTTGGTTAATTTTTTAACAACTCCGTAATTCACATTTTATTTTTTGAATTTTTTGTTTAACAATACTTTTGGCTCGATGGTTGCACGAACGAAATCAAAATGGCTGCCTTTAGCAGCCAAAACTTTAAGAAACATTCAAATACAAATTCTTATGGAATTCTTCTGTAGTAATACACTCGCATGACACTCTGGTGATTTCTTTTACGCTGATAACAATACTAAAAAAATGGAATGTGTTCCAGGTTCCCAAAATTATGTTTGATTGATTGTGAGTTTGCATGTGAAGACCCGCCCCCACAATAAAAGTTGAAGATGTTCATTATTTTTATTGTCAAACTTGTCAAACTTTTATTTGATTTTAGGAATGAAAATTGAAGATTTTTCTGAAAAGAAAACATCTTATAATCTTTTATGGACATATTTTTCGATACTTTTGATCTAAAGTTCCTGGACGCTTTTAAATGACAAAAATCTTCATCTGCATTACTTTTAGTTAAATATCTTTTGTACAAACATTAAATCTGATCCCTTCGTACTGAGAATTTGTGTGAATTTTGTGACCTGTAATACAAATGTCTTCCTGTACTCAAAAACAGCAATTTTTGGACAGGAGAGTGCGTCCTCTATATGTGGATTTCGGTCTAAAATATTTAAATGGGCAAATTAGCCATGTCAGTTTGACATTAGGGACACATAAAAGGCAAACCTTGATCCTAAACTTTAGTTTCTTTATTTTTACTTTCTCATAAGAGCAAGAGTTGGTTTCGTTTGAAAAATAGAAGTTTCAAGAACCGAATCATTATGATGTTGAAGAAGTTCAAAAACTTGATACTCATTATGACGTCTATCGGTGTATTTTGTTTGTCTTTAGCTTCACATGTACATAAATCAAGTCAAAGGTTTTATAGATGAACAAATTTACTTCAAATTTAGTGCAGAGAATTTATAGGCTGAATATAGGCTAAAAATTTGATTTTTTTAAAGATTGTTTAGAACACGTGACGATTTCTGTTTTCAAATTTCTTTAAAGCACGATTTTTGTTTAGTACTTTTCACTTTTTCTATATTTTCTAGTTAACAATAAAAATTGATAATGTTTTGATACGATATTCCTTCAATTTCTAACAATGTAACAGCTTTGAACTACATATACGAGTACAAGGGGAAATTCGGGCTCTGGGATCTTGGCACCCCAGTTATTAGTCAGCCATAGATTTTTCTTTATGAATTTTGAAATTTTCTTCAAAAGTATAAGAGAATGAGCTGCTTACATTTTTTGCGAATATCCCACAAATGAGATATCAAAAATCACTAAGACCTTGAATTTATTTTTTAAAAACTAATTAATAAAAATTTATGGCTAACCAATTACTGAAAATAGTTGACCATTTATTTGAACCTAGCGATCTTTCGGATGGTGTATTATTTTTGCGAATATCCCACAAATGAGGTGCCCCAAATCGCTCGTGACCTTGAAAAGGTTTAAGCCGTTATTACAAATTTTCTATGGCTGTCCAATTTCGAAAACTAGTTGACCATTTTTGATTAATTATTGATCAATTACATGGCATACTTTTCTTACGAATATCCCATATATGGAGTTCCAAAATCCCAGAGCCGGAAGTTCTTTGCGATCTTCGAAAGTTTTTCATCACCATCTTACTAGATGCTTTTTCGTTTATTGCCTTCTCTTTCTTAATGGTTTTTGAGTCACTTCCAAATGATCTTATAGTATCAATATTCAGTACAATTTTTATTTGAACATACATATTTACTCGTAAGAAACATTAAAAGCTTACAGCGCGGAGTTCCCCCATTCAGGCAGTTTCAGCATAATTATCATTTGACATATCATACACAAAACACATATATATGATATGTACCTACATAAGTACATACTTATGTATTTATATTATTTTTGTTGTATGGAACTATCTAGAACCCGTGGGAGCAAAAGCACCTACATTCTCCAATGAATATAAACTGATTCAAGTTCAAAAAATAGAAGCCACAAGTTTTGCTCTTTTGTGTCAAGCGCAAGCATATCCGGTGCCATTGATAAGGTAAACCATTAAAGAACAGAACACCAATATCTAAACTTTTGATTTGATACATTTATCATTAAGGCGAATAAATAGAACTATTTTCACAGTTACTATACCTATCCCAACAAATAATTTTTAAAAATGATTTATATTTTGTTCTTGGAAATCACTAAATATATTATTTTATATTTACAGAGCCCATGGGCTCAAAAGCACCAGCATTTTCCGGTGAAGTTGCTACGTTTTCACATCGATCTGATATAGCATCGACATTTGCTCTCGTTTGTCAAGCTCAAGCATTTCCTGTTCCGATATTTAGGTACTTGCACAGACTATATTTTATAAACAATAATTCGCTTCATACGAGTATAGTTAGGACAGGGACGCCCTATGTTTCGACTTTATAGGTATTCTGAATATAAAAAGGGTTTATTGTTTATTTTTGTTTTAGAACCCGTCGGGTTTAAAGCCCCTTCATTTCCAAGTGTTGCTTCAAGGTTTACTATTCAATCACCGCAACATAAGGCTTTGGTTCTGACTTGTGAAGCCCAGTCGTATCCTGTTCCAGTATTTAGGTACATAATAATTAATAAGAAGTATTTGAGCATAATCTTATAATTTTGTTTTATTCAATTTGAAATCCATATGAATATGTACAATTGTACATTTACTTACATACATATATCGCAAAAAGAGGAAAATAATACTTTTAAATCAAATACATCCCACTGCCACGTCCCACGGAGTCAAACCGCACCCTTTCAGTAGCTAGTTCACGTCGCCTCTGAGTTAGATAATCATGCACTTAAATTCTTCAAGCAGAAAGTCAATTGTGACATCAGCAAAGTGGAACGTAGACTCAACCTGTTGGAACCACCATGTTCTAATTCACATCATCCAATTTGCGCAAAAATAAATTGGTTGTCATCGATCGCTAAGGCTCTCCGTTCATGCCATGACATCTCGTTTTCAAAAAAGGTCGAAACGATTATAACACTGAAACCTCACAATCAACATCAAACAGTGACTTTCTGTGGATGGATTGACACATCGTGTGAATCGTTCCAAATCTAACAAATCTTGATTGTTGACGTACACTTTAATCCAAAAATGAACCTCGTTGCTGCAGATTATTTTTTTGGCTGAAATCAAAGTCCACTTCAAAATGCTTCAGAACAGAGTCAGTTAATTATCACTCTGATCTGTCTTTAAGCCTAGTACGCAGATCGGGAAAAATTTTGTCTCCCATACATTTTTTTTCCTGGGACAAATTTTGTCTCGGATATTTTTCCGAGCAGTACGCAGTTCGCGCGCAAAATTCATACTATTGTGAATTGCTCTACAAAATGTCTCCACTAAATTTTGCCAGGAAAAAGAATGATACAAGCATTATTTTGCGGGACAAATTTTGACAGCCGAAATTGGTTTTTGTCAATACTGGTTTTCTGTAAAAGGTGCTAATGCTTGTCTTGAGAGCATCAAGAAAAGATTCCAAAAAGGTATGAACGACTTTTGTAAGACAACGCGTTCCAGAGATACACTAAAAAACACAGTAAATTAGATTTCATCTCTCCAACTTCAAACTTTTGCGTGAGATTTGGAAAAGTTTTGTAGAGATTAAAATTGTAGAGATACAATTTGTCTTGTCTCGATCTGCGTACTAGGCTTTATGCCTAGTCTGAAAAATACAAAAAAAAAAACAGTATCATTTACAACAGATAAAACAACATGGCTGCCATGAACTGTCAAAATTTACACATCTTGTTTGTTGTTAAGAAGATGGATAAATACATTCGTATTTATTTTTGAAAAAGAAAAACTAAGTGGAGGAGATTCAGAAAAAGTGATTGAAAAGTCATTAGTTTTGTCTCCACTGGTTGCAATATCTATTAACTTCTATTATCTGTAAAATTATAAACAGTTGACTCAGTATTTTACCACAGTGAAATTTAAAAGTAATCAGTAGGTAGTTTCTCTTAAGTAAAGTTCGGATAACTCAAGAAAAATCTAACCAAAATGTCAAAAAGCCAAATAAGAAAATAGCATGTGCTGTCAGAATTGACAGATCACGCACGAACTTAAGTGTGAAGTTTGGCGTATATGTAAATAAGTACTACATTTTCATTGACCAGAAATGGGGTAGTTTCCAAATAGTTTTCACCAAAATATGACTAGTTATTTTGTTTGACAGCTCATTATACATATTTGGAATTCGCCATTTAATCGCTTATTGTTGTTTTGTTTTTTTTCCTTTTTCAATTTCTAACATTTGCGGAACATTATTTTTTGCAAATTTGATGAAAGTTATTTAATTTTTAAATATGGATTTGCATAAGAAAAAGAATAGCTTTGAATAGAATTTCTAAGTTTTTAGTGAAATTATCTCATTATTTTTTAATTATATTCAATTTTTCATAATTCTGTTTTTGAAAATGAGCTTTAAGAGTTCTAGCCTAGTATGCAGATCAGGAAAAATTTTGTCTCCCATAAATTATTTTTCCTGGGACATATTTTGTCTTGGATATTTTTCCGAGCAGTACGCAGTTCGCTCTTAAAATTAATACTTTTGTGCATTGCTGTACAAAATGTCTCCACCAAATTTTGCCAGGAAAAAGAATGATACAAGCATTATTTTGCCGGACAAATTTTGACAGCCACCTTATTTCCGAAAGTGATATTTGTCAAAACTGGTTTTATGTAAAAGGTGTTGATGTTTCTTTTGAAAGCATCAAGAGGAGATTCCAAAAAGGTATGAACGACTTTTGTAAGATAACCCGTTCCAGAGATACACTATAAAACACATTAAATTAAATTTTATCTTGATTTGGAAACGTTTTGTAGAGATTAAAATTGTAGAGATAAAATTTGTCTTGTCTCGATCTGCGTACTAGGCTTCTGCAAAAAATTGCTCGATTTTTTCTATTTATTTATCAGGGCTCTCATCACGTAACTTTTCTGACGACTATCGTTTATTCGATAGCACTGAACGATATCGCCTTTAGTTTGTGTCATTGAACATAACCACTCTCGTGTCGTCCATCGCTATCGTTGTTACAAGTTTGAGGGGTGCTGAACACTTTATTTAAATGTTATTTGCTATGAATTTTGATAGATTGAAGCGTTCTTTATTAGAAAAAAAAATGTTTTTATAATCCAATATTGCTTACATCTTAGCTGGGAGAGATAGATGATCCGATGCATCTCTTAGCTCCAATTTTCTTCTTATTATTATTTGAAGTTTTTCAAATTCATCATTGTTAAGAATGATTAAAACATTTCGACGAAAAATATTTTTGCTGAAATTTGTTCATTTTCACTAAAATCTTATACTAAAACTGTGTCAACACAGCAGAACGATAACTTATTATCTATCGTATAGGTACACTCTCAATCGATTAGATGATACACTTTGACAGCATTTGTTATTACGTGAAGTCAACGTCAAAATTTAAATTCGATATCGTTTTCACTATAGAGAATTTGTGTGCTTACGTGAAGCATATCTATCGTTTTCGATATCGAAAGCAATATCGTCAGCTTTTCATGATGAGGGCCCAACCTTTTCAAAAACTAAATTTAAAAACAAAAATATTTAAGACCAGCTGAATTCGGGAAATCACATTTTATTGAAAATAGTTTTTAATTCAGTTTTTAAAAATTTCTTGCAAATAAATTAAATTTACTTATATGGAAAGTGATTGTTATTAAAGAAAGAACAATTTTTCCACAATTTGTTTTTAATACATTTTTTCTGCTCATCAAAATTGATCGTTTTTATAACCAAAACACTTTTACATGTTTCTTAGAAACAACGTTTAGAAAGGTTACCAAATTTAAATATTTGAAAAAAGAATGAAATTCATTTATTTAATTACGTACCAATAAATCAGACTGCAAATATTGAACTTAATTCCGGGCTTGGGTTTTTGGGATCTTCTTATTTAAAAATCTAAACAAAAAATGCTTGCTATTTGCACAGTCAGGTAAATTTTGAACGATTTCTAAAGCAATTCAGTTTCATGTTCAAAATAACATCGTTTTAAATTAAGTTTTTTTCGCCGAGAAATCCCCTGTGTTGGTGTTCTTTTTTAATTTAAAATATGAAGGGTCATGTCAAAGATAATAAAAAACTAAACATTTTTAGTAAAAGAGACATAATGAAAGCTTAAACTGAACATTAAAGAAAAAAGAAGTACTTTCTTGAAGCTCATTTTTATATGTTTGGTTTTGTTTAAGTAATATAGGAAATATTCAAATGTAATATAAAAATCCGTATCACAAATCTCAATATATAGCGATCAATCAAAATAACGCCATTTCTGAAGTATTTTTTTTAATTATCTTCTCAACATTCAGGGTTTAAGTGCTCAGGTATTAAAAAAAAAAACATAAAAATAAATAAATTTCATTTTATCCAGAACCCGTTGGATACAAAAAGCCATCGTTTTCGAGTGATGCAACATCATTTGGCAGCCATACACCAAAAAACTCAACAATAGCAATGTTGTGTCAGGCTCAAGGTTACCCTGTACCACTTTTTAGGTAAACAAATATTTGTATATTAAAGTTACGTTAATTCATTGCAATACATTAAGGGTTCTTTTTAGCAGCTTATCTATAATTTTAAATTAAAATGAAACGTAGAAATTATGAGAATGGAATTCGTTTTTTAGTGTGGATATATGGGTACAGTGTCTTGCGTGTAGCATAAACTGAAAGCACAATTTTCGATGTTTGCCATAAAAATTTCGAAGTATTGTTCATGATAAATGATATTGAGTCTACATCATCTCCTATTAGCTCTCAAATTACATGTGATTAGAAACAGTATTGCCAATTTAAAATCAATCCTTAATAGAAACAAACCGCACCTAACCCAACAAAAGGCATTCTTTTATATAAAATTAAAAACAAATATGTAAATCAACTAATTGAAAATACTTTTCTACAGAGCCTGTCGGAGCAAAAGCACCAACATTCTCTTCCGATTCAAAAGGAAGCATATTTGTTCGTTCGGTTAGTTCAAGTTTTGCCCTACTCTGTCAAGCTCAAGCATTTCCGGTTCCATTAATAAGGTAAATAATATCAAAAGTTCTCAAGATTTCGATCATTATTATTGTGGCAAAGATACTGAAAAATTTCACTGAACAACTGTCGAAAATACGAAGATAAAAATGTGATCAGAACTTCAAAAAAGTATGTATTTCGGATCTCTTGGATTTTTATTTCACCAACTCAATAAATAATCTTGAAAAAAGATTCAGTTGGTTCAGGAATCTTTTCTGAATACATGAATCTATGCCTTTTAGGCTAGCCAACTTTTCTAGTGTTTTTCAAGCTGAATTACTGGTTATCAGGAAATCATTCAAAGTCCTTAGACAAGATCCATACCGAAGCCGGAATTCAGTTATTGTCACAGACAATCAGGAGGCTGTTAAAGCCTTTAATTCTAGTACATAATCTTCCGAAACAATTCTGGAGTTTTATTAATTCTAAAAGGAAATCAATTGGCATTCCAATTTCATTATGAACTTCAAAGGGGATAATTCTAATGATATTAAAAAACTCTGGAGTTTTTTGCTAAATTTTTTGATTCAGTTTACACAACTTCACGAGGAAACCCTGTTTTTATTTCAGTCGATGGTATTCCTGCTCTTGTCTTAAAAAAATGTTCTAACTCTGTTTGCTTTCCATTGCTAATTATTTTCAACTTATCTTTATCGTCCGGATTATTTTTGGATGACTGGAAATATTCTTTTCTGAATCCAATTTATAAGTCTGGTTTGAAAAACAATGTTGAAAATTACAGAGGCATTTGTAAGCTGTTCGCGATTCCTAAACTGCTTGAAAGTTTAGTAAAGTGCAAACTCAATTATTGTTTCGTTGAAGAACATTTAAGTGATGCACAACATGGGTTTATTTCGGGTAGATCAACTGTCACTAATCTGGCATGTTTTTTCCTCTTTTGTTATAAATTGTATTGAAAATCAAAGTCAAGTTGATGCTATCTACACGGATTTTAGTAAGGCATTTGACTCAGTATGCCACAACATACTGCTTCGTAAACTTGAAAGTTTTGGGATTCACTCTAATCTCCTTCAGTGGATTTCATCTTTTTTAACGGATAGGTTCCAAAAGGTTAAACTAGACAATCGAACCTCGAGATCTATTAAATGTACCTCAGGAGTTCCTCAGGGTAGTCATCTTGGTCCACTTTTATTTATAATATTTATTGATGATATTTGTAATAACATAAAGTTCAGCCAATATCTTATATACGCTGATGATCTCTTAAATTATTTCTAAAAGTGAATTCCATTTATGACTGCTTTAATCTCCAAATAGATCTCGATAATTTATGTTACTGGTGCACGGTTAACTGTCTTAAACTAAACATTAAGAAATGCTTCGCTATCTCTGTCTCTAGGAAATTCTCAACTTATGAGTTTACGTATTCTCTTGATAGTACCCCCCTACAGAAAATTGCTCTAGTAAAAGATTTGGGTGTCTCTTTTAATTCCAAGTTTTCATTTGCTCCGCACATTGATACTATTGTTGCAAAAGCCAACACAATGATTGGTTTCATTAAATGGAACTCAACAGACTTCTCGGATCTCAGCATTGGGAACTGCCCAGTCAAGGTCAACATTGCGCTCGTATTTATGAAGGGCAATGTTCTCTCAATTTTTCTTAACGAATCAAACTGCAAGTGGTGCATTATATCTAAAACAAATTTGGCCCACCTATAGACACATGCAAGACGTAGCCAGGATCGCTGCTATCCATTGCGTACACTGGACAATAGGAGAGCATGCAGCGAAGCTAGGTATGCCATACAATACGCACTGTCATAGCTGTGGAGATCAGCGCGAAAAGGAAACATACATTTATTTCTTTTGCAAATTTTGAGCTAATTGTACATGTAGTACAATACATCTAGTACAATTTTCTTTTTTTTTGGAAAATGGCGGTGCTTGCTTAACGCACATGATACAATTCCATACAAAATATCTAATACGAGTATTTGCCGTTTATTTTAAGTGGTCGTATTTAAACAAGTGAGTACAACAACAGACATGTTTTATAGCCAGGAAGATCCTTTAATGAGATCACGCTTCATGGTTCATTAGTTTTCAATATAACCCTCTAGCGAGGAGGTTCCAAATACTTCAAGATTATCGCTTGTCAAGAAAAGTGCTGCTGATTAGCAGTTTGGAATTGACAGAAATTGTAGGTTCCCTCCATTCCTGATAACATGCACATTTACAAACGTCATAAAAGGCCTGTTTCTTTAGTTTTTTTTTTATTGTTTTGGCTGTGTAAAGAACCAATTTATTTAAAAAAATAGTCTTAGCACGATATTTTTGGAAAATGTTTAAAATTAAGAAAGGGTTAGTATCTAAACTAATTTAAAGTTAGCAAATTGTTGAGTAGTATCATACTAATAGATTCCTTAACACTAGGCTGTTAAACATTTTGTATTTAAATTTGGATGTAGGCTCAATGAAGTTTGAACGTAGAATGACAATCATTTTTTTGACATTTGAGATTGAGACGTGCAAGCCACTCAAACGATTACGAGTGTCTTCTACTTTTGACAATTCGGAAAGCTGCTTTGTTGGTTTATAAAATTAACTTCAGTGACGTTTTTGGTGGAATATTCATTCCATTTAGACCTACTTACATAGTGAAGCATTGCAATTTTATATGTTTTTCATAGAATTTGAGTTTTTGAAATTAAAGAAATTTGAACAGGTTATTGTTTTAATTAGTCAAAAAAAGCGCAAGTAATAAAATTGAAGAACAATGAAATAGCAATCTCTTCCTACTCCCAACTTCAGGCCCTTATCTTTACAACGAATACAAATTCCTTAATTTTTATTTTAAATAATTTTTTTAAGAACCCGTTGGTGCTAAGGCTCCAACGTTTGCCACAGCATCAAAAACAAGCAGTTTCCTTGAAAGTTCTGGCAGTGATTTGGTGTTACTTTGTCAGGCCCAAGCATTTCCAGTTCCTCTCTTCAGGTAATCTTAAAAATTGACACTATTTTCACGATTTTATTTTTCCAAGATATATAGGCATTGACATTTAAGATCTTCTTTCTCAAGAATCTTAGTTAGTTAACGGCACTTTATTGAAGAATATAATAAAATAATTATATACAAAAAATTTAACATACTGTGGGTCTTGGAAGGGTTGAAGAAAAATAATGCAACCGATAAAATCAAGCCGTCTTAAATTTGTTAAAACTTTTATTCAGCTTTTCGATGCGCTCTTGCAGCCTCACCTTTATTAATCATAATCATAGTCTTCATTGGATTAAATTTGGTGGTGTGTAATAGTTCGTGAATTACTAGTCTTTAATTTTCTGCCGAGTCTGAACAGCTTAGACAAGAGGCACATTTTAATGATAAGAAATACTGTTGAAAGATTTTTTACTTCCTCACAAGAAGCAGTATCCTTGACAAAAAATATTTTTTTAGTTTTAGATGGCAGTGGCTTGCAAATGACCCCAGACTTCCTTATGACGGTTTGACGCAACGATCCGAAACATTTTTAAAAATTGCTGAACTTCGTTTATCTAAATCCCCATCATTATTAAGATTGAGAATTAAAAAATATTCACAAGGAAGAAGAAACAAAAATATTAAAAACTTCATTCATACAGTTTTCGAAGTATTTGTTTGATATAATTTAAAACAATGAACTATAATTAATATATTGATATATGACACGATTTTCCTACTTTAAGCATACATCTTCTTACTGGGGTTAAGGCTAAGCTTATATGTAAACATTATGTATCCCCGAATTCTTATATTGAATTTTCTAGACTTCTGAGGTTTCTAAACACGAAAAAAGTGTTCCTATTATGTATATATTGCCAAACCTCTTCGTTTCTCCACGTTAGAAAAGTATTACTGAGGAGGCAATATTCATACATAAACACGCTAACTTTGAAGTCGAAGGCTTAGGACTTACATGTACAAGCATGGAATTGAAAATTAAAATTCTAATTAAAAATAAAAATCGTTGTTGTTGTAATATTCAGAAATTCATAAAAATCGTTATTTTCAATTTAATTCTTTAACAACGTTTGAAATTTACGATCGATCAATAAAATACCAAAAGCCCAACATTTGTGCAGAATAAGTATATAATTTTCTAAACATTCACTTTTACGTTTTACTCTGCAGAACCGGTAGGATCCAAGGCTCCAACATTCGCCACTATGTCGAAAATAAGTAGTTCATCGTACTCAGGTGGCCAGAGTCTAGCTCTGTTTTGTCAATCTCAAGCTTTTCCTGTTCCTTTGACGAGGTATGGAAATTCTTCAATTCTTTGAAAATAAATAAAAGATCACTGAACTTGCCTAAATTGTGTTCGAATATTATGGATACAAATCCTTTGTTTTTTTTTTCAATAAAAACGGGAAAACGGTTTAAATTTTAATTTTATTCTCTATTCCCAACTTCAAGGCATTCATATATCTATTTGTAAAGAATACAAAACACAATAATCTCAACTATTATTTCAGAACCAGTAGGCGCAAAAGCTCCAACATTTTCAACTGATTCGATTGTTTTCTCTTATATTCGATCAATAAGTCAAAGTTTCGCTCTTCTTTGTCAAGCTCAAGCATTTCCTGTTCCTTTAATAAGGTAAACACTCATGAAGCATTCAGCTGTTTTTTTTATAAGTATTTGTAAAATATGATTCGATATGTATTCAAAAAGTTGTGTTTAATTGAATTTTAGAACCAGTCGGTGCCAAAGCTCCAACATTTTCAACCGATTCAAGCTCCTTCACTTATCCTCGATCTGTCAATCAAAGCTTTTCGTTACTGTGTCAAGCTCAAGCATTCCCTGTTCCGCTTATGAGGTACATTTTATTGAAATAGATTTATTTAAGTCCAAAATCAGCCTGTTCCCAGCTAATCATATCTGATCAATAATTATTTTTTTCCTAGAAATCACTGATCAGTTGATTTTGATCGATTAGTGCCATCTTATCAATGATTTCCTGGAAATTTGATTTTGGCTCTGCAGGTTAAACCTCCTGTGGAGAGATTGGTACTAAAGCAAAACAAAAAGAATTTACCATAAGTTATTGAAATTCCAAACAGTAGTAAGATTTGGAGAGTTTTAGAGCACCCTAAGGATCCGGATTAGTTTCAGCCCATATTAAGACTGCTTAAAACCACATTGAGACCTTGTGAGGCTCTCAAAAACACACTTATCCCAACATATCAGCAGTTTTTATAAAATTGAAAAATTAATTAACTCAAATTTTGTTTTCCTTTTATAAAATTTCTAGAGCCCGTTGGTGCTAAAGCTCCTACGTTTTCAACAGACTCTAATGTTTTTTCTTACACTCGGTCTGAAAATCAAAGTTTCGCGCTACTTTGTCAAGCTCAAGCATTTCCGGTCCCCTTAATTAGGTGAATTCATTTAAAATAAATTAATTTGCATCAATCCTTTCGAAAAGTTTGTTACTTTTAGTGTTTGTTGTGTTACAAGAAGGTTAACTGCTTCTAGAATAATCTTATCTTCGTCAACTTGGTGAAGCACTTCCAATATGGTTCTAGCAAATATTACAACTTGGTGTTGATTTTTTTTTAAATTAAACTTAACCTTAAATCATTTCTAACAGAGCCTGTTGGTGCCAAAGCTCCAACATTTTCATCGGATTTCAAAAGTTTTTCACTGACTCGTCACGTTGAACAAAGTTTTGCGTTGCTGTGTCAAGCTCAAGCCTTTCCTGTCCCGCTCATAAGGTAGTTCTTTTTTTTTTTGGTAAATATTATTGAAATTTTGTGTATTTTTTGTTTGCTTCTTCAGAACCAGTCGGTGCCAAGGCTCCGACATTTTCAAATGATGTGACAAGTTTGTCATTTAAACGGCGTTCTGGTGAAAGCTTTGGTCTATTATGTCAAGCACAAGCTTTTCCGGTTGCAATTTTTAGGTAATTTAAAATATGATAATCTTAACGGGCTTAAGATTTTTCCAACATTTACGCACGTTTTTTTTCGGATACAAAATTATGAGTTCAGATTAAAAATTTTCCAACACTTAGACAATTTTTTTTTATTCTGTAAAACCTCCCTTTATAAACTTGGGTAAATTTTAAACTTTTTTTTAGAACCAGTTGGGACCAAAGCCCCAACATTTTCATCTGATCTAACTTTACAAGCTTTTAAACGGCCGGTTGAAGTTTCCCTCTTTTGTGTCAAGCTCAAGCTTTTCCAGTTCCATTTACAAGGTAAAACTCAAGTCAAGCATAGTGAAATCGAAAGTTATAATATTCGGGTATTGTTTTTTTTTTTTTCTTTTTTTAATTAATGAGTTCGACATTACGGAAACAATTCAAAATATGTATATATTTTCGTTTTTTTCTTAGAACCGGTTGGTGCTAAAGCACCTACTTTTTCGACAGAATCGAAGAGTTTTACTTTTGTTAAACTAATTGGACAAAGTTTTGCATTGCTTTGTCAAGCTCAGGCGTTTCCTGTCCCATTAATGAGGTTTGTATATAGTCATTTTCGATATCATTCATAGAACCTGTGGGATTTAAGGCACCGACATTTTCTAACGCTGCTAAAAGTACAACTTTTGTTCATTCAAAAAACGAGAGTTTTGGACTTCTGTGTCAAGCACAAGCTTACCCAGTTCCGTTAATAAGGTGTGATAAATGTTATTTAAAAATAATTTAAATTCAGCACATTTCACATTTCACAATTCAGCATAGCTGAAATAAAAAAAAAATAAACTAAAAAAGAACAGCTTATTTCAAAGTTATTAAAATTATTAAAATCCACTCGCAAAAGGGTATCCTGAAAAACTTTTTGTAACTTCGAACAGTAATAAATGATTTTCTTTTAGAACCAGTTGGATTTAAGGCGCCCACTTTTTCAAATGACGCTAAGAGTTCATCGTATATAAGAGCAGAGAATCAAAGTTTTGCACTATTATGTCAAACTCAGGCGTATCCAGTACCTTTAATAAGGTGTAGACACATTTCTTATAGATTAATATCTATTTTATTAAATTTCAGCTTTTGTCAGCAAGTTCGTTAGGGACTTCAACCTTGTATATTAAAGGTTGCAAATGATTAATTATCGAGAGTAACAAATAAATTTCAAAAGAAAAAATTAAAAATTTTTTTATTTAGCAACACTAAAAAATTTGTCTTCAATTTTACATACTTTACAAGGATTTTTTTTTGTAAGCAATATTCTTTATCGGTGAACAAAATTAGTACAAATATATTTTGCTGAATAATATTTAGCTGAATAGGCTTACAAATAATTGCTGAATTGTTTGAATACTGATTTGAATAAAAATAAGTTGTTGTTTTTTTCGGTTGTTTGTATTGATGCTTTCTCTTTTCTTTCTCTTTTATTATTTATTTTTAGTAGCCACTAAAGCCAACCATAAATCAGCGTGAAAGCGAAAATCCCTCAATTATAAAATCCAACCCAGAAAAGCGATGCAATGGGCCTGCTACTGACGGACGGATCAATGCCAGATCATCCACGGTAGCAGGTAAGTGTTTGTTTTTAATTTCAAAGAAAAAAAAAATGAAAACTGTTTATGTCATCACTTTCATTCCAAAAGATATCGCACTTTTTGTCCAATTTATTGCTTTTTCATCAGCTTTTTTGTTTAAATGTTCTAGCGTCCTTATATTATCAGCTACTTAATTTAACTAAAGAATATTAATTGCGGGTTTCTGGTGGAGGCTATTTCACTTAAATGTTGCTTTGTGTTTCAGTTATTGTTGGCTTTAGATTTTTGTTTTTCATTTTTGGCGTACAGCTAGCTTCCTTAAATTCATTTTATGACATGGTACCCATTTCAATGTTCAGGACAAATATTTTTGAGATTTTAACCTTTTTTTAATATCGATAATTACTAGAACCCGTTGGAAGTGTTCCACCCAGGTTCTCCGGTGGTCGCTTACAAGAGCTGACAATTACAAAAGGTGTAAGCGCCA
Source organism: Philhelius festivus (assembly GCA_963931855.1). Lineage (NCBI taxonomy): Eukaryota > Metazoa > Arthropoda > Insecta > Diptera > Syrphidae > Philhelius > Philhelius festivus. The sequence goes on along the minus strand of OZ007557.1, from coordinate 47,953,681 downwards.
CTATAATGTGCTTAGGGCAAGCATTTCCAACACCGACATTTAGGTAATTTATGATGAAACTTTACCAGCTGGTTGCTGAATAACTATCCCAACATCCAGCTGCACTATTAAAAATATGTTCAATATAAATATGGTTAAATTATCCGACGATCAGGAAGATTCGGTAGGAAGTGTATCGCCAACAATATCAGGCGACCATTTAGAAGAACTCACTACTCGATATTAGAGCAGTTTTCCCTTGGTCAAGCCTACCCCAATGCCTGTATTTAGGTAAAATAAAAAAAAAACTTATTCCAACATTCCTCAAGTTTAACGGAGTAAGATAATTTAAACAAATATTTTTTAGAGCCTGTTGGACACGTCAAACCTAGAGTTTCTTCCAAAAGTATTGATCTAAAAGAGGCGCCTTTGGGTCAAAGTTTTGTTGGACTTTGTGCCGGACAGGCTTATCCAGTGCCAATTCACAGGTCTCTTTCCATTTAATTTTGCTATTAATTTTGTGTTAGGAGGTTTTAACTGTCCCCTTAGTCAATTCTCCTGAAATAAATTTCCAACTTTGAATGCCTCGCTAGGGTTTCCTTAAATGTTTACAATAAAATTTA